>JAMFTM010000004.1:0-600000 GCA_023522825.1 Diaporthe ampelina | reverse complement strand
TCCACAGCTGCCAAGTCTTCCTTTCAGCTGTCCATGCTGAGCAGAAGGTTGTGAGCTCAGTCAAGAGTCCAAAGATAAGGCAGGCACTGTTCTCTGGTTTTATGCTGTCCCGAAACTGCTTCGTGTTACTGTGGAAGCAATGGGGCAGCCTTCATGATGCGTCCTCTGGTCAGCGCTAGCTTCTTGTTCGTTGCTCTCTACTCTGTGGACACAGCTTGAACATCAGGCGTGCCTTTGATGGGTCCGGTAATCAAGGCTCTTATGCAATTATGGAAGTTTAGCAGCAGACGACCTCAATGGGTTTTGTAGCATACTTGATCTACCCAGGTAGTTCAAGTGTATGGCCGTTGGGCATGGTCTACGAATAGAATTACACTGGACATTCAGATCAATCTGGTGATCGTATTGCTGCTGGCATTTTGCTTTGAGATAAGGTGGAACTCTGCTGCGGTCAGTGTTTTATCACCTGATGGCTGGGTAGCCCCAGAGGCAATTTGACTTGAGTCTCTGTCTCGAAAGCTGATGTGTGCTTGTGAGTAATTAGTTTTGTTAACAAGTCTCATACATACGAAAAGCGTATGCAGTACTTTCGTACATTGGTACCGCTCAAAGACCCAGCATTAAAATGAGGAGAAAAGCTGATAGCAGTGAAAACCCACACCGTCAGTCTGGGGCACATGTTCAAAGCCTCGTGATAGCCGCACAGACAAGGCTAGCGAGAATCGCTTCGGACGGCGCCGTGGACTAGAATACTCTGACTAGAATATTCTGACGAGCTAGAATGGAATGATCTCAATCGAAAAGTTCGCGTACATACCCCAGGATAGAGGAAACCTCCCCGCATCAGCATCATAATCGCCCTAATGCGAATTTACCTGCGTAGCTTATGGTGGATTCGCAGTGTTGGGAACCACATCGCGGGCATCAAACGGCGTGCTCTATGCAAATGAGTCTAGCCTGGGTGACTTCAAGAGTTCCACCACCTAGATCTATCTACGTGTGTAGATACTCGTCTTGAGAACCATAGATGAAGTCAGCTATATTATCGTGTAGTCATTGAAAGGGAATTAGACTGGCAGATGACAGTCCACCTCGGCGTTTGACACCCGTTGTTTCTGCTACCCTGAAATAATTTTTACGCCCAAATTGCCGATCAAATTCCGCAGTAGACTAACACACAGGTTTGGAAGCATCAATATTACGCAGCTAGTAAGCTAGATGCTCATCTTCCCGTTTTTCTCTCGCTCGCTTAAGAGCCGTTGTACATATTCAGCTTGCATTTTTTAAAAAAAAATTTTGGATGATGTTTATGCTATAATCGAGGGAGATGGCATACTGAGTCACTACATGGATGTATAATACTGCAATATCCCGGATCACATAGCATTGCCACTTCTCATTTATTCTCTCCTGCACTTCATGTGTAGATGGCTGGTTACGTTCTTAATGCGTATATATCCCGAAGGCGTACGGCCCCTTCACACAGTGGTAAACGCTCAAAGACTTGTGTGTAGATGGAAAACTTCATTTAGCTCTCTTCCAGTGAATGAGGCCTGCTAGTACAGCCCAATCTGAACTAGAAGCAACTGTTCGACGAAATGAGGCATATTATGTCCAGTCAATTCGATTGCGAGTAGATGGTGTTCTCGGGGCATATCATTGAAGCCGTGTACTACTTCGGAAGGTCGCAACTTGTGTAGATAGTGATTGCGAACAACTGCGTAGCAGATGACCATAACTTCTAGGGTCTCCAGTCAGACCCACGGCAAATTTGATGAAAGACCCTGGGAACAATAATTCTATTATATTTTAGGTCTCGCATGTATCCGGATCAGGAACAAAAGCACCAAAGAATGAAGCTACTTGTTCCCTCCATTCATCAGGGCCTTTGAAGTTACATCGTACCTACCTAGGGCGGCAATATGGACAAGACCACAAGTAGTTGAGTGGGACAGGATCGACGGAACAATTGAGGAAATGACATATCTCACATCACGTGGATGGAATGGAAAGTGCATAGTGCATGGGCTTAGAAACATGGCACCGTCAACAGAATTTGTCAGGCTGACTTGTCTGGAATCTATATGCGTTTGATGTTCCTTTGTACCTCACAATCGTCGTGTGCGACTGGAACATAGCTGGAGATGATTGGCTTCTTCCACAAGGCGAGATTTCAAGCTGGGCTCAAAACTTAACTAAAAAGTGGTTTGGACCAGTTGAATCTCTTCTACTGCCTCTGGACTGGTCGTTGAGCTAGAGACCTCTCTTAGGAAATACCAACTTTCCCGAGGACTGGTCCCCAAGGAGACAAGTCGCCTTACTCGCTTCCTTCAATGGAGACAATAGATAATTATATATTTCAATTTTGGTAGAAGACTCTCATATTCAACTGTTACTTGTATGTGTCTCTAGAAGTGTAGCGATCGATTGCGTGACCCAGCCTGGCAGTCCAAAGCTATAAAGTTCCTCGATCCCCCATACAGGGCACTTATCTGGCAAATTGTCAATTTCAAGGTGACATGGCCGATTGGGTACCGGCGGGACACAAGACACGGACACGACGGCATTGCTGGGATACGGACACCGGGAGATGACCAGCTTTGGGGAGGAGGGAGCCGACTAGACCTGGACAAGTGCTACTTGGTGTCCAGCTCGGCAGAAAACGACGACCTGATGCGAGGACGTGTTCCTCATCACCGAAGGCGTCCGTCACGCAACATCAGACACTGGCGGCCTGGACCTGGTTCATCCAGGAACAAGTAATTTGACGATGATCTGGGTCTGGCTGCAAGAGACATATTCGCTTGCGCACAAGGTGAACTGAGCTAGAGAGCCGCAAAAGCAGAGGAAGAGTCCATCATATTCTATGTGCGTATCCGCGGTCCTACGGATACCGCAACTCGGTTGATGCTGATGAGATTGTGGATGTTGCCCGGCTTTGCGATCGATAAGTCCAATATCAGCGCCCAACTCGAGCCTGCTCACCAGGACATGCTGAAAAGAAATAACCTTCAGTCACGATGGCAGGACGGCTGTGTAGCCCGAAGTTGAGGAGTTGCCTGAGTGGCACAGTCTAATAGTAGGCCCCCGAATATAGATCTATGGGCGGTGGGCTCTGCCGTCAGCTGGTGCCAGCTCCCCAGGCGTTATTGACCACCAATGCAGCCGAATTGGGTTGATAGCGATTACTTGGTTGGCCTGAGGTCAGACAGAAGGAAATGAGAGGTGGCCTCCCTTGCAGGATGCCCCGGATTCAAGAGCGTAAGATCATAGATGTGTATTGGATGCTGACTGCATCCACATCGAGCTGTGAAACGTGCCAATAGAACGATAGGCAGGCCTGCCTGTGGGAGACCACCAAGGGTGCCCGGAATACCATGCCTTAGTGCCACAGACTGGCAGTTCTCGCATAGTACGATGTGTGGTGGGTAGTGTGACAGCCTCGAGACCTTCTCATGCCGTGTGACACGAGACGTGTGGAGTCCTCGCCCTGCATGTCCCTTACCGAGTCGCTCTGTAGCTTCGACAGTGGGCATGACTAGGCAACTCGCGTAACGAGAGCCGCCGGCCCAAGGTTGTCGCTCGCACTGGTACCGATCGGTCTAGTACAGATGTATGGCCAGTAGATTTCCTGGCCCTCTGTATGTGTGTACTCCGCACAAAAGGATCCATACATTGGTCGTCCGGACTTGTCAGTTTTGTGATTGGAGGTTTGTGGGTGTGATCGGGCCCACCCCGGATCTCGGACGACGTGTCTGGACACCGATAGCTTTGGCGACGTTAGCTAATGTGCGCATTTTAGCAGATGCAGGTAACCGCGCAGAAAATTTTCAGAGCCAACGAAAATAAGGCACTACGCTCTTCGAGGCTGAGACGGGTTCCATGGGGGACTACTGCTGACAGTTGCAGAGCACAGGGAGCAGGCTGCAGATGGACGTCTCACACTCTGCCTGCTGCTTGCTTGCTTACTCAGGCTGTACTCAACACTGCGACAAGTTTGGCAGTGCATCGACGGGGGGAATCCCAATGTCTGGCGGTCGGCGGAGCGAAAACGGCCTTTGCCCTGCTGCGTTGTTGTTGTTGCTGTTGCTGCTGCTGCTGCTGCTGTTGTGGACGCATGGTTGGGCGATGGACACATGTTCTTAGCCTCGAGCAGGACAAGAGGGAAGCGGAAGTCCCAAGCGACGGCGGGGCGTGGGCGCGGCGAGATCGTGGATCATGTGCGGATAGTCTAGCCTGCTTTGAGGTGTGGGTTCCACCACCTCAAAGGCGTGGAGGAGAGCTCTTTCTCCAGTAGTGGAAGGGGCAAAAAAGGAGGGAGCATGTGCCAGCTCATCAGCAGGCGTCGATTCAGGAGAGGAGGATGCGGCAGGGCGTGATGCCATTGGGCTGTGGCGGTAGCTTTTCCCTCACCGCTGGGAGGGCCATTCAACCATGCATGAAGGCGGCATGCAGCCCCAAGGGTGATGATGCGATGCGGCGAGCCATGGGCTTACGGAAGATAGCCGTATTTCGCGAGTAATAAATGCATTTTTTATTTGTCCTCGACGAGACGCGGCCGGAGCGTGTCGGTGGCGGTCAGGAGCAGGACTGTGTGATGTGAAGTTGGAAATCCCATAGGTTTTAGCAGGCCAAGCATGCATGCATATGTTCATCATACGTTGAGTTGCATTGCCATGGCCGTCCGTGAGCAACCTGACAACCAGATGAAAAGTCTTCTGCTCATCGGCAGGACCAGCAGTTCGAGATGTGGTTTCTCCTGCAGGGTCCAAAGTGGAAAGTTTGTTCAAGATCGCTCGGCAAAGACTGGCAGGGGTGGCTCGGATCAGGACGAGGCTTGCGACAAGATTATGTACGCCATTGCTGGGCAGGCTGTGTCAGGCGTCTTGTGTGGCCTGGCACGCCGTCCCTGCCCTCTAGGTCCTAGTGTACTTAAGTATCCAGGGGTTTTAAGTTCCCTAGATAAAAAGCCTCAATTGGCAATGCGGGGTCAAACGGACGATGACGTCGCCGGGGACCTGAGATGTCCCATCCCAGTCTCGTCTGGTGCCAGGCCTGGGGAGCGCAAAATGGAAGATTACGATCAGCAATTGTGACCGGCCTGCCAAGGTTGCCTCGGTGCTGCATCTTGCTGTAGGCAGGACAAGTACGGTGGACAGGCAGACAGAGAGGGTACAAGGCAAGCAAAGGGAACAATAAGACCATATGTGCCTACTGCGTTAGCGCGAGCGAGCGAGCAAAGTACCTAGGTATCTAGGTACTCCTGTACCCAACCCGCTAGCACTCGCGTACTCGAGAGAGGGCGAGCCGGCCCAGCGCCCATTGTTTCGCTCTTGCCTCCGGGTGCCCGTGCTTGAAATCCGGGGTAAGAGCAAACATCAACCGGCTGTGAGCCCTGCCCGGCTGCCCGGCCTGCAAAACAACATTTGAAGTGAACGAGCGCCCAGTCGCCCCGCCCCACTTGCTCGGCTCAAGAGACTGGGAACGAGGACATTTACACGCATTATCCTGGCTGGCGATCGACGCCAGTGGATGTCATGGCCCGGGTCACTGTCAGTCTTCAGAGCTACGACAATCTCACTGATCGAGGGTCGATCTGCTGCAACGTAACGCCCTCCTGGCAGGATTGGCAGGATGGCCCGCTGCCCGCTGCTCGCCCGACAATTGCACACTGCAGGCAGGCAGACGGGCAGACAGACAGACAGTCAGTCAGTGTTCCCTCACCTGACCAACAGCTTAGCTGGACCTCGCAGGGCTCCCGTCGGGTCGCAGCCAATGCCAAGCTTTCCCGGCCACCTGGGTCTGGGAGTCTGGGACAGGCACGGGTGCACAGGTGGTACAGCCATCCTGCCATCCTGCCATCATCGACATCGATTCGGTTCCATCGCTGCAGTCAGTCGGACGGCGTAGTAATCCCGCAGCCTCTTGTCAAGCATCCTGTATGTGGAGGGATTATCTTTCCTCTCCCTCCTCTTCCTCATCATCCTCATCCTCATTCTCTCGTCTCTGCTCCTCCTCCTCCTCCTCCTCCTCCTCCTCCTCCTCCTACTTCTTACACGTCTATGTCTGTCCGCTCCCTCTTCCTGGGCCAACATCCACTACTGCAGAGCACTCACCATCCCAGGATCGATCAAACTCAATTCTGCTTCTGTCCGTTTTGGTCCGCCTCGGTCTGCTTTCGTCTGCTCGAGTCGCATTTTCGTCCCTTCTCGCTCCTTTCCGCCCGACTTTCTTCGATCGGCTAGTCCTCCGCCGATTCATGCATCCATCCTGGTCTTAAATCCCTCTCCCCCCCCCGGCCTGGCTGGATCGCAAGCCTGCTGGGCCCTCACTGCGCTCACTCTCGCCCGGCAACCTTCACCGAATTGAAGTGGGGAAGGTGCTGAAGAAACTAGCTCCGGCGGCCCCGCCGCCCCAGGCCCCTCTAGGGTCGACCGGACATCTGGGCCCCAACTTTTAACACGTCTTGGACGTCTCGTCCCAAGCCCGTACAGACAGCACACACGCACACACATCACACACCACACACAGCCTATGGACGCCCTTGCACCGCCTGCTCTCCTATATACATCTGCGTGAAACCAATTTGTTCGTGCCAGCCCTCGGTCTCTCCCCCAAGCAGACACACGGCCGCACCTCTGCGCGCTGACACTACCCCGGATTCTGCTGTCTGCGCAGTTCCAACGGCTGCCGGCATTGAGGATCGACTGACTCCTGTCTTAGCGCCGCCGTCACAATGAACTTTGTCCGATATTAAACCAAGCCCATTGTATAGCAAAACAGACGAAATTGCGCCTGGGCCCGCTCATACCGTTGACGACAAAAATAGCTTGCCCGCCTACCTGACAGCCCCGTCGCACGTGGCCACCGCATTCCGCCCAGCAGGACAATACCACCGCCAGTCTGCTGAATCCGGGCATCTTGCGCCCCCGACTTGGACTCAGCCAAAGACACCTCCCAGGACCCCAAAGGCCCCCGCCGTCTGCAACATCTCGAGCCGAAAAGAGGACCGGCCTCAGCCTCATATTTTTATTCCATCAGGTCGCGGCGCCTATCCACGGCGCACTGAGCCTGCTGCCCCTCGTCATCACCGTGCCTTCTAGCCTCACCTGATGCGCCCGAAATCTCAACCATGGCGCTTTCGCTCGAATTATCGCATTAGGGCCCCATCGTATCTACGCAGACCTCCATAGTCGGCTTCTGCGCCTTGGTCCTTCACAATGTCTGATATGGCCGTTTCGGCGGACCATATCCCCGATCGAGGTCCCGCCGTCTTCACCGTCACCACAGCCACCTTGGTGGTCGGCACCGCATTCTTCATCGCCAGGCTCTTCTGTCGATCTCTAATCGTCAAGCGCGTCAGCTGGGACGACTATTTCATTATCGGCGCGTGGTTCCTGGCCGTCGGCCTCAGCACCACCATCGATATTGGCACGAGCAAGGGATTGGGCAGGCACGATGCGAACATCGCCAATGAAGACAGACTTCCGCTTAGGAAAACGGAATATGTCTTCTCTGTGCTCTACGTGAGGCACACCCTCTTACATGTACCACCTGAAGCCTTGCGGCTGACATTGCATAGAACCCTGCGCTCATGGCGCTGAAGACCAGTATCCTGATCTTCTACCTGCGTCTCTCCAAGAACACACAGCAGATCCTTCGCATCGCGTCATGGGTTGTACTTGGCATTGTCAACATCGCTGGTGTTGTGCTCACCTTCTTGAACATCTTCCAGTGCAACCCCGTGATAGCCGCCTTCAGCCTGTATAGGTACCAGGCTCAGTGCATACCCCTACTCACCGAGTTTATCTGTTCCGCGCCGGTAAACATTGTCACCGATCTCGCGATCTTGGCCCTCCCGATCCCTGTTCTCACAGGAATGAGGTTGCCTAAGCGGCAGAAGTACATCTTAGTTTTCACCTTCTCACTCGGTATCTTCGTCACTATCGTGGATGTCGTCCGCATCTACTACCTCCAACAGGCCATATCTTTCGTCCCAACGGCGCCGTCGAACGATCCCGATGCCTTATTTGGCGACAGCCCCGAATTCGCCTGGAACGCGTCCCTGTCGTTGATGTGGTCAGCGGTAGAGGTCAACGTTGGAATGATATGCGCCTGCATACCAACGCTGAAACCCTTGATCCTCAAGATCTTGCCCTCAGTACTCTTCGACCCAGATGGGACACACGATTCAAGCCTGTCTACGTACGCTACCGACACGCAAGACAAGGAACCGAGCGGAAGCCAGAATGCCTCTGGACCTGCCGAACCTGGCGAGGGTCTCGAAACATTGGCAGTGCCTGCTCCAGCACAGCAGCAAGACTCCTCTGCAGAACAGATCTCCGCCCTTGATTTCCTGACGACACCGGATATGGTGAATGCCGCTCCAAACTCTGCTCCACAGCAGCCCTTCTCTCCGGTGACAAGAAGCACTTGGATGTCCGGGAGGTCGCGAAACGACAACGCTGTCTATTTCGGATTTGTCAACATGAGAAGACCCAAGAGTATGATCAAGACCGCGCCGGCTGAATCCTTGCGGTACTGTGTGGTTGTAACCATCCTGTTCCTCCTTTGGGGATTCTCTTACGGGCTTCTGAACACGCTCAACAATGTGATTGCCACCATTTCCGACATGAGCACAGCTGAGACGCTGGGACTGACTAGCGCGTATTTTGGCGGAGGCTACTTTTTCGGACCCTTGGTTGTAGGAGAATGGGTCCTCCGTCACGACGAACACGCACGCTTCCACAGGAATCGACGCAGACACAAACATCGTGATGCAGTCGGTGGCTTCAAGGCGACGTTCATTTTGGGACTTTGCATATATGGCATCGGAACGATTATGTTCTGGCCATGCGCCGTTCTAACCTCGTTTCCCGGCTTCATGATAAGCAATTTCGTTGTTGGCTTTGGTCTAGGTGTTCTTGAGACGGCAGCAAATCCGTTTATTATTCTCTGCGGGCCTCAACAATACGCCGAGACTCGGATCCTTATAGCCCAGGGTTTCCAAGGCGTCGCAAGCGTCATAAGTGGGCTGCTGGCACAGAAGGTCTTCTTCGACGACATCGCCGATAGCGAAGGAAGGAGGACCAGTTTGGAGTTGATCGACGTGCAGTGGACGTATCTGGCCATTACTCTCTCCTGTGTAGCATTGGCCCTATTCTTCTACTACATGCCACTCCCCGAGGTCACTGATGCCGAATTGGGCCGAGCTGCGGAGCGCTTGCCCGTGGACGCGAAGAAACGGACCGTTGGAGGCCTACAACTGAGGACTTTGTGCATCATCTTCGCCGTGATGGCGCAGTGGTTCTATGTTGCAGCGCAGGAGTCCATGTCCATCTTCTTTGACGACCTAATGACTTCCATGTTACCAGGCCCATCGGATGCTGACCAACCCCGGGCCTCATCCTCTCAGTATCCGATTACCTTCTCATCGCCCACACCGCATTTACCATCTCTCGCTTCAACTCGGCTCATCTCGCGTGGCTGTCGGTGAAGCACCCACAGAGCCGACTCGTACCAACCCCCCGCACCCAGCTTACCATCTTTTCTGCACTATCTATTGTCTTCGCTCTCATCTGTGTTGTGCTGCGCCCCGCGAACCCGAATTATATCGCGATACCTGCAATCCTCTTCTTCTTCGTCGAGGGACCCATCTGGCCTCTAATATTCGCCATGGGTCTTCGTGGGCAAGGCAATCGCACTAAGCGCGCATCAGCGTGGCTTACCATGGGTGCAAGTGGACCAGCCTTCTGGCCATTTGTCATGTATGGCATTATGAGCAACAACGGCGTGTCCGTACAGCTTGCATTCATAGTGATCGTCATTCTGCTTCTTTTCACGCTCGCATACCCAGTCTTCTTGACAATACAGAGAGACGCGAAAGAACTGGTCGACCCAAAAATACATCGTGGCCGGCGTGCTAGTGCAGGCGGTGGAATGGGCGGAGGAGAACACCCGGAGAGTGGACACAGTACGAGGGACCCCAGCGCCAACATGGACGAGATGCTCCGGCACAGGAGAATGAGCAACGCCACTACTAGCTCTTACTACAGGGATAGTGGGCCGCTTGCCTACGTCGTGGGGAAGATCCACGATTTCAATGAGAAACGAAGGGAGAAGAAGAGACAGGGCTCGTCAACAACAACGAGCTCGTCACCGATGTGGGAGCATTTTGAGCTACGTCGGGAGAGCGACGGGGACCAATCTGGGAACGGTCAGGGACAAAGGGGAAACAGGACACCAACGATACCCGAGGAGCAGTGATCTGGCGATGCCATTGAACATGGCATCGCTCGTCTTGCTTTCTCATCCATCTATGTTTTTCACGATTTGGTTTTGCCAACGGACTTTTTCTACTGGCGGCATGTCTGGTTAAGGGTTGGAAAATCTGCATACAAGCGACTGAGCCTATTTGATCAATAATGACCTGCTATACATTCGAAGACCGCTTTTGCGCGGTGTATATAATCCATTTTTGACGATCGACGTCATTAGGGTCCTAGTCGAAGCCAGCATGCAGTGATCCTGAGACCTGTGCGCCTTCTGAAGTGGCTTACTGTTCAAGTAATTTGGATCCCCAGTCTCACGTAGAGAATCAAGTTTGGAGCACTCAGTTGTGCAGTAACTACACGTGACATGGTACAGTTCACACTTCAAGACTCATTGGGATCTTAGGCTCTGCTCTTTTCGTTCACTTTCGAATCGGTAAAAGGGCAATCTTATTTGCCGAACCTATAGATGGCTTGCATCAATTGGTATAAACAACAGTTCTTTATGATTATGAGGTCGGAGAAGATGCCAGCGTGAAAATATACCTTGAGAAGCTTACCACAATGACCCACCGAGAAAATGTCTTACTTGAGGTTTTTTCTATGGTGAATTGGGGGTAGTCCTGTAGGTGTATACATAGAGCGATGTATGATGCCCAGAGGGTGGTGTTCAAAACAATGTTATTCAAAGAGAAGTTATCCTGCGGGAAGTTACTCCACGGGAGGTTTTCTCGAAGGATAGTACTTAACGGTAGAAGATCTTTAGGGAGTCTACCACATAACGCTTTGCCTACCTAATCTTCTCAATTTCATTTTTTAAATACAATGTTTATAAAGTCTTCTCCCGAGATCCTATTGTCCTAGAGATGCGGCTTTGTCTAGAGTTCCACGAGCACCATTAAACTTCTCGGGGCTGCATACGACACTTCCAAGGTTGGGCATAAGCTCAGTCGATACACCCGCATGCAACAATCATTGAACAGACAAAGTCGATTCACGTTTGGGCCCAGATGCCTTGGAGGTTGCCCTCACAGTCGACAAACCTAGCCAAGTACCCCATATCGCCACCGATGGCCGTCTTGTGCCTGTGCTGAGTCAAATTTCATCATTCCTCTTATCAGCAGGGCAGCGCGGCGCACCTGTGCAAATTGTGTTTCGTGACAAGCAAGTGAGGAGAAAGGGGAGAAGGAAGGACCTTGGAATGGAGGGCAAAACACACGGGCACCGAACACAGAGCTGGAAACACTCACAGGTACACTCTGCCGCCCAAGTCCTCAACCGTCTTCAGCGTCACCTCAATGCTCTCCACCGCGAATGTCGTCAGGACCGCCATGCTGACCCTGCCGTCGGCCGAGCCGCTAGACCCCCAGGCCTGGACCAGACAGCCTTCAGGCACCTGAATAAATGCGCCGTTAAGGGCACCATCCTTGCGGAACATGTGGATCGTGCCTGCAGGGTCTCTTCCGTTGGTGGGGGCAGACGAGGAGGAGGACGAGGAGGTTGTCGAAGGTGGACCGAAGCTTGTGCATTCCCACTGCGTTTCATCAGGTTCTCAGGGTCAGCTTTTATATGACTTGGGAGAACTGTGGTACCCAAGCCAGCTCTCAAGGGCTACTAGCGGTTTGCTTTCGAATACAACTCTTCTAGGTGACGCTTACGCTGAAGATGGAGGTGTAGAAGGCTGCGGCTCGCGCGGCATCTATGACTGGGATCTCGAGCCAGTGAATTGTGCCATGCTTTTTAAGAAACAGATATGTTAGCACATTGTACGCATGATAGAGGCCAACGGAGCCCACTGAATTCAGCTGGTGAGTAAGTGAGGGCTAGGACGGCTTGCTTTACCGGGACAGTGACATCGTGCTCCGCAAACTCTGTTGTGATGCTGTAGCAATATGACCCTTTGGAAGGGAGGAAGGAAATCACAGGTCAGTACTCGCACATCGAAATCGACTTGTCCTGGGAAGGGACATGGCTCACTGGTGGTGGGGCGCGTCTTCATTATATAGGGCGCTCCTCGCGTCTTTCTCCATGATCATGATCATGCGCAGAGCTGGCGAGTCACACTCATGTTGTGTGATTTGGACAAGTCAGTGGCCCTCATGTCTCAGAAAAAGCGCGGAAAAAGAGGAGACACGAGGATCCGCTGGCTGAGAAGGGCGACGCCACGGGATTTAGCAGGTCTAGCGGAGTCGTGAGCAAGGATACATCACATGCACCCGCGATAATATCGCGCCTGAGGCTGTAGCCAGGACTCACTGAATGGCACAGGGTGGACTCGGGGGTTTCACCGACTTCTGACTATGCGGGGATATGCTGCCTTAGGGTTTCGGGTCTTGAATTACGAATATATACGGCAAAATGTCACCCATGAATTTTAGATAAGACAGCATTGTCTTGTCGGCCTTGAGTCATATATATCATGCATCTCTACTAACAGGTATGAACATTGTTGTGAATCCAACGAACCGAAAGGCCGTCCCGCCGCTAGTATTCAAGGTTATCCTTTCCCGCATCATGCACGTCACCTAAGCCTCCATCCTCGGATCGTGCTCCTCGATCTCCTCCTGTATCTCGTCCTCCCCCTCCTGATTCGCCGGTGCAGTCCAGCCCGTACCGGCCTGGACCAGGAGCACCAGCACCACCAAGGCAGCAGCGGAGGCGTACATGATGCCGAAGGCGGATTCGTAGCCCTTGACAGCCACATCTCTCTCGGCCGGGCTCAGCCAGCCGTTGAAGACAAAGTTTGGGCTGCCCAGGAGTCTCCTGATCAAGGCCACCCGCCTGGGTGACAGGTCGGCCGTGCCGTCGAGCTCTCGGAAGCCGGCTGTCAGGTGCGTCTTCAAGCTCCGCGTGAAGATGCCGCCCCCGATCGCCGTGCCGAAGCTGCCTGCGAAGCCCCTGAAGGTAGCCAGCAGGCTTGTGGCGATGAAGTGCGTGTCCGGGGTGGCGAGGTGGAGGATGTGGGCCAGTGTGTAGTTGAGCGCCGCGCCGGTGCAGAAGCCGTTCAAAAAGATCAGAAGCACGTATAACCATGCCGGAGAGCCGGCGTTGCTCGTCAGGGACAGGCCGAAGAGGGCCAAGCCGAACAGGAAGACTGAGACAACACACGGCAGCCAGAACGCCCCCGACCGGCGTATATGCAGCCAACCGACGAGGACGCCCCCGATGCCAAAGCCAAGGTTTGTCGGGATGAGAATGGAGCCAGCCACGGCGGGCGACAGACCTCGGACGGCGAGGACGAAAATGGGTGCGTAGTATAGCACCGTCCAGCGGGCTGCCATGAGCCCCAACTGAGCGAGGCACGAGAACAGGACGCCTCGGGACTGCAAGACGCTGACGGGGATGAGCGGGTCGGAAGCCACCTTGTACTCGACGACAACGAAGAGCACCAGTGGAATTACTGAGAGCACCATCGGGAGAAGCTGGATCGAGCCGGAAAGGCCGTACAGGAAAAGGACAATGGCAGCCGTCAACAGGAGGGCGCCAGCGTAGTCGATCGACTTCACCTTGTGCAACACGCTCTTGTCCTTGGCCGGGTCCGAGGTGGCAAAAGCCGGGATGCTCAGGTAGACACCGGCGCCGGCCATGATACCAACAGGAGCCTGCACCCAAAAGAGAGCCCGCCAGCCCAAGACGGGCAGCAGCGCGCCAAAGACAACCGCGCCAAAGGAAACGCCGACGGTGAAGCCCAAGTTCACCATCCCGACCAACAGGCCACGTCGCCGCCGGGAGGTGAGCTGCAGCACCAGGATGAGCGACAGCGTCATGACGCCGCCACCTCCGACTCCCGTGAGCACCCGGCCGAGGGTGAACACGGCAAAGGAGCCGGCCTGGGAGGTAATGGTTGCGCCGGCGGCGAGGGAGAGCCCCGAGGCCAGGATCATCAGGCCCGGCGAGAATATGGTGGCGAGGCGGCCAGCCAGCGGGGCGGACGAGGCCACGGCGATCATGTATGCCGACGTGAACCAGGTGGCTAGCTCGTACGCCTCGAGTTCCTCGGCGATGGCAGACTGCACCATTGTCATACCAGACATATTGCACGCTGCTGGGGGTCAGCGTCTGAGTTCCAAGTGTGGTGCATAGGAATGTCCGTGGCACCTGCACCGGCCATACATGGATTGTCTGCACTCGTGGTTACGTACCCTGAACAAACATGAGCACCCACATGCTGAAGGAGATGCATGCGGCACGTATGGGCGTGACACTGTGCTGGACAGCATCATCGTCAATGTCACCGTTGTGCGTGGCAGTTTGCGGTTGTATAGGCCGCCCTGGTCTATGTGAGATGAGAGGCGTGCTCTCGCAGGCATCTGGGGCGACGCTGCCGTTGTTGGATGCATCATTTACTGCGCCCCGAGTGTGGAGGTCGGGCTCGGCCATATTGGAGTGAGCGGCTGATAATATACCTGCCTAGGTAGCTAGCGATAGATTATAGCAATGCAGAATATACCATGTGAGATGCGGCCAACGAGAGAGGTCCAAGGTTTGATAGTGACGGGCAGGCTTCAAGAAGACGTGACGACATGTCCTGGGAGGGTCACGACATTTCTCAACAAGGGAAACATAACCTAACGGGGACAGTGGCAGTCATTGTGAATAACAGATGGGGACAGTACTCCGTACAAAGCACTTTGCCTTATACTTAGTCTCGAGCCCGAAGGAACCGAGATAATGAGCCCCCTATGCTCGGGCTGGGTGATTGGTAATCGGCACGGAGAATGCGGTGTAACCCCGAGTGCTTGGGCCCCGCCGTCCCAAAATACCGGGCTCGGATCACCGGCATCATCCCGGAGCTGTATGCACGGGCAGTGTTTCCCGATCCTCTGATAGATGATCATTGTATTGTGCCATTGGCAGCCTCCACAAACAATACAGTGGTTGCTCATACCGGTTACGGTTGGCTTATCGTCTGATCAGCTATCGACTTTTGCTTTTGACACTATCACCTGATCCCAATTGGCGTTGACTATTGCCGCGCAAGTTGCACTCCTTCTTTACAGGCTTGAAGCTGTCCAAGATACCATCAGAGGCCCATCTGCCACTGATCCTATGCAACCAAACAAGGAACATGTCTCAAGAACCTGTGGAACAATCTTCAAAGCACTCGAGACTACAGATCCAGGATGTGGACCGCTAACAGACGAATCTCTATCTGGTCCAAAGCGCCATGCGACCAGAGCGATCTACCTCCCTTGACTGCCCTGATAAAAGGACAGAATTGGGAAGGTATGGCTCAGCTGGTAACTTGAGGGACCACAACAGGACCCAAGTCACAATGGGCGCCAAGTGGTCCTGCGTTCGATGGCAGCCTTCCCATAATTCCTTTTGTTTTGGTCTTCACGTGAATCCCGTAGTCTTTGGCGTTTGTGGATGCTAACCATCCGGCCTCACTTCGGCCTACGATGGCTGTAGAACCTCATCCTCTCACTCACTACCTCACAGAAACCCAGTAGCAAAGAGGGAGAAGCGCCTCCTTCAGACGGGTCTAGACCCTCTCGCTCACCCAAATCGCGCCACGACACCCCAGCCGGATGGCCCCGGTGAGAAGCCAGTGCGGCTCAGCCTTCTGGGCGTCGTGCTCGACGGCGTGGTCCAGGTGCTCGAGCTCCTCATCGCGGATGCGGCGCAGCGTCGAGATGAGGTCTCGGAACTCGGGCCCGACCTCGTAGCCATCCTCCTCCCAGCCGCGCACCATGGCGAGCAGCTCGCGCACCTGCCCGTTGTAGTGGTCGCCGATCTCCGTCTCGACCGCCTCCGTGCACGCCATGGCGGCCTCGTTGCCCATCAGGGCCGTCGCCCACCCCAGACCGTAGCTCATTGCCGACCACGCTGGGTACATGGCCGTGGGGCGCACCCGGTGGCGCGCCAGCAGCGCGTTGAACGTGGTCAGGTGGCCCTCCTCCTGCTCGTACATGTGCCGCATCAGGGGCCGCAGGTGGGGCTTCCGCCGCACGACGGGGGGCGTCTGCGCCGTGTAGATGAGCGTGGCCGCCAGCTCGCCTGCCTGGTTGACCCGCAGCGCCGACGAGAGGAAGTCGCGCTGCTCCTTGGTGAGCGCCTTGCGTTTCCCCTTGCTGGGGCCATCGCTATTCGACCCATCAATCTGTCGTCCCGCTGGCGTTGTTGCTGCTGGTCCTGCTCCTGGTATGCTATCGGCAACTTCGGCGCGTCTCGTGGATGTGCTTGATACCAGGCGCCGCGACGAGACGGTTGGGTAGAAAAGCGCGGGTGCGAGGAAGTCGTGGACGGGGAATTGCCTCGTCGCAATCAATCTGCGAGGCGCGGCGCGCAACAAAGTTGTTGAAGGAGGCATGTTGGTGCTTCATGCAAGCCCTGATGGATGTAGCTCGGGTTAAGGTCAAATGTGTACGAGAGATGCTCCTTAGGCTAGAAGTCTTGCACATCATTGACGGGTGGTCTGACGTCCGGTAGCTGCACCAGGGTTCAACCCTCAACCCGAGAGCCACCCCCGGTGGCAAATCAATGTCACGTAACTTGCTGTGAAGTCGAAAGAGCAAACGGAGGCACTGAGTTGTTGACGTGCGGATGAATACCTTTGGAATATCTACATGACTAACAATGACTTGTTTGAAAAGAGGAAAGTAGGGCGATCACTGCCCCACAATGCAACAGCAGAGCAAAAGTCTATGCAAATGCGCAAAACCAAAACGCCGATTGCTCGATGATGATGACCTGCCATTTCCCAGGATCGAGATGGTGCTTCGGCAGCGAGTCATACCATGCCTTGAGCATAAGCCAGCCAGCAACCTCCTGTCATATTTGTGTGCGAGAGGCCATCGGAAGACGAGTATTTCGTAGGAGAGCTTGTTACACCTCTTTCCGGAGCCATCTGCCTCAGTTACTATGAGGAGGCGAGGAGGTCAGCTGTCATTCGGGAAAATCAAATCAACGCGTCTCAAGACTTACTAGATCTGCAACGGAGCGGCCTGGTCCACCAATGTGAGCCAGTTGCCCTTCTCATCCGCGCCCACAAGCCAGTCGTACGGGAACACCACGAGGTGGCCTTGGGTCATCCCCAGCAGCCCCTCTCGCTGCTCCCTGGTCAGCAACTCTTCTACAGGGGCCCTGTGGCGGCTCCCTCTGGTGTTAGCGCGTCTGCGCCGCTTAACAGAGCCCTGTGCCCCCGGTGCGGGTGTCGTTGAGGCCGAGCTGCCTGGTGGTTTCTCTGACATGCTTGGCGTGTTGTCAGGAGTGCTGAAGGTGGTGCGCCGGTCCCGCTTTTCCGGTGTCGTCTCCCTGCTGGCCTCTGGCACGACAAGTTTGGACGACGGTGCCAACGTGCTGCCATTCGTGTTGCTGTCTTCGCGTGCTGCCGCTGCTTTCTCAGGGTCTGCGGCCGCCGCCGATGCTGGAACGAATGGGCTGTTGGCAGGTGGACTGAACGCAGGGCTGCCCATGGGTGAATTGATGGCGCGCGCCGCTGCGGCCGCTCTCTCCACGTCAAGTCTCGAGTCCTGTCGAGCATGGCGGTGCGCCGGTGACTCATTCTCTGTCGGGGACTTCTTTAGACCGCCAGCCAGCGGGGGCAGGTTCTTACCAGCGTTGCCTTTACCGGGAAACTTGCTCGAGAACGAGCGCGTCGCGGGAAGCGCTGGGCCCGGTGCTGATATGCCAGCTCCGCCAGACGCGGCTTCCGGCGGCGGCTTTTCAGATCCGCTGGGGTCAACTGCTTCGCCCTGCTCGCTCTTCTGTGCCTCGCGAGGCCCTTCTTGTGCCACCTGCAATCGTTTCTGGTGGTCTATGTACTCCGTGTACTGATCCCACTCTCTCACCTCGTTGTCTGGCATGCAGTGGAACACCTGCCGGTAGATTTTGGTGTTGTTCTCCGCAATCCGGCACCAAACATCCTCGTAGAAGGCCGCATCCAACGGATCACGCATACAATCCTTGTCCAGGACAGCAGGCTTGATCTCAGCGGCCAGAGGATGCGACACAGACAAAATCGGTTCTCCGTCTGCGTCGAGAAGTGGCGGTCCGCCAATATCCGTATCGTCGCTCTGTGGGAGGTCAGGGAGCTGGTTGGCCCTGGGGAGCCCTAGTTGGTCGGTATTTCGACGGTCCAGGGGAGGCATTACAGCCCTGCTGGGACCTTCTCTGGCCGAAGCCGCCGCAGCAGGTTGTGGGCTCTCAGATTTCTGGCTAGGAGCTGGGCTCTCGATGGTTCCCTTGCCCTCGGCTGAGATATCACGGGCGAGGTATTCTCGCCCACCAATGACGATGGTATCCCTGCCCTGGTCTAGACCCTTCTCCTGTGCCTCCTTCCAACGATCAGGACCAAAGCCCTCGACCTCGGTCTTCTGTTTGGGGTCGGCGGGTGCATCCACGCTTTCTGCTTCGACGACATTTGAGTCAGAGTTGGAAGACTTGGAGGACGACTGATCGCTGTTGTCCATTCGCTGGAGATCAACGTCATGATTAATACTGTGACCTCTCCCGATTGGAGGACGGGGTACATCCAAATCCCCGTTAGCTCCTGACCGCCTCGAAGCCTCTGAGCCATTCGAGTCGCTGTGGTAGATTCGATCCATATCAGACTGGAAGGCCTCCTCGTTTTCCAGGTCCGCGTTTCTTTCCTCCTCAATGATCTCATCCACGGGAAGGCCAACGTGTTCCCTCATGAGCCGCATACGCAGCGTATGTGCAAAGCGGCCGACCTGGAAAGGCTTCCCTCCCATAGTCGACCATATCAGGTCAGTATCTCTGACAACCGCAGCACACTCGGAGTCACGAGAGCCTAGCATGGAACGTTCGTTGATGTTGGCCGAGCCTATCAAAGCCACACGGTCATCAACAATAATAAGCTTGGCGTGAATATAGAGCTGCTCGGTGACATGCATCTTATTGGGGCCAATTTCTCCCCATTGCCGTAGACTGAAGAACTGAATGTAATCTTCGGGCTCAATGCCGGCAGCTCGCAGTCTGCCAAATATCGAGGATTCCCCGCGACAGATGCTTCGGTATTGGCACTCCATGATGAGTCGGACGCTGGTACCCTCCTTCTCAGCCACGGTGTTCTGGAAACCAGGCATCAGGGGAATAAGTATGACAGCCTTCCAGTCTTCGTCGTTTTCATAGGCGCGCTTGATGCGATCCACAAGGGCATCACCAATATTGTTGACTATTGGCACGCCGAGCGCCTCGGTGCTTGAAACGAAGAACTGGTTCTCGATGTAAACGAAATGCTCCGATTTTTCAATCATTTGGAGGTACGCGTTCTGAATACTGCACTCGGTGTGTTGTATTCCCAACGACCAGGTTGATGCAGATCGAAGAATCTGGACCTCGCATGTTCCTGTGAGACCCATGGCTTCCAAATCTTCGTGACGGAAGTCAGGCGGTGGGAGCAAGTAAGGCAGCGGCCGTGTTGGCTTCCTCCCGCGACGAAGATAGTTCCAACGCTGCACAAAATGCCTTGTCAGGTCACGAGCGGGTTGTCCGACCACTTGCATTGAGATGTCGTGCCACGGCATGCGTGGGATCTTCGATCGGTCATACATCTCTTCATACGGCCGATCCAGGTTGAAGAAGTCCTGCACCCTCGGGTTGGTGTAGTCCTTGCCCGGGAACATTTGAACGTGTTCAGCGTCCCGGGGAACGTTCTGCACTTCATCCGGCTCAAAACCTGTCGGTTTATCGTCCGTAAGTTTGTGCTGGGGCGTATCCCATCTACCGAAACACAGGTCGATACCTCCGACAAACGCGATGTAATGGTCGACTACGCAGACCTTCTCGTGGTGAGCAAAGAAATACTGGTTCTTCTTGTACTGGTTTGGTGATCTCTGCACGAAAATGTTCGGGTGCAGATTGAGCAAGGACCTCTTCGTGTACTCCGAGTTGATAGGAACAGCGGCCTCGACGTTGCGGTATACGATCACGAAAATCTTCACGCCTTCTTGCGCCTTTGACTGGAGCAGCCGATCAAGACGCCATCTCTGGCTGATACAAGGTGGTCTTCGCATGTATATCTCCGGGCTCAGCCACCAGTCGTGGATATAGATCACATCCTTCGCCATAGAGATAGCCCGCGAGACATTCCACATGTAATCACGGGCGTCAACAAGCCACTGGGCATAGACGTTTTGCCGAACAGGCGCAAAGCTGGCGAACCGAATCTTGTCTGATGCCCAGGGTGAGTTCTGTTTCATGAGCTTGATGGACTCCTCGAACTGCGGCAGGTCGTGTTGCTGGGCATACAGTTTGACCTTTCGCTCAGAGTTGATGATGGTCAATTTATGGTGGTGGCTTTTCTTGGACGACTTGGGATCGTCGAGGAAATCGTCCCCTTCAGCGACATCGGGTCCCTCCTGGTCAGACTTGGCCTTCTTGGAGCCTTTTCGCCCGACCTGCTTGAGCCCTTTCTTCTTGGCAATAATCTCAAATTTGAAGTCGACGAGGACGACATCGCAGATGTCGATGCTCTCTGGAGAGTCAACACACGCTATGTAGCTCTGTCGAATCAAGAACCACTTGCGGTCCCTTCGAGTGACAGACTTGGCCGGGTTGGCGATGCCATTAGCTGGCCGAATCTGCATGAAGCCTTCTTTCCCATGATAGCCGCCTTCCGCCGCGAGGCGCACGCCTAGCGCGGACAGCTCAAAGAAACGACAGAGGCGGTTGCTGTCTGGCCTGAACATAAGCCAACGTATCATTTCTCGGAGGTATTTCTCCAATGACCGTCGCTGGAATGTGATATATTTGCGCTTTGCATCTTCGGCATCCCTAGTCGCCTGGTCTTGAGCGTCGGTCCCGGCCCCGGCACCGTCCTCAGCCATCGAGGTGTTGCGCCTTGGACTGAGGACATTCATGCGCGAGCCCTTGCGCCTCTTCCCGGAACGGCCCTCTGCTTCAGTGCCCGTGCCCTCGGCGGCAGTCATCTCGCCGGCTGTGGCCTCACCGGCCGTCATTTCGCCGGATGCCACGGCGTCGGGCGCCTCAGCAGGGCGGGTCTCGTCTTCTTCATCACTGAAGTCCATTGCTTTGATACTCCGCAGGTAGGGGAAGGCCTTGGCTGGGAACTTGGGTTGCTTTGGTCCTACGCGGGCTCCGGGACGCTTCAGTCTTTCGGTGGTGACGCTGCCCTTGTACTTGAGATGCATGCGCACAATGTCTCCAATGCTCTTCTTCACTGTCCATATCATTCGGTTTGGCCCATTACCATACTCGAGATGGATGGTGAACAGGGTGTGTCGCTCGCTATCGCCTCGAACCACACTGTCGCTGATGTTCACGCGGACTTGCTCCAGAAGCACGGGGATCTTCTTGTGGCCGTGTTCGTCACGCTGGAGCATGCTTGCAAACATGACGACGGCCGGCGCACCAGCTCGGAGCTCACCCATGAGTTCAGTAGACTTGAGGTAGTCGATGCGCTCGCCTTTTCTGTGCCGCAGGAGACCCAGAGTATTCTTAACTTGTTTCCATCTGTGACCGCCGAACGTTGAGTATCGCTCCCCTCCGAAGCGTGGCCGCCGGGGTGTCTGCAATGCGTCTCCATCTGACATGCCTCCACCTGTGAAGACGCTCATTCCACGAAAATGGCTTCTCCGGGGGGTGTCCACGACATCGTCCGCCTCCTCCGCATCGACTGATCGACCCAGGTGTGAATGACCCCGTATGGCGGGAGGCCTAGATAGCTCGCGTGCTTCGGATTCTGACACAGCACCGCGGTCGCGAGGGTCTGGCATTGTCGAGCGACGTGGCAGTGAGGGAAAACGGCGGGCGCTGGGGGAACTCGTGCGCGTCTTAGGTGTGGAGGGAACCGAGCCGGAGAACTGCCCTATGCGCCTCGGCAGGCGGCGCTTCTTCTTCCCAAAGGCGCCGTTAGATGGACGTGGAGTTGACTCGTCCGCGGTCTCCTCAACATCGGCATCGTCGACATCGCTGGCGTATTGATGGACATGTTGCGGTGGTTGGGGCCCTTCTGCCGCCATTGGCGTTGGTATGGGCGTGTTGAGGAAATCAAGGTGCTTGTAGGAGTCAATCGGAACGCTAGACGATGTACTATGCTATAAGGCTGCAGCTCGTTGATGGCGTTGGAAAGGAGGTACAATATTGGAGCGTGTGGCACGCGGTCGGTCCCAGGCGGTACCTTGGCAGCCAGCTCTGACGTGAGAGACGGACTCTGAACGATGCTGGAGACGGTCAGGCAAGACCGTTGGGGCGAAGAACGAAGTGCAGGCCTTTCTGGAGTCTCGAGTAACGCGCGTGCAAGTCGTAGAGAGGCGACAGCGAGGACGGGGACAGACCACAGTCTTCGAGTCTCGGAAGCTATGAAGTCTCCCTTTCCAGGAGATTTGGCGATGGTTAGGAGGTCGCCAGCAATCTGGCTAACAACAAGCTTGTGGAGACTAAGTAGGGGTCGTACAGGGATGTTTCAGTGGAGGCAGGGGACCTAGGTTCCACCACAAGCTGCTGCCAAATTCAGCGCAGCAGCTAGTGTACCTCTGCGGCACGGAGCGCGAAGCTGCAATCTTGCATGCAGCCGTATGTACAGGTGATGTCACCCAGGACCACCTGGCTGTCTCCATATATGGATACCCAGGTTACACGGAGAACACCCAGCCAACGGTGCCCCGCGGCGTGGTTAACGCTTCGCATGTGAGCCGCCAGTGGACCACACGCCAAAACAGCTTCAGGTGAATAGGGAAGGCCCTGTGACGTGTCTTTGCAAGATGATAGCAGCTGACTGAGGCCAAACTCAAATGCTCTCGAGAATCAGTTGAACATGGGCAGCCCACACTGCGCAATTTCCTTCTATATGTCGGGGACCTGCAAACCCCACAGCTCTCTAGTCCTCGAAATTGAACACAACAAGACCAAAATGGCGATAATCCAGATGATATGATAGCCAAGCCATAACACGTTTAGGCACATGTGCCCAAAGACTTGAGCCTATTCATCTGTATCCTTCGACAAATTGACATGCAGACTTGCAGGGATTTCTATTTCAAGTATCGAAATAAGCTTCTCATCACAGATGCATGTGATTTAAATATATCCAAGTGGTTGTGCTACAGCGCATTCCAGCTGAGCTTTGCGGCGGCCAGGCACTGGTCAAACCAGTCCTTGGTGTCTGAAACGCCATCCTCGCTCACTGTCCATGAGCCAGACTCAACGAGCGATGCCCAATGGGCCAGTATCTCGGCGAGGCGAGGCGGCCGCACGTCCCCCCAGGGACAACGACCTCTGAAGTCGCCTGCGTCCGCCAGCCCGGAGGGGGTGATGAGACGGACGGCATCGGCATATGAAGCCTCAGCAATGATGTAGAGGCCGGCGTGGCGGTTCAAGGTGAATTTGCCAAAGCCCCACGGCCTGTCAAAGTCCGGGTGCTGCTGCGGGATACTTTCGGCCACGGGCTGTGTGGCGGGCAGGACGAGGCTCGCCCAGTCGTCTCCATCAGGGTCCCCTGCGCCGGTGGGGTGGGAGCGACGCGTCGCCTGCTGGCTTTCAGATGCGTAGAGCTCGGTGAGACTGCCGCCAGAGAATGTCGTGATCCCCGGGGCGACGAATGTGAAGCCAGGCCGCGGGGCTCGCGAGAGGAACTCGGCTGCAAATGCGCTGATACGAAAGGCCCTCCTAGTCTGTGGGTCCAGCTGGAGTGGTTCGCGTCTTCGGACGGGCTGCGGCAGTCTTTGCTCGATGCCACTGAGCAGGCGATCCCATGAGAAGAGAGCATCGGACAGATCGTTGTCAGTCCAAGGCCGTACGCCTATAGTGCCCCGTGAGGCATCCCAAAAATACTTCCCAGAGTTCCACTTGTCGAGGGATTGCTGCAGGGCGGATTCGAGGGCGACCCAGTGCTCATCGGCAGGGAACGGTCCAGGCGCCCAGTGCCAGACTACCTCACAGCTCTGAAGATTGAGAAATAATCCTCCATCTGCAGGCTCGCCGTTATTCTGGCCGTAGAGGAGTATGATCTCGGGCCGTTCATAGACAGCAAACGTAGGACTCCAAAAGTCTAGCGGATCGGGCTGCAGCATGTGCGGCGTCAACACGCCTGGACCTTGCCCCTGTGGTGAAAGAGTCGTCTCTATAGACGAGAAGAAGCGGTAGATGGGCAGATCCTCAAGGCCGTTGACAGTTGCAAATTCAGGGGCAGCCTCCAAGAACCGGGTCACCATCGTTCGCTCCGTGACGGCAATTGGGTCATGCTCGGTGGCTCGTCGTAGAAGTGCGTTGTGCATGTCAGCACACCTTTCCGGAAGAAAGGCCATGTCTGCCATTGATACTTGTCAAGCATGCTGCTACATTCTTCGGATAACTGCCCAATGATTCATGAAAGAGATGGGCCTTCTGACTTCATGTCTGGCTTGCACGGGATTGTCTCGCCGGTTCTTTCACCCACAATCGACTGGTCTCATTAGGGCGTTTCGCCGCGCCGTAACCTTGGAATCTGGCGCTGGCACTCATCTTTTCTGCCGCGGTTTGATTGGCGGACCATAGAGCCTGAATGGCAGCCTGCACCTTCTTATGTTTGAGAATATCCCACGAAATGCATGCCAATTATATTCAGAAGGGGCCAAGCAGTGGGCAAACACCCTGTATGCTCTGTAGACCAAAGAAAGTCCAGTGTAAGTCTTAGTGTGGCCCCCCCCCCCGGATCCCAATTGCCGGACAGCCCTAACCCTGCGACTCAGCAGCAGGCGTGGGGTCTGATAACGACAAGATAGTCGCGTCAAACCAAGACGCGTTTTGCGCAGCACTTCAACCACATTGACGACCGGCGAAGATACCCAGGCACTCAGACAACCATGCCCAGGTAAAACCGTGCATTGTCCAGAATAAAGTGGATTTTTTGCTAACTTCGAGGAGAGAGATCATCACCGTTCAGGCGGGCCAATGCGGCAATAGCAGTCAGTAACTCATCCATGTTGACCATAGTCCCCCCCGGCACCGTAACCATACGGGCCTTCAGCGCCGACCCTTGCTGACAGCTCCCAGTTGGCAGTCAGTTCTGGCAGCAACTTTGTCAAGAACATGGAATTGGCCAGGACGGCAACCTTGAGGATTTCGCGACTGAGGGCGGTGACCGGAAAGACGTCTTCTTCTACCAAAGCGACGACACACGCTACATTCCTCGGGCTATCCTCATCGACCTGGAACCACGTGTAATCAACGGAATACAGACTGGCCCTTTCAAGAACATTTACAATCCTGAGAACTTCTATGTCGGCAAGAATGGTGTCGGCGCTGCCAACAACTGGGGTGATGGGTACCAGACGGGCGAGACCGTGTGCGAGGACATAATGGAAATGATAGACCGCGAAGCCGACGGCAGTGACTCGCTTGAGGTACGCTTACTTACGGAACCAATCCTTGAGGCTGTCTCTAATGGGCTGCACAGGGTTTCATGATGCTGCATTCTATCGCTGGTGGCACAGGTTCTGGTCTGGGGTCATTCCTGCTCGAGCGGTTGAACGACAGGTTCCCCAAAAAGATCATCCAGACGTACTCTGTGTTCCCAGACACTACGAATGCTGGAGACGTTGTGGTGCATCCCTACAACAGCATGCTTGCCATGAGGCGGCTGACGCAAAATGCCGACTCGGTAGTGGTCCTCGACAACGGCGCGCTGTCTCATATCGCCGCCGACCGACTACACGTGCAAGAGCCATCTTTTCAGCAGACCAACCAGCTCGTATCAACTGTCATGTCTGCCAGCACAACGACACTACGATATCCGGGCTATATGCACAACGACCTCGTTAGCATATTGGCCTCGCTGATTCCAACACCCCGGTGCCACTTCTTGATGACCGCATACACCCCATTCACAGGCGACCAAGTCGAGCAAGCCAAAACAGTACGAAAAACGACTGTGCTGGATGTGATGCGGAGGCTGCTGCAGCCCAAGAACCGGATGGTCTCGACCGTCCCGGGCAAGAAAAGCTGTTACATTTCTATCCTCAATGTCATCCAGGGAGAGGTGGACCCGACAGACGTGCACAAGAGTCTTCTGAGAATACGCGAGCGCAGGTTGGCCCAATTCATTCCCTGGGGCCCGGCCAGCATACAGGTGGCTCTCACAAAGCGAAGTCCTTACATCCCAATGAGCCACCGCGTGAGCGGTCTCATGCTGGCCAACCACACAAGCATTGCAACTGTAGGTGCACGCCCAGTCACACTTGCTGATCAACGATTCTAACCTGCTTTGCAGCTCTTCAAGAGGATCGTCAGGCAGTACGATGGCATGCGCAAGCGCAACGCGTTCATGGAGGGATACAAGAAGACTGCCCCGTTTTCTGACAATCTCAACGAGTTTGATGAGTCGCGGGAGGTTGTGGCCGACTTGATTGCCGACTACGAAGCCGCCGAAAACGCGGATTACCTCAATCCGGATCTGGGCGAGAAGGCCACCTCGGCCGAGACCGACAGGCGTGTTGCCTAGAGGCAGTGGGTCGCTGCGATGTGACCAAGGTTGATTGAGATTTGACCCATGGCGTTTGTGAGGGATTAAAAACGGAGTTTATCGGCTGGCATATGACTTCACAAGATCTTTTGAGTGCATCAGGCCGCAGGCGTTTGTGGGAAGATACCAGGCTGGAAGACCCATGTCAGGACATGATTCTCAAGGTTTCGGGATGGCCCGCCCCTCTTCGAACCAACGCTTACTTACCTGTCCTGCCTGCTCGACCGGAGGCTTGCGCGGTTTATGCCCTATGTGTCATGGCAAAGCTCTGTGTAACATTCTACCTGGCAGCAATGATTCCATCTGATTCTGGTACCTAGGTAGGTGGGTGGTGGCGTGTGGGGCTGGATGCGGCTGCATTCTGGGCTCGGGCCTGAGTGAGTGCCCCACCATTTACGTCAACAGCGCGTAGTTGAGTGACGTAGCTTCCCTGAGAGCTTCATCACCATCTACTTATAAGACCTTTCTTTTCGGGTCTGAACAGCCGGTCTTTCCTTTTGCCTCATCATCATCAACAAGATACCCAGAAAAGCCAGAACGTCTTCAAAACCAACAAACTCAATCATCTCAAATCCAAATACTCAACCGACCAACCAACCATTCTCTCACCCACCACTCAGTAAGTCCCCAACTGCCCCTACGTTTTCTGATCCCACGCCATCAAGCGCCCTGTGTGCACTGCCGTTCCTTTGAGAATCAAGGAGCTGACATCGCTGTGCAGACATGTCTCAATCCAAGGCCGACAAGATCAACGAGGCTCAGTCCAACCTGCCTCTCCCTGAGCAGCCCCCAGTCGCGTCTGACTGGCAATCCGCCGACGCCCGCAACGTCAATGTGGACTCAGGCCGTGATGTGGCGAGCGACATCTCGACCGGTGCCGCCTCCACCGCTGGCCTGCGCGAGCCCGCCACCAAGTCCTCGGAGGCGACTGACATGAGCAACATCGGTCGCGAGGGCAAGGACAACCTGGACGGCCCTCCCAAGGACGCCGCCGCGCGATAGGTGTCTACCCAAAGCCCTTTCGCCCTCGCCCCCAAACAACAGCGGAGCTTGGATTGATTTCTCATGGTTTGGCGTTCTCTGGAAGGAAGGGACATGGAATGGCATAACAACCGAGCATAATCATGCCTCCGCCATGAGGGTCCGAATATGTTGAGGGACCCCTAATGGAATGGCCTTTTGGCATGTCAAATGGAATACAATTGCATTGACCGACTACCATGAAATCTTTCCACGTGACCTCTCGTCGATTTTATTTTTCGCAACAGTGAAAAGTCAAAAGCACTTCTGCAATCGGGTAACAGGCTTGATATGTGATATCTTGAGACTCGTCTCCAGCCCTCAACTCGATTATTCTGGGGAATCTTAGTTCCGACGGTCTTTTCATTCCATGCGGAACATAAAATTCACCATACGGGGCCCTCTTCTTTCAATGCCTCAAACTGCGCTTCTCCGCCATCAAGAGAATCAATCATTCATGTACCTCAGGTCCAAAATTTTTTGTGTCCCCATCACTGATGGTATACACGCATGTGACAAGAATTTACTCCCATAGGTACTGAGGCACAGCATACTGGGCCCCTGGCCCGAGATCCAAAGACAAGCAACCACAAAGCTGCTGAAACCACGAATTGTAACCCACCGATGCAAGAGGCAGAATAAAGACAGTGACTTCTGTTCCCCTTTGCCAGTATGCCACTCAAGGTCTTTCTGAACTATCAAAAAGCTCCTGTTTCTTGAATGGACGGCTTTCTCCAAAATTGCAGGATGGGGATGTGGAAAAGAGCGTACTGATAAACCATAAAATTGCACTTGTTCAAAACATGTCTGCTTGGGTATCAATTTCCCATAAGGCTTGCTCATGACGGTGAGCAAAGAAAATGATGCTCTCTGATTCAACCTCAAGCCAGCAACGAATTTGACTGTTCTTTGAGCTGCTGGTGTAAAAACTAAGTCTCAGCTGAGTCGGTGAAATGATACAATAATGAGCTCCAGCTTCAGCGTAGAATTAGGATTGTGTTCTGACTATGGACACATTTTGACACTCAGCCTGGCAAACTTTGGCTCAGGCATCAAAAAAGGCAGGCACTGAAAGAATCGTGCACTTGAAAAAGCTTCTGACTTGGTTCTGTGGCAAAGCGTTGCAAATTAGCATGGTAACTTAGTATTCGACAGCGCTCGTATGTCTGCTGCGCAGCAACAGTAAGTCCCCAATTTCCTGTAGGGCAACCAACCTCTCAGGGGTCAGCCTCCCAGAAGCCAACCTCATATGCACCAACCTGCTAGAGACCATCATCCTAGAGGCTGATCTCCTGAAGACAGCCTTTAGAGGACCTAACCTTCTCCAGGATAACCTGTTCTAGGACACCCTCCTATCAAACAACATGTCATGGATAGACAAGCTACATGAGCTCTGTTATGTTTAGATGTATTATGGTAATACTGCATGTGAGGAAAGAATCTCAATGGAACTAGGGTATGAGGGTTCTAAGCGGTGTGTGTTTTCGGCTCTCTCCCTCGTTGTAGTTCAAGCTAGTCCCCACTTTAGTTTTACTCCTGATACTGCAAGGTGCTCTGGCTGTGCTGTGGTTGAAAGGGCTTCTGTATTGACCTGTACAAACAAGATTGTTTGTGTGCCCTGTCTCCAGATGTCCACAGAAGGTCACATCTACAAATAGGCATGGAAGTAGGTAGTCAAAGGTAGGCTAGGAGGCACCTGAACAGCACCTGTGTAGAAGGTGTGACCTGGAGGCAAATGTAAATCTTTTAGTGGACAAGGTTTCAAGTATCCAGCAGAAACTTGGTAGATCTCGGAATCAGGTCACTCTGTGCCACCATGAGAGGCAACCTTCAAGTCCACCACTAGCTCTTCAATTGTCCACACTTGGGTACCTGCACTCTTGACACCTTTCAATGTTTTCAGGTTGGTCTCTACCACGTCTGGCGGCCTGAACCTTGTTGCTGGGCCAGAAGACCAGAAGCTGGTGTTGTTTCCTGCCGTGAGGCTGCTGCATAAGAGGCCTGACACTGGCAGCAAGTCCAAAGCTCCTTCCTCCTCTATCACCTACCACATGCCAGGAAGGCACACCAAATCAACTCACCAGATCAACTCCCAGGCAACCGCTCACTATTTTTCTGACAGCAACTTCAGCAGCACATGCGGAGGTTCCCAAGAAGTCAGAGTCAACCATCATCCTCAGTTCTGGTAAGCACTTTGTGTCTCACTCTGCTTTGACGCGTCTTTCTTCCCAAACCAAACTCTCCTTCTGCACAACACAATTCATTCCAGCCCATTGCAAGCCAAAACCCAGCCTTTCTGCTGACCGTGCCTCAGTCGTTGAGCATCCAACGTGATCCGCCTTCCTTCCCTCTCACCAACCATCAAGAGAAGACCATCGTCATACCTCGAGGCCTTCTCTAAAGGATACACTTCCTGTTTGTTCTTCTTGCCTTGGTAAGTCTCCTTCTTTCTTTCCTTTATCTCCACTGTCAAATCCCCCTCAACTCTCTGTTCACACCATCAAGGCCAGTTCAGTGCACTCCCCCTTCTGAAAACATTCTCCCTACCCTCCCAAGGCCAAAGCCAGCTCAAAACACCTCCAGTTAGTCTTCCCCTCTTCAAAGTTGTGCTTCAAGCTTCCCGTTTTGAGCTCTTGCCTTCAGACTTGGAAGGCTACGTTCTGCTCCACAGCTGATAGCCTGTTTCTTGTGGCATCTGCAACACATCCAATCAACACTCGACTGTTTCTACCCCGATCACCCTGGTCACACTTCCTCGCCTTTATGCTCTTGAGATGCCACAATTGGCAACCATACGCTAACCTTTCCAGACAACAGATAATTCGACACAAGGCTTGGGGCAGACACCAAGACATCATGGCGCCGCAACGGCAACAGCGCGAGTATAGCGCGACAGAACTTGCCATGATAGTAAGTATCCTCCGCCCTGCCTCGATGCTATGGCACACACCCGTTTCAAGAGCTAATTGGCAATCTGTAGGATGACATCGGCGCTGGTCGTGTCGATAAGCTCCCCATCGAGGATAGCGGCATGGTGCCTCGTGATGGGGCTGCCCTCGACAGCATCGAGAAGCGTAGAACAGGTACGGAGAATACCTGGAACGAGGCGGTAAAGAGCGGCCTCTTTGAAGACGAAGACGCAGCTTTTGTCGTGGGACAGCAGGAGCTCGCGAACGGGTCGCTTGCTCGCATGCGGCGAGCGGCAGATCTTTCATACATGGCTGTCAATAGAAGCTACGACTTCAATGACCAGCGTTTACGCCAAAACCGCAACGGTCAAGTTGCGCCTCGAGCACAGTTCTCCCGAGGTGAGCGAGGTCCTTCGCGCGCTGGACTGACTCACTCGGGAGACGGCCCTGTTGAGCTTCGCGGGTCGGCGTATCACAGTCGTCAACCACCTTCTGAACGCGTCACGACTACCGCCGCGCAGCGCCTGAGAGATGCCTCGAGGGGCAGAGTTCTGCCACCCACCATCCCCAGGACTAATTTTGCTCCCAACTCCTCATCGCACCCATCCGCAGCTGGGCAGCCGTTGGGCAGAGCTCGACCACTGGAGCAGCCTACAGCTGTCGTTGTCCAGACTCGTGGCCCTGAGCAGGAAGTTCAGGTGCTGACTACAATGAAGTTCAAGCTCACAGATGGATGCGCGATATCATTCCAAGCGCCGGTCACGTTTGCGTCGCCAACCTTCATCGACCGAACCGGGGAGTACCCGGGTACCATTTACCTGGTCAATGGACCAGTCACCGCAGACGACCAGATCGTCCTCCATCTTGACGAGGACCGCGTGGAGGACGTGAAACGTCGCACCAAAGAATATGTCGACTATCTCTCCGATTCTGATCGCATCATCCTCCAGTTTAAGGATGAGGCGGGTTGCGTCACCTGGTTTGTCGTCATATTCCGCCAGAGGGATGTCATGTTGTCGTTTGTGAGTGCATTGCGACAATTCATCAACCGTCTCAAGGAACCAGTTCCAAGTCCTGTTGTCACTCCGGCCGTGTCTGTTGAGCCTGCTAGGGACGCGACAGTCCCGCCAGTTGAAAACCGCCAGCAAGCGGACACTGCGAGGACAGTCTCGGCGGCGATTCTCGAGGACATCGTGTCGTGGGCAATGCACATTGTCGCTTTCATTCGAGACGCTGGCCCTGCGGAACTGGCCCACTCTGACGCACTGCCTGGGATCATCCGAGGAGCGTCGGCTGCGGTCTTGATGGAGAAGCATGCTGGCTTTTCGGGCCTCGACTCTAAGCAGCGGGTCGCTTTTGCCGACGAAGTCTGCGTCCCGCAGGTGTTCGACAGATTCAAGCGCAGAATTTGGCTCAATGAGTCTACCGCGCCCAGTACCGGAACGTCCTCGAATGAGATCGCGCCGACGCCCACTGAGCACCGTCCGCCTACATATACCACAGACAAGCTCATACAGCTTCACTGTAGGGCCGTTGAGCCACCGTCGTACTTGGCGGAGCTCAGATATCTCCCGGAGATCACCCCGCAGAATCGATTCCGGATCCAGCAGGTAGTCCAAGGAGCTCATGGAGTCCAGACCCCGGCGCATGCAACTCCTCGGAATGTTCATGCCAGTCCAATGAGGTCAACATGCGGCTTCGACGGTAGCATCTCGCCAGTTCGCGTGCAAACAGTTGCCGAGCCTAAATCCCTGACATCGCAGACAGCACCAGAGATGGCCCAGACACCTCGTATTACGGTGACAGCCGTACCGACCACGCCCGCTGAGGAGGAGCCTCTCGTGGCAATTCACGGTGAGATGAGCGGGCTGAACTCCTCCAGACATAACAGTGGCGGTGGCGACGTTCTTGGAAAAGTCGCAGGCCAGTTCACAGGCGTGTTGGCCAACGATAAGTCTCATCTAGCAGACTTGATGTGCCTGGACGGAATGGAAGACTTCGACGTGATCCGGGCTCAGGACCCCGAGGTCGCGGAGATTGCTGACCGCTTTGCGCGAGTCAGCTTCGACGAATAATGAACAAATTAGATCGGGTCTCGAGGAGGTGGTGGTCTTGAGAGTGTGACTAGGCTGGTAGGCAGTGGAGGCAATTGTTGGCAGAAGATGATCCGATAATCTCATCTCGGATTTTGTTGGCTTCTAAAGACGCGGGTTTCTCTGGGGATTACAGACTGATGAGAATCATTCGGGAAAGTGTTCGTGAGCAATGTAGAAAAAGTACTCTGGATCGTGGAGCCCAGACCCGGCAAATATTGGCACTCCGCGTAGGGGGCCATCTGGCAGCGTCGGAATTGCCAGACTCTCGATAGACAATGGCAATTCGTACTTAGAAACCGCTGTCACCTCAGGTGCCTATTCAAGGAAGTGCTCACCGGGTTCACTGATTTGCAATAGCTTATCAAAACGAGGCCGAAGTGGTTGGGGGCACATCCATGAGCCTACCAAAACGCCGTGAATGTGTCTTCATTTCTACTTGACATTTGGATTGGGCCTCAATGAGCATTATGTACGTGCCTACCTGGTCAAGCGGCGCCGAATTCGAGAGCAGTTGTCTGGACATTGCCCACGAATTGTCTCGATCATTTCTGATTCTGACAACTAAAGGCCAGTGACTTGTGCGCACTGGTCTCGAGATCGAGCACTCGCGGCCCAGTGGTACTCTATCTGATGCGAATCAGAACCTTTCGGTTGTTCACCTGGTCATGGGCACTTCCACCCAACCATGGCGCTTCACTCATGTACCCACTTCGTGTCCTCTTTGGACACGATGACCTCATCGACAGGGAGCCTCTTGCCTACGATTTCCTCCCCATTTGGCAGATCATTCTCCACGGCACGCTTGTCAGCCTCGGCCTCGTTGGCGGCGATGCCGGCCTTCACGTGGCGGGCGACGAGGCGACGGCGGGCAACGGCGAAGTCAACGTCGACGAACCATACCTCGTCCATGAGGCGGGCGGCCGACGACCACGGCTCCTTGTCCAGGGCGACGTAGTTGCCCTCGAAGACGACGATGCGGTGCGACGGGAGGACCGCGATGTCCGCCTCCTTGGGGTCCTTGACGGCGTGGTCGAAAGAGGGCGCGAACACGGTGCCCTTTGGGTAGCCGTCCGGCCGCTTGGGGGTCTCCAGCGGTGCAGGTGGCGGCGGCACTGGGAGGGGCTCGCGGAGGGCCTGGATAAGCTTGTGGAAGGATGCGCCGTCAAAGGTGAACTCGGCGCCGCGCCGGGCGTGGGCCGTCACGGGGTCGGGCATGGCGGACAGCTGGGCCCGCGTCAGGTGGAAGCCGTCCATGGGCACGAAGGCGGCTATCGGGTCCGGGGAGTAGGAGGCGTGGGAGGGCTCCAGCCTTGCGCCCTTGGCGTTGAGGGCTGTGGTCACGACCTGGGAAAGTGTTGTCTTGCCTGGTGGGTGTCGGGTGTGAGCTTGCTTAAGGGGACCTCGTCTGGGGTGTAGTGTGTCTTAACAACCATCTCGAGAGCCGCACAGTCTCTGGGAGGTTGGGATCGCGGCTTGACTGACCTGAGCCTGGGATTCCGCCGACACCAACCACTGCAGTTCACCATGTTAGTTGTACGTGTTCTGTTTATACACACACACATGCAAGCGCGAGGGGCTCGTCTCCAGGGAGCTCACTCGAGCTGTGCTGCCGAGATCGAATGACTTGATGCAACTTGCAACCCTTGTAGACTTTTTCTTGCATACAGCTCTCTGGTGTATTTTCACATCCTACTTGAGCTCCCGGCCCCCTGAACAACCGGATCAAATCATCACAGCTACTCACTGAGTCGCCTTTCTGGGGGCGTGGCCAGGAACTTGTCCCATACCTTCTCCACGAGCCGTTGAACCTGGCTATCCATGTCTTTTTATCACTCAAATCGAATTGGTAGGATTAAGTTTTATGGGGTTTTAATGAATTTCACAGCGGATATTTGAGAAAGAAGTTGGTGAAGTTGATTGCAGAAGATGAAGCAAGAGGAGGAGGCGGGATGGGCTTGGAGCCACTGTGGTGGATGTCTTCCCACCTGCTTGCATCACCACCAACCTTCCAACAGCCCCACCTAAAATAGGACCCTTTTGGACCCAACCTTGCAACTCGACGCCCGTTCATCCACCTCCTGGGGCCAGCCAACCTGCACACTGATGTCAACGCATGCAGCCCTACCGAGATTTGGACTGACAGGACCCAGGATTGTCTGCATTGCTCCCACTAAAATACAGTCACCTCCTTGACCATCGGGATTTTTCAAGTTACGGTTCACCCACATCCTTTCTGGATTTCTGCCCCCGAGCCTGCGGACGGCACGAGGACGTCCAGGAGGGGCAAGAAAAGAGACAAATGGCTCAAGACGAGATAGACAACGACTCGGGCGGGCTCTTCAACATCTCCATTTCTGACTCTGAAAGCGAGGACGGCGGCATCGACACGAGCCACGGCATCGCGAGTTCCTCCAAGAAGGAGAACCGCACCGGCCAGTCCGAGGACGCGTTCCGGGCCGTCAAGAGCGGGTACCGGGCCAAGATCGAGAACGGCGAGGTGAGTCAACCAGCAGGCAAGCAGTATCTGACATGATGTTTTGGTTTGCTGTCTTTTTATATTTCTTCTTTTTTTATTTCTTCTTATTTCTTTCGTTTTCCTCTTGCTGGGTTCAAGATATGAATTATGAAGCTCTGACAAAGGAGCCTCACACGCTCACCCTTTCACAGTTATTGAAGTCTGTAAATGTGCCGCTGGGCCCTCGCAAGGTACCGAAGCACGAGGCCCAGGAGCTGCTTCACGCTGTGGAGGAGCTTTATTTCTTCCGCAGGTTTCAGGAGGCTGTGTCACTCGTTGCCAAGATCTTTGAGGGCGAAGGGGGTGGGGATGGACTTGATGGGGATGTCCGGAGTTTGCTGACGGCCTACGAGAAGAAATGCAAAGAGAAGTCGGGTCGTTAGAAAATGTGGCACAGCGCAGAGTATATGCGAGGTCATGATCATGTGAATCATTGAGCGGTGCACCCTGTGGGTTGCCACGATGCCATGCTTAGCAGCAGTGGTTTAGGACATACGGTTATCTTGTTTTGAGAGTAGGAGTCATTTCTAAATTATGACTAGGCGTCTATGAGGTCTATTGTGAGATCAAGCCCGAAGGCGATCACGAGCGCAAAATCAATCCCGCTCGAAAGGAGTCCGGAACGCCACGTTTCTAATACAACCAAGTACTCCTTTTACCGAACTCTAACCCATCCTCGCCCATTTTTAGTGTCAAAAGCCAACGCTATGCTGAATGTCTCAAGGTCGTGTGCTGCATGTGCAGGTCGTAGCGCCTCCGTGGTGGTGCTCGGGTGTCTGAATATGTTTGGGCAGTAATGCGCGGAAAGAGGAGAAGACGACGGGCATCCTATGCCGACATGGCCATCTTCATCTTTTCCTTCTCCCTCTCCTCGGCGAACACCCGCCTGCTCATGGCCAGCACAGCCTCGAACCCCTCCTTGCCCTTGATTGCGTTGTCCCGGAAGCGGTTGACGGAGAAGTCCTCGATCTTGTTCTTGATGCGCTGCCAGCCGCCGCAGAGGGCGGTGATCTGGGCCTCCTGGGCGAACTGTGTCTGGTTGTCGCCCAAGGGCTTGTAGACGACGGTCTCCTGGCAGTTGATGAGGTTGGACCAGGTCAGGTTCCAGGACACCATGGTGACCGTCTTCTTGGCCGGGTCGACGTAAGAGGTCTCAAACACCTGGCTGACGTCCCCGGCGCCGATGATGGACTTCATCCATTCTGGTGCGGACTGCTTGCAGGTGATGAGACGCTCGGTGCGGAGGATGCCTGTTGAGGGCTCGACGGAGCGGGCGAGGGTGTCGACTGCGACGACGTGGGTGGATTGCTCATTCCAGGGGCAGTACTTGCGCCAGTTGGCGGTTGTCACCTCCTCCCAGGAGTAGTTGAAGGTGTGTGAGCTGGAGAAGACCTTCATTTTGGAATGGCAGATCTTGGAAGTCTTGGAGTTTTGCTTTGGATAGACGGTGGTCGAGAGATGATTCTGTTGTGACCTCTGCTGGCGAAACCGGATGTACTCGGTGTTGGCTTGTGATGGCCTCTCGGCGGACCTCGGGGTTTGGTGGGTCTGCTTGTATCTTGACTCTGCTTTCTCAGTCTGGGTAGACTCTGTATAGGAAATCAACTTCTATGCAAACGACTCGATAAGTGAAAGGTTGAAAAGGAAAGTGTCGGCAGTCCAAGCCTGGTGGTGAATGTGCGACTGAGATGGAGGATTTTCACAAGACGGCAAAAGATAGCGGAGAGCGAGCAGGGTGCGCGTTTTTAATGGGGCCGCTGATTAGAGTTTCGAAAATTCTGGCGGCGGCGAAAGGGCGAACGAAAGTAGATCGGAACCCAGTGTTTTACCACGCCAATCACGAGGTGCCATTTTGCCCCCAAGAAGCTGGGGTCGACAAAGGCTGCAAGGGGGGGACGAACCGACGGCGGAGCGGGGACGGCTATGTGACAACCAATTCCCTAACAGACCACCGCCTGACGCTAGTGGCGATCTGCTAGCTGTGTCATAGAGAAGATCCCTTTGTTTTTGCGGGTCATACCGGCTCCGCGAACCTTGCATTTGATGCCGCTGAGCGAATGATGAGCGCGATCGGCCGGCCGGAACGTCAAGAACGGGGCAGCCGGGGGAACACGACAAAAACATCGACGCCGATTCGAGACCGTTCTATTTGTTTTTATGGATGTATGTTGTCATATCCGCATTCCCTGACGGCACCTGCCCCTGCAATGGGCCCGACACACTTTGACAGTCCAGCATGTCTACATTTGGAACACCCATCGTCTGCATCACGGCACAAGCAGCGAAATCGATGCTTGGCTTGCTGCGTGGGGAGGATGACGTGTGCTCCTGGAATATGCGTAGTATCTAATCCGTGACGACCCCAATCTTGCGGTTATTGCATACCAGCAAGGCCAGCTAACAGTATCAAGATATAGCTGGGCGACGAAAGCCCCAGGGTTGCACGTGCAGCAAGACAGTCTGATCACGGTTCCACCCTAGGGGCCTTTACTATGGTTCTAATAATGACTGTCGGTTTGACCGAGCAAGGAGAGCAATACCGCCGGGCGAAGGCGGACGGGGAAGCACCAAGCAGCCAACGCGCAACCCACGTATGGATTGCTGTCATAATGTTGATATATCACGGATGTACGGTTGTTTATTAGCCCAGGTCGCGAATGGCGCCTCAGGGTAACTTAATAATCGTCTCCTCGGCTGATGATCTCCTTGCAGCTTGGCTTGATCAAGATGGTCTAATCGCGGGTCAGCATCCAGGGTAATATATAGTCACCACAGCCCACAGAGTTATAAAAGACTCACATGTTCGAATTGCGCCGTGTAGGACCCCTTCTTGTCAACCAGCGGGGGGTAGTCCTGCACGATGCCGGTGTTGACCAGGTTGTTGAGTCCCAGAAGGTACTTGTCGCAGCCGATGCGATCCAGGTACCGCCTGCAGAACGGCAGGGTGCCAAAGTTCTTCTTGATGGTGCTGAGCAGCGACCTGGCTGACGACAGCCTCAGGTCCACCTTGGGCGCATCGGCCATGAGCGCGTAGTGCGACACTTCGCCCTGATCCCTCACGTAGCCGTTGCCGGTGCTGCCGAACGTCTCGATGGCGAACACGTCGCCCTCCTCCATCTTGGTCTGGTCCTCGGTCTTGACAATGGGCACACTCTTGTCACCATGGATACTGTAGTGATGGATTGTGTGCCCGTTCAGGTTGCGGATCGACTTGATGGGGTATGTCTTGCCGTCCAGCTCAATCTCGTAGCTCTCCATGGTCTCCTGGATGGCCCCGCCAATCTCGCCCAGCCGGGCGTCGATGCCTGCCTCCTTCACACCAGTGTTGGTGGCTGCCTTGACGGCTTCCAGCAGGTTGTCGTACTTGTGGTCAAACGCCATGGTGAAGGCGCTGTCCACGATGCGGCCGTTGACGTGCACGCCAATGTCAATCTTCATGACGTCGTCCTGTCCAAAAACCTTGTTGTTGATGGCATTGGGCGAGTAGTGCGCTGCAACGTCGTTCAGGTTCAGGCCGGTCGGGAAGCCCATGCCCGCCACGATGGCGTCGCCCTCCTCCAGCCCCGAGTGGCCTACAAGCGCCCGTACGCTATCCTCGATGCCGTTGGCGATTTCGGTGAGCCCCATCCCCGGCTGGATCCACTTCTGCGCCCACTGCCGCACTTGCCGGTGCGTTTCGGCGCCGTGTCGGTAGTCGCGAAGGAAGTCATCGTTCATGAGCAGCCGCTCGCGCTCCCGTACCTCGGCGTCGGTCGTGCGCTTGAGGTTCTCCTCTCCGGTGTACTCGACCTCCTCGCCCTTGGGGTAGCTGCCATTGGGGAAAAGCTGTGACAGGAGGACTCGTGGAGGGTCGGACTGGGTGGTGGCCTTCTTCTTCTTTTTCTTTTTCTTGTTCTTCTTCTTCTTCTTTTTGGCTGCGCCCTCGCCCTCTACCTGAGCATCAGCGTTGCCTTCGTCTGCCTCGTCATCCGAGCCATCGCTGTCCTGGTCGGCAGCACCACCCTGCGTTGTGGCCGTGGGAGTGCCGGCGGCGTCCTTGACTGTATTTTTCGTCAGACCACCTGGAAGACGGGACCAGTGTGCGTTATCCTTGGGAGGCCTACCTGTGAGCTTGTCCAGCTCTTCTGTAGGAGCCTGAGCCGCCATGTTGGTTCTGCCTCTCTTGAGAAAAGCAGGAAGTGAGATCAAGCTACCTCGGACTTGATTGTGAGAAAAACCGACCCCACTGAGTCGAGAAATGTTTATATGGAAGGGCGCAGTAGTTGAGCCGCAAGGGCGCGTATTTTACCGTAGCTTTGCAAAAAGCACCGCGTCTAAGCGGAGCCAATGCAGTCCCTGTCGCTACTCCGATGTCGTCACTACATTATCAGCAAGTTCTAAACGGAAGGCGCTCTACAGACTATCCATATCTCACCCCAGCATTCAACACTTCACGCTCTTCCCCGAGGCCCCACACTGTCAATGGGCTCGTCCTGAGCTCTGGAAGACATCAACAAATTGGCTATAGCTAGCCAGCGAGGTCGGGATGAGGAATGCCACTACGCACCGCCCCGTTCCGTGCAGCAGCGCACCTTATAGCCGCAGCAGACAGCCGCACGCGACCAACACCCGCCGCCTTCTCATGCTTCTTCCACAGCAGCCCGGTCCTGCGCCGCGATGATATCGACAGCAAGAATCACTATGAGACCCTCGGGGTCCAGACCAGCGCCTCCCCCAAGGATATCAAGCGCTCCTTCTACCACCTCTCCAAGACGCACCACCCAGACCACAACCGAGACGACCCGCTAGCCTCCAAGCGCTTCATGCGCATCAGCGAGGCCTACAGCGTGCTATCCAACACCGACCGCCGCGCAAAGTACGACCGTGACGTCCTGCGGCTGCACGACCAGCGGGCGGCGGCGGCGGCGGGGCCACACCACCGCGGCGCCAGCTACAGCAGCACCGGACCTGCGGGCGGCAGGCCCGCCTCGGGATTGTCAAGGAGGCGAGGGACCTTCCGCGGTCCACCACCCAGTTTCTACCGCAGCGGCGGGTGGGGCGCCCATGGCGCCAAGAGGAGCCAGGCGCAGGAGGACTCGATGAGCGGCAGCGCCCACCACGATGCCCACCACCACCACCACCATCATCATCAGCACCACCAACACCAACACCAACACCAGCAGTCACCATCGGGTGCGAAAGGTTTCGGCAGTGGTGGAGCAGGTCCCGAACATGATTCCTTCGGCGGCGGCGGCGGCAGCGGTGAGATGCCGCACTTCGACCGGACGGCCAAGGCGGCGCACACGCGGACGCAGGGAAGGGTCGACGAGATCCGAGCGCGCAAAGCGGCCAAGAAGCCCGGGTTCCCGTCCGCATCGGGCGACTACGGCGAGGTCGGGAGCTTCTTCGCCGTGCTGGCCGTGCTGGGTGTCGCAGTCGGGCTGCCGTATCTCGTCATGAGGGGTTGGAACCGGCCGGACAAGAAACAGAAGAAGCCCCAGGCGTGATGGAGGAGCGGCGGGATGGCGATTGAGAGGCGGGTAGAGAGAAAACATAGATTGATACCCGGGCCTTTGGGCCTACGTCACCCAACTGTAGTTGCTTGGTGTTGTGTCTGCTAGACCACAAAAGACTTCATCTTTTTGGCGTGACATAGACAAATACAATGCTTCGACGGGATGGACTTGCATGAGTGTATTATGAATGCATCTGGGCGCGCGTGCTCATCTACTCTACCTCTCCGAGATGACATTTGCACCCGAGCGCTGGTTGTCTAAGCTGCGAATTTGGTATACATGTGGGATACAAAGTCTAGAAGAGTATGCGTTCATCCAAGACCTCGCAAAGAATCGCAATCGAATGGTTCGAGGCCCAAGATCTCCCTGCCTTCAGATCTCGCATTTAGCCCTCGAAGGTGAAGCTGGCACCGACCTGCGAAATTGAGATTAGTACGAACAGAAGTTGCTGGTTTCATGCTCCGGGAGAGAGGTAAACGCACCTTGTGGGTGGCCTGGTCAAGCTTCTGGGTATCGAAAGAGGCACCAATGCCGAGAGTGACACCGGGGCGGAGCAGGACGTTGTAGGCGATAGCGGTGACACCGCGGTCGTTGATCTTGCCCTGTAATCGTAGGCGTCAACATCGTAGTCCAAGAAGATGAGGGGTCCGGCCGTAACAAACCTTGACGAAAGAGACGGGGTCGATGCGGTACTTGGTGGCAACCTCAAGGCCGACAGCGCTACCGGGGGTCTTGGAGTCCCACTGAGCCTTGGCACCGGCCTCAACCAGGGGGTTGACTTTGTGGTAGTAAGAAGCGGCGAAGACGCTGGCCTTGTCGGAGGCGGTGATGGCAGCGGTGTAGGTGGGGTGGGCGTAACCGACGGCGGCGGCGAAGGTGGTGACGTTGGCGTTCTGGACGTCGAAGCCGGCAGAGGCACCAGCCAGGAAGCCCTCGTGGCCGACGACGGCGTCGACGTTGGCGGTGGGGCCCTTGAGCAGGTCGAAGAAGCTGCGGAAGTGGAACTTGGGCTGCTTGAAGTACAGGTTGAACTTGGCACCCTTCTTCTGCGACTGAGGCAGGAAGGAGAAGGCTCCCTCGAGCTTCAGGCCCTTGGCGAAGTTGTCGGCGGCCTCAACCTTGGTGTCAAGGGCATTCAGGGTGTTCCACGTCTGGGTGAGGGTGATGCCTGGTCGGGGCGCAACACTGATCAGCAAGAGTTGAAAACGAGGGGCAACGACGGTGCCGAATTGAAACCGGCACCGATTCTATCGGTACGCGGTGCCAAACAGCTCGAGATGGCCCGAAAGAGGTGGCCCTGCTCGACGGGGGACGCGCTGATATTGTGGGAGGTTGGAAGTACCGTTCTTCTTGTCCGCGAACTTTCCCTCGATCTGTTGGTCCCGCGCAGAGGGTCAAGTCAGCCGCCAGGTTACGTTACATTTGTGTCTCCAACGCAACTGGTTCTGTCGCATGTCTTTGACGAAGCTGATGGGACCGGAGGCTATTCGTACCGCGCCAGAGGTGGCCTTGTCGTGGCTGCTCTTGCCAGTCACCTTGAAGGCAACATTGTTGGGGGTGTTGCTCTTGACCTCGATGGTACCGGCGGACAGGTGGTAGAAGTCCTTGTTGAGCAACTAAAAACGGCGCATCGGTGTTAGCAGGAATGCCCCTGGGCGAATTGGCCCTCTGCAGCTCATGCCCTCTTCGAGGCGAGTGGGCGAAAGCTGGGGAAGGTGGTGGAGCAAGCCAGACTCACGTCGTTGGCCGACTTGGAGATATCGGAGAAGGCTGGGATAGACATCTTGCTCGAAGGGGGCCGGGCCTTGGATCTGAAAGACTAAAAACGGGATAGAGCAGCTGAACAGTTGCTTGCAAGAATGTTAAAAAGAGTTGCAAATGGGGTGAAGTGGACAGGACAAGGCTTTGTTTGTTGGGCTGACTGAAGCTCGGTAGCTGCGACTGACAACCGCGAAATTTGACTCCCGCCCCAGAGCCATTGGGCAAGAGTGGCTTGTCGGCACAAACCGGCCCCATACGAATGAGACAGGGGGGCCGGGCGGACCAGACTACTGCTGTGAGCAAGGTCGCAGACTCGCGCATAACGAGCAGCAAGCAACCTTGCGCCCCTCTGCCTTGACACAACCTCAACCACGTGCTGCACCAGCGCTTTTGAATGGATCCCCATGCATACACGATGACTTTGATTCATGCAAAATCCTACAATATTTGGTAAACTCTTGTCTTCAACATTCCGTAATGACTCAGGCTGTAAGAGCATTACGACGAGTTTAGTGACTTCTCGGCATTTCACATCATCACCAATTAGTTCATCTGTTCTTGGACGGTATTTTTGCAGTCTATTCGTGGGAAAGAAGAAGCCCATCACCAGCCATGTCTACGTTGTCCCACAACCGGCTCATTCGTGGTATCAGATCACGCAATGTCTAACTTTTATCCCATCTCCTAGACTAATTTTGCTTCCAACATTTCACCACAGCAGTCGCGAGTTTCCTGTTGTCGTGAACTCAGCTACTGAACATGGTCGTACTTCTGCTGGTGAGAAGCAATCGCACTAATTGAACACATTAGTAACACAGCCAGACATCACAGGCCAGGGGTAGACTTACCGTCCGCTGGGGTCAGTCTGCTTCACCCACTTCGGCACCCACCGCATCACAGTTGAAGCACAGCTTGGGGGGAAGTGCTCGTCGAACATGCAGCGGTACCAGTAGGCCTCCTTCGTGTCGGGGATGTCGTTGCCCCACTCAGGCTTGGGGTTCTTCATCATCTCGTCCGTTACGTGCAGCTCAGCGTTGTCCTTGAGCGCGTCGATCCAGCCGTAGCCAACACCATCGGAGAACTGCTCCTTCTGCCGCCAGAGGATCTCGTCGGGGAGGTATGGCTGGTTGTCGGGCTCGTCGGAAGTGTCGAAAGCCTTGCGCAGGATGTACTTCTCCATGTGGTCCTTGTCGATCATTTTATCGGCGGGGTCCACAGCCATGGCGGTCTCGAGGAACTTTGAGGGTGGTCAGTATACGTTGAGGTAAGGTGCGGCCCGCGTTGTTCACATACCTCCTTGTCCAGGAATGGCACTCGCGCCTCAAGGCCCCACGCCGAGGTGGACTTGTTAGCCCGGAGGCAGTCAGCCAGATGCAGAGCCTTGACACGGCGGACACACTCGTCGTGGAAGGACTCCTTGTCCGGGGCGTGGCCGAAGTACAGGTAACCGCCAAAGATCTCATCACTGCCCTCGCCACTGAGCACCATCTTGATACCCATAGCCTTGATCTTGCGGGACAAGAGGTACATTGGTGTTGATGCGCGGATGGTCGTCACATCGTAGGTCTCGAGGTGGTAAATGACGTCTGACAGGGCGTTGAGGCCGTCCTCAATGGTGAACGTCATGACGTGGTGCTTCGTTCCCAAGAACTTGGCGACCTTGAGCGCCGCCTCGTTATCGGGCGAGCCTGGCAGGCCAATTGAGAAAGAGTTGAGCTGAGGCAGGTATGTGACGGTCGACAGCTTGTTCTCGTCGTCGATACCCACGAGTCCCTCACCCTTGTCCTCGTCTCCGGGTTGGGGCTCTGCGCCGCCGTTGGCCTCCAGAGCAGCCTTCTTCAGGCGCAATGTCTCGCGCTGCGCAATTGATGCGACCAGACTCGAGTCCAGACCTCCTGACAGCAGAACACCGTATGGGACCTCAGCCATCAACCGCTTTCGCACCGACTTCTCCAGGCTCTCCCGCAGAAGCTTGAGGTCGACGGGTTGCTGTGGAACCTTGGAGCCGTCCCACCACTTTGGCTCGAAATATCTCGTGGTCTGGCCGGTCTGGCTGTCGTAGATGTGCCCAGGGGGGAAGGCCTCGATCTTGTCACATACTGGGTGCAGGCACTTGAGCTCGGAGCCGAAGTAGACGGTGCCGGGCTCCTTGGATGACCAGCCCATGTACAATGTGGTGATACCGATAGGGTCACGGGCGGCGATCGTGCGGTCGAGCTTCTTGTCGTAGAGCACGAATGAGAACATGCCATCGAGGTGCTTGGGGGCGTCGAGGCCATATTCCATGTACTATGGATTGATTAGCCTCTTTGTCTCCGATCCTGGCCAGACATGGCGTGTACCAACCAGAGGAATGACAACTTCGCAGTCAGAGTGCGTCTTGAAGTGGTATGGTGTCTTGAGACTCTTTCGGATTAACCTGTGGTTGTAGATCTCGCCATTGACGGCGAGGATGATGCTGTCATCCGCGTTGGTCAGGGGCTGGGCACCGCTCTCTGGCCTTTTTGTCAGTCCGCATGCTCGCTAAAGCGGTGTGAGGGCAACGCACCAACGCCCACGATACTCAGACGCTCATGGCATAGGACTGTCGCAAGAAGTCAGCAAGGATTGCGCTACTCGGTTTCGCTGCATATTCGCATCGGGCGGGTATTCATACTTGTGTCCTTGCAGATGATGCTTCCGCCTGTAGAAGCCCCAATGTCAGTTTGTTGCGGCGCGCAAATCAAGTCTGTGTGACTCAGTTCTTACTCCAATCGGGTCCTCTGTGTCGGATTCTGAAGCGATAAAGTCAATTGAGCTGCTCCTGGACCAGAATTCGGAGTACATACGCTTTTGAGAGTTTCAATGCAGTCGGCTTGAACTTTTGCACCTCGGGGTGTCTGCGCGCGCATGCTGTCAGTTGAGTTGCGTCCGCGATAAATCATGGCGATGGTGGGGCTCAAAGCTGCCCCTCCATGGGAGATCGCCCCAAGCCATTGACTCGGCAAGGGTGGAGATTTCGTACCTATGACACGCAAAGATACCACACATTGTGACTGAGGCTCGTGCTGGCCGTAGGTATAATGAGGGAAGGAAGAATCAGGTGAAGGGGAACGGCGGTCACGACGGTCACAACGTCCGGCTATGCGCTTGGTGGGAGAAATGTTGAAGAGTGTAGAAGGGAAGAATAAACAGCCAGCACACCAGGTCGACCAGCGGGTCTATCTATCCAGTAGCAGAGACGTCAGTTGAGTCAGAGGTCAGCCAGATTCGATTTGATAAAATGTCCTGATACAGAGCCCACCTCGAGGCCCCATGCGAAACGTAACGCCCGTGATTTAATTTTCGTCAGAGCTTGGGCGAGCTGGTTCCGATCTCGGGCCAAGTCTGAAAGAGTCATCTACTGGCCCAGCGCCAGAACGCTTATCTATCTGGGCCCCTGAGACAGTGCCGTGCTCCCTGATTTACACCCATTCCGTGTGCCTTCAAACGACGCCAGTGGGATTTCCAAACCACCTACTGGTCGGCAACGCGGATAATCACTGACTTGGCTAGACCATGCGCAACGTCTATTGGGCGGTCTGAAAGGACAGCGAGCCACGCATTTTTTACGCTAAGAACTTGCATGCCTGTACATTCGGCTCACGGCGAGATGCAGGGCGACATTCTCACAAGTTAGACCGGGGACTGGATGACTGCCCTCCACGAAGAAATTACTCATTCAGGTCCTCACCATTCCTCCCGATCCAAGAGATGGTATATTGTAGTGATGGCTGCATCTCACACTTTCTAGAACCCAGCCAAAGCTAGGTTCGGATGAACAGCTAGCTCTCCCGGGCACATGTTGGGATCACGCAGGGGATGCAATCAGCGCAGGAGCTTCTTCACCGCATACAACCATGCTCATCTGTCTATCCCTCACGAAATGCAACAACGTTGACCGCGTACTGCTGATCGCAAAGTGATCGTCTCTTCGTTGATTTTAGCAGCCCTAAACCCTTGAAAAGACGATTGCGCGGTTGCGCAACGAGGTCGAATCTCCAAACTCCTTGTAAATGAATCACCTGGGCCGACCCTGCCTAGAACTCCGGAAAATCCTGCCAAAGCACACTATCGAGTGGATAAGTCCAAGCAGTGCATTGAAGCCCCCGCTCCTCAAGGGGCTGGGTTGTCGCGCACCACCCGCTTGACGCGGCGCTCGTATTCTGCCCTGTCCTTCTTGAACAAGTTGTAGGCGTCGGCCTGCGCAGGCGACTCGGGGTTGGGATCGTTGAGGAGATCCTGGACGCCGATGAGGATCTGCTTGACTGTGATGGCTGGCTTCCAGGCCTCCTCCTCGTTCAATATGGACAGGCAGACGGTGCCACTCGGGTAGACGTTGGGGTGGAACAGAGGTGGGACGAATTTGCCTGTCCATCTTGTCAGTGCCTCCCAACTCCCAGGACTTCTTGGTTCAGTCATGCTCGGCTTACACTTTGGAGGCTTTGTTGGGTACTCTAAGTAGGCAAACAAGCTTCGTGTCAGCTCTCTACTGTTCCGGTATCATGGGTTGGGCGAATTACCGTCAGGAAATTGCACAGTCAGTTTGAACTGGCCACCCTCCCAGATGGTCTTCTCCTTGCCAGGTATACCGCACTCCCAGTTCTTGAGATCCAAGATGCCCTCGCTGTTGCGCGTTGGTCGCGCGTAGAATCCGAATGGATGGTCACGCCGCCAGAGCTTTCTGTTCAGCAATCCCGTCAGCGAATTTCTGAATGTACATCACGTTTTGGAGCTATTCGCCGCACGTACCGCTCCTCCTGGAGGCGATTCATACACAAAGACATGTCTGCAACAGAGGGACGGGTCGCACAATGCGTATGTGTGTCGGCGGACGAGGCCAACGAAGAGGGTTTCCGAAAGGAGCCGAGATCAGCTCGTTGAGTGGCGGCAGTTGGTTGAGCGAGGCTGTCACCCCAGAAATTCCGAAGCGGGATGGAAAGGGCGATTTATCAAGATGACCGAGAGAAAGGACAAGCAGGTTGCTGAGCACCTTGAAATGCTTTCTGAACAAGACAACGGGTGGGAGCAGACCAGGCAGCCTGGCAGGAGAGGGTGGGAGTGTGAAGTGTGATCCTAAAAGTGAGGCTCTGATGCTTGTTGGTCCCTCAAATCGAAGATGTTAACCCGCGGCACCCACTGGACAAGGATTGGGCAGCCTGGGCAAAAAAGGCACCCACAGGGTAGCAGTACACCCCTGAAAGAGAAGGCGGGAAGGCACTACAGTATGGCGATGATCTTTAGCCTGCACTCCAGAGGCAGGCAGGGACCGATTGCGGGGATTGGCCTCCCACTAGGAACCCTGCCAGTCACTGCTGCTTGGGGAGCCCCAATAGAGCAGGACTGAGTGAAGTTCCTCGGCATTGATCGACCGCCTTCAGACACCTGCTAGTAGCCTGGATTCTCGGGTGTTTTCTTTGGCATCTTCTCATTTTACTTTTGCTTGCCTTATGACCATTTATTCCTTTCATCTTAGTAGCTTGCAGCTCTCACACCAGTATTGAAAGGACACTAGCAGCATCTTAGCAAGGTTGGGAGTCTAAGACAAGAGCTTGGTTCAGTTGCCTGCCCCTCACTCACTCCTTGGTCAACAAACACCCCTCTCCCGAACCGAGGGCCTCCGAGTTGGGCTTGGCAGCAAGCGAAGATGGCAACCAAGCCGGGCAATACAGAGGCCCCGAAAGATGTCCCCAAGGTAGCACAGGATGTCAACTTGGAGGACGTGGGTGACGTGCCGGATCCCGATGAGGACGATCTGGACGACCTCGATGGCATGTGATAATGAGTCTTCTGGCAACCTGGACGTGTCTGACCTTCGAAACGCAGATATGCTAGATGACTTCTCTTCAGTCAAAATTGATTCCAAAGAGCCCGTAGTTTCAGCCACTGGTCCGGGCAGGCCTTCGACAACAGCAGCTCCAGCTCCAGCTTCAAAAGACAAATCCGCAACGGCCGAGGATGACGTTCTCTCAGATGACGACTTTGCAAAGCAACTCCAGGCTGGGATGGCCGAATTGATGGGGGAGATGGAGAATTCTGTATAGCAAACTCTCTCTGTGCACTACAGAACTTGCAATTACTGACTTTACCAAGCCGGAGATGCAAGCCCAGTTCGAGAGCATATTCAAGGAGCTCGGTGCCGCAGCAGCAGCCACCACTGGCGGGTCATCGACAGGCGCCCCAGCGCCGGGCTCAGGGTCTGCCGACCGTCCTCAGGCATCATCTTCCACTGGCACGGATGCCTCGTTCCAGGACACAATCCGCCGCACGATGGAGCGCATGCAGACCTCGGGCGACCAGGCCACTGCCGCTGCCCAGAGCGAAGGATCAGACGACTTCATGGCAGAGCTGCTGAAGCAGATGCAGGCGGGCGGTCTGGGAGAGGGTGGCCTGGGAGAGGGCAGTGAGGAGGAGTTCTCCAAAATGCTGCTTGGCATGATGGAGCAGCTGACCAACAAAGACATCCTGTACGAGCCCATGAAGGAGCTCAACGATAAATTCCCTGAATGGATGGAGAAGAACAAGGACACCGTTTCGGAGGAGGACAGGAAGCGTTATGAGCTGCAGCAGGGGTTTGTCAAGGAGATCGTGGCCAAGTTCGAGGAGAGCACGTACTCGGATTCCAATGCGGCAGATCGGGAGTATATTGTGGACAGGATGCAAAGGGTAAGCTACCTCTGTCAAGGTGTGGGCAACTCTATTCCTGCTAACATCAAATCTCCTTTTGTTAGATGCAGGCTGCCGGCTCTCCACCCCCGGACTTAGTCGGCGACATGCCCTCTGCGCAAGACGCCTTGAATGCTCCTGATGCAGAATCCTGTAACCCTCAATGAGCTACAGGCGTTTTCACGGAATGTCCTGTCGTCTGTAAATACAAGCCTATGCCATTTAACCAATCCCTGACCTCGAAACGCCATTTCTTAATCAACCTCAGAACGCCACCCCTGTCTTTGTTACAGCACAGTAGAGATCAGCCTTGGCTCAATTCAGCCATAGGCAGCGAGCGCGGGTGCTACCTCCGGTTGAGAGCAAATAGTCGAACAACGCATTGTCACGACAAATCCATTTCGCCCGAAGAAGCAGGCACCTGTCCTGTACCCTGCTGCTCCTGAGATAGGTAGTCCATGAACAGTGCGTCGTAGTCATCGTCATCGTCAGACAGTTGGGGCGAATCCGGCGGCTTTCGTTCATCCTGTTCGCCCCAGTGTTGTCCGTCAGGAGCGCCGCTCTGCATTGACGCCACCATGGCCTCGTATTCCTCGATCTCGGCTCGTTGCTCTCGTTCCAAACTGTCTATCATCATCTCGTCCACATCGGGATTTCTCTGTCCTGCTTGAACCCATTGCGCAGCCGCTGATGAGCCGGGGGCGGCGGCGGCGGCGGCTTCCTCCTCGCGTAGTCGCGCGGCCTCCTCGATGTCCGACTCGAACACGAGCCCATCGAGGTCGGCGTTCTTTGCCTGCCGCAGGTCCTTATTCAGGGAGAACCACTCAAGCTTGAGCAGCTATAACCAGAAGTCAGCATAATCTCCGTGTTGTCGACTCTTCTCATTCGCAAGAACAAAGACAAGAAGAGACCACGTACCTCCTGCTCGCCGCCCCGCCTCTCCCACCTGCTATCCTCCGCCCTCTGCCTAACATTCTTGAGGAATAACTTGCGCCTGCTCTCCTGCGCCGCCTCGCGCTTCTGGCTCACCACTGGGTTCGGCCGCGTGGGGCGCGCTGCAAACCTGCTGACGGGCTTGGTGGGGCCTGGCAACGAAGACCATGACGCGGATATTGGTGAGGACTGAATTTCCCTCCGCGCGTTAGCATCGCGTGCCGACAGCGGCGGCGGTGTCGTTGCACGGATGGGGCTGGATGACAAGGGCGAGGAGGTGGCAGGTCGGTGGGCTGAAGGCGAGGATAGGCTGGCAGGCGAGTGGCTGGCAAAGCCGGGGAAGGTTGGAGGGAGGCCCATTGTGGTGAACATGGCTCGTGGCGACAGAATTGGAGCACTGAGGCGTTGAATGTGGTCAAATATGGTATGTGCGCCTGCCTCAGTTCATGTCGCGCAAATAGTGATGCATCCCGAGTCTTTGCTGATGACCTGCACGTTTAAGTGTTGATGGCCGAGCCGACGCGGTCCGGGTTTAATGGGCCAGTCCAGAGCGCGTCATCAGGGGTCCTTCCTAAGCGGGAGTGGGGCCACTGGAGATAAGATAAGCCTCCAGCTCAATTGCCCGTCAATCAACAAGCCTTGGTCGTCGGTTATTCCACAGCCACATGAGGCACAGATGATATATCTGACGGCATTCCCTTGGGATGGTCACATAAATGCCGGCCTCCTGAGCCCAGCGACGTCGCTGGATTCTACATGAGTCCGCCATTTCCAACTTAAAAGCTCGACAGTTGCCATGGTTGTGCCTAGACGAGATCGACTCATGCCCTCCAGAATTCCCGAGTCTGCGCAGTTGCAAAAGTGGAACAGTCATCGCGGTTTCTACCCTCATTCCCATGGCCTGTTGGCCTTCACGAACGACGATGCGATGGAGTTATGTCACGTGCATGTCTCGCCTTTTGGCAAGCAATGACTAATAACCTCGGGTTCACGCATTCACAGAACACGCAGAAGGCAGTGTGGGTTCTTTAACTCGTTGAGCGTTGCGAGATGAGGATTCTCGACTGCCGAGATGAGTGTTTGTACTCTGTTTGCTACCTAGATGATTTTCTCTTTGTTGACCCTCCATCCTACTCACCGCCCAGGGCGAACTGTTTGAGCCCGAAATATATACAGAAAAACAAAAAGTTGTTCTACACAACAAGGTTCTGATCACACGCTTCTTGGATGAGACTTCTCAGAAACAGGCTCAGGAGAAGTTCGACGCCGCGGTAGCCTTTGAATCAGACGCAACCGAGACCTTGCTCACTTTGATAGTGCCGCCAGACGTGCTGGTCACACGGACATCCACAGTGCTCGTGCCGAACCCGCTAGACTTCTCAAAGAAGTTATAGTCAGTTCGAGTGGTGGCCTGCCACGTCTTTCCGCCGTCGGTGCTGACTTCGAGCTTAGACACAGGCATGTTGGAGTTCACGACTTGCATGGAGAACCAGTACGCGCTGGTGCCGGACTTATTGTGAAGGACAATGGGCGAAGAAATGCCACAAGGTATCTCGGTATACTGTAACAACTCGAGTCAGTCATGCGGCTCGATGTGTGTGGCCAGTCAAGGGCAGTGATACTGCCTGAAGCCCTCAAGATTCTCCGGGAGTGGAAGATCTTAAACTCCACTTTGAACCGAACAGAAGCGCACGCAACACTACGAGATGTACATTGAGGAATTGACGGCTACTTACGGATGTGGCGATCTTGCCCGCGGAGATGGAGCCGATTTTTGCAAACCCGTCCTGGAAGAGATCGAGGTGGCCTTGGTCACACTCTGGGCACTTATCGACAACCTAAGACACCAAGTGAGCTGGTGGTAAACTATGAGATGGGTGAGCGGAGGATGGCCCTACCATGACTTTGATCTTTCCATTGGGCCCTGTCACTTCAAGACAGGAACCACACTTGGCGGCGTTGTTCCAAGCGGAGCCGGAATACGCCGTACCATACAGCCCGGACGGAATGCCTGACATGGTGGTGAAGGAGCACGCGCCCCCGTTGAGGTTTCCACCATAGAAGGTGGAGGTGCCAGAGACGGCAGCAGCGCTCAAGACATTAGTCAAGCTACTGGAAGATGATGATGTGTCCGAATCCTCGGAGGACGGGGCCGCTGCTGCAGCCACTGGGACTTCGGATTGCAATACTGCGTCTGAGGCAGTGGTTGGCGCCGCCGAAGAGGAGGACCTTGGTCCCTTCCCGGCGGGGCAGGCCGCGGAAACACAGACGGCCGATATGGCCAAGAGCACGGCTTGGAGCTTCATGTTTTCGAAGAGAACGTGAGCGCAAGAAAGCGTGTCCGAGTATTCGATATAAAGAGGATACGAGGGTCTACCCGCTAACGAAAGCAAAGGAACTCAGAGTTCGGATGGAAAATCTCTTGGTAAAGTGAGCGACAGGGACACCTTGAGGGACTAAGAACACAGCATGGACGAACAGCTCGAAGTAGAAGAAGGGCGATAGAACGAGCGTATAATATAGTACCCGATGCCCCGGATCCAGGAGCACCCACCATGGGGTCGACCCAGCCAGGGGCCGGGTGGCGCCGTCGACATATTAAACGAACAACAAGCTTATTTACTCTAGACTTGAGAATGAGGAGGATCGAGTAGTGGCTGGCAGGTGGTGAGAGGGTAATCTCCTCCCAAGGACCGACATAGAAGTAGTATGGCCCAGGGGTTCACAGCCGTGCCGCCGGCCAGACCCGGGTGGATTCCATGCACGCTCATGACTCTTTGCTTGTGGTCCAAGGGCGTCCCGCGCGCGGAGAACTCAGGTACGGACTGGGTATGATGCTGTAAGTTGAGGCAAACATGTTTGGGTCCACCCGGCAGCTGGTGGCCAAGCATTGCTTCTGCTGAGGACGCGCCGTTTCGGCTTGATAGCGTGGTGCGCAATTGGCTTACGGGAGTGAGTGGGGGTGCGAAGGGGTTTGCGATGTGATGTGGCTTAGAGTGTGAAAGAGGCGGGTGTGCGCAGATTCCTCCCAGGTCACCCATATGATGTAGGAATAGGGCATGATCAGGCGGCCATTCTGTGATATGGGCTTCGTAGTCTCTTCATTTGCTGCACCACGACCGTGCCATGATGGGCAGATTCCTCTGGGCAGGGGAGCGGTAGTGGAAAATGTCAGAATCGGGGAATATCGAGTGGTATCCATTTCTAAAAGACCCACCTGCTGTATGGAGAACAGGCAATGAGACTGCACAAACATTCTGCGGCGTGCACTGTCGTTGCGAGACTTCATCGTGTGTTCAATTGCTGTGGGGTCGGGAGGCAGGTAGATTACCGCACATGCAGTCCCGCGTTCGAGAGTAAAACACTGCAGTGACTATCAATATCCTCGTGATTGCCCGTCAGCCGTGTCACTAAGCTGTGAGATGAGCATTCCAGTCAAGCACTTCAGGGCTTCACTGAACATGCCCAGTCACGAATCCATCGCCGAGGACGGAAGCATCAAGGGGTTCGAATTGCGCCCAGATAATCGGGGTTGAATGTTACTGCTACTCGTGAGTTTTTATTGTTCCAGATGTGCTTGTATCTAGGTATGTATCTGCCACATGCTATATTGGGAGAGAGGTGGCTCGACATGCTCGCCATTTTCAGTGTATTCTCGTCAAGCCATCGGCGAGTCAGTTGAAGGCTATGCTTATACTGATACTTTAAAGAGCGCTGCTTCTTCCACTTGTGGCGATAGCCGGAGTCCTCCAATCCCATGTGAAGGTGAGATCGAGTACTGTTCACGGGTTTGTAGCCAACAGCCACCCGTTGGGCCGAATTGAGGTGGCATTTCCGGTTCATCGGCACCATAGAACCATAGAGTCGGTGGCCGTACTTGAGCAATCCTAGCAATGGGGACCAGAGTGCTGTTAAATAGGCACAGTTGTCGTGTCCGAAAGTGAAGCCTTGTCAGGCTCCAAAACTACGAGTATATCAAATGTAGCATGCAAAGGACCTCGTCACCGTCAGCGTAACTGTGTACGTCGGTCGAGTTGTGTAAAGAGGTAACATGGATGTCGGGGGAGTACGTATCTCTGCTGAATCAGTGGGTCTAGGGGGCATACGTCTCCGACTCCACGGGGTAGCAAGGGCAGGATGCTAGACGCATCTTGACAGCGCTTGGCAGAGAAGTGCGAGGTCAGCAACACATGCACCTGCCCGCCTGCAGTTTGGCACAGACATTTGCGTGAAGTCTTGTACTGAGAACCGGAACCGAGGGTTTGGATCGGTAGTCAGGAACGAGACAGGCACGAGGGTAGCAATTCATTCTGCCCAGCTGGTCGGGTCGAACTGCCTGCCAGAGGCAAGATCAAACATCAGACGCCGCAAGTAGTGTTCAGCAACGATGATGCCTGGTCTTCAGACGTCATGCGTGCCGCCCCGGCTGTCGAAGCGCAGCTTTTAATGGCCAGCCCATCCGCGCTGTGTCTGATGTGCTGTTTCTCATCGACTGGCCTAGCCGCTCGTGCACATCAGCAGCCAAACTAAACCGATCATTAGACGACCTCCCTCGCCTGTCCCCGAATTGGCATCTCACAACCAAGACTTCTACTCCTCGCAGACAAGCAAGCCTGCACTGTCAAGATGGCCTCAGTCGCAGCTCCAGCTGAAAAGTCACTGCTCACACTTCCCGTCGATGTCCTCAAGGGCATCACCAACAGCCTCGATGAGGGTGATGAAAAGTCGCTTAAACAGACATGCAGACGCATGAGTCTCCTTCTGGCGCCCCCACCGGCGGCTCACCTTCGAACTGGAGACAACCCCGCCAGGGACGGGAGATCAACCCCGCTGCCCCAGAGCCCCCTCCCAGAGAAGGCAACAATGACACTGCGAGAGCTGGAGCAGGAGAACCACGAGGTCGAGCAGCGCGATGCACAGAGGGGAATGGAGCTATCCGACACCGAAGACGGCTTCGAGGATGACAGATCAGACATCGGCTCCAAACCCACAAAGTACAAGGGCAGCAAGATCCTGAACTGGACGGCGCAGCTCGACTCCGCGCCCTCGAGCCCGAGGCTGCGCAGTCCTGCATCATTCCTGAACAGCCCGCGGCCAGAATCGCCGCGGCCGGCAGAGGTCGAGTTGCCAGCGAGGCAGTAGACGGCCATGTGGTTGTCTGAAACGCTCCGGGCGCTTAGACTCACTGTTCAGCTTGGACTCTAGAGGCAATTCCCGCCCGTGAATACGGTCCTCGGTGGCACTGCGGAGATTTGGAGAGTGGGAGTTGTTTGGCGAAAAGTGGCATTCTGGGCGTGTACTTCATGACAATAAGGGGTTGGAAACAAAATTCCAAAAATGGGTGGAATGCGTCGTAAGAGACGTAAACATTCAATTAGCAAAGAAGAGAAGAAAAAAAACACAAGCGAATTATACACGATTGAACTTCCTCCTTTTTCGGTGTGGATTTCCTTGCTGTGCAGTTTAAAACGAAGGTCGGAGAACCGACAGTCAGTCAGTCGGGGTTAAAGCGTGTGAATGGACGAGCCTCGGCCGGGACCAGAAGTCGGAGCCGCCGAAGGGGACTGCCCCCGATGAAGATTGTTGGGGAACAGCAAAATGATCGGCCATTCGCGGCTGCTGCTGGCAAAAACCCGCATGCAAGACGTCAACTTTGTCCGAAATCTGGCTAGTTTCGATAATTTATTCTTTTTTTTCTCTCTCCTCCGGTCACCACCGTATCCCAGTCTTTTTTCTTCCACTTAATGATGACGAGCTGAAGTCCCGTTTACTGCATCCTAGCCTTGCTTTGACAAACATGCAGCATTCCCGAGCATGAACACCTCAATCTCGTCGACGTTCCTCCGGCGCGTCTCGACCAGCCCGGCGCAATGGACATGCACGTCATGCCGTAGCTCACTGACCAAGACGGCCCCGAGCCAGTCGTCCATACGTCAACAGCTTGGTGCTGGAAAGAGATTCCAATCCAACAGCTCAACGAAACGGCGCACGAGACCAACAAGGAAACTTGTCTTGTACGCCGGAGGGGCGGCTGGAGTAGGTCTCTTGACCGTGGCAGACGACATCAAAGGCACATACGAAGGCGCAGAGAGGGCAGGGAGAGTGGCCTCCGCCCTGTTTATCTGTATAAATGAGTGCGTCACTCCTCGTACCGCACGCCTCACTCCAAGCTGACATGGCCTCGTCCAGCTACCGAACAACGTTAAACCAAAGGGACCAGATCCAAGACGAGGACGAGAAGAGCTCATTGCTGAAGAGCTGCCACAAGAGGAGTGCCGAGAGGACATTGAGGGTCCTGGAGAAGAATGGCGGGATCTTCATCAAGCTGGGGCAGCACCTGGTACGCTGTCAACCACCCTCCCACGGTCACATCGAGACAAAACCGCTGACCTGCTTGCAGAGTGCCATGAACTACCTCCTACCGACCGAGTGGACGACGACATTCATACCCTTACAAGACAAGTGCCCGGTGTCCTCACTTGAGTCGATTGAAGAGATGTTCAAGAGAGACACGGGAGAGGACCTGTCCGACTACTTTTCCGAATTTTCCCGCGAGCCGATCGGTGCAGCTTCCCTAGCTCAGGTGCACTTGGCCACGATCAAGGAGACTGGCCAGAGGGTCGCAGTCAAAGTCCAACATCCAGCCCTGGCGAGTTGGGCACCCCTCGACCTGGCCTTGACGAGGTTCACCTTCTCAACATTGAAGAGGTTCTTCCCGGAGTACGATCTAGAATGGCTGTCCAAGGAGATGGATGCATCGTTGCCCCAGGAACTCAACTTCCAATGTGAGGCCGAGAATGCGATGCGCACGAAGGCCTACTTCGCCAAGTACTTGAAAATACCGCTTGTTATTCCCTCGGTCATCTGGGCGAAGAAGCGGATCCTCGTGATGGCCTGCGAATCTGGACATCGGCTGGACGACCTGGAATATCTCGACTCTCAAGGCATCGACCGCGACGAGGTGTCTGCGACCTTGGCCCACATCTTCAATGAGATGATCTTCGGCGAGGGCGCACCGCTTCATTGTGATCCGCACGGCGGCAACATCTCCATCCGCAAGAACGACTCGCGGCGGTATGGCGCCAACTTTGACGTGATCCTGTACGACCACGGGCTCTACCGCGATATCGAGACCAGCATGCGCCGGTCATACGCCAAGATGTGGCTGGCACTTTTGGACGGCGATATGGAGCGCATGAAGCAGCACACCAAAGACGTGGCCGGCATCACAGACGAGCAGTTTCCCCTGTTCGCATCCGCCATCACGGGCCGCGACTTCACGGTTGTCCAGTCATCCATCATGAAGCCCAAGTCGCCAGATGAGCAAAAGACCATGTCCGGCGCTCTTCAGGAGGGCCTGCTAGAAGACCTGATCCAGCTGCTGGGCCAGGTGCCGAGGATCATCCTCCTGATCCTCAAGACCAATGACCTCACTCGCAGCCTCGACGAGAGCCTGCACACGCGGCAAGGGCCGATCAGGAACTTCCTCATCCTTGCCAGATACTGCATGCGGACGGTGTTCAACGAGCAGCTTGAGCAAATTAGACAACATGGGTCGTACCTGTGGCCGCCCAACACGCTGAGATTGGTCGTCGCGTCGCTGGGCTTCCTCCGCGTTGAGGTGAAGCTGAAGGCATTTGAGCTGTGGCTAATGGTGAAGAGAATGGCAGGATTTAGCACGACGAACATGATGGGATTGTGATCGTCGGGACAATGACACATTTTCCGATTGCGAGAGAATATAGACTTACGATACCTACTTTGCTGCATGGGTCCTGGTAGAGGGCAATGGTGCATATTTTTGCATGCGGTGAATAGACAAGATGTATTTGTTTCCGAGCGAGCAAACCTGGGCCTGCCCAGTGTGATCTAGGGCCTGATCTAGCGATGGTATCATGGGGCAGAATGACAAGGATGCCTTTGAAACGGTGTCAGACGATTGGCCATGATCAGGACGATGCATGGGGTTCCGCAGATAGTAAGCAGGCATCCCACTCCCACCTCAATTATCTCTCTCCGTCGTCCTCTTCTATCTCCCCTAACGGCCCGGGTTAACGTTGTGACGGGACTCACATGCGCCGCTTCCTCTAACTTGCTCGTGATATAAAAGCCATACCTGTTGTTCATCCTTTATTTTCGTCCCTCGTGTTCGGCCCGTGACCGCCTATTTTTCTTCCGCGTCCTTTATTCCTGTTTCTCCCTCCCAACAGCAGCTACCCGAGTCCGCTCCCTCTGAAATCAACCGACTTCCTTCGAGGGCAATTTACCGTCCATGTCTACCCCTAATACCACCTCGCGGCGGGGGTTCCTGTCACCAAGCCTTCAGGCGAGGCTGAGTGGATATTTCGGCATCCGCACCAGATTTCAGGGTGCGGCCTGGTGTAAGTCAAGTTAACTTTTTATTCTTATATCTTCTTTCACATACAGTACCCATTGGCCCCGATGACAATTCTCATCTCCTTTATAACCGTGTTCAGAAAAGGCGCCGTATTTCTGTCCCTCGCTCACACGTTCATAGTTTTCCTCAAAGATATTTGGGCGCGTCTGCGGCGTGGTGAGCTTAGGGTGCTCTTCAGAAACAGCGACATTCGTGAACAGGCCTTCGCCGAGTTCTACACGGCAGCACGTGGGTTTAATGACTTTCTTTCCTCCACATAGTCGTCGTTGTACCCTTACGAGCCTTCCAAGCATAGTCCTCACTCGGGCAACCAACCAAAGGGAATCCGTCAGCGCTCTGCCGCTCCCAAATATAGCACACGACCAGGACTCCTCTCAATTCACGCATACCCCGCTGGTCTGGTCCAACAGCTTGCCGCATGCAAAAACCATCACTCCCACTGACAGTCCCTCGCACAGGCCACAACTTCATAGCCTTCGAGTCCACGACCGCCGTCGCCTCCCTCGTTCCCGCAGCTCACGGCACAGTGCTGGACCTCGGGCCTGGCGCAGGCACCCAGCTGGACCGGTTCGACGCCGCGCGCGTTGACCACATCTTCGGTGTGGAGCCCAACACGGCCTTTGCGCCGGCCTTCAACGACCGCCTGCGGGAGACGGCGCTGGGGCAGGACGGTAAGTACACGCTCGTGCCCTGCGGCATAGAGGATGGCGAGACCCTGGCGCAGCACGGCGTCGTGGAGAGCAGCATAGATTGTGTTGTGTGTATGCAGGTGCTGGTTAGTCCCTCTCTCCCCGCCACCGCCCTTCCGCCCACCCTCCCATTCCTTCTTTGGCGACCCTGGAGGTTGAAGTGGATGGCTTTTGGTAACGCGCAGCGGTTGGGCAGTGCTCTGTCGTGCACCCGGAGGAGCAGGCTCGGCATCTCTACCGGCTCCTGAAGCCCGGCGGTGAGCTCCTCTTCTGGGAGCATTGTCGGAATACAGACGTGGTGACAAGGGCTGTACAGTGTGAGTCAACCCCTATCACCCTTATCTCTAAGTACGCGTAAGCATCATCCGTCGCGGAACATGGGCCAACTGACAACTGGCTTTACCTCCTCCCAGGGCTGTGGGGCTTAGTCTGGCCGAGTGTGTTCGGTGGGTGCCGGCTTGACCGGGTCACCAGAGAGGCCTTTCTCGACGCCGGCGTCTGGCAGACCGTCGAGGTCGAGACGAGTATGGAGCCGCATGATTTAATGCCGCGTGTCTGGGGAAGACTGGTCAAGCCCGAGACAACTTGACGATCGAGTGTCCTGTTTGTGCTAGACGAGTCTTGTGAGGCGTTAGGAGTGAAATAGAAACCGCAAATCCATTTTGACCTGACGCCCTCCTAGTGCTCTATATATGGCAGATTGGTATAAATGCATCCAGACAAGTCCAAATCCTTAAACAGAGAAGTAGGATAACCTGCTCTGTCTGAACCTAATCACGGTAGGCATCCTTCTCACTCACACCAATCATGCCGGTGTGCCTTCTGCGCCTCTTGCCCCACGCCTCCTTCGCCCACTCCGAGAGTGTGAAGCCCCAGTGGCCGGCGACGAGCGCACCACTGAGGATATTGATAACCTTGACCAGGAACACCAGGAAGCTGTCTCTTGACTCCTCGATCTGCAGGAGGATGGGCTCGATGTCGTACTTGACAAAGATGCCAGGAATCACGCGCTCGTTGACCTCGGTGCTCTGCTCGGTGACGGCGTACTGGTTCGTGAACAAGGTGCTGTCGCTGTAAGGGCTAGCCTGTCCAACGCTGTAGACAGTTGGCACGATGGACACGAAGTACTGGAACTTGTGGAAGTTGCTCGTGGCCACGTTGACGGTCCGATCGAGGGGGTTCTCAAGCGACGGGAAGAAACGGCCGAACGAGAGCTCGTTGACGATGTGCGAGAAGTTGAAGGCTGTGCGTGGCGAGCGTCAGTCAGATCTGGAGTTCAAGAGTACGGGAAAGGGTGCCTGTCAATCCCATCAGAACCTACAGTTGTGGTCCAAGTGTTCCCCAAACTCCATGTATCCGTGGCCCCTAGCAGTAATGTGGAAATCGCCCTGGACCCTATTCAGATCCAGACTACCGAAGATACGGCAGCTGTCGCTGGGGCCGCGCAGCTTCGGCGTCTTGGCCCATTTAGCCCTCTTCCCACCCAGCCGCACGATGTCGTGGACGTGCTCCTCCCCGAACCCCTCCTCGTGGCCCTCGCCGGTGACGATCTTGCCGTTCTGGTCCCTGTTGAGCCTGTGGTTGCCCTTGATGTCGACCCACTGTGACCAGGAGGTGGGGTCGCGCTTGAACTTGGAAGCGGCGAGGATGCGGTCGCCGGCAGCGTCCTGGACGTTGATGTGCAGGTCGGAGCACTTCATCCTGACGACAGTGTCCAAGTTGATCTGCATGTCGTGACCCACGCCCTTCTCGACGGCGAAGGTGTGTTGCTCGGTTCCGCGCCACCACCGCGACAGCTCGGACCAGACGAGGATGAGGGTGACGAAGATCATGGCGACGGTCCACTTTCCGCCGCCAGAGGTCCGGGTGACATACTGAGGTTTCGACTTGGCTGCGAGGAGGCGAGACAAGTGTTAGTTCCTAGGAAAAGAGCGTTCTTTTGGATGAGGGATGGGAACAGAGCATACGGAAGGCGTCAAATGCGCTGACGATGTTGCCAGGCGCTGGGCCGAAGGCATCCTCATCCAGCTTCTGGTCCTTGAAGCCGTTCATGGGAGTGTGAGGAACCGAGTTCGGGTAGGGACTGTCGTAGGGACTTTGTTGCCAAGCCATGGCTGGCCGAGAGGGACCTCTTCGGGTCGGATTATTCGTATTGATCGCACGCCTCTGTGGTTGGGTTGGTTCGTTGTGCTCGGTCGGGTGAGTGAAGGTGTCGGTCGACAGAGAGGAATTGCGCCTAGAGATTTTGGCGGCCGACCCACGATGTGCGCACTTCCAAAAAGTCGCAAGCTGTCACCTCGTCCCCATATATGCCTGCTCAGAGACCTGGGTCATGCAATTGGGCCGTTTGTAGAAGAATGGGCGCAGGTTGTTGTCGTCGTCAGCTTGTGGAAACCGAACTCTTGGGACAAATCTGTCAATCAAAGGACAGGTCGCCAAATTGTAACTCCAGGGACAGGGTCTCGGCTGGGGCCCTGGCTGCGGGAAGTGGCGCGCCGAGCTGGAGCTGTGCAGCGTGGTGCCGTGCCTGGCTCTGCGGGGGTATCCACTGATTGCTGCAGGGGGGTGACTTACACCGAGCAGCCTCCCTTCACCACAGTACATTGATTGGACCTACCCCACAATAGAGACTGCTGACATCCGACTTGGATATTAGCCGGACAAGTAAAATCTGCCATTTCAGCAATGGTTAATTCGTACGTTTTGCGAGCGTCAGAAAAGGCCTGGGAGAACTGTGGAACTTATGCGTTGCCTTGGGTATTCTCTACGAGGATAGCCTCAAATATAATCATCACTATCGATTACTATCCTCCGACGTATAAGCAGCTGCGTATATCTGATGCAGAACGTTGCACACCAGCCCTCATGTCAACACTGACTCAGATCTTGTCTTTAGCCATGTTTTTTTTACCCAGCTTTTGACGCCACCTGTTGATAAGTCTCCGGTGGCCTGGAGACCGATACTTCTTGGGACCGTCCCCTCCCTGGCGTAACCGGACCTTTTCCGCCCGCCCAAAAAACATCTTGCCACTCCGAACCATATATTTGTTCTTGTACAGGGTTTTCTGCTCCTGTGAAACGTTCACCGCGGCCCATTCTGCCGGGGTATGGCCAAGCCAGACCATAAACTCGGGCATGTAGCGAATGATGGCTTGATCTCTCCAAAGGTCATCAGCCGTGATACCCAAGTTCTCGGGAAACCCTGCTGGGAGCTTATGTCGTCTGAGTGATCCGTTATACCTGACGTGTTCAGTCGCGGTCTGAAAGTCTGCATCGTTTAGCTTGCGCGCAGTAACGCATTTTGCCTTGAGCACGCCGAACTCATATGGTTCCTGGTAAAAGTCCTTCATGGTCGTCGTCTCTGCCCGAGAGGTCTCAGCTCGTTCATCGCTGAAGCGGCGCCAGGGGACGACATTTAAATTGAATGCATCTGGGTGGAACAATAGCCAGGGGTTATCAGGTGCATCTTTGTCAAGCTCATCTGCTGCGCATCAGTGGACTGCGGCCGACCCGGACCAATGCGTTCTAAGAAATTGAAAGCGTGACTGATGCTGGACTGGGAACGGAAAGGACTCAAATTTACAGCTCAGCGGCTCGCCAGTGCCGTATTGCCTATTAATCTTTGGATGCTGATGCAGTGGAACCTATTCGTTGCCAGGGCTCTGGTTAGCATTGCCAACGCTCATCAATTAGAGGGCAACTTTTGGTGAGCTACGGACATCACGGAATGTTGGAACCTTGAAGTACTGCTTGCACCATTCCCGGGCCAGTCTCCGAATCTCTCCCAGCTCTACATCCTCCCGATTATATTCATGGTTGAAATAGCGCAGCATAGTCTGGCCCGCGTGAGCATAAATACTACCGCGCGCATCACCTCGCTTCTGCACGTCGGTTGACGCGGATGCAGCTCCTGCCATCTTGGTCAGAAGTCGCCTGGAAAGTAACGAATATTGTAGAAGCGGCTATATTTGTGTGGCTGTGTTACTCTCTGGGGGCGAAGACTGTTGGTGCAAGAAGACCAGGCCATTTCCTTATATTTGCACCGTCCTATCATTTGAACACGCGAAAAGACACCGCCGGACGGTACGTGACAATATTATGTTGCATGGGCTCAAAGAGGAAGACTCCGTTTCCGGAATCGATCACAGAGATACATCAGATTCATTGTATAAAGCAAGGCAAGCCGACAGAGTCACGTGCTAGCCACGGCGTCATATTGCAGCTCGAGAAGACCAGGCAAGGCAATAGATTTAGAAATCCCGTGTGCTGTAGTAATGTTAGTGTAACCCAAGTCTCAATACATTTCGGTGACTAGCCCTCAGGTGGCTACTAGTATCAAAGAAATGCCCCAGCAGGAAGGCATCCCTGAATGTTCTGGTCCGTGTCTTTGTCCAAGCACCGTTTTGGGATCCAGAGTGATAACCTGAGGACGGTGTGAGTATATCTCCATCTTCTCGTACTACCCGCGACTGTTATATCTGACTGCCAGACTTGTCGCAATTATCAGGTACAACCTCTAGTCCATTTATCCTCTCCCAAAGTTGTGTAGATTTCCACATCGGTCGTCCAGCTTGCTGGCTCAAGTCATATTTGGCTTGCAATAAGAAGAAATGGCCCCTCGTCAAGGTCGCGTTCGTCTTTCTAAGAATTTGGTGACGGATTGGGGAGGTTCTGTTATGAGAGCTCTGTTTCAAGAGGACCCCATTGAAGTAAATGATCCAGAAGACGAATACGGTCACCAACGCTCACCGCTGGGACCGAGTTTCCCATGGCAGTTTGTGAACGGCCCTCTGGTTGGCCAGCCTCCTACTCCTCCCACTCTTGACGACAGACAGGACAGGATGTTGGACAGAGACCTCCCACGCTTCCTATTCCGATGCTTCACTGACAAGTCAGGCGGCGCCATGCTGCGTCGTTTCAATAAAAGACTGAATATGGAGGATCGCATCATACCCCACTACTTTCTCGACCATCCGAATGGCTTACCACAGAGGTCGCTCGCCGAGTACCTGCAGCGAAACCCGGACCACATGCAGAAGCATCTTGTCGGAGCAATAGACATCCTCTCACCTTTCAGCTCGTGGACTCCCTCCCTTATGGCCGCATATCTTTTTGCCGGGTTCGCCGACGATGAGACCGGGCGGATCGCTGTTATCGACACAACTTTGATCCAAAACGAGCTTTATTGTGTGGATCACTACAGCTTGCGAGGTCCCCAGGCCAAAAGGGTCCACAATCGGTGAGCAGAAGTCCCATCCTTATACTATTGGGTATATTTCATCTTCTGGAATATTCTCGGGAAAAACACCCCTGCCGCTGTGGGAAATTATTAACACATACCAGTGATCTTCCCTGGGAATACCACGTTTACGGCCCAGTCAGTAAGTAGCTCCCTCACCAAATCTTGATCGCATCGATCGGGGTCATTTGCCATCCATAGTCTATGGCCACGTGATTCGGCAGCTGATGATGTACACGTGCAGTGGGCCCAGGCCTCTTCACAGTGCCCACAGCAGACATCGCCCAGCTGTGGAAAGTGCCACCGAGAATGAGATCGGCACCGCTCCAGGACGAGGATATCATGAATGCAAGGCGTATTGCTGAATTGTTCGTGTCTAATAATTGGGGCGCTGAAGACGCGGACGTGGTCATTCAACTCACGACAAACTGGATCGCCGGCTGGGGATGGACGCGTTCTCGCGACATCGCTGGCCCGGACCAGGACGGTCTTTCAGCGGACGAGATCGAGCGCGTACTTGTGGCTCTGCGACCCCATCTGGAAGATAGGGGCCAGAGGCAGAAGGTCCCTTTGCTGCCTGGAGATATTGAATCGAGTGTCTATGGCTTTGAGTGGATCCACTGGAGTTTCGTGCTGCTCAGACTAATGGAGAGAATCACCGAGTGATTAAAGCGGTACTATACATAGAATGCGGGGGAAATCAGTTTAGAACTATCAAGTTACTCAAGAGTAATGCCGAGTCTCAGCCATCACTTCGCTCTGGGAACCATCCCACCCTGCGATCTTCCTTGGTTTATTTCTCAGTGTTTCTTTCCTATTGGCAGCCTGCAATAGTTAAAGCAGTTCAGCAAATGTTCATGGAAGCGGCTTGTACAAACAAAGCATTTCTTGATTACCTGGCTTGGTTGTTAAGGCCCACTACAACAACAATGTTAGCCCAGCAAGTGGGTATCCGCCAGTCTGAGCATCTGCCGGTAAGTAGCGCAACGATCGCCGACCAATTGACGTCTTCCCCGCAGGGAGTCTATAGTAACAGATCAACTTTGACGCCGATCATAGATTCTGCATGTGCGGGCGGCCCCGACACAGCCATACAACATGCAAAGCCGTGATCGCGCAGCAAAAACAAGCCACTTTAAGCGTCACTACCTCTCGTTCCAATCTCATCAAACATGTACAATTCACAGATAGCCTTCACCCTAGACACAATCTGTCCTTGGACGTACCTCGCCAAAAAGCGCCTCGACCTCGCGCTCGCCCAGCTCTCACCCGAGGTCGCCTCGAAGGTCTCGTTCAGAGTACACTTTCTGCCGTACCAGCTGTACCCTTCATTCGGCCCCGCGCAGGACAAATACGACTGGCAGCGAGACCGCAAGTACGATGGCTCAAAGGATAAGATGGACATGTACGTAGAGTACATGAGCACGCTCGGTGAGGCTAGTGGCATCAAGTTCAGCTTCGGCGGCGACATCGCCGACACGTTGCAGGCACATCGCGTCATCCAGTACTTCCAGGAGGAGGCGGGTGCGGAGACGGCGAACAGGCTCGTGGACGCGCTCTACCGGATGTACTTTGAACAGGAGCAGAGCCCCAGCTCCCCCGAGACCCTGGTGGCAGCGTGCCTGGAGGCTGGCATAGAGGAAGGGAAAGCGAAGGCTGTGGTGGAGGACGAGAGCGAGGGTAAGATTGAGGTAAAGGCGGCCTTGAGGGAGTCCGTGACGAACGGCATTGATTCAGTGCCACATATTGTATTTGAGGGGAGAAGGAGGGATCTCACGCTTGTAGGGGCGAAGGAGGTTCACGAGTACGTCAGGACGATGGAGACCATTGCTAAAGAATGTTCTTGAGTAGCAGATGGGCGGGCTGACGAGGTTCGAGACACAAGGCGCCTCTGCGCCACGACCAGGTTTTCTGCCCAGTGCTCAACTATGGACTGAGCCGTCGGCCGCCATATTAGATGATGAGTAACATTATCACTAATTAGCAGGTCCGTAATGCTTTTGTATATCGTTTCGGACAGTGATATCTAGTACCGTGCGATGAGAAAATCCCGCCTCTCCTCGTCCTCCATCGAGTTGAGGAACTTGAGCTCGAACTGCTTGACTGCAGAATACTTATCCACCAGCTCCGAGCCTAGCAAGTCCGTCAATTCTTCGTCCTTCTCCAGAGCCTCCAGAGCCTCCTCAATGCTCTCCGGCAACATCTCCGAGACATTGAGCTCCTTGCGATCGTTCTCCGTCAGGCTCGCCGGGTCGACCTCACAGTCCTGCCAAATTAGCTTCTCCTTGGCCGTGAAACCGTTAGTGCCCGCGAAAAGAACCGAGGCTAGCGCCAGGTATGGATTGGCAAGTCCGTCGAGGCATTTGAACTCCCAATGGCTCACTTCGATCTTTCTTAGGGGCGTCTCGCGATTTTGTGTGCCCCATGTCACCCACCTATACCAAGCAGTCAGTCTCATTGGACATCATGATTCCATGGGAAGTTCTATGAGCGGAACAACAAACTTACCTCCCTCCAGCCCACGCCCCATCGATCAATCTTCCATAGCTCGCTGGGTTGCTATACGCAAACGCCATGATGGCGCGCAGATGTTTCAGGATTCCTGCGTAAAAGGGCTCATACGTCTCCTTCTTGTCACCCCCAGTCGAGGATATAGATATGTGCGCATGTGCAGCCGTTCCACATATGTCCGGAAAAGGCTTGGGGTACAGTGTAAATTTGAAGCCCGCTGCCGTCGCCATGGCGGAAATCACATCTCTTGCATGGAGAAGTGTGTCAACCGCCTGGACTGGAGGCAACGGCGGGAGGACGAGTTCGAACTGGCCCGGTGCGCTCTCGGCGTGAACCTGCTCGACGAAGATTTCCATCGACTCCAGCTCTCTGGTAATATCCGCGAGGAGCTTTGGGATCCTTTGGTTCGAGAAGAATCGAGATACAGACCAAGAGTGTCCGTTCTTGTCTAGTGGCTCGAACTTGCCAGATTCACTGCGCTGGAGGAGCAAGAATTCGATCTCAAATCCCACCATGAAGGACAAGCCTTGCCTTGCCCCATGTTCTTGGGCCCTCGTGAGTTGCGTTCTGGGGCAAAGTGGGACCTGCGATCGTTGGTCAGACCTTTTGTTTGTTGAAAAGGGAGTCATACCACAATATTGTGATATGTCTTCGAGCCACTCACGATAGACCCATCTTTCTCGCGGAAGTCACCATACATGCTGAAATGTCCTGGTATGGGTCCACTCTTCAGGGACGAAAAGTCAGGATGAAGTCTATACTCCCCACTGGCGCTAGTTCCGGGCGTCATCAAGTCATTCTGTAACAGGCCGAGGCAGGCTTTCGTAATGCCTATGTCCACAGGCTTTCCCCCTTCTAGTGATGTGATGAGCTTTCTGAAAGGAATCATTCTCATCCGGGGCATCGCCGTCAAGTCCGTCCAACCAATTCGGATGAAATCCGGCGTTGACTTGCCCCGAATGACATGTGTGAAGATCTCGAGGTCTGTCGCTTCGACCTCCATTGCGTCACCGCCTTCGTAGTCCGTCTCCCACTCCGAAAAGGAGAGACCGAGGTGGTAAAGCTTATTGGAGTTCTTGTATAGGATGTCTCGGACGAGTTCGATAGCGGCTTTCCAGCTCATGGCACCTTTGCGAACATAGTCGCATAAAACCTAGTCCCTAGTTAGTGATTTAGACCACCCGCTTATTGACCTCGGACCGAACCAACCGATTCCAAGACTTCCCTGATCTGAATTATGGCCAGCGCATAGGTCTCAGGGAACCAGTGGCCATCGGTAGACCACATTATCTTCGACCAAGGGCAGAGTTCGAGGATCTGGCGCACCGCGATAGCCTGGCCGTCCTGGCTGACGAAAGGGAAGATCTCACCGACGTCCTGTCCGGGATCGATGGTCAGTGGAATGAGAACCAGAAAATTGCTTCAAGCTTAGGGAATGAGTGAGCTGGGGTTCATGGTGAACACCATTCTCAGTCTGGGATCGAAGGAAAAGGACGGTAGTACGCACAGCGTACACATTTGCATAAACCGTCGCCAGGTAGCCCAACTCTCGCGTGAACGGGTAGCCCGCATGTAGCAGCACGATCGGGACTTTGGGGTACGTTCGGATGAACTCTTGCAGGTGCGCCGGGGACGATTTGGCGAGTGTGAGGTCGTTATCTCCTAGGCCAGTATGGAATTGTAGTGGCTTCCTCTCTCGCCCCGGCATCTCGCTGATCAGCGCAGCTGCTCGGTGGACGAGGAGGTCGTTGAGGCCTGGGTGCTGTATCCTGGCCAGTTCCGCCGGTCCAGCATAGTCCGTCACAATCTCATCAAAGGAGGCTTTCGCTACCGTCAGATCGACCACAGCAGGTATATCCAGGCCGGTGCGGTAGCAAATCACGCTTTTGAAGCCTACCACCTCCGGGTCCTCGAGCGCACTGCGGATCGCGGCGTCGAACTCCTCGATAGCTCGGTCAAACACATCATCGGAGCTGTCACCCTCCTTGAAGTCGGCAGCATGCTTCTGAAAGATCCTGCCCGCCACAGTCTCGATCCGGACGATGCGCTTGCATCCGCTCCGCGTGAACGAGTTGTGCCAGTCGTAGTCGTACGCATCGTCAGGTGTATCCAGTCCGTCATCCACAAGGATGGTCTCGATTCCATCCAGACACTCACTGATCCAGTCATCGTAATCTTCCAGCCTCCGCTGCTCAATGGCAGCCACAACGGCCTCCCACGTCTGCGCGCAGTCGAGCACGTGAGCTAGCTGCTTCACGCCGCGCAGGTGCGACAGGCTCGTGAATGCTGCATGAATGGCATCTCCTGAGGCCTCGGTCGTGATGGAGAGCAGCGGATACTTAGCCAGGGCATCCGGCTTGAGCAAAGGGTGAGCGTGATGGTCAATCACCGGACATTGATTTATTGCTCGTCTGACTTCGTTGAGCTGAGCCCTTGAGACGCCCGCGGCGGGGGCTGAGGTGGCCCAGGTCATTGTGTTCACATGGACTCCAGAGTTCTCGACGTGGAGATGATTCAGATTGTGAGTGATTTCAGAAAGCCCACTGCCACGGATGGAATGCTATTGCCCTTGGTATCCCCGAGGTGGGCTGATGTTGTAAGTGCGAAGTGGTCGCCTCCCCGCTTCGCCCAGCTGGGGTCGCTCAAGCCCTCCGACGTGCACCGTGCATAATCCGTTGTACTAAGCTATCAACCAAGGTATTTACAGTTCCTGCGTGCGACCACAGCCACCATCCACAAAGGTTGTTTGGGTAGCCACGTCCTCGTCTGCCACAGTCTCATATGATCCATATTCAAATGCTGACCACTGGAACAGACCAAAATGACCAAGCCTCAAGCCTTGCCCCATCTGTATGGCCCCTTCCACGATTCTACCAAAGAAGCCCCGGGTGCAGGGGTTGAGTAGGGCATGCTATTGCTGTTCCATTTGCATGCGGGCCTCACATATATTTGAGGTCCTTCAAGCCTTCGTAAGTACTAACTTAAGTAGGATAGAATACTAAGGCAGGACCAAACCTGCGCATGGGAGATTCCATGAGTCTGAGTACGTTCCCGCTAACCACCCTATGAGCTCATAAGTGCTGCTGAGAACCCTTGGGGTTGTACTATATGCTTCGTTGACTTGTCCGCATGACTTTGAGAACCGGTGGAAGTCCCCTAGATGTCTTCGGTCGTCTTGCAAACCATACGATGTGTGTAATGCCCGGGAACATACTTAAGTACTTAATTAAGTATACTAGCTTGTGATGGACGTTCATGTAAGCACTAACGAGGTTCGGGCTATATGCCTCTTTGTGACGTCGACAGCATGCGTCATTTAGGCCCAACCACCCAGAAGGGTGTTTTCCTACCACCGGCTAGGTGCTGGCCCTCAGAAGGCAATTGGTGAGCTCTCTGGTGCTGCAACATACAAGCCGGTCTGGCAATCTTTGAGTGGTCGCAGCATAGCACCATTCTGCCGCTTTGCGCGCAACACAGCCACGGCCTGCTGAAAATGGACACAATCACGAACGCCAAGACACTACTAGTAATTTGCCTCTGGGTATCATGTTGTATTGGCTCGTTTGGTCGCTGTGAGATAGGAAAGGTGGTCGCCTGATCTTCGTCAACTCCTTCTAGAGGCTTGTTTCTTGTAGGCTGTGAGCCAAGCATTGCCACGGCGGCGAGAGCATTGCAAATATGCTCGACCCTTTGTACGAGTCAATTTTAGAATGAGCACTGAGCAATTTACGTTGTAACTATATATGCTGATCCATGCTTTCCGCTCCGATATACCTTGAGGACTGCATGAACCCTCACGCCACACCGGCAACTTCAGAGCAGCCAAATAGGAGCGCATTCAAGACGACAGCAGAAAGTCAAAAGGCGAGGTCGACCAAGACGTTGCACTGTAGCCTCTATTGACCGATGAGCTATTTTAGCTGAGATCGACGAGTCTCTGCCTTTCAGTGCACCAACGAAATCCTTGCCTGTCGGCAGCACGCACAGCATGGCGACTAACAATCGGGACAATCCACTCGAAGTCAAGCAACTTGCAAAGAAGGAAGCCTGGGTTGACTGTCCATTCTGCCACAGCAGGGTCCAAACGAGGATTGAGAAGCATGTAGGGAGGGAAGACGCGTGAGTTCACGTCCCCATACCTCGCAAGGCACCACGCAGCAGTGCTGTCCAGAGGGGCCACCAGACCGGGCTGACCGAATGATGTAGGGCATGGGCTTCTATCGCATTTCTCCTCAGCTGGATCCAAATTGGAGGGCTCTCCGTGAAGGTTCACACCTTCACTCACTACTGTCCTACCTGCGAGGGGGCAATCGCGGCTAGGGCACCTGGTACGAGGTTTGCGCAGGCTTTGGAAAGGCCCGAAATCAAGACACATTCAAGCTAGTAGCGAGTGTCTATGGGGGTGTACTCGATCATGCATCGAGTCTAAGAAGCGGGACATTCAACCCGAGTTGGAAAGAACATAATTGCGCGCTGAAAGATGGGTGACTCATGTCAGGGTGCTCGTGTACTCTTCAGCAGGCGCACAGCCTGTACCATGACTTCAGAGACTGGATTCGGGATATATAGACCAAGCGGTCGTGGAACTCCTGGGAGCACTGCTGTTTGCATCTCCCCCTAACCCTGACTCATATGTGACTGTGAGTGTGTGTGACAATCTCAAGTACTGAAATAGGCGCTCGGTTTTGTTGTCAGGGCTGAAATCTCGTTGGCGGTCGTGTTGCCTTGACCAGTGGTGGCGAGGCGGGATAATTGGGATTGGACCCCAAGCAATTGTGAGGCTGTCATGGGGTGTGGACGATAAGTGCGCGTAGACTGCAACAGGCATGCGCAGCTGCGCAAGCTACCTGCATGTGGGTATATGAAGTAAAACTCAAGGCTGGTTGACACAACTGGGGGTGGTTGCCTGTTCATGCCAGGCGTGAAGAACAAGTGCTTGAAATTGCACGGGTCAAGATGCATCTTGTGGCTCGACTATAATTAGACAGAGTCACACACAAGACAGGCGCAAGTATGATGAGGCGGGCGTTTCGGTTGTTTTTGAGCGTGAAAGAGCATGCAGGATCGCAGGTACACTCCTGCGGGGCGACACAGACACTGCTATTGTCGAGAGTGAGGGGCGAGGAGGGTTGGCACCTGGGTGTACTTGGCTGGCTGCACATTTACACGAACCTGACACGGAAGGCGTGTCGGACCAATAGGATTGAGCCCCGACGCGTGTCTCCCCCATGTACTGATTAGCGGCAGTGAGCCAGTGTGTTGTTGTTGGTGGGGTCTCTTCGGTCAGGGCAATGCAGGGAGTTGCCCTCGGCGCTGCAGCATGTCTTGTTGGGGTCAAGTCTCTCTCTCTCTCTCTCTGTGTGTGTGAGAGTTCGTGCAGTCGCTTGTTGACGAGCTAATGATGCGAGGGGGGTGGTGGATGGTCTACGTATGTTATGTGTGGCCAAAAGGGTAAAAGGTGACATCTGGAGTAAGAGTGTTAGGTGTGTGTGTGTTCTGCTGGCGTCGTACCGGGACAGTTAATCCACCACGCACGACTTGGAGAGAGGGATGGAGCAGCTGGATTCGTTGCGCACTTCCAAGGTTGTGCTACCCCCCCACCCCCCTCCACTCGTCCACCCCCGTTCCACATCCCCATCCCCCATCCCAGCGATCTCACGCCTCACCTTTCTCTTCTTGAGCGAACAATTCCAACCCGCCATCGCATGCGCCATCCTATGCCTCGTTTCCAAAAACCGTCAGCACATCACCGCATATAAATATCTCGCGTCGCCATATCTCGCCGCATCTTTTCCCGGACTCCACCCTTTTCATGTGTCAGTATACGCCTCGGGAATTCTCTGACCGTCGCATGGGCCGAATTGCAGGGCGCTTTGGGTTGCGACCGAGGGACTGACATTTGCTGCAGCATAGTATCACGGAGAACCCTCCCAGCTCTACCAGCTTGCTCGTTGCCGCCTAGCCTCTCGTCGCTCCAATCGCTCCAATCTACCTCGAGTCGCCCAACGTGCTCCCGCGAGCCTCGACCCGTCGAGGCCCCATTTAGTCGCACCCGTGTCCTCGATCCCGACGCCCGCGCATAACCAGTCGCACGTCGTCGGCGCTTCCAATGTCACTTGATCCCCCAGATCGCTGGTTAAAGACATGAGCTCTTCCGTGCTCAATGGCCGCTACTCCGTTCCCTCCACACCTGGATGGCAGTTTCTCCCATTTTAATATTTTCAATGACGGCGGCGCCCCAAGGAACACACCTCTGCCTGCGAGTCCTGTCCTGCCTGGAGGTCCGTGTAACTTTGTCGACCTAAGCCATGGTCCCAACGGCCCGAAGTGCGGCTGCCGCCGTTTCTGGGGCCGCCAGGTTGCCGGCGCGGGAGCCAATGCTGCGGACCAGGCTGGCTGGTGCATGTGCTCGCACCACGCCTGCTTTCATGATGATGGAAATAACACCCAGGTCACGGCAGTCCCCGCTGCGCCAGTAATGGACAACATGCCGGGACAGGAGAACGAGAAGCCAAGGTCAAACAGGGCTCCGCTGAGCCCTGTCCAGGATTTCGCTTCTTTTCAGATGCCCTCGAGCCTTGCGGGAGCCGCCATGGATTTCGCCGGACTTAATTTTGATTCCTTTGCATCCAATATGGGATTTTGCGCACCTGCGCCGCCGGTCAAGCCGCCCCCGCCCGTACAGGATAATGAATCCATGCCGGATACCTTGAGCTGGAGAAATGTGCCTTCCACCCAGGGGTGCCCAACACCGCTCCCGCCAATTCCATCACAGTGTCTGATCCCAGATTCGCAGTCGGCTTCTACCACGGCGTCCAGCCAGATGAGATATTTACGGCCGTTCCACGGCATCGGCCTTAACACACTAAGTGGTGTGACTCCGGTCAAAGAAGACGAGCAGGCCGGCAAGAGTACCGGAGCCTCACCCAAGATCAATCTAGACGGCCAAAATTGTGATGACACAGTCACTGTCCCGTCTGGGGCCGCAACACCAGTACCAGGACCGTCTCAGATCATAGCAACCACCGGGTACTCAATTTCATCTCCTGGCCACAAAGACGACGCTTTACGAAACCTAAGTGAAGCTGTCGAGGACCACAGCCAGCGAATTGACAAACTGGAATCTGGGTCGATCTATTTCACGGCTCATGAAGAGTGCTCGGACAAACATGACGTGACTGATCTTCGAGTAACAGAGCTAGAGTCACGTATGGATGATGCCGAGAGGAGACTGAATGATGATGCCGCCAGCCTGGCCAGCACTCGTCGCAACACCCAACGTGATGACGATGCCACTGTCAGCGATTTGTCTTTATCATCCAACGTCACAGTGCGGGCTGCTGAACGTGCTGCGCTTGCCAGCCAGCTCGAACTATTACAAGCACGGGTCGACCACCTCGAGGCATCTGCACTGCCAAGCTACTCATCGCCGTGGGAATTGGAGGTGGTGTTGCTGCCATTTCCCTTGAAGGGAATATGGTTAGAGGCACAGGACTTCAAGACCCCTCGCAACTCTGGCGGACGGGACGAGTGGACACCGGGGCCGAACTCCAACAGCAGAGCAACCCCAGAGCCCCAAGGCTTAGCCTCGTACGACGAATGGGTCGGGAAGGGTACGGGATGGCTGCTGCCTAGAGCTTGTGCTCCGGGCAGGCTAATCGATCAGCGCCTCAAGAGCCGCGGACTGATTAAGAAAGTCCAAGTACGGGGTGCCGATGCTCGCAGCGTGCAGATTGCCATCGGGAACGCCTTCCAGGACATTCTGCGAATAAGTCCTCATCCTGCCAGCCCAAACTCTCCTTGCGGCTCAGATACCAGAGTACACAGGTTCTTTGGGCTGCAGCAATCATGGGTGCCTCTGCGCAAAGTGCACAAGGATTCGCGCCTTCGATTCCTGTCACCTCCAGAGCTGCTGACCCCTACCTTGTGGAGCGCGATGTTCTTAATGGACAACGTAGTCATGAAGGCCACGGGAATGCATCGACTTTACATTACACAACCCGAAGCATATCTGCAGGACAATCATTCGTTGAATTTCCTTGGTGCAAACCCGGGTTGGACATGGCAGAAGCTTCGGGAACTCGACCGCGTCTATTCAGAATCACAGACGACCAGTGGCAGCTTCGAGGTCCCCGAGGCCGATGCACTGGAAGAATACTGGGCATTCAATGCGCGTCTCGATGAGCGCCCCAGTGCTCGACAGTCCGTCATAAGCCTTCAGCAATCACACGAGAAGGCCGCCAATATGTCGCGGACAACAGACGGGTCGACGGAACAGTTTTTCACTGTGCCTTCGCACCCAAGCACGTCACTAATGAGCCCCGTGATAGCCCGAGGGCACTCGCCATTCACGCAGAGAGAGCGTCAACGCTCCAGGCCACCTTTTGTTCGAACCGGCTCCATGCCGCCGGTCAGCGCTCCAACAATACACTCTCCCGCACGCAGCAGCCGCCGAATGTCATCCTTCGCCATCATGCCCTCGGTGGCTGGACCTGCTTACCAACGGCACCCATCGCCTCTTGTTACCGGCCGTCCTAGCCCTCGCCTATCTCTGGTCTCCAACTCTCCAGCAGCGGCTATGGTCACCAAACATAGACACCGAAACACTCGCTCGCCCTCTCTCCGACTGCACAACACACCACGCTGGAGTAATCGGTCCTACAGCCGCAGCCCAAGCGTCAATCCCATGCCGTTCCAGCACATGCACCCAGAGCAGCCAGTTCGGGGAGATCGCCGCCCAACACCCATGGCCTACATGACTCCCTACAGCAATGCACCGCCAGAATACCCACCTCCAGGCCTCCACCCTGGCCGCAGTTATCACGTGCACGGTGACGATGAGTTGATGGATTTCGATGACGACCGAGGCAGCTCGACCGATCCATATGGGGAGGAAAGTGACGGCGACATGCCAGACGATGACGACCCTGACGTCGACGTTTACGAAGATGAGGCAGACATGCTGGATGATCTAGAAAGTGGCTCAGACGGGCAACACCACCCTACTGTCCACTCACAGCACTACCGGGCACACAACCAATCTTCCCAGCCCCAAGGGCCAGAAGATATCCCTTGGCGAGGCATTGAAGACAACATGTCAGATGGGGAGAACCTCGATCCACGTGAGGTCGATGGCGACGGTGACCACGCTGACGACAGAAGTGATGTGTCTTCTCAACCATCAGAGTACCCTAGCACCCAAAGGGCGTGGCGAGTACCTGCGGGGGCTGATGGGAGAGAAACAACTCACGCACTCGAAGATGACGATGGACCTGGAGGCGTCGCGTTTACTATACATGAGGATCCAGACGAGGAGGAGTCGGGGCCTGAGGCGCAAGATATATATTGACAAGACGGCAACGATTTGGTTTTACATGGTTTTGAATATATCGAGGCATCGTGAGGCACATATAGCCGGGGGCTCTGTGAAAGCATTGGTGTCTGGCGTTTTGCTATGTACTTTGGGTTCGTGGGCGGCGTCGAAAGTATGATATCTAAGGCGCTATTTGGAACTGTATCATCTCAGTCGAGGCATATTTCATCTCCATTTTTACCCAGTATATCATTCTACATAACTCATCACTTCTTTATACGCTGGCTCGGAGCAAACATACCACTTGACAAGCATTACGAATTTCTCGTCTGGCTCGACTGACATAAAGCTGGTGACAATTCACCCGTCGTTTCGGTGCAGTCGACGACCGTCCTCACGGAGATGGCACCCATCGGAACCTCGTCAAGCACCACGCTTTGACTCCTGCTCACCTCGGCCTGATGCCCAATACTAGGGTCGCTGAGCCAGGACCACCCGCGACGACTATCTGGGACAAGGCGCCCGGCCTCGACATCTTCGACGGCCCCGATATACTCCAGCGACTCGAACGACGACATAGCGTTGGTAGTACTTGCGCTGCCCCGGCTTTTCTCTCGGTCGTGGTGGCTCTCGCCCCGGCCTCTCGTGCGCCCGCCAGTCGCCGTCGACCCGCCGATGGTATTGAGCGCGACGTGTTTGCTGTGCCGGGCGCCGCTGCTGCCGCTGCTGCCCGTCCCCACATCCTTGCTGGATAACCTGCTCCTGCCGACGGTGAGGTGTGACGCGATGGAGCGGTATAAGGGCGACGCTAGGACCATCGTGATCAGCGGCCGCAGGACGGGCAGGCAGGCGCAGATGATGGCCATGTCGGGCTCGAGCGTGAGCCACAGCTGCGGCTGGAAGAGTCCCACTTTTGCTCGGAGACATAGAAGGTCAGTCCTCTTGGTCGGAGTGGGCCGTCTGGGACGGGCTGCCCGGTTTTGGTTGAAAGTGTGCGTCACGGAGTTACTTACATGTGAAATCAAAGTTTCCCTCTCCTGCGTTCACCAGCTTGAGGTGATAATATAGCCTGATCCCGCTCGCGGAGGTGACTGCCGCACCAAGGAGGAAGACGCCAGCTAAGGCGAATCTCTGGCTTCGCGGGAGGTGCTGTGGTGTTTAAGTCAGCCATCTCCTTCGGACAACCCAGCACACAGATCAAGAGAAGATACAATAGAAGGATATCTGCCCAAGACAGCTGGCCTCTTCATGTGTAGACGGCCAGAACTTCGGGAAGCTCATACACCCGCAGAGAAGAACACGAACGACGATAACAACAACAGTGAATTCTTTTCAAGAGCGTGAATGCAATTGTCTGGGAACCCGCTTACCAACTTGGAAACTTCAAACGTAGGCAGACACAGAATAACTATATCCATCAAGATATTTGGAATAATCACTGCATTATCCAGCGTCAGCTACCAAAGCATTCAGATACCTCATTAAGACGAGGGAGGGCAAATGGTTTTGGCCTGTATTCAGAGGCTACTTACTTCCCATGCAAAACGCATCCTGGTCGATACACCCTTCAGGCGTCATGGCCGGATTGAAGGCTTTGCTGACAGGGGAACATTGAAATATATCCACCAGTACACCAGCGATCCACCACATGGCTGTGAGAATAGCTAGAATAATGCATCCGCGCTTCATGAACACGGTAGGGAAGAGCCGCCAGTAAAGCGATAGGATGCTGAACTTGGCTGTCATAATCGCTGTTGGGTAGACCATCTGACTGGCGTAGAGGAGCTACGGCATGGTCAGTTACTCACGCGCCTGTTTGCACATGTGAGTAATGGTGGGAAGCAAATAAACTTACTTTGAGCGTGTTCTCTAGCCAATCCATGGACGGATCGATGGCCATATTTTCCTTGAATGGCGTCCCGAGGCCACCCGTTTCGACCATGAGCACCGAGATGCCATACATTCCCCAGGCCAGCACCATAGATGCCAAGATGAGCCAGTCGTCCAGCCAGAGGCCCGCATGTCGGGAGAGACGCAGCGAGACGCGCACGCCGACAACTGCTGTGACAAGAACAGCAACCGGTGTCAGGACCTCGATCATCCATCGGTCCCCCTGGACTGTGGAGCCCGTTGCCATCTTGTCGTAGCCTTGGGTCAAATCTGACCGTGGTCAATATGGAGCGTTGCGTGCTGGCGAGAACCTGGAAGGGGAGAGCAGGTCATCTTGGGAGTGATGTGCACATGCATACCGGCTGCTAGTTCATATATACTACATGACAAGAGAACTCGCATGAACAAAGAAAAGAACTTAGTTATGTGTAGATGATCGCAGCTCTAGCGCCGAGTATCACTCGGGCCTCGTCCATGTAAAGAATACCGGTCCGCTAGCGCACCGTGAAACGGCTCTACGAGTTGCGCTCGGCCACACACCCGGGTCGGCTGCAACTCGACGCGGTGCTGCGTCGTAAATTGAGTTAGCAGCGAGAGTAACAATGCCGATCTGGGTGGTCAGGTCGTGAGATCTTGGAAGCAAAGCAACCGGCGATCAGCGTCAGTGCGCAGCCCGGTACCCAGAACAAAGTGCCCCGGGGCGGGGAAGCCAGACAGAGATCCCCGTCTATAGATAATTGCAAGGCCCGCACGATTGGCTCATGATCCGGTCTTTGGGAAGAACGTGTATAATAAGCTTTGCGAAAGCGAGAGGGGCGGCGTCCGAGAGACGCCAGGCCTTCGTGACTTTACAATTGATGACCAGGTCAAAATAAAACGCACACCCTCGCAACATCTACGCTTAAAAGTGCTACAAAATGCGCTGCCGTACGAGCCCTCGGGAAGAAAAAAACCAAGCGGGTTTTCGAAAGCAGGTCTCATGTCGTAAAGCGAGCAGATGTTGCACACATTGATACACAAATGTCAAGGGTGTGTGACCCAGAAACGGCCCTTTCGCTGGCTCCTTGGCTGTCCTTCCTACATCTACATCTATAGATACTGTCATAGGTGTCGTTTTCGGTCCCATACAAGCATTGTGGCAAACCCTTCTCATCAAAGCGCTTCAACGCGTCTGATCTTTGGGTACGAGCTGCTGCGGAAGGAATCAACCACAACAACGCCTCTGGTGACATAGATCATGCGTTCTTCATCCGCCCACGCCCCAGATAGCATGAGTACATGCGTACCAGTGTGAATTTCAACTTCTCGGGGTCCATTGGGTGATTGTGACCACGGTAAACTTCCACGGCCAGTGTCCTCGCTATCCTATCACTGCGTTTCTATGCTGTAATACAGATGTAGATTATGGGACTTTAGCGGTTTTCTTCCTTAGTGCCATATACCTGTACTGTCCTGCCTTTCCACCTCGGAGTCTAACCGATATGAATCGTTACCTAGGTATTAGTGCTTGATCAAATCAGACAGGAATAATGAAAGAGCAGAATTTAGCCCGTTAGACTTGGAGCAGCTCCAAAGAGCTGTCGTACAATTCAGATAGTCTTTAGGAATAGTTTATCAAATGCTCCCGTGTCATTATTCACTCTGAGGACTCATCTTCCTCACCATCTAAATTGATGCGTTTGTGGTTCCGTAAGTCAACGACGTCAACCAAGCCCCAGAGCTCGTGGTCGCTGCAGGGTGCTTATCGGACTGTCATGGTCGAGTTGGCTCAGGACCAGAGGTTCACGTTCATGATAGCAGATGAGGCGTTGTTGTATGGTATCTGTCAGCTTGAAATATCGCGGGAGTGGTATTGATGCCTTTCATTTGAACATCCCCACATATTCTTCTTTTCATTAAGGAAGAGAAGATATGGAGGGGGTTTATAATGGAAGAAGCGAGCTCAAAGCGTGGAGGCTGTGACAATTGAACTGGAACGATTGAGACTTCCTGAACGTTGAAACAAGACACGTATGTGTTGAGGGGACTTTCTCGTCGTCTTCTTGCTTCTCTTGGAAATTGTGGTGAGAAATTAGGCCTCACTGTAATGAAGACGAGACAAAGAAAAGTCTTGCACTGCAGCTGTGAGACGCGAGCGAGCCCGGCTTGTCTGTATGTAGATGGGCACAGGGAGTAGCCGTCTGATCTTTTGAGAATGCTGATGACGGGCACTGTCAATAAATACCCGATTTCGCTAAAATCGGCGGCCGGGTCTGCTGACTTAGTCCTGGATGCAGTCGGGATGTGAATTGACGAGACCATGCCATCGCCACCCTCATCGGAATTTTCATCGCCTTCTTAGCCTTCTCTTTGGCGAGGTTCATAGAGTCGGCGGCCATGTCTTCCATTAGGCCATCACCATGGTGCTGGGCCTCGGTTTGGCATCCATCCAGGTCCATCTGGGTGGGCTCGCCACCGGCTTATCAGCCCACATCCGTGGCCTATGGCCCCTGGTTCTCTGGACCGATGCCTGAATATGCCGAGCTCATGGTCATGGATGTCTTGCTCCACAACATCCACGAGCCGTGTGCGGTTACACACCCTCGCGGACCTGGAGAGACGACGCCTTGCCGTCCTGGGGCGCTCAAGACCAGCTCCTGTTTGTCTTCGGGTCGACCCTGGTAATTTCCGTTCGCTTCGAGGCTTGTGCTGCTTTCAGAACAAGCAAAAGCAATTTGGTAGTATCGAAGAGATAGTCTCATAGCGGGGCTCGTCGTGCGTTAATCCAGAGTGCGACTGGCAGCTTGCCGGTGCCTGCACCTGTCTTGGCCCCTCGCATAGCTCGCAGGAGCCAGGTTGCCTCTAATTTCCTGCATTCTAGAGCAGCGAAAGTTTCTTGGGTGCCGTTTTTCTTCGGAGCAGATACGAGCGCTAGAGTACCTGGTCGATGCCCAAATCTTGTACAGAAGTTCAAAAGAGACTCAGAGAGTATCGAATGCCCTCGATTCAGTAATCCAAAAGTCGCGGGCCTGGGTCCATTTGAGTGTGCTCGGCTGGCGAGATGTGAATGGCAGTATCCGAGCCAACTGACTGCTGCTCGTCGGCCTGCGGCGATTTGGAGGGTGTGGGCTCAGCCATTGCCCCAAATCTCGAACGAGGAACAGTGATCAGACCCTGAATGGAGGCATGGAAAATCAGCAGCTGAGTCTGTTCTCTTGTGTGGCCGGGGAAGCGTATCGCCGCCCAAGTTCCGTGGAGTGATTGTTGATATTGGTATTGGTATTGCAAGTGGTATTGGTACTGGTGGCGTTACTGCTGCCAGGCTTGTCTCCAGTTATTCCAATACCACCAGCACCTCATTAGTCTTGTTGGTCCTGTGTAAGAGGGAACCGGAGGCCCCAACGGACTAGTAAGGCAGAGTAGGCTGATTCGCGTCAGCGTACAGAGGCAAGCCTAGGGCATGGCGCTCCTGACTGCGTACAACATACATCTCTGTCGGGGACACAAAGTGTCCGGGAGGCACGGTCCGGCCAGCCGCGTAGGTTGCGGCTCGATCGGGATGCTCTGGAGAAATTGAGGCGAGGTCGAATCCCTAATGGCGGATAGTGACGGGATCGTCGCTGAAGGGATGGGATCAGGAGTTGAGACCGTTGGCCGGCCCGCGCTGACTCTCTTGTGATGGTAGGTCCTCGATCACCAGTCGTGTGTGTATGTTGCAATTGTGCCACACGTAGCATTCTCTGACTCCTTGGTCAGTGCCGGGGCTGACTGTGCCCCGTTGTTTGGCTCCTGAAGGCTCCTCATCTAGAGACATCGGCCTCGTTGTCAGCCTTGTCCTCAGCGCCGGAATTTTCGATGAGCTCGGTCAAAGATAGGGCCCTCATGGCTGCGGGGTCCCCAATTCGATTCGAGTAGCCCTGATTCAGACCACCGAGAAGGTGGCGTGTCTGGCTATGTATGGGCATATGGTAGAAGAAATCGTGGCCCATGGTACTGAGACCCAGGTTCACTCCTCCGAGTGAGCGATGGTGTCAAGTTGTGGATGGGCATCCGGTGGGTGCGGAAGCGCTTGTTGTCCTGACCAAACGCCATACCCGCATGGCCGGGCCCGGACTGCCGTTGTAGTTGCTCGCTGAAGGTGTGTGGGTGGGGAGGAGCTCGTTGTATTTCTCGTAACTGAAGCTTTTATTAGTTTGAGATAGAGCAGAGTATACGTCTGTGCCTACGTCGATACTTTGTTGCGAGTGTAATCGTACTGGACCATGTGGTTATAGAAGTGTTTGTAAGCCTTGTCCGTTTATCAGGTGAACGGGGCTCGTTGCGTTTCCCATGGGGACTCAGCAAGAGAACACGGATAGTGAATCTGAGTGTGAGATGGCAAGAAGGGAGGAAAGAGTTCTAGGATTCCTGGGGAAGGCAAGCTTTCTTAAATGTTCTCAGAGCGTGGCCTGTGCTCAAGTGTTTCTGTGTCTGCCAGAAGGGATTGCCACCCATTCTTCTCTCATAATGGCCATGATTGGCTGGAGGAGGGATAAAGAGTCTACTGCAATGATTTTCTGATTCTGCTGTTGGACGGGGAACATGGGACCGCGAAAGATTCATAGATAAGGCCCCTCATTTGGCCGTGGCAGGGAGAGTTCAGAAGTGTGAAAACCGTAATCCCATGTTGCAGTCATGGTATAGCACGAAGCCGGCCTGTTGCAGCCATTGGTGGAAATGAGTCTGAGGGTCTTGCACTCCATGTGGGTAGTCGAATGGCTTGTGTGGGAGAAGAGATATTACCGAAGGTGAGCTTCATGTAAAAACCACTGGCTTATATGTGTATCACTTGCTTCTGTTTGTCTTATGATGTGGGTCATCGATCCCATTTTACCAGGCTTTTGAAGTTTGGATCACAACTCATTGATGACAAGGGTTTCATGGCAGCACATTGGAGCGCATCTGCCTATGGGAGGAGCTTCTACTGGTGCTGGGCTTCCGAGGAGTCACAGGGATGAGACGAGAGTGTTGTTTGGGTGCCTGACTTGTCATTGTGTGTGCCTTGTAAGGCGGGTTGGGCAGTCAAAGCCGGGACGTTGTCGACCTAGACGAGGCAGGTAGCTCGACCAAGATATGCCCATTGCTCTCTGGGGACTCCATGACCACCTCCTCACAATCCTCGATGCCAACGCCATTAGCAAACTGGGTGACGACATAGTCGACTGTTGACCCCTCCGGCCCAAGGGCCACCATGGGGGCATGCCACACGCCGGCACCGTAGGTCACTGCCTGGTCGGTGGTTGCAATAAAAGCCTTGAGCCTCTGCAGATCTGGCTGGCTCTGGGCCTGGCTGTCGTAGTGGATTCCGTGGGCTGTCGGGGAGGGGGTTCGGCCGGTAGATGAGTCGGAGGGGGCCTGCAGGCTGGGGGCCACAATAACGAGATAGCCGTGCTCGCCTGGCGGGCTGGCAGGGCCGGATGTGCTGAGCGGAGCAAAGGTCTGTGTGGTATAGGGATGGCGCTCGAGGATCCCCACCTCGAAGACGGTGCCCAGCTTGCGCGCCGCGCAGACGAACATGTTCATGACGGCGACGCCAGGCCTGCCGCTCGGGGCCTGGTCATAGTTGTTCACCATGTGGGTGACATGCTGATACTTGATGGCAGAGCCCTGGTTTGCCGACACAGCAGCCAAGGGAAGCGGACCGGCAGCGGCGAAATTGGAGGGGTGAAGGCCGGGCCTGGGGTTCTGAATAACCTCGCCAAACAGCCCAAATCCGCTGGACTCGAGCGGCTGGGCCTTGGCTACCACCTCTACCCCGCGGATGGTTATTTTGAGCGGCGCCATCATCACAATTGCCGTAATCAATCAAAAGTATCGAAGAAAAAAAAAGAGGGAAATAAAAAAGGGTGCCGCGATGTGACGATGCCACGATGCCACGATTGCCTCCTCGCCGGGTTCTAGGCCGGCGGTGAGTGGCAGAGGTCACCAGCGGGTTCGTGGTCTCTATTGCGGGTGCAGCTCCACAAAGGGACTGCTAGCTACTGTTAGCCAAGACCCCCCTCCCGCCGCCAAACTGCCTCTGCCCGATAACAGGACGAAAGCGCCCCTGCCAGCAAACACGAGAAACGCTGAATTCCACCTCGGAGGATCCGAGTCCATGGCCCAATTTCGCTGCACCTCTCGTCAAACATCGACTGCCAAAATTGATCCTGCCCCTGGCCCTCGACTCCTTTTTAAATATAGCGTCCATGGGCAAACGGCCAGAAATGGTCAATCTCGCATGCACTACCATGTGGGTCGGCAGAGTTGAGATATATCAACCAGCTCGAGCGCGTTTCTTCGAGTGAAGCAGCCGCTCAGTGTGCATTCTCGTCTGCGTCTCCGTTGTTTTTATTTGCCCCTTCCACCAAAGCCCAAAGGCCACAAGAATATTCCCCAAAGTGCTTGGAAGAGGACTTATCTCTGCCCGTTTCCCTCTGGACTACGCGGTTTTCCTCCAGAGCTCAAGCAAAACTCAGAGCACTTTGACTGCCTCTCAGACTCTACACCTTGTGACACGGAGCCCGTTGTTCTTAATCACATACTTGAATACCTTCTTTTGTCTCGCGTTAGTTTGCACGGCACCACAACACCAGCATCTCGGGGATAATGGGCGATTCTCACGACGGCGCCGCCTTGATCCAGTCCAGCACGGCCTGGATCATAGGCGCATTTCTAGTCTTGATCCTCCTCGTCGTGGGGTTGAGCATTGGTCTGCGAATGCTGTACGTTCGCAAGTGGAAGCCACGGTACGAGAAGGTGCACGACCCCGTCAAAGACGTCGAGGCATCACGAGGCGCCCAGACCCGGCAGAGGACCCTCTCAGAGATCGACACAAGCTATGCACCAGCTACCCCCGCGCCCGCCACCATGGCAATGAGGGCGAGTGTGGACGAGGGGGAGATTGCTCGGAGCGAGGCGCTCCACGGCTACTACCAGGCGCCCGCCGAGGTCAGGTACAACTCAGGCCCTGATAGTGGCGAGGACAGGAAGACCATGTTCACATGATCTTGATGAGGAGGAAGTGCACCGGTCGACACAGCCAACGAAAATGCATGCCACCAGGCCTCGGCGACGTCCAACGGCAGTACATGGCTGTCGAACCAGCATCGAAACGCGCATCGACACCTGCAGATTGTCTGAGCTGTGGGCGCTCGGGATCAGACAAGGCCCCGGCAATTCGGTCGCAGCGGTGGTGTAAAACTCTCTAAGAGCATAATTCACCTCGAACGACCAACAGCAGAGAGCCGATTTGCTTGTCCTCGTCGGGCAAAACCTAGAGCGTCAGGACATTCCGATCAGAGCAGACATACACCACACACGTCTACACCGCTCTTCAGCCCCAATGGCCAGCGTCAATCAGGTGTCTAGTCTGACTTTCCCATTCTCGATGGGAAGCGGTTTCTCTACATGGCCGGCGCGTCTGGATCATAAATCTAGGCCATCCACGGACAGTGACTGGTGATGGTGGCACCATCAGGATGACCAGTCGACTAGGTAGCTGTTTTCGCGCTCCAAAGGCTGCTGTGAAACATATAAGCCCGCCACTGACAGTGTTATCCCGTCCTCCGTTTGCAGGGGACGATGCTTCCAAAAGAGTCAACGATGTCTATTTGTTTTCATCCTCGCCGGGAACAACAGCCCATCACATGCAGTGACTCGAGTGTACTTTTCAGGCTCAGAAATCTGGGGACATCAGGCAGTACTCAACAGTAGCCAAAGTTATCTTCTGCCAGCTGTGACAAAGGGGAAGAGACTATTCAATAATAGGACAAGAAATTGAACTTACTGCCAGTTGCAATGCTTAGTGTGGTTTAAATGTGCAAACGAATCCGGCTACAAAAATGCATCGGAGGCGGCCACACAGGTACGTTTGACGGTTACAATGACGAGCTGACTTCCAGGTTGCGACCTCTCAAGATCGTGTTTCGCACGCCCACTCGTATACTTACATGCTAATTAGCACGTGGTTTCGATTCTAATCCCATACATATAAAGTATATGCGGTGCCATTATGCAGTGTCGAGTGTCAAGAATTTGATAGGAAATGGACCCTCGTCTGAGGCAGTTCGCGTTGTTCGTGAAGGTTGGCATGCAAAGCGCCTCCGGCTGAACATGTTCCGGAATGGTGATGATCAGCTGTTTGAGCTTCAATTCACTATCCAGTGTGAGCAAGAGGCGCCTCATGTGCGGCCGCCAAATCTCCGCTCCATGACAATTCTTGACGAACAGTACGACACAATTATATGCGCTGGCTCCCCAGTAAATTCAGACCAATACCATGACCAAGTCCTGATTCTCAGGGATCTGACCTGCTTATTCAGTGTTTTGCATCATTTTCTACTCATTGTGAGTCTTACTACATCTTAGTACAAACCCATTGCGTGGCTGCTTCTTCTGTCTCCAGCGAGATTCATACCCCGTCAAGATCATTCCTTCCGATTATCGTGTAACTGCGCACAAAGGTTATTATAGCATGCGTACTCAACATCTTGTCTCACATGGGTTCTGTTAAAATTGTGCCAAGTCAATCCCCAATGCAGATGTGGTCCCGGACCTTGATTGAACAGATTCGAGAGACAGCGTACCAAGCACATAGGTGATCAATGACTTGAATGAAAATTGTTTGATCGCACCCCATCGACTTTTGATCAAGTTGTGATGCCCGAGCCCTGGAGCTTACTGATCCACCGGGTCACAGGACTTAGGGCAGATTAGGCAAGTGATTGCTGGTTCCGGACCGTGCTGCATTGCGAGGATTATTCTCCGTAAGCGAGCTTACCTAGAAAAGCTGCCCAAACCTGCAGTGTAACACGTAAGCCGCAGGGACATGGGGAAACCAAGAGGCTTGCGCAGCGTGAAGGGGATTGCTACTCGTGCAAGAAGGTTGAACTTGCTGATACAGGAAGATGGTTGCATCGGGCAATGACCTAGAATTGACAATTACTTCCTAGCGGCTCCAGTTTGTAGCGCGAGGGCTATATATGATGTGCAAAGCCAGGAGTTCTAGGTTTGTCGTCCTCCCACGCATCCACTTAATCAGTATCTGGTCTCCTCATTCCAATGTTTGTGTGATTCCACGAAGTCCAAGATCATGGCGGTATACTACGCTTTCATAGCCATTGCGCTCATCGTGATCACCATCATTCGAAAGCAGACGGCTTCTTCTCACCCAGATGCGCCTTTCCCAAGGGGTCCGAAGCCCATACCTTATCTAGGAAACCTCCACCAGATACCTCTCACTAAGACATTCCTTGCTTTTACAGCCTGGTCTCGTTCCACCTCGACTTCCACCCCAGATGGCATCGTGGGCCTGCGCTTCGGCCCCCAATCACGAGTCGTTGTTCTGAACAAGTGGACACAGGTGCGCGATCTGTTTGACTCCCGTGGCAAGGGAGTGATCTACTCTGACAGACCACGCATCCGCATCGGCGAATACGTCATACCACCGCCGAGTCCAGACGTGCATCTCGCTTTCGCGAGGTACGGGCCGAAGTGGAGGCGGGCGCGGCGGACGATTGTGGAATTTCTGGGCGAGAAGGAGACGCCGGGAGTTCTGAGCATTCAAGACGCAGAAGGCACCCAGATGATGTGGGAGCTCCTAGGTCTCGGAAGCAACAGCGGCAGCGAGACTGCTTCGCTGACCGCGTGGCGCCCATACGTACTCCGTTATTTTGGCGCCGTGATCCTAGCCAGCGTCTTTGGCATTAGAGGCAAACAATCGGACGAGCAGAGCAGGGTTGGGAAATTTTTTTCAGTCCAGGACGAGTGGGCGGCGATCAACGACCCGGGACAAACGCCGCCCATCGACGTATTCCCGTGGCTTGATTACGTGCCTGATTTTCTCACGCCGTGGAGGGGTTGGAGGGAGCGAGCAGCCGGTATCAAGACAAGGCAGAGTGGCGTGTATCGGGACCTCCTTGCAGAGACGCAAGCCAGGGCCGAGTCCGGCAGATCCGACTGCTTCATGGGTAAGGTCATCGTTGACCAAAAGGATGCTGCCGAGTCTGGCCGGCATAAAGACACATATACACAGCTGGAGCTGGACTACATCGGTGGGTTTCTTATGGAGGCCGGCGCCGACACAACAGCAACGTGGGTCACTATCCCTGCCGGAGCTGCGTCTCTCTTTCTTTCTTTTGAGCGCCTGAGAGGTCGTGCTGGGATATACAATAGAGTTACTCGGCGAGAATGTTCCTCAAATTCCTGCGGTAGCTTCAAGGCAAACCCATAACCTAACCCCCTCCCCCCGGGAAACTCCTAGATTAAAGGTCTCTAACGGGGAACGAATGGACAGGCTCTTTGAGACATTTATACTCGCCATGGCAGCGTATCCTGAACTACAGAAGCAGGCGCAAGAGGAAATCGACAAGGTGTTCGGACAAGATGAGATGCCGCATACAGCGGACGGGAATAACCTGCCTTTCCTAAGAGCTTGCTTGCTTGAGGTAATCGTATAACTCACAGATGGGGCTCTCAATATTGGTGATTAATTCTTTTCCCCCAGACCTTACGTTGGCGACCACCTTTTCCAACCCTAGTACCACACGCAAACACAGCGGATGACGTCTACCAAAATAATACCATTCCAAAGGGAACGACTGTGATCGCGAACGCATGGGCCATCTCTCATGATCCGGAAGAGTTCGATGACCCTGACTCGTTCATGCCGTCTCGGTATCTCGCCAACCGCTTCGGGAACAAGTCCAAAGAGAACGACACCGAAGGCGCACCCGAGGGCAAAGAGATAGACACTGCTGCCCTCAATGCTGCTGCTCAGGTCTCCAGCTCTGGGCGGAGGCAGGTGTATGCGTTCGGGGCTGGCCGGAGAGTCTGCGCCGGACAGCGAATGGCAGAGAATAGCAGCATGATGACCATGGCCAAGCTTATCTGGTCTTTTGATGTGGTCTACGGAGGCGGTGGGAAACCTGATGTAGACGTCCGAACCGCTTTCAGGGACGGGATTCTCATTGGGCCCAAATTATTTCCGGTGAGGTTTGTCCCGAGGAGCGAGGCCAAAAAGGACATTATCAGAAAGGAATGGGAGAAGGCGGATCTGTTTCTTAGCAAGTCTGAGTGACCACTTGATCATTCCTAGCATGTATCCGTATTAATTCCGGCTGTTCCTCGCTGTCCCTCTGATAACATCCCATGACACCTTGCTTCCATTATGAAACCTTGCCAGAAATCGTCCGTGACACAAATTACCAATACTTCCCACATCCATCCAGCAGGACTTGCGTCCATCTCCAAGAACTACATCGAGTTCTGTGGGGCTTTAGAAATGCCAAGACACCAACAGACATAGTCATTATGGTGTATGCGGGCACATCCATACACAACTGCACATTTGTACAGAGAAAACCTGTTGGTGTTCGCCTTCGTGGTTCAAAATCTCACCATGCGCGTCCGCAGTGGGCCTTGCACCATTCGGCTGGCATCAGCGGGTATCCTGGTCGCAATGACACGCGCTGTGTCCAGCCCGTACGTCGTCACGAATGCGGTGATTATTGCTGTCAAGAACACTGCCAACAGGATGTGCTCGAGCCCGAAGCGGTGGGCATTCTGGTAGTGTGTAGGTGCGAGAGGACCGACCATCTTCTTGAGGGGCTCGATCTGGTGCTCTTTCCTTGCCCTCTGGGCGACGTGGAGCGCCGGAAGGCCATCCATGCTCCATGAGTTCTTTAGGGCCCAATAGCGGGGCATGCTTTCGGTCTCATCACCTTGCTTGAACTTCTCATCCTTCCGTTCGAAGACTTGGTTGAGAGTCCTCCTGTGCTCCTTGTACTCGTAGTAGGGCACAGAATAACCGCATGACGTGCCGACCTGGTGAACATCGACAAGGACGATGGCCCTGGACCCGGGGATCGTCTTCACGTCGTTCTTCTTGACAAAGTCGTCAAAGTCACTGGTACCGTTCTCGAGGACACGCCCGTGACCGAAGAGCCGCAGGATACGTGGTGGTCCTTGGAAGGCATTGAACAAGACGGTGATACGGGCATTGGCGGGCTCGTACAAGTGGGCAATGGTTTCCGATCCAGAACCAGTCAGGTCCATATACCAAAAGGTCCGCTCGTCAAGCACTCCGAAGTAGTCACCGCCTTTGGGTGAGATGTTGATGTGCCCCGACGCTGACAGTGGCGCGGTGCTGACCCAGAACATGCGCTGCTCGAGGATCCATTTGAAAAGCGACTGGGGAATCGTTTCGTAGAATGCACCCATTTTGCAAGCTGTGTCATCCACTGGCTGGTAACAATGTCGAGGATGTGGGGTTTGCTACTAGACGGCGGCGGGTAGAAATGAAGGGCGTTAATAAGAGCGTCTTCTTGATGACGCACCCAGCGACATCGGACAGGCACCTTTTGCGGAAGCCCGGTGTATCGCTCTGCACACGATTCTTGACGCAAATTTGAAATTTGTGTCATCTCACTCGTAGATGATGATCAAAAGACACTGGCTGTATTACTGAGTTCAAGACACTGCCATCTCTCGATGGTCCACTGCAAGCCTGGCCATTTGTCAGTGACATGCTGCTGGAGGGCAAAGCGGAGCCTCCCGCCCCGTACTGCTGCTGTTTTCACGCGGAACAGGAACCCCGCCTCGAAAGGCGTCCAAGTTGCAGAATGAGGGGCCATCAATGTTAGCCTGCCCGTTGACATCAAGCCAGCCCCATATCTAAAATTCATTGCGTGATGATCACCAGCTTGTCTCTGCCCGTGTCATCTGTCTCACCTAAGCCTAGTGACCCCTCCTTGCTGAGAAAATAAGATACGGCGTGCTCGAGGTCAAAAGATTGAGCAACGATCCAGCTGCTCCAAGACAGATAAACTCTTGTGTTACCTCCGCAGCCCAGTCCTCACCTCAGTCACAATGTCCATCCCAACACCTGCCCCAATCGCCATCATCGGTGGTGGCATATTTGTGAAAGAACAGCACTTGGTTTGTGATTTACTACGCCGCTGTCGCCGCAGCATTGCTGAACTTCATGCTGACCGAGAAGCCCAGCCTGCTGTACTAGCCACACCTTTGCTTTCGCTCAAGGCCATCTATTCGCGCTCTCTCAAGTCCGCCAAGGAGACCTCAGAGCTCCTTCCAGCCTCGCACAGCGCTGTCGACCTCTATTCGGAGGACTCTGGCCAGGGTAGGTCCTTCAAGGACGTTCTCTCGCGCTCCGATATCGTCGGCGTGATTATTGCTCTCCCGATTCGAAACCAGCCTGAGTTCATCGAAGCCGCCCTGAAGGCGGGTAAGCACGTGTTGGCGGAAAAGCCAGTCGGTCCAGACGTGGAGTCGGCTAAGAAACTGATCTCGTGGTATCGGGAGATCGCCGCGGAGAAGAAGGTCACCTGGGCTGTGGCCGAGCAATTCCGATTCTTGCCCAAATATGTCTGGGCTGCAGAGCAAGCGCGGACATTGGGCAAGGTGATTGGATTCAACTTCAGAATATTCCAACTATGCAGGCAAGGTGCGTGCACATACTGAACGAACTGCGGCGAGGAGAAGAACTGACGAATTGCAGACAACAAGTATTTCAATACCGAGTGGCGTAAAAACCCCACGCATCCATGTCAGTATCACTTTTCTCCTCTTACGGATCCCCGTCTTTCATGTTTTGGAATGTTGTAGAATGCAACACTTTAGGACCCGTAGCAGGACTAACGTCACCACCAGATGGATTCATCCTCGACGGCGGCGTCCATTCCACTGCAGCCGTCCGAAGTAAGTAGTCCCAAGCCATCGTGCTTGTCCTAGCCCGCTGCACGTGCCTGGGAGGGTCGCAACACCTCAGATGGCCCATGGGCTGGTATAGGCAGCATTCCAAGCCCCATGCGGTTTGTCTGTGGGGTTTAGTTCCGGCATTGGCTGACTTCTGATTGCCGAAGTGTTCCTCGGTCAAGATCAAGCCCAGACAGTCATTGGCTACTCGTCTCTAGCCCAGAAACATCTCGCCCCGGTGGACACGCTTTCCGCTGTCATCAAGACCAAGTCCGGTGCCGTAGGTAGCTTTACTTGCAGCTGGGGAACTACCATGAAGGCGACTGAGTACACCGTGGCTTGTGAAAACGGCAGCGTCACTATCGAGGGCGATGCAGGCTGGATTCTCCACAAGGATGGTCGAAAAGTCGAGAAAGACTTCCCATTCACTGTCGGTTCTGGAGTGACGGAGGAGGTACAGGCCTGGGGAGCTGCAATTGCTGAAGGCAAGGAGAATCCGCTGTTGACACCCGAGATAACCTTGGGCGACCTGGAATTGCTCGAGTACATGTTGAGGAGTGCCGAGGAAAATGGTGCTCCGAAAAAGCTAGACCTTCAGTAGGCGGACTCAAAGCTCGAGCTAGAGCCGAGCTCCAGCTCCAGCTTCTGTTGTGTGGTGGCCTGAGGTGCAACCGAGCCAGACGCTAGCAAGCCATTCCCCAAAGGTAATCCCACACTGACCAACCACCCCTGGAGTGTTAATAGCAGGTGATTCCTATACTCAGGTCATTGTGGTCTGGATGAAGCTGGAACAATAAGGCTCGTGAAAATCGTAGACATGTGCAGCGCGCACGAGACGCTATGGGAGCTCGGATAGGAGGCGAGTTTCAGCTTGCGTCTCTCACAGCTTGGCTTGGTGCCCTCGGACAAGGATACTTTCCAGGCCTCGCTTCATTGTGCTGTCCATTCCGTTGGCGTTTGGCCGTCCTGTACCTCGGTCGATAAAGACATGGACGAATTCCCCAACACTTTTCACTTGGTCGCTGCCCTGCTCAAATAGCGCGACCTCATAGGTGACTGACGACTTGCCGAGCTTGTTGACACGGAGAGCTAATTCTGCGACAGCTGGGAAAGCGATCGAGCTGAAGTAGTCGTTGTGAGAGTGAACTGGCTGGATATTAATACGCAGACAAGACTTGGTAGGTGCCGGCACTGAAGAGTTGGGGCCGCCTTACCAACCAACCCGTACTGGGCGCCATCTTTCGGACGAAGCCCACAATGTTGAATGAGATAGGTGTTCACCACCGAGTCGTAGAGAAAATTGTAGACAGAATTGTTCATGTGTGAGTATCTTGCGGAGGTGAGGTTAGCTGTTTGGCCCGGCCAGCTAGTTACGGTGGCAATGCGCAAGGGATCTCAACCAGGAAGTTGGTATTTACTGGTCATTGTCCGACCACCTGGTGCGGTACTCCAGAATGAAGTAGTAGTCCTCACGGCGGCGGGCCCGCAACGAGTCGATGCTGGACATGGCCGGTCGCGGGTCTGACTGTCGCTGGCGTCACGAGGAGCTAGGGCCTCTCGCGGCTGGGTCGTCCGGGTCTTCTTATATAGTCCACCTGGGGGCGACCACAAGTCAGGGACAGCGAGGTTGCGCTGGGAGGCTTATTCAAGCTTATTCGGTGGTTCGGCTGCTCGGCTGCCAGATCTGGTGCCCTGAGTCACTGTCGACGAGCTGATGACCCGTTCTGGGAAGGGTGAGGGCGGGAAATAGGCCGGGGATTGTGTCTGGACAAGGCTGGCGACTCATGCCGCGGGTCTTTAAAAGTACACACGTACGGATCCTCGCGCCCTCGTGGGTCTTGGGTAAGGGGACGAGCAGATGTGCCGAGGCGTCGTGCATGAACGATCGAGTTTGACACTTGACTTTAATTCAGCCTTGAGAGGAGATCTCCCCCATACCCTGCAGGCCCAGATCTGACGCCAATATAGCGTATGTTGGGGTCCAACTTCATCACCAACCGCAACATGGGGAAGTTGTTGATCTCCCGGCAGTGGCCTCCCGGCAGCGTCCTCCCGACCCGAATCTGCCACCTGCCAACGCCCCTCTCAAAACAGCCGAGGCTGAGGCTTTGTCAGCCGCCGCCTCGGCCAAGCAATTCTGCCGCCACTCCTCACTGACCGCCTAAAAGTTGGCGACAACAAACGTCAATGCTCCTCCATCCCAGCCTGGATGACGTCCACCTCAAGTCGCCCCCCAGTCGCTGATGCATTAAGTTGGCCTTGACCTGCTGTTTTGTCGTGGTGTTAGACCATCACGTCCCTACTCGGTTCTCTGCGACAGACGACAACCGTGGCGACCCCCAACCGGCTCCTCGCGCAGTACCTTGTGCGCGTACAACGGGCCGTCACGACTGCACTTCCCGTGAACGTCATGCACACGGACGAGGCTCCCGGCAGAGGACCTGTCAACCACCAAGACGCCCTTGAAGGACCCAACAATGGGACACCTATCGACAGCCATGATCCAGCCGCCCAGGACTCGACCCCAGCGGTGGCCCCGAAGAAAGGTCGGGTGAGGCAGAAGCAGAAACACAAATCGCCTGCTGCCAACACCACGCCCGCCGACCCGTGGCCTCGACCATACTACTTCGAAGACGGCCTCCGTCGGGTGAAGCCCTACCACTACACCTACTCCACCTGGTGCAAGGAGCGCTGGCGCCAGAGGGAACTCATCGAAATTTTCGAGTCCGAATTCAGGGACCGCCCGCTCGCATACTACAGGCGGGCCATGGAGGGTGGAGAAGTGGCAGTGAACAACAAAGCGGTGGGCCCTCATTACGTCCTCAAGAATGGGGACTGCATCACGCACACCCTTCACCGACACGAACCTCCAGTCACCGCCGACCCCATCGCAATCCTACACGAGGACGATGACATGATTGTGCTCAACAAACCTTCAGGCGTTCCCGTCCACCCCTCGGGCCGCTACAACTTCAACTCCATCACCGAGATTATGAAGTCCGAGAGGGGTCCCGACTGGCTGGCATATCCGTGCAACCGCCTCGACAGGCTGACAAGCGGCATCATGTTTGTCGCGAAGAACCCACAGGCCGCCGTCAAGATGAGCAACCAGATCGCGGCTCGGACAGTGCGCAAGGAGTACATAGCTCGTGTGATTGGCGAATTCCCAGACGGAGAGGTCGTCTGCAACCAACCCATTCTCGCAATTTCGCCTAAGCTGGGCCTGAATCGTGTCAGGGCGAACGGGAAGCACGCCCGTACCGTTTTCAAACGCTTGGCGTACTACCCGCCCTGTGAGGAGGGCCCCGCCCCCATCGGAAAGGCTGCCAAGTCTGCTGGAAATGGGCAACCACCGGCAAGGAAGAAGGGTTATTCCATCGTTCGATGTATGCCAGTGACGGGCCGCACCCACCAGATCCGGGTTCACCTGCAATTCCTGGGCTACCCCATCGAGAACGACCCAATTTATGCGAACCAGAAGGTCTGGGGGTTCGACCTTGGCTGCAACGATTTCGATGCCAGCCTCAATAGCGACGAAGATATCGTCAGCCGGCTATCTCGGATGGGTAAGGAGGATGTGGCAGAAGCTGTCGCATACTACGACGAGATGATCGACGACTATGAAAAGCGCAGGGCGGAGAAGATGTCTGGAGAGATCTGCGACGTCTGCCAGACACCCCTCTACACGGACCCGGGCCTCCACGAGCTCACCCTGTGGCTGCACAGCCTGCGGTACGAAGATAAGGACGGCGCCTGGAAGTACGTGAGTCCCCTGCCTTCGTGGGCACTCCCTCCAGAGGGATACAGTGGGCCAACGGAAGTCGGAGGTATGGAAGCCCTTGTCAAGGCAGTGAAGGACGTGAACCCGGAGATAGTTGGAGAGGCAGACACCGAGACCCCGTGAAAGACGACACCTCGATCTCATTGCGTTCATGCGATGCCACGAGCACTCCCACCCGGCGTGTGGGCGGGTTTTCCGGGGAACGCGGTTCTTCAAGACCAATATTGCGGGCCACTACTGAATAGGGGTTTGGTGTTGTCCCAGAGAGAGACGCGGCGCTAAGCAGACGCCATTGAGCCCTACGCAAAGGCCAATCTGAGGCCCAAGGCCGCGCGCGCCTCCAGCGGAGCTGAACAGTGCCATGGCCACCAGCTTCCGACGGGTCTCCGCCTCGTCGTATCCATGACAATAGTACTTATTGCACAGTACGAACTGCTGCCCGCCCAGGTCTATGCAGGAGAACCAGAATAAAGTTTCGTCAAGCTGCAATTCCAAGCGCATCTTGTTTCATAACGCGCGCATTACCTCACACTGCGTGTCAATGGGACCAGCCCTGTAATAAGCTCATATCAGCTCTCCTCAGCTCGACTCCTGCGATCTCGGTATGCAGCATTCAAGGTCCACGTGCCGGCTCCCACACCTCTGGGCGGCTGAAACCTCCCCAGGGTCCCGACAAGCGACAGGAAATGAATGATCATCTGGAGACGTTAATAGCAACTCCGTTCCACAAAATCGGGACAAGCAGTAATGTCACCCCGAGCCGCCGAGTATTCGAACGAAACTTGCCATCTGCGGTCCAAATGTTGGTCTGCTCCGGAACGGTCCCAGGTGACCAGACCACCTGAGGCGTATGCCTGCCGGGCTTAGATCGTTACATCGGCCCAACGAAGCAGACGGATTGGGATATCTCAAACTGCTTCGTTGAAGAGTTCATTTGAGGGACGGCGGAGGTGATAATTTGCCTGCCCGATCGATGGGAACGGTGATCCTTTGGCAACGGCGGCTTGTTTGCCGGAGACAGACATTGTTGGAGTAGAGCCGATCTCGCCTCTGCGCTAGGAGTACTCGCCGCCTTTTCGGCCTACCTACCGAACACTCCCACCATACTCTCCCAAGCGACCATGCCATCAAGACGACGGAACGGTGACGGCACAATCACATGTACCACCCACAGTAGTGATGCTGAAGAGTGATGAACCACCACTCAACCCCATTTCACTGCATTGACATCGTCTTGAGGCGCGGCAAACTAACTACAAGACGGAATGGTTGGCATCTTTCTAAAGACAGAAACAGTGGCAGTGTCCAGCAGCCCCTCACTGTGGGTTCTCAAGTCCCATTTCGAGACGCGCAAGAAGCAGGGCCCAGGGGAGACGCCAGGGGGCAACGGCCAGCCCGTTGAGTTAGGACTGGACGAAGACACCCATACTGTCTGTTTCCGAAGACATGAGCTCGAAAAGGCTTGTACAGCGGATCCGCTTCGTCACAGCTGGACGTGTCTCCTCCCTCCTGCCCCTGCTTTCCTCCCCACTCCCACCTGCGGGAATCTTTGACGAGAGCGACTGTCACAGGGCACTGACCAGCCATACTGTGGCCCTCCCTGGCACTGGAACCCGCAGGGTAATCAAGAAGTCGGGTCGGGTCTAGCATGAATTTGGAATAGCCCGAAAGTTTAATTTGGCCAGGGCCCGGAGACTGCCAAGCTGATCCCTTCACCATTGGGTGTCTTTACGCCCTCGCTGGGTCTCCCCAGCCCTCATGAGCCCACCTTCCATTCCGTCACCAGCCGGGATCCGCTGCACTGGCAGCTTGCGACTGAGGTCTTGAGAGGCTTGCGCAGATGCCCGAGAGAAATACGACGAGGCGTGGGGAATGCCAAAAGTCTCAGCGTGCCAGAGGCCCAGAGCCACAGAGAGCTCCTGCCTCTCCCCCGGACCTCTGCCCCTCCTAGCCTCTGCCCACCTTCTCTAGCGGTCACGGCCCTCTGGACACACCCCTCCCTGCTCCCCACGCCCCGTCTCTCTGGGACTGAAGGGATCTGTATGTCGTTCTCGATCCGTCCTAGCTCGACCGCTGTCTTTCTGGCCGTGCTCCCAACTTGCTGGGCCTGTCTAGTGATCCCTGACCATCTCAGGAGCCATGCTGTTGCGCCCTTGTACCCTGTCGAAGACTGCGGTACATTGATGCCATGTTCCTTTGCCGGCCGGGGGGCGGTCTACCACTTCGAAGGGCACTCGTGCAAATCATAGTAAGGTAATATAAGGCCCAAGGGGTCCCGTAAACGGGGCCTTGTGGACCTCGACGAGATATAGCTTAGGTCAAATCATCCTCTTTGTGCATTCTTCTGTCCTTCTACTCTACAGCACCAATGGCTTACGCAACGACATCTCACGTTCGAAGCTCAGCACCAGTCCCAGCGCCCATCAACACCAACATGACCATGAAGGAAGACGCGGCGCGACAGACATCCGCGGAGCCGCCCAAGACCACCAAGCGGAAGGGTAAGGCTGGACCCATACGTACCTGACGAGTGAAGCGGAGAGAGTGGACTGACTGACTCAACGGCACCACCAGGAACACGAAGCGTCTCTACCTTGACACCCTCACAGCTTGCTCGGAAGAGAGCAAATGACCGTGAGGCGCAGCGCGCCATCAGGGCGAGGACAAAGGAGCACATTGAGCGCCTCGAGCGGGAGCTAGAGGATCTCAAGGGCAAGCACAACAGAGACGACACCGTGCAGGACCTGATCAAGAGAAACAAGGCCCTCGAGACAGAGCTCAAGCGACTTAGGGAGAGCATGGGAATTCCACACACTGACCCGTACCCAAATTCTGGTGAGAGACGCAATTAGCTCCTACGAATGGTCTTGCGAGGCCAAATCCAGTAAAGTGCGCTGCTAACCGCAACTTTAGTCTATGAGCAAGGGCTCCCGTCAATGCCCAGCTCTGGCATCCCAAGCCGGTCTTCGTCTTATGGTCACTCGATCAGGGCTTCGCCAGACGGATATGGCTATTCTCACATTCCAACGCCTGAGCCAACCGAGCCCTGGGCAGCTTCTATCCCAGTCACCGTGCCTTCAACCGTTTCGAGCCCATCGTCATCGGGACCCATTGAGGATTATGGGTACATGCCCACGAGCGTGCCGGCTCCCCTAATGGATGGAGTTCCCGTGGCTCCCACGAGCGCGCCGTACCACAATGATGTGGAGTATGAAGATGGTGTCGACTCAGGTAAGAACGACTCAATCACACAGCCCTACAATTCTGCCCGCCCCCCTGTCATAGCAAACTGCGGGTCCCGTCCTGACACACGTTATACAGATCACGGTTTCCACAGACCGGCTTCGAACCACGTTTCGTTGCCCCAGTCTTACCCGATCCACCATCACCAACACCAGCAATGGAACAACATGTACGGTGTTTACTACCCACAATCGCCTTCGCTGTGAGGGTATCAAGGAGTGACATCTGAACGCATACGACAGCCACGATAACACGAGCACCAACGGGAACGCCTTCTAGAAGCCTGCCATGTCGATCACACCGCTGGCATGCAGGAAACTGACAAGTAACGAGGGTGTGTTCAGAGGGCGATTTGGAGACTAGGCGCTCTCGGGGAGAAGGCCGCATGTGAGGAGATGCACTTTTCGGGAAACCAACACACCCCTTGTCAAACCTTATTTGGCCTCTCGACTGTGGCGACCAGCCCGGATGGCAAACCTCGAGGGGGGGACGCAGCAGCAACTGCACTGCTGCAGCAGAAGGTTCTCCCCAGCCCCGCCTGCGAGCCTGCTCCTGCCCGCGGGCATCTTTCGACGTCAAACCTGACAGATAACAACAAACTTTATTCCATCTGACTTCTACGTCACTCTGTCAATTGAGAACCTGGCCACCAGCCTCCTCGACGACATCTCTTCCCTGTCTTCCTGCCGCTCGGATACCTCCTCCCCCTCCTTACCTTCACCTCCAAGCTACCCCTCGTTAGCACATGCAACCTCAACTCTCCTTCTCGCCTCCCCGAGCGATCACCGACTCGGGTTCCCTCAGCACCTCGAGTCAGGAACACGCTGTCGCCAGGTGGCCATGTCACCCTGGGCCGCATGGAAGCCTGCACAGAATATTCGAAGAAACTTCTTCGAACATTCCGTAGCACGAGGCGACAGCTTCCTAGTCCCGAAGAGGAAGGCTTCACGAACAGTGATCGATTCATGGCAGAGCCGGTCTCGAACCTGAAGACTGGGTCGAGGCCTTTCAGCAGCAATTCAGTCTCTCCCTGGGGCGGTGTCCGACTCGATCACGTGTCCGAGCTTCCTTCCAGGAGCCTCCCTCCCACGGTGGTCGTCGCGCGACCCACGGGGCGTCCCACCACGGGCCCGTTTCAAACTAAGCAGCGAGCAGTGTTATTCTTGGGCTAGCGTGTCTGCCTCCACGGCAGCGGCAGCGGGCAGGGGTCACACACTTCACACACAGACGTTACCACCTCGCAATCATCTCTATCTCACGCACTCGCGCAAGTATACGCACGCACACACCTCCACACCGCATACAGACACACTACAAGCATGGGGCACTGGGAAATCTCGAACCTTGGCGTGCCGGAGCAAGCATAAAATGGGCCGGCAATTTGGAACAAACTGGCAATGCGCAAACGGATGGGCAGCAAAGATACCAAGGCAGGTGGAATTATGCTAGGATTGGACACTTGTCTTTTTTCTTTACCTTTTCTTGCTTTCCTTTCTTTTCTTTCATTTCCTTTCATGCGGAGGAGTTCTGGGACAGGGGGGTTTGACGTGGGCGCCTTCAACAACAACAGACAACATTCATCTTATCTCCCAACACCGCTTTTATGCGGTTCAGCATTGCAAAGGGGCAGGAAGGGGGAAGGTGCACTCAGGGCATTCTGGTTTACGATTATTGCTTGTTGTACGAGTGAATGGCTTAGGGCGAGGGCGGTCTAAATTGGGAACGTTTCGCGCATTATTTTTGTTTTGAACTTTTTTTTATACATAAACCACACCCAAGTTGGCACAGCATCTTAGATACCTTGCGCACGGCATTGGAGAGCGGGATTGTCCTATAGCTCGCTCCCCTTAGCTGCCTTCAGTACTGTCTATATTTGAATCTTTAGCAGAAATTACAAATTATTGCAATACACGTATGTGCGCACACAGAGGTTCATCCCACTAGGACAATTCTCAAACATCGGCCATTGGTAACTCCGCTACTCCGCTGGCGTGCTTCATGGAAAATCAAAGAACCGGAAAATGAGGCTAGCGAGGTGGGAGAGCCCACGGGACACGAGGAACACAATATTGCCATTTCATTACAGAAGAGGAAAGAAAATGGAGGGAGGGGCTGGGCGCCCAATCTACGGAGACGGATTTCACAACAGGATCGCTTGGCGGCAGGCACTCAAACAGGGAGTGTTGTAACGGGCCGCGTTGCTCACCACCGCAACTGTTAGAAACAAAATCCTCTGCGCCAACCCCGAGGGGCCGGTATCGTGACATTGACAGTGGGAACGCCGGGCCCTTCTGACGCGCTGAGATCACAGCTCTTGCGCGCCCTCCTCGTCACATGGGATGGTCTCCAGTGGGGGCGAGGAAAACGGGCAGATGGCCACCACGGCCAGGGTTGCAGTAGTCCACCAGACAAATACCATGCTGTTTGCCAAACTGAACCACAGATACAAGGAGACGCGGACAGGCCCAAGCCAGAGCAGCAAGGCTGGGCAGCAAGGGCTTGAGCAGCGGCGGCGGCGCAGTTCAGACGATTTGAGTTTGCCAAATTACATGGGTGGTGGATAGGCAGGCCGCGGCGGGATTGGGCTAGCGGGACCAGGCATAGGGACAAGGCATGGATGGGGACACAGCTCACGACAGAGCTACCGACCACGAAGGCTGGGCACGAATGGTTCGCGGCTTGCCTGCCACGGAGCGAGGATAGACAGACAGACAGACATGCAGGTCGTTACGACCCTATAGACTACTGTACCCTTTTCCGGGCCCAGCTAGCTCACCATGTCCCTTCACCTTAGCTGCCCGACCTAATACCATCATTCGAGATCTGGGGAGGGGGTGTTCCGATGGGTGCTGCCACATTCCTCGCTTCACCGTGGGGGTGGGGGCAGCGACGTAGCAAGGAAGCCAAGCAAGTGTGTGTGCGCGTGCTACAACCACAACCACACATGCACACCCGGCGAGCATGGCGACCGTGGATAACCCTTGGGCGCAGCGCAGCATTGGTGTGGGCTGGCCTTGCCTGCCGCGCGGGGCGACAAGGAAAAAGGCAAAAGATGAAACCCGTCCTGCTATCGTCACATCGTCGACCTTTTTGGCCTTCCACCCATCAGCTCCGGGTGGTTCGTTTGCGTTTAGTATGATGAAATGCCATGCGCGCTACACACACTGCTCGTCCGTGAATGGGTGCGTGTGACAAGCCAAGCTTCGAATTAGGTGGCGAGATGCAGCTCCTTTTTTTCTTTCCTCGTTGTTTTGCTCATGAGAATTCGCAGAGTTCTTCATGTTTGGCCACATGGTAAAGTTTTCTGCGCTGCGGCTTCTCACAGGCTCGCACAGTTGCGTGTAGACATGTGTGTGTGCCAGGCAATCGCCGCTGACGTGCCCCGAAGCTTCTTTCCCGAATCTCCATGGCAGCGTCATAGCAAAGTTTAAACAATGGCCCAAGGGGGCCCGCTCCACCACACCATACCCGCAGACAAGGCAGACCAGATGGGGCAATGGCAAAGTGCACAGAAATCAAAGTTTTGCGTATATTGCGGCCCGCATCAGAACGCCGTCCGAGAGCGCAAAGGAAGGAGGCGAGCCAGGCCAGGCGAGGCAATCGAGACAAGGCAAGACAAGCCAGAGAGGGTCACCCAAGGAGGGGAGGGGGTTTGATGAACACACGTTCGATGTACCCGTTCGCGGACCTACCAGCCAACTGGAAGCAGTGAGGATTTAAAGTTTGAGAACCTTGCTGTTAGCAACGGGAAGTGTCGTCACAAACAGGTCATGCGTGATATTTGCATCGAGAACATCATACTGCAGATGCTGAACGACTGTATCAGGTGCTGGAATCGTATGAGCCCACACCACAACACTCGGATGAGGGATTGATTTTCTGTCTGTTCCCATGGTTGGGCGCAAAACACAGAATAAACGCCATCTGAAAACGGCTCTCGATGTTACTAACTCCATGGGTGCTAGTCCGCGGACGGCAGAGCTTCGGTTAGGGGTGCTGCAGCTCTGGGGCAGAGGAACAAGAGGCGCACAGCCGAACATGCAGGCTGGGGGCGGTGACCCCTCCTCTCTGCCCCCTTCGTCATCGTGCTTGGGAGCTTGGGAACAAGGTTCGAGCAGCTGCACACCACTTCCACTGGGTCCCGGTCCCGGTCCCTGAGCTGGGTTTTGGAGCTCTCTCAGTGGCTCTCAGCCGCTGCCTCGAGCGTCCCGTCTGCATGGTGACAGGCATTCCAGAGGCCCCACCGGAACCAGGCCGGCTTCCGTATCAGGACCTGCATTTGGATATGAAAGTGGCGTGAGATTATTATTGAGGCCGGACAAGCCAAACCTTGCCAGCTTGTGATTTTCTAGAAACCTGCAAAGAAGGTATACCCTGAGCAGTAGTCCAAAGTTTCCCGTGTCGCTGGGCTCCTGGGTGCAGCGGTCATGCCTCGACGGGCTGAGCAGGCCCCATGGCGTGCGTGCGCCCTGCTTGTGGTGCGGGTGATGGTCTGCTTTGACGCCCCCCTCGAAAAAAAGGGCAGATCGAGGTTTCGGCATGTGGGACTCGAAACCCAGTCTTGGACCTTGCGGGCCAGCGTAGTGTCGGGATTTCCTAATTGAAAAGTGGTGCCGCGCCCCAATGGGTAACAAGTGATACATAATATCAAATTCGTGAGCAGGGGCCCTGGTCGCCTGGCTGGGTTCTAACCGCCTTAGGCGCGGTGGGCTTTTCTATTTTCACCACGCGCGTCCGGTCCTCGGGCAACCGTTTGAGGACATGGCCTGTGAAGGCGCAGCGTATTTTGCGGGGTGCGAAGTTTTGCCAAAACTTGCGCAAAGCGAGCCTGGCCCGTTGTGACAGTGAAAGGATCGTGTCGCTCAGACAGTGTGGGCTTTCAGCTGTTTGTGATGGATCCCATAGATACCACGGTGACCGTGCAGACACTGTCCCTTCCTTCCTCTCTGCACACCTCACCCCGTCGAGACAGACAGCAGAGGTGGGGACGCGTTGTGTGGGGCAAAACTGTGATGTGCACCGTTGAGCTGGGCTCCTGTGCTAGCCCCAGTTGTGCTGTTAGTGAACGCTCCATGAGGCTTCGAGAATGCTCCGGATCCGCAATCTCGCAGCAAGCCTGATGTTAGCATCGCAACACTGGGGCGTGCAGGCTCGCATTCGCACAAAGAGAACACAATTCCTGAGCGTGGGACCCCGGCCACACCGCAGTTGTCCGGGGCTCTTCATGATCGCAGGGACTGGTTCCGGGAGGTGGTTGGCGTGAGGGTCGTAGCTCGTCCAGGGCGATCAACCACGAGATTGAGGCGGGGTGGGTGGGAACCTGGCCCCTGTCCACTGCCCTTTCCGTGCCAGTTCTCCAGATGCTGTGTCACTACGATACTCTTCGCACTTCGCACGCCCAAAGGCCACTCGCCGGATGTGTGGGGCTCAAGTGCCGCGTTGAGGCCTGCTCCACCCTAGTGCCTGCAGACCACATGCATGGGCAGCCCCTGACAGACTACCTCCCTGTCTCCAAGATCCCAGGCTCGAAAGTGTCAGGACGGGCCCGGCGCAAACTAACCAAAAGGCGGAAGTTTCCGAGGTTGGGCCCCAGACGAGAGCGCACGGCGTCCCCAGGGAGCGGTGCCACGCGTGCCCAGTATCCATCAGGCTTAAGGCGCGGTGCTGTTTTACACAGTAGTGCTCCATCGATAGTCCCCCTTTGTGGTGTGTGCGCCCTGGGTGTCCCGTGACATAGCTCCGAGATTTCGGCGAACGCGGCTCCGGGCGGCGAGATTATCCCAATGGGCCATGTTGATCAGGCGGACGGCAGAGTGGGCACAGTGGGCTGCTGGCCCGAGGGGCTTAGGGGCCTGGCGGGCCCTTGGGTGACCCGGGTGGGAGGTAGATTAGGTTGGACGGCCAACAAACGTCGTCCAGGGCTGCCAGGTCTCCTTGTCTGTGCATTGCCTGCCAAATGTCGTTAGCCTCACGCTCGTCGAGCCAAAATCTGCCTGCCGCTTCTCTGGAGAATAAGAATAATAAGGTTTACTCGCATTACTTGGCGGTCGTCGATCGTCGAACGTAAATAGCTCTTGACGATCTCAACGTTCATGGCATGCCCTCTGCCCAGTGATAGGGCATTGCGGAGTTTCTCTAGGAAGAGGAAACCCCGTCTCATCTGTGCTACAATGCTCCTCTCGCTGCAGCCTGCCACCCGATGTCGAACGCTTCTGCATCCGTGTTGATCAAGACAGACGGAAATGCTCGTCCGTCCCGAGGGGTGTTCCGAGATGCTCGTTTCCGACGAAATGAGCATTGACTGCACGTCACACCGTGCTGCCGGCAGCCCTGCACCTTGCGACCAGCTGGGAGCCGGCGTCCTTGACCAGCGAGAATAGAGTTCGTCTAGCCCGCTTCACTGTCTTCCATTGCACTGTCTCCGCGCACGCAATCTCCACAGGCCTGCAGATCTGGTGACAGCATCGTTGTCGATGAACTGTAAAGTCTGGATCAACCTTGCGCCATTCTTTCTAGAAGGCTTCCATGGCCCGTGACAGCTCGATCGCCAACACCGTTGCAATGCAGGTTGACGTTGAAGTTGACTAGCAACCAATACCGCCGAGAAGCAGTCGGGGAGAGGGCGCCACAGGAACTGAGTGGTTGCTGAACTTGCGTAGTCTTTAAGGTTACTGCCGTTGAACTTGGGGCCCAGCGGCAGCGTCATGCCGCGCAAGGTGGTGCGGGTCGCAACCAAAGCCCAGCCTCATTGGACTGTGTTCGCAAAAGGGCCTTGAATGGGGCCAACCTCGACCCTCGAGCGCGTCGAGAAGACCGGCGGTGAATAACAATTCATGTTTCATGTTACAAGGACGTGGGGAAGTGCAGCGATGGGTGATACAAGCTTCATGCAAGGCGAGTGAAGGGCCATGTCGTCGGAACTCCGGATTTGACAGAGCTGGGATATCGCACCCAGAGTTTTGCCAACATCGACATTTGTCCTGCATGCGCTGTAGCTGCTGCTCTAGGCCACTTTGGGCTCGTCCAACCTCGATGGACCATGCAGGCCTGTTTGGAAAGGGAATGGTGCCGAGTGCCTGAGCACTACAGTGCGTGGTATGCCCAGGTGGCAGCAACCGCGCAGACCTGCCGTCATGCGAGATGTTTCCGCCGCAGGAAGAGACACTCCCGAAAACAATGCCTCTTGGCCTTAGTTTTGGCCAGTTTGAGCCCCGGTCGAGAGCCGATTCGACAGCCCAGCCAGAGAAGGCCTTGGGAACGAATCGCATTGCGCGCCGAAGCTTGTGGACAGCTGGGCGGCCAAAAATAACGAGTCGTGGTTCGGTCAAGGCATGAATGTGATGGCAGACGAACAGACAGTCGTCTGAAGAGCACAGAGGACGTGCGCTGGTGATTCAGGGTCCTCGCGGTCCAAACACAGCAACCTTCCAAGGGCATAGCGGTACGAAATAAACAAAGCAGGGCAGCCTTGCGCGAGACTGCGTGCTGGTCATTGGGCACGCTTCGTGAGGCTGCAGCGCAGCGGCTAGTCATTCACACTGTCACGTCGTCTTGATCTAGGCTCCCATTCGCTGGCGAGGCGGCGAGGCAAACAGAAGCGGACATCACATTGGACGCAATAGGGCACGGACGCTGTCGTTATTGTCGTTGTCGTCGTGATGGCGACGGTGGTGTTGGCGGGCCAGAACGGTCTGGCATGGGTGGCCTTATGCCGTCGGAAGCACAGCCAGACATGATGTTATAGGGCTGGCGAGCTGGCCCTGGCCTCTGAAGGTTAAATATCGGAAATGGGGCATCTGGAACGACGCCGCCGCCGGCCGGGCTTTGAGACGTCAGCTACTGAGGCTAGTGTCTGCTCTAGCCTAGCCTCCTGGAAACATGGTCCTAAGTTGGGATGATGCCCAGGCAGCCCAGGCGATGGTAGACAAGGCGAGGCAGCTCCTCAGACAAGGGGGTTCGGGCGACGGGAGGGTAGCAGTGTCTTCCCCGTGCAAATCGAAGCTGAGGGCCCGGGTTGGCTCTGCCGAGTGGGAGTGCCGTTCCTTGCGCTTATCCGATTCTCGCCTGGTCTCGCTCCTGGCCTGGGTGCATATTGGGGCATGTTTTTGACTTTGGCCGAACCAGACAGTAGAAGTCGGAACGGAGGCTTGTGGCCCGGTGTCGTTGGCTTTCAACGTCGAAGGGCTAGGGACGAGGAGGAGGAGGAGGAGGAGGAGGAGGAGGCTGGCGAGGCTTGGGGCCTGGCATGGTGCGGTGAAAGGGACCGCAGATGCACATGGCAACGCGGTATTTCTCCGCCCCTTGCTGGCCAAAGGGGAAGGCGCAAGCGTAGGGTCGAGCAGGTCAATACATACCCTAGGTAGCCAGTAGCCAGTAGCGTGGGCGCCAGGCTAGAGGCGTGGACACCGCCATCTGGTGCGTCTCGAGATCTCGGCTGCAAGCGGGTGACAGGCTGGACGGGCTGGCAGGCAGGGCCGGCAGCAACCTCTGTTTCGTTCTGGGCGCAATGCAGAGCAGGAGCAGCACAATCAAGGAAGTCAAGCGTGACGATCACCCACTCCTCCCGCGTGTCGCGCAACTAGCCAGCCCGCCAGCCCGCCAGCCCGCCCAGTCGACACACAACCTTGGCCGTCTGGACCAAGATGCAGGAGTGCGGCGTTGGGCATGCGTGTGTGCGTTTGCGAGGGAGAGTGTGTGTGGGCTCCGGGTAAAGATTCTAACTCGAGCTTAGCCTCGCGCCGACCGTGGGACGGATAGTCGGGCGGACAAAGACAGACGTGAAGACACAGTCGGATGCTGGTAGAGAGAGCAGGTTTGGCGTCTCTCGTAGCCCCTGCAAAACTTGATACTGTGTATAATACGAGAGAAGATGCTGGTGATTGGAAGGCTGAACGCTTGGCCCAGGGGAGACATTTCCAGAGGTAGAATCTGGCAGTTCCGACCGCAGCAGCAACAGACGAACTCTGGTATACCCTGGAACTACCCTGAGCTATCTGGCCTACCCTGGCAGAATACCCCAGGGGGGAGGGGGAGCTGTCAAGGATGGGTTTCCAAGGCAGGTGTGTCTTCCGAAACCCCCAACCCTGCAGTCCTGGGGGCTACGGAGTACCGCGTGCCCAGGTACCTCTTGTCGAGTGCGGTCTTGATGATTCGGATCCGACCCTGTCGTCCCTGTCGTCCCTGTCCAGCCAGCCTTGTCTCGTCGGTGCCATCTGGGAGCGGTCCGTCCGGGTCAGTCGCCCCTCTCTGGTCAGTCGCGTCGGCCGCCTGACGGAGGTGGTTGTCGAGAACTTGATGACCGCTATCACGCCCGTCGCGCTCAGCATGCGGGACGGCCCAACGTCGCAGGCATGATCAAAAGAGTAAGGTGGCATTGTCGACAGCTCGAGTGCCGGGCCAATGAGCTGCCAGAGCCGCGCCATCACAGGCCCGAGGCCACAGCGGGGGCGGTCGCACAGTCGCAGCACCTCGGGAGGCCGTCCACGCTCTGCTCCAATCCAAGCCCTCAGCAGGCCCCGGCTGCCCGACTTCCTCGACGCCCGCCAGGCAATCATGTTGCCACGCCCATGTGTGTCGCGCCAACCGTCTATATGGAACCCCTTTTCGCGACCAGCGCGTGCGCCGAGGAATGTGACGGCCTCCTGCGCGTGGTTCCTGCCTCGCGAGGGGTCAAGAGGAGATGGCGCTACGGATGACCCTAGCCAGCCAGCACTACCTAGGAGACCTAGATTGGTAGCTGTGTAGGCAGGCAGGCAAACATGTATAATGGATGGGTTGGTATATCAAAGGCGGCCGGGGCGAATGTTGCGGATCAAGAAGACTTTTCCACGCCTCTTTGCCTCTGTGTGTGCCTGCCCCTCGACGAATTGGGCATCCATCGAGAAGGTCCAGACGACGATCCAGACGCGCAGGTGAGGTGTCAACGCCACGATAGCCCCAGGTCTGCAAGCCTGCAAGCCCAAGCACCGTCGTTTCACCGCCGCTCTGTAGGCTTCGCGACGAGCCACTTCGCCGAAAAATGCCCTCGCTCCTTTCCCTTGGTGCGGCGTGGCTCGGCCTAGCGACAATCGCCCTAGCTGCCTGCAACGGCCAGGACGCCCTCTGCAGCCGCCCCTACAGCAACGTGACCTTTGTGGGCTCTCACAATAGCGCCTTCGTTGGGCTGCTGCCCAGCCAGAACCAGCTGCTGTCGGTCGCCGACCAGCTCGGCTTGGGCGTGCGCTTCCTGCAGGCGCAGACCCACGACCTAGATGGCACCATCGAGATGTGCCATACCAGCTGCATCGAGCTCGACCAGGGCTCGCTGACAGAATACCTCGAGCCCATCAAGACCTTCATGGACGCGAACCCCAACGAGGTCGTCACCCTGCTCCTGTGAGTGAGCCTAGTGCATTCCGCCCTGAATATATTAGAGTTCCACGCCGACTGACTGCTGGCCCAGCACCAACGGCGACGATATCCCTGTGTCCAAGTTCGCCGATGTCTTCGCCGCTGTGGGGCTCGAGCAATATGCCTTCACCCCCAGCGGTGCCCTGTCGCTGGACCAGTGGCCAACTCTGCAGACCATGATCAACGATGGCACCCGACTAGTCATCTGGATGGGTAAGTTTCCTCGAGCGCACGTACTTTGGGCCATCTTCGGCCGGCCCGTCTAGTTTGATGACATGACGCTGTGTGCATGCGCGCTGTGATGAAGGTCGGGAATGGATCGCTGACAACGCCTTTCAGATTACAACTCAGACACCGCAACAACCCCTTATATCCTGGACGAATTTGCATACTGTATGTGTACTTGTGGTGCCATTTACGCTTTGCCCCCCCCCCCTTGGGTCTTATGACGGTCCATTGATAATGTGGTAGATTTCGAGACATCGTACGAGGTCACAGACGATGCGTTTCCTTCTTGCGCCATTGATCGGCCCTCTGGAGTAAATGCAGACGGTCGCATGGGCCTCGTTAACCACATGCTCCACATAGACATTCTCGGCATTCAGATTCCGGATCTCATCAGCGCTAACAAGACCAACTCGTTGAACTCGATCGATGCACAAGCTGGCATTTGCGAGGGCCTTTATGGACGGACACCCAACGTCATTCTTCTTGACTACGTGAATTTGGGGGATGCTATGGGTGCTCAGGCAGCGCTCAATGGTTTGTAGATACCCAACCAACTTTGTTTCTGTAAATACACGGCCGACTTCATCTGTGTTCGGATGAGAATCACATTGAGACGTCTAATTCCCAAGGAGAATGTGAATTTGACACACAACATGACTTTGAGATTGATTAGGATGAGAGTATCACTCGCGGAGTGAGGATTTCACGCGTGCCCAGTTTGTGGACATGGAGGCGGTGATCATATATTGGACCGGACATTAGGGACCCAGTATAGGAGCGGCGGATGAGAAGATCGTGAACATATGTGCAGATAGCAGGCGCCGCGAGGACAACTAGTCGCATCCAAGACCAGCACCATTCCCGACGCCTCCATGACCAGCTGTCATAAGAGCAGCAACCAACTTGTGTAGTCTCACACTTTCTAATGGGCCAACGTGTTGAATTCCGTACATTGGCTGGCGAGATAATGAGTGGTTTCACAAGATGTCTTGCGAACCGGCCTCACGTTGTCGAATAACACAGCAAAACTTGGCCACAATGCTGACGACTCCTCGGGAGGCCTGCTTGCCATTGATCTGTGGAACGGCCATAACCAGTACATGAATGCAAATTCCAGTTTATACCGCTTGCTTGCGTGTGCTAGTGAGGCTGGGTCGATGCTGTAATCTGGTAGGGGAATGCTGCTTTGGTTTGAGGTGCTACAACTCCGCTTCTGAGAGGAGTCTCAAACCTAAGTGCATCGCTGATAGCCAGCTAGATGGGGATCGTTCAATTCGGCATGCCTCTATAGTCTTCTTATATACAGCTTTGTACACGGTCATAACTCGATGGCTTGACCTCCGTCTAGCGTGTGGAGCCTGTCATGTTTGGGCACCCATAACTCGAATAATGGTCGTGCTCATATCAGACTTCGCGCGAGCTGAATGCGGATACCTAAATGCGAAGACGTTTGCCCGCTGGTGCTTTCCGCTGTGCGCCCACCAGTTCGGGGACCTCTACTTTCGCTTTCCGCGTGGCAAGGGCTTTCTGAATCGTTTGGACGCCATCCACCAAGGTGCCCTCTTCCTGCTTTATCTTGTCCGCGAGTGCCGCCTGTCGACGCTGTTGCGCCAATTCCGCAACCCTTTCTTCTGATAGTCGCCATTCCTTGGGGAATTTCGGCTTGACCTTGAACGTGTGATGCCTCAGATCGAGGGGAACATCAGCGAATGTGTCTGTCGGGTCCTGTGTGATCATCAAGGGTTAGCAATCCAGGTGCTGTCGCATACTGCAATGAGCGCAATGACGAGTTGAAGCATCCGAGCCTCGGCTACAGCCGCCAGAAGTTCCATCATTCGAGCAGGCGTCATACAGATTTTTGCTCTAAAAGCAGAGTGGGACTGCTCAGCCAATGCCGAACAACTTGAGTCGTTCAACCACTAGATGTAGCTGATACCACACACCCAAGTTGCCCATACTCAATGAAGGGTAGTTGTCAGTGGGCGTAGTGACCGGCCACTGGGTCGGTATTTACCGATTGAGCTCGAAGCGTACCACAGGCAGCAAGTGGCGCATTGTTTGTAGCCTTCGACGCGTCGTAAGAGCAAACACGTACCTTTGCTTCCGTCAGCAGCTTCTCGACCAGCTCTGCTAAGTAGCGCTTGTTCTGAGCCTGATGCTCAAACGACTCGCAGCTCATCTTGATCGTCTCCTTCTCCGGGTTGTACCGTGGACCGGCCAACTTCCTCAGCTTCATCTTCTCGACCTCAGTGAGTCCAAAGTCCTCCGGGCTGAACTCGACGACCACCTTCTTCTCTGCAGGGTGGTATTCACCCATATATGATGTGTAACGGAACCGCAGCGGCTGATCCTTGGTTGGCAGCTCGAATGGTTTGGCGAACTCTGTCATAACCAGTCAGCATCTCAGTGCGGCCCATGTTAAGAGTCGACCAATTTCGCCCGGTCTACTGACGCCTCCCCAGCGCTCATCCACGAACCCATCATCCCTCCCGCCGGAAGCTTGACTTCCGCGCAAACTGGTAGTATTCACTTACGGGACAATAGGGGCATCTCCCATATCGCCAGGCGGGCATACGCTCTTTGCTCCCGGTGCTCCTCCAGCTTCGCATGGGCGACGTCTGTCATGTCGTTCTCGTCGAACTCGTCACTGTCGTCGTTGCTTATGAGGTCCTTGTCATCCTCGTCCTCGTCCCAGAACGACTCTTTCCTGGGCTTGACCATCGTGCTCCTTAGGGGCCTCGCCAGGTCTCGCAAGGCGTCTTGCTCCTTGCGCAAGCCGGTGTCGTCGATCTCAGCCAGATCGGAGGTGAGCTCGGCAAACATGTCGCGCTCCTCGTTGCTGAAGAGGTCTTTCGCAATGTCGCTGGGCTTCATATTTCGGTACTTCTGGTCCACCTCTATGTCTTCCTGGCCCCAGTGGTCGAAAGGCGTAGGCTTCTGGCCATCGGTGCTGCTTTCCTTGATCTCCTTGATGGCGCCTCCGCCCACGGACTTCCACGCAACAAAGACCTTTGGTCCAATGGTCTGAGCAGGCCTTTGGCTCCTGCAGCTGCGACATACCAGTCGCAGCGATCGGGCTGCTGAAGCCATGGCGATTGGGGTGATGGTGATCAGTGGTGCGGCGGTGGACTGGTCGAAGTTGAGCTCCAATGCACCCAGAACTTTTGAGAATGCACTAGCCACCTGCAGCACTAGTTGCAAAATCACCCCCAGCCAGCATCTGTTTACCGCCGGCGCTTGGCTGCCTTTAACCGCCTCAACCGCAGCTAAGCGCGTGCTCGTCGAACTACATTCAAGTCACGTGATTACTTACACCACCCCCCTCGTGTTTCTGAGAGAAAGGGAGACTCAAGATGCCCAAGAAAGTGATGGGCAAGACACTTAATGGTGTCAAAAGACCAATCAGACTCAAAGACATCAACAGGAAAACACATGAGGGGGCCAAAAGAACCAACCCTCCCGACGATTCCCTGTACGACGCAGACGTTGACACCTCAGAAAGTGAGCTAGAGATCGTTGACCCTGATGAGCGTGAGCGCTTCAAGCGCATGATCCGCTTGCCCCTCCGTGACGACGACGACACGATGGGCCGCCGCCTGCTTGTCACTGGAGGCGCCACCGTGCCCTTCGTGGGCCTCCTCGAGGAGGCAACCAGCGTGGAATTCTTGCAGACGCTGCGCGCCCAAGGCTTCACCCATGTGTTCCTGCAGTGTGGCAGCGTTCGTGGCCAGATCTTGGCACGCCTCAACAGCGACGGCCGTGGTTCGGGTCTCCACATCGAAACCTTTGACTTCTGTCGTGACCTCAAGTTGCTGTTTAAGGAGCACTGCCGCGGCGAACAGGGCGTCCGGCCTGCTGGAGTAGTCATCGGTCATGCAGGTCAGTTCGTCTTGTTTAGTTCAAGTCGGTGCAAATAGTAAACGTAGGCTGACCGTTTATGGAGGCACTGGGACTATCGGGGACGCGTTGGAGGTCGACTGCGCGCTCATTATCGTCGCGAATTCAACTCTCATGGATGACCACCAATCCGCGTTCGCGGCCGAAATGGCCGCCGAGCATCCAACTATCATTCACGGACAACTCGGGTAAGTTACAGCCTTTTGCTCTCCCAAACTCTCGTACATTTTGCCACAAGTTACTAACCTGTCAAGCAATCTCAACGCGTCCATTACTGAGGCTATGGAGGTCATACAGGAGAACAAACTGGACGAGTTAGAGCCCTACGAAGAGCTCAGTCTCCCACAGGAGCCGCCGCTGACCTTCATCGACGAGGTCATCGCTGGCGCAACTCGACCCGAGTCGCAAGTCGGCATTTTCCATCATTGCATCGTCCAGTAGGCTGAGATAGGCGTGTCAGAAAAGTTCCAGGTTGGATCCCAGGATGGCGTTTTGAAATGGATCTTGCTTCAAAAGTGGTTCGAAGATACCCAGATTGGCGTTCTCGGAGTACGATGATAAATAGGGTCAAGGGAATGTGACTCCGAACAGAATGAAATGCTGTTCTAATCCGAGGCTCTACCGAAATCTCTTCAGTGACTACTCTGCATAAACCCAATCCAAAACAAGCATGTCTCATCAGCTACGCAGTTCATTGCAGCCCAGATACGGTCCAAATCTTGACCGCTGCATCACCCCCTGTGCTAGCGACCTTGGACGAGCCCTCAACCCAGCTGACGCCATTCACTCCATCCTTGTGCGCGTTCAAAGCCTTCACCCGACTCGCAGGTTTTGCCAAACTCCATACGTAGACGTGCGTGTCCAAGGCACCACTGGCGGCATGAGTGCCTGCATCGTTCCAAGCTATGCTCATGACGCGCGCAGTGTGTGCTGACCAACGATCCGTTGCGACACTCCAGTCATCGGTCTTGAATGCGAAGATCTTGCCTTGAGAATTGCCCATGGCGAGGTGGCTGCCGTCCTTGGAGAACGCCAGGCTAGTTACCTGGGCCGCAGACTTCTTCAGTACCTGGACCTCAGAGATTTTGTTGCTCGAATCGAGTGAGTAGACCCGAACATCGTTTCCGTCTCCAACTGCTACGGTGGAACCCGACGCAGCGAGTGATGTAGGCGAATAGTTGGTGCTGAGCTCCCCGACCTGTTGGCCCTGAGAATATACGGCTATTCCCGAGGCAGTGGCGACGACCACACGTCCTTCTGTCACACTTACGCCCTTGGGTTGCGCCTCCAGCTTTGTTGATGAGCCAGTGAAAGTGTTTGCACCCTCGTCGAGAGTCCTTAATGTGTCATCCCAGCCGACACTGAAGGCTTGTCCGGAGGTAGCTGCAATTTGTGTGACCTGGTTCGTGTGTGTCTGCCCATCAATCACGGCACCAACACCACTCTCGACATTCCAATGGCACACACGGCCATCGAAACTGCCTGTGTAGACGTCCTTGCCGCTGCCATCCGAGCCTGTGGTCAACGCTGTGATGCCCTTGTTGTGGCCCTGGACAGTCTTGGTAGGTGCTTCACTGCTCTCCGACAGGTAGTTCAGGTCGCCATCCAGGCTCAAGGCGATGATCAAGTCATCACGGGGCCATGCTACGCCGACCTGCTGGTCCCCGACGTTCACAGCGCCCTCCTGGCCCAACTTCCACGACTTCACATTCTCGCCAGACTCGACGTCCCACATCCTCACAGACTGGTCGGCGCTAGCGGTAACAATCCGCTTCGAGTCCTTCGCCCAGGTCACAGCAAAGATACTGCCCGTGTGCACGCCCTCACCGATCTGCTTGGTCGGCTCGCCCGTCTTGCCGTCGTACAGCTGGATCCTTCGATCGGCGCCCACCGTGACCAGCAGATTCCCGTCTGGACTAAAAGCAGTGCCGTATACGAAGCCCTTGTGCATGTCATTGGACTTTCCGGCGAACTTGAACGGCGCGCCGTGGAGGAAACACATGCTGCCATCGTCGGAGACCGTGGCGGCGCGCAGCGGCCGCTGCTGTCTCATAGCCACGGCATTGACGACCTTGCTGTGGCCACTGACCTCGCCCACCGAGTTCCCGCTGTCGGCGGTGATGCAAGCGCCGAAGCGCTCACGTCCATCGCCAACGGCGATGATGCGCTGCGAATCGCCGTCCCAGCCGATGTCATTGATACGCCCGCTGATTATGTGGTACTCGCCCTTCGTGTTGACAGCCTCAACGGCGTCCCAGACTCGCACCGAGCCGGACACGTCACCGGATGCGACATAGAAGCCAGAGGGCGAGAAGCGGGCGACGGTGGTCTGGGCGGTGTGGCCGTTGTACTGCTTGCATTGGGAGGGGTCGTCGATGGAGCGGAGGAATATGGATTTGCCAGACTGTTTCCACGGCAGTCATTAGCTAGCTGCCCCCAAAATCCACATATGTTCGCAGTACTCATGATAGCAGAGGCAATCGGACCTACAGCATAAGCTATGCGCTCCCCTTTGGCATCGCACGAGAGCTGGGTGGGCTGGCCCCGCGTGGTGACGGGGGCGGCAGCTAGGATCTTTTCGATGGTCAGGGACATTGCTCACGATCCTGGGCGGGCGGTCAGGTTGAGTGGAAGATTATCGAAGAGGAAGAGCAGTAACGAGAAGGGAAGGGCAACGGACAGTGTAATGGTCGTGATGTACGTAGCTGGTCCCCCCCTATTCTGTAATGTATTGGACTGCCCTGCCACCTGCCAGCTGGGCGGTGTTGGAGGGGTCGAACGCCCCTGCATGACGCGCTGCGGGGCAACCGACCACCTAACCACCTAACCACCTGGGTGGGCACTGACGCAGCACCCCTAGGTGAGACAGACACCCTGAGAACAAGCAACACCGAACCAACGCAATTTCATCCCATCTCTTTCTCGCCAACAACTCAAAAACAAATAGGTGCCGCCTATTCTCGTCATACCTCAAGAATCGACTCACAACGGCCTCTATTACGCATTTGTCAATGGCTCGTAGCAGACAAGCCACACAACTGACGACCACATCTTACTATTGTACAGAATGCTCACTTTATGCATGACCCTTCAGGGGGCCGTGTGGATAGCAGTCTCAGGGGTGCCATCGACTGGTTCATCATCAGGCAGAAGAATTGAGAAGCCGCGCGTCGGCGCTCAGGCAGCAACATGTCGTCTTCAAGCATGGACATATTCCAGTAGGCCCGAGTAGGGTAATCCAGTCTAAAACTCAATTTCAAAGCAGGAGAGATAGCAGCTGCCTTAGAGAGTGGGAACGTAAATCACTACACAGTCTCAACGGCTGCATGTTATGATGATTGGGTAAAACAAACCTCCAACCACACGACCGAATGCCTGGCTATTACTACTGATGAAACTTCTGAGTTAGCACTGGGGACTTGTCACCGTGTTCGAGTCCTTGCTGGCGACTCCATGACCAACGAAACACAAGCATGGCTTCTCATACCCGGCTACCTATCCAATTAGCTACTGAAAGAACTGCGGCGACTAAGAGAAGCAGTGTCTACACTCGTGTGTCTCTTTCGTGTCAAAAGGAGTAACAAGGGAGTGAATGGATATAAATGTATGTTTCCCCAGCTGGTCTCAGTGTCTGTAAGCTTACATTTTGCATTTGTGCAGTAGCTACAATATGCTAGCGACTTACTATTGATCATCATGTTGCAACGCCTAGGAAGCCACACGTCCACGGGTCAGAAAGCTTCACGATGGAAGAGTGCAGAAAACATCTTAGCCAAGAACCGGACTCTGACTGTTAAATCTTTAACAAACTTTCAGCAAATGCAACATAAGTCATTCTTGGAGGGTACGCACAGACTTGAAGTTGTAAACACAAATGCCAATGGGTCCCCAAGACCGCTGTGACCACGAATCTTGGAGTACAACAGTGGCGCTCCTCGGAAATATTGACACATTCTTGGAAGGTCGCCTGAAGCCTGATGGAGAATTGAGCCTGAAGCCTGATGGAGAATTGAAGGCGAACAGGTCTGATTCATAGTAATAACCATCAGCGTACTCTCATATATAGCACTTGAGAGTATAGTAATGTATGATGGGATTCTGAATAAGCCCACTTGTGTCCAATCTCACATCCACTCGCCATCCTGCTGCTCTGGAGCTTGTATTGACCGTGACACTCATGGCAGCAACTTACCTTCCTAGGTAGATAGATACACATAGCAGATGGTGTTTCATAATGAGCAAACGAATCGGCACCTCAGCCATGTCATCAGACTTTGATTCTGTCCTCAACCAGGAACAGGACCCTTGCCGTCGAGCTACCTAGGCAGAAATCGGCACCGCCACTAGAACACAATCACTATCATATTCCACAATTGTAAATCGGCAGGATTCGGTTGGAAGCCGAGTCAACGTGGAAGGGGTATAGTCATCTAGTCACTCAACGAGCCCTCAGTCATTCCATGACTGTCAGTGAGTCCAGATACACTTACAGTCACAAATAGCTTAATAGCGACAGCATGGGTGCCTCTCCAGTATTATAAAAGGTCGAGGGGAAGTCTACAAAAATGCTCGACTTTCGAGTAAGTCCCAGAAGCAACAAAAGTAAGGCAGAAATGGATTAACAGCATCAGGAATTGTGTATTTGAATTGCCATTTAGTGTACGTTTAATTTCAATCCCTCTGATTCCCTTAGAAACCTCGAAACCTCGATGGACACCCATTGGTACCTCATTCCGACTCGTGAAGTCGGAGCCATTGGTCCTGCGCCTTTGCAACAATATAGGTTCCGTGAGAATCATTTCCGTAGACCACGCAATCCATTCCTTCACACGCTTTTCACTCGAACGACACTGGGCGCCATCACGGCCCTCGATAGGGCGCTTACGCCAGCATGCTCGGCAGGGAGAGCAGATTTGAGGCCCTGGTCCTCCCCATCCGACCTCACTGTACTCCGGTTAAGCAGGTCTTTCGGATCGCTAGAATTGGGTGGGCGACAGCCCCGCGATAGTGACGAGTCCGCCGAGCGGGACACGAGCAGAGAGCGCAGCTCGTATCATGTAGATGACTTGAATGATGGCACAAGTTCTCGAAGCAACCGTGACTTTCCTCCTAGTGCGAATACCAGATCTCATCATCGACAAGGTTCGGGCGGCGGAGGATCTCCACCACGAGGTAGGCAGCCGGAGAGCCGTTCATTCAATTCATGGGGGCCGCCCAAGTCAACCGGTGAAATCAATAACGTCATCAAAGAACTCCTACTCCGCTGCCACCCAGACGCAGACGAGGGCTTCGTCTACGGCTTTCAGCATCCAGACGATGCCACTCTTGACCCGTTACTACCGGAAAGCCACAAGTCGACGCATCTCATCAAGATCGGCCGCTCGAAGAATCACCAGACTCGGATGAAACAAATTGGAAAGCAGTGCAAGTACACCCCCCACACTGTTTTCGCCCATTTTATGCCCCGGCACAGCATGGTCGAGCGCGTGGTGCACACTCAGCTGAATAGCTCCCGGTTGAGGGACGCCGGCTGTTCTGGTTGCGGGACAAGACACGAGGAGTGGTTCCAGGTGGATGTCAGGCTGGCCGAGGACGTCGTGGAGTTGTGGAAGGCTTTCGTAGAGTGCGGTCCCTATGACGAGCAGGGAGCGATGCTGCCCGTGTGGCGCGAGAGGCTTGAGCAGCTCGATCTTAAAGATGTGGACTGCTGGCAGCGCTTCGTTCATGACGCTCCTTCGACTCGGCCGGTGGCAGGCTCGCCTCAGGAGCTAGAGGCAGGGAATGCTTATGTCGGAGGGGAACAAGAAGACACCTGGGAAGTTATATCAGCATCCTGCGGAGATACTGTACAAGTCTCTCCAAGGGTACCCGCTGCCTCAATAATTTTAGGAAGTAGGGTAGAAATGAAATAAACCATAACGGTATAGTGATTATTTCCTTGGCAGTACTAGGATCTCTGTGAATCTACTCCCAAGGTTCACTTCTCGGTGAAATATACAATGTGACCTCCCAATCCCCAATTGCCATGCATCCAGTTTTCTAATACTACGTCAAGCAGCCACAATCTTCTCAATAGCGGCCGACAATTCCGCCGGCACACTCAGATAGGGTGAGTGGTTAGCCTTGATGAGGATCTTGGGCTCCTCGGGGCTCAGCTGGGCCGCCATCTGCTGCTGCAGCGCGTACGGAAGGGCACCGTCGTCCTCGGTGAAGATGTAGGCACACGGCACCCCGTCCTTCCAGGGTTCATACTCATTGACGCCGGCGAAGAGGGCAGCAGAGGTGTGCGTCATCTCCTTTGACCACTTCTGCCGCTCTTCAGGCGGAAGGTCGCTGTAGCCGAGCTCCTGTACCACGTCCGGATCGACCGTGACACGATCTCCCTGTATCCTTCGTCAGCACGTCACGCTCGTGGTGTGGTTGCCACCGAGTCCTCAGAAGATATCTTCCCCTCGCCGATGTGCCGCTTGTGGAACTCACCTCGACGACCATCCACGGCGCCGGCTTCCCACCCAGCATCTGTAGCAGACTACTTCCCTTGGGGACCATAAATGCTGTCATGTAGATCACCCTGACAACGCCCCCGGGCAGGCCAGCTTGCTTGCGGGTGTTCAAGTTAAGACCTTGCACCGCGCCTCCGCCACTGACGCCGCCGGCCGAGTGGGCGAGCAGCACGACCTCCTTTCCGGCCTCGACCAGCGGCTGGATCACCTCCCGCACAGCTGCAATATCCTCAGGAAGGCCCGTGAGCGGCAGGTGTGTCCCTCCGACGCTGGGCATGTCGACGACCTCAGTGTCAAGTCCCTTGCTCTTTAGCAGGTCCGCAAAGGGGGTGAAGCAGCTCGTGAGCTGCCATGCTCCGGGGACTATGACGATAGTTGGTTTGCTGGGTGACATCGTGGGCTATAGTGCGGGTTCAGTGACACTGGAGATATGTTCTTTCAATTCTGCAGTCTCGCAATGTGTCAATCGTTCTACCGTGTCTTGGGCCTCTGCAAGTGGTGGATCCAAGTAGCAAGATTCTTGGGCCACTCGACGCTCTTCGTGTCCTGTTCCCGCCGTGCATGTGGGCCCATTTCCGATGCTGCCGATGCTCTCCTGAGCTTCTCACTGGCTTCCTGGGCCTATGGTGATAATGCGGCTGGGATCATCTCCCGCCATCTTCTTCCGTCCCCGGGAGCAAATCCCGGTGCGGTAGCCGATAGTGATTCGCGCCCTTTCCAAAAGTTTAAATCGGCCTCCCGACTGAGGGATTGACCACAACCTCAAAACGGTGCCTCTGAGCAGGTAACAAATGCAGCTGCGTATCCTTCTCCCTGCGCCAGCAAAGCCCCTCATGGCTTGGTGTTAGACACGTCGCCTCGCAGTACGGAGCATCCCCAGCGTAAAGTCCCACATTTCCAAGGTAGGGATGAGCTGGCTCTCCTGTGAGAGATACTGACACAACAGAGTGGGGATGGTCGAGGGGCGGGAACTGCAATTGCCGTAGCCTCAACCGTCTCGTCTTGATGCGATTCGAGCAGCATGTGTCTGACTCCGAAATGGCTTCATTTCGATGTAGGGCTTCACAGAGGAACCCTGATAAGTGGGCGCTCGCTTGGGGCCATTCCTGGCGCTGAGGGCTTCTTGTTACTCTTGAGCGCGAGCGGGTCAGGAAATGAAGCTGTCACGGTTGGCACTTGACATCCCGGTAGGAGGTATATAATACCCAACATTGAAGCACTAGGGGCACCCACGACATAATAAGCCTCCAACAACTTGGCAGGCCCAAATGGCTAATCTCGAGCATATATGGATAGGAGATTTTCCAACCGATGCGGGCAGCCGCCGCGGTAGGCACACGGATGGGGCCGTCAGCAAGGGTCGATGCCACTTCAATATTCAACGGTTTGCCGATCCATCCAAAGGATCGTCGCTGGGCCACCTCAACTTTCGGCCGAGTTTCGTCCGCTGCACCCGACCGCCTGCAATACAAGGATCGCACGCGTCTCGCGGTGGCCCTTCTTTATCAAGACGGAACCCGCGCGCCCCCATATGGAGGAAAATCTCCGACGCGGTATTTATCAGGGCCTGGGCCGATCACTCCATCTACGTACCCTACCTTTTTCTGGGTATTCTCCGACTGTCACCGTTGCCCACTCTCGCGTGGCCGGGAAACACATGGGCGTTTCCCCGCGAGAAGGAAAACGTCTCAACGGGGTCCGATGAAGCCCTGGGCCCCCCTTGCAAAACGTGGGCGCTGGCGAGCGCCTACCATTGCATCATATCGTCCCCCGTGTCGCACCGTGTCTCGGCGCGGCATGCCCCCAGAGATCAATTTGGCAAGGTTTCGTTCCCGACTGTGGAACTGCCTGGGTCTGTCGTATTGCGTCGCCGGGGGAATAACGATGACAGTGTCAGTGATGCTGTGGCGCTGAGACACTACGAGAGACAGGGAGAGGGAGATAGGGAGATATGCGGCATTGCCATGAGCTCGATTTTGGTCTCGAGTGCGTTTACGAGCAAGATCGCCATCTGCAACGGCTCTGCCGTTGGACAGGCAGACCATTGGTTGGCCGAAGCCCCGGCGCATGCGACACCGCCACCCGCATGTCTGCACTGCATGTCCCAACTCTACGGGTCAGTGCTACGGTTCCTATTTGCTCCTCCTCGTTCCTGTGTGACGCCTCCAGCTGCAGGTAGGCAAGCCTCGCGGCCCGGGGAAGGCAAGCCGGGACGGGCTGGCTTGCTTCGCTCGTCACACAGCATGCCCACGGAGTCACACCAGCCCGGGGAGGAGGTGGCACGTCAATGAGGGGACGTCATCAACCGTTGAGACTCCAGAGTCAGGAACGAGGATTTTCAGATCCAGGCTGTAGCGGCGGCAGGGACGTGGGGTCGGCATGACTTCGTCACCTCGCAGCACTTCAGGGCATCAAGTCAAAGCCGGACAACCGCACAGCGTTGACATGTCAGTTTCGCCCCGGCACACAGGTATCGAGGCTCGTCATCGTGGTGCGATAAGGGTCTTCTAGAAACGGCTGCGACAAATGCGCGCATGCACTGCCGGCAGTCAACATGGGGCCTTGGGCGGCAAAGCCAGGGGGCTGGAAGTGGTCGAGGCTGGGCGAGGGTCCAGATTGTTTGGTTTGGTTTGGACGTCCTGCAGGAAAAAGCCACTCCGCTTGCCCGGCCGGATAGAGGGGTGGGGTGTTGGGGGTACAATCCAAAGCTGAGACGAAAGCCCCCTCTCATGCAGGCAGGGCAAGGAATGTACATGCAAGATCATACAGACCCTCACTTCCTCTTGAATGACCAGTACATGGGGCGGCGCTGCAATTCCTCTTTGAGCGCCCGAGGTCCGCAGCGCAAATTCCATCTGCTATAGTACAGTGCACGCATTTCAGGCAGTATTGAATTCTCGTCAACCACATGCATCGGTAAATTTCCGTCCACGATTTTGAGAAGTCACGATTGACTTTTGACTGGGTGTGGACGGGTGGCAGCGGGTCGCAAAGGGAGAAACAGCGGGGACAAGAGACTGTCGATAACATGGGTTGAGGTTCAATATAGGTGGGGGTGACAAGGTTGAGTGAGAGGGCAAGGAAGGTCACTATTGGGAACTATTGTGATGAAATTGATAGAATTGTGGGTGCGACAGGAAATCACAGTTGTGGGAGAGCCAAGTACAATGACAATAAGTGGATATCATTCAGGTCATTCCTAGCCGTAGCTAAGATGGGTATTTGTCTAACTCGCGGCCACACGCGTGTTGTACAGAGATATTTTGGCACCATTGCGGATCCATGCGTGAATCGCACAATTTTGGTTCCCGTTCCCTTGGGATCCCCCAGCCGTTCCCTGACAGTTTCTTCCACCCTCCGAGATGTCTTGTCCCGCCTGTGTCAGATAGGAAAACAGAAGAAAGGAATGGGAGGAAAACATGAAAAAAAAGGGGAAGAAAAATCCACCGTACCAGGTTCTTGTGGAGCTTTTCCGGTTTCATTCTTTGAAAAAAAAAATGAAAAAATAAGCAACTCCTTTGAATGCCACCGACTGAATTACATGAAACCCAACAGGGGACTATTTTACACTGTGAAAAGAGAACTCGGCATGACGCCTGGACAACCAGTGAAGACAGGTAGACAGTGAAATTGAAAGAAATAATAGTAAAGAGCCAAGGCTCTTGCTTGTTCGTGTAGGAACTTTCTATAAAGGAGGGTCGAGAAGGGTATCAAAGTAAAGAAAGAAAATGGCAGATGATGCGGTGAGTATTTTCAAAGACTGATGCAGTGCGGCCGTGGTGGTCATGAGTGAAACGGCCGTAAAGGTCATAAAGACGGTGTGTATGATAAAACCATGTAGAGATTTCCCCGTGAGAGGCGAATTAAAAGCGGAGTAGGGCAGTCCTTCACTCCTTGTTTCGGTGTTGAAAGTTTAAGGCTTGAAGACGGCATTGGTGAGAAACAAGGCCCCAGTTGCCGGCTCCTTGGTTTCCGTGGTCGTCGGCGTCGCAGTGCGGGGTGTGGAGTTTGGCGAAGACGATTTGCTCGTCGTCGTTCCCATGACGGTGTCGACAGTAGAGCTTGAGGAGGACGTCGTGGGAGTCCCCTGCAGCTTCTCATGGCTATGTTGGCGATGAATTTGTTTGCGCTCCTCGTCGGTCATGTTGGGGTTGAGCTCAGGCAAATCGGGCACGCAGGTGTCCTTTGCCCTTAGGGCGGCAGCATCATCGGCGGCTTTGCTCATTCGGTCCATTTGAGATTCGACGTCAGCAAGCAAGGCCGCAACCTCATCTCCAGCGTAGATTCGGATGGACTCGACATCAGCACGCCTAATGCCAGAGATAGGATGCTCGGTGTTGTCCTTTCCCTTGACCTCAATTTGCTTCTCTCCGGCTTGGTTGATACCGAGGCCGACAGGGACAGCATTCTCGACCACAGGCTGCTCGATGATGGTCGACGGCACCTGAGCGACGACGCGTTGGGGTGAGGGAGAGGACGACTCGATGCGAGGGGTGAATGAGGTCTTGACAGGGGAGCGTGGGGGGGTGGAGAGGTTAGCAGGCGCAGATGGGGGAGCTGCGCCGACACCCAAGGCAAGCTGGAGGCTTTCGCTGACACCAACAGCCCCGGAGACGGGAAGGGTCACGGCAGCAGCAACATGTTCCAGGAGCTTCTGCCGGATTCGAGTACGGCGATTCTCAGCCTGCTCGAGCTTGTTGACCCAGTCGTCGATGGAGGAGTCGAGTTCAGCGAGAGCCTCCTCCTGCTTAAGCATAGAGTCGTGGCTGAATTTGGCCATACGAGGAGACCTCAGGTACTGGCAGATACGGGAGTGCAGGTTCCGACGCCCAGCCCTCAGTGAATGATACGTACGGCGCAAGTATTCCGTGCGCTCATCTAAGTTTCTCAGTTCCTGTGGATACATGATTAGCGACTTCTTGAAGCATTGATGGAATGTGGATGAGACTTACCCTGGAGAGACTGTCCACATCCTCCTTCCTCATCACCTCAAACCTGGCAGCCTGTTGCATGGCCTGCTTGTGAAGGGCAGCCCTCTCGGCCTGCTCGAGCATCTGCGCCGCGTCGGTGACCTTCCAGCCCTTGGGTAGGGTCTCGAAGGCACGACGTTCAGCGCTCTTGCTCGTCTTGGACGCCGACCTCTTTAGTCCCTCGCTCCTCTTCCTGGGGCGTCCACGGTCCATTATGCTCGTGGCAACACTGGCGCTCTCTGACACATTCCTCCGATGAGAGAAGCTAGAGGCGGATCTTGGCTCCACTGCGGACCTCGGTGTAGCCATGTTCTGTGCAAACTCGGTGCCCTGGTCTTTGGGTGTTTCGTAGCCGGCCGTGTTCAATTCTCCTTTCCAAGGCTTTGGGGAAGCTCGGGGCTCGGTGGTGCCCGAGACTGGTGTTGGCAGGCTGGAGTTGGAGAAGGTCGAAGAGGGCGCCGAGGACATGGGTGTGTTAGCCGTGAGAGAGGCCGAGTGTGGCGTATAGGGAGACCTCGTTCGCGGAGACTCGTCTGTCCGTGCAGGTCGGATGCTGGACTCGGCGCTTCCTGTGCTGCCCGACCGGAGACGGTTCAGTGAGAGCTGCCTTGTGAGCTTAGGGAGCGAGGAGGTCTGGACAGGAATGACGAGAGGCGGAAGGTTCTTGGGCGACTGAGGCTGTGGGATGGCCGTGGTTGATATATCGGAACCGGAATCCTCTAGAGGGGACAGGTGGGTTTCGTTTCTGTACGCGAGATGATGCGCCTTCCAACCGTTACCAGGGGCACTAATAGACCGCTCGTGGCAGGCTGGGCGGCCGGGTATCGTTGCTGGAAAGAGGTCAGCCCTGTCTCCACCGTCCGGAGAATGCAATAGTTTGGTAGACTTACGAGAGTCCATGGCGGCCTCGTGAACAGTAGTCATAGGGCCTAACTCTGGTACGCTGACTTTTCGGCGGCGGATAAGATTGTGCTCCTTGATCCTCAGGCGCAGGCCGCCCCCACAAGGTTTGTCTGCCTTGTCACTGTTCTGTGCCATGGCCAAGGCGAAGGCTTGCTCTGGGTCCAGCCCCTTCCCCTGAGGGCCAGCGGCCTGCTTCTCCCTGGGAAAGAGCTGGTACTTCCTCGTCTCAGACTGGGACATCATCCTCCAAACCCAAGGCTTCGAGGCCTGCTGCTCTACCTGTTGGGACACGGCGGTGGTGAGCTTCAAGGTTGGGCCAGCCACACGTCTAAGATGAAGCGGAGGTAGGAGGGGGTGGGAGAGAGTGCATGTAGGAGGACACAAGTGTGAACTTGGTCATGAAGGGGGACGAGATGTTTCAATATATGGAAACGCACTTACCTCTTCCACGACGGGTAGAGGTGAGACGGACCTTGCTATATAGCTTGCAATGCTCAGGCGATCGACGTCTGCATCTGACATGCAGCTGGCTATGTGAGCCATGCCTGAGCAAGGACCTCTCGAGTCGAGAACGGGGGACCCGTAAATTGGGACTAGTGGCGATCCAGATTCTGATGCAGTGGCTGCCCAGGAGTTCCGCGACACGGATAGTCCCCTGCTCGAGGACTGTAGTAGACCCTGGGCGGAGTGAGCCGGCCGGTAGCAGGAGTAGTAAGGAAGGGCGAGACAAGTGCCCGCTGAAGCAACAGAGGGTGAGGGAGAGGAGGTAAAGACTGTCCAATACAGAGAGGCTCAGAGATGCATGGATCCCCCCGCGGTAGACCCCAAACAGTAGGAACAGGGTGAGCTTGATTAATTGTCGGGTTCTGCTGTGTATAACTGGGGACAGGACGGGCGCGCGAAGGGAAGCAGAAACATCCAAAGGAAATGAAATAGTCCCTAGACAGACATGCGCGGCCCACAGCAAGTCTGCCGGGCTGTCATGTCCTTATCTTCTTTTTTGAGCTGTACCAGAAGACAGACAATGCGGGTCCCCCTTCGTGCGCCCCTCTCGTTGACGAGCAGGGCCTTATAATGACCGTCCGACAGATTGCAACGGTTGGGCAGGGGACCGGAGCAGCCACACTAGGCTCTTCCTGATCCTGATGAAGAAAAAAAATGCAGTGGCCAGGAAGATGAGCAGCGATCCTTCGCTGAAAAAAATACATAGGTAGTAATGGTGAGAAATGAGTACGCGGAGTACTGTGCTGTACTGTGGGCTGTGGGAGGTCTGGGCCGGGCCCGCATGCGTCTCCGTCGTATCCATCGTCCCCATCGTCCCCGGTCGGAGAGAAACTCTGCAGTGCCTAAATTAACAGCGCAGGGGCAGAGTCCTGAGACGTGCAATAGATGCAGTTCCCACGAGGATGGCATTGGCTTGCCCATGCCAGCCCATGCCAGCCCATGATGCGCCCGGCACGAGCAGCTCACGCGGATGTGCGGCCGGCTGGTCATGTACTGCTTCTTGTTTCCCAGCACCCCGTCTCCGGCCGTCCAGGGGACGGAGGTGATAGCAGAATGGGGGTTAGCGAGGCAGACGGGCTACGATGATGGCAACCCCCCGCCATGCAGTCGAGTCGGTCACCTAGGTCATAGTCGACTGGTCACTGTGGTGGTGTAGTAGGACCCCGACCCAGGAACCACACCGAGGGAGGCAGGAATCGAGCAGCAAAGGTACACGGTAGTCCATCCTGACGTCCTGGATACGATTGGGACCGGACGGGGGAAACGGGGGTGGTGGTCTTGGTCGAGAGAGCATGGGCATGTCCAGCGTGCATGGCAGACGGGAGTGAGTCGTTTGTCGCTCGTCGAGAGCAAAGTGACAAGGTGAAACCGCTTCCCTGCACGTTGACGGAGGTGTTCCACGCCACGGCCGCTTGGAGACAAAACCCCACCAAATTGGCAGGGATCGCCTTCCAAACTGGGATGCTTGTCAATAACGTGCGTCCCCCTGTCATCTCCATAACGATAATCCAAGGTGGCTTGGGACCATGTACCTTCGTACCGACAAGCTTCCTTCCCTCCCCAACCCCTCCTGGCCACCCCTACCTGCCCTCGACTAGTTGATTCAGCAGGCCAATCCATCTTGCTATCACCAGCTTATCCTCGAGGCTCCTGGTGCCGATGTTCGTCAATTGTTTCTTCCAGCCCAGTGCGGTCCAGGCCCAGCCCCCAAGTCCAAGGCCAATCTCCAAACCGGCAATGCACAATGCCCATTTACACACTACCCGCGAGGGTGTGTGGGTGTGTGGGAAGCGCATGTGTGAGTGTGTGAAATGCTATCCGAAATCATGAGACGACGACCGAGACGATCGGCTCTCTGCCGGCTCGATCGCAGCAGCTGCGACGTCCGTTGACGTCCATTGACGTCCGGCCTCTGGGCCTCGGGCCCTGTGTCCAGAGCGATGACAGTGACGACTGTTGCAGTAGCTTGGGGTGACGAGCTAGGACGAACTTGCATGGCCGTCTCCGCAGCCAGATGGATACCATGCACACAGGTCAGGTGCGGCAGCAGCAGCAGCAGCAGCAGCAGACGGGGACAGACACAAAGCACGAGCAGGGCACACACAGTATGGGCCGGTGCATGCGTGCAGCAGCAGCAGCAGCAGCAGCAGCAGCCCATCGCAGCGCGTGTGCATGTAGTAGTCTGTCTGCGACATGTCAACCTGGGGGGGAGCCCACAGAAAACCTGCACCTGCACCGCAACTGCACGCACCTATGCACCTGCATACGACATGCGCAGAGTAAATACCCGCACCAGCTCCCCACTCCTCAGCCCGCAGCGACTCAGTGTCTCCAGCAGCATGACACCGGGTAGGAGGGCCCGTGCCAGGAGGGCGCGCCTCGACAGGAGGCTCAAAGTGTCGGACGGAGAACGGAGAAGTGGGCCGGCTCCAGTAATCTCTTGTCAAGGTCCAGGTGCAGCACCACTCAGAGGCCCACATCCGTCGTCTACCCGGCCGGCCGCCCTTGCTGCCCGTGCCTCTGCTCTGCTCGCCCTCCCAGCACCTCCAGCGCCTTGAATCAGGGCCCCCTTACTCGCTACCTGTTAAGCTTTCAGATGACATATTTGGCCCTGGCCTCTCTCGAAGCTCCTCCGGCGTTTATCAGGGGAAATAAAATAAAAAATTATGCTTCTTCTTCCCGCTGCGGAGACCTAGGGGACCAGCTGCCACCTGTCTCTCGGAGGCTCCACACAAGCACCCAAGCACCACACCACCACACCACTACGCATTATCAACACCACCACCGCCCAGCAGTCAAGGGTCCAAACCCAAAACTATGCTCTGCACCTCCTATCCACATTCATCCTTCCCAGAGTAGCCAGAGAACCTAAGCAAAATCCTATCGGGCTTTTTCAAGTAGTGATTCAACGCATTCTTTTCGATCTGTCACCCGCATATACACAGTCTCTCACGCACACACGCAAACCTTTACACATCCCCCCGTGGTCTATTTTCCTTTTCTTTCCCACTTATCAGCTCTTTGATGTGATCGTATAGTCCCCACTGAAACACAGTCATTATTATGCCTTGCGATGTTTCGGCAGGCCCGGTGGTGAAGCCGACGTGACGGTGACCACCGTCGCACAGACAGACGACTTCAGTCGATACGGGGTGACCGACCAATCGCAGTGCAGCAGCCTGGCAGCTGCCTCGTCAACAGAGAGGGCATTGATATATGGGGTGGGGAGGGGGTTGCAAGGCACCAGGGCTAACGAGTTTTAGCAAAGACATTCATTCCAGAAGATCTCCGGTAGTCACTGGGTTGCCAGTCAAGCGACATAGCACATTTTAGTGAATCCTAGCCTCGCCTGAGTATCTCGTCATGGACGTGTCACGGCTTCTCGTCTTCGGTCCCCTGTCCTCCTTGGCACCGGGGCGATGAGAGTTCTTCCAAGAGTCTTATTACCCGTGCCAGCTTCACATTGATACCGGAGAGCAAGTGTTGCCGAGTGCATCAGGAAGGCCTCGCTTCGCCAGGTCCCGCCTGTGAGGAGTTGACGAGTCTGCTTCTGTCTCTCGAGGCGGCGGCGGCCGCCATGGGAAAGAGGCGAAAGAATTTGGCAAGTTGTCAATCATTCCGGCACAGACACTGAAGGATTTCCGCAGGGATATCAACAGGGCAGCAGCATAATGATCGGTCCCATGGTTCAGGTATGTGGCAAGGCTTCCTCCCCCTCTCTTGAGCATGGGACTTGGTACAAACCTGTCGTCTCGTCGGCGATGCCATACATGTCGAGTTTGGCCCCCGAAGATTCTTGGTCGCCACCAGGTGTTGGCCAGACATGTTGTAGCAGGTTGAGTAGAATGTAGTTCTCCGGTCTTACGTCGGGGAGGCATGGAGTTCTGTATTCTGCTTCCAATGGTTGCTAGGCAAGGCGTCGTAGAACATGGTACGCTACGTATTAAGGAGGCGAACGACAGCCTCAGCAGAGTCATTCAAGCACAGGAAAATTCAGGTGCAGCTGCCAAACGCCAGGCCGGCCAGGCAGCCAGGCAGGCTAAAGCAGCTGGACAAGCGGATAGACGAACTGAACAGGGATGGCATGTCTGGGGATGCTAGATTTCGTCCAGCGGCGACTTGTTAGGGCCCAGGCGAACAGGCTCACGGGTGCCAATCTTCGGCACGACCGCCGCCATCCGAAAGAGCTCAAAACACTCACTGCCTTGCTTCAGGGTCCTGGCAGGGGACCACTGATCCACGATCCGGATCGAGTGCCAATGACCTTGTAGATCCTCGGAAGAATCTTGGTATAGGCTACCACCTCTTATTGCAGTGTTCGTGCGGGTTGGGGACAGCGTTCGTACGTTGATGGCGATATTGCGAGTCAAGCAGCGTCGTCGGTGGCAGTCTCTGGCTTTTGGCCTTTGGCCTTTTTCCTCCCTGTCACCGAGCGAGCCGCCTCTGCATGATGACTGCGTGGCGACTAACCTGTCAGGCTGCCAGGCTGCTGGGGAGGATCTGTGCGCTCATGGATGAGGTAGTCTACTTCTGCTTTGGCAGTTTGGTTACCGCATGGCCGCTCCGCAGCAAGGAGGCATCAGCTTCACCTCCGAGATACGCAAGCAGCAGCCCTCTCGGATGACGGGGGAGCTGAGGTGCAACGGGCTAGCCAAGTCTGGCCGGTACGGCCGTCTCTCGGCTCGTCATGATGCGCTGCGTAGGCTGTCCGAGATTGATGCGAGGTGAAAGCTTTCAACCCAGCGACACGGCGCCTCGTGCAGACGCCAAGATGCAGATTCCAAGTTGCCAGATGCGCTTCAGCGCAGGTGCAGTGGGTCCGATCTTAGACATTGAGGGCGCCGGGTAAAATCGAAGCTGGGGGCTGGGGGGGTTTCAGCGGCGCTTCTGCCAGATTGATGACGGCAAGAGTGTTTGGCTGTGTGGTGGAAGTTCTCGGGTCCACGTTGTTTCGAGGTTGTTGATCTGCTCGATTGAGGCTGAAAAATGAACCACGCCAGGACCAGAAAAAAGGAATGACGAGCGAAACTCTGGGACTGTACGACGTTGTGGAAAAACAACCCGAGATCGGCAGGATTAAGTTAGCACTGCAACGCGATTGCGCTACGGGCGACTAACAGAAGAGCCGAAGAACCTCACAACCTTGGAAAGTAGCAGCACTGCAGCAGCAACAGAAGCGGCAAGCGGCTTGGTCCAATCTCCATTTCCGTCGTCCCATACAATGCACCTCTTCGGCACAGCTGCCGACACGCCAGAACATCAATTGGCAACTGCCACTAGGTGAGCGAGCTAAGGTGGCTGGCCAACTGCGTACTGCGAGGTTGGCTCACCTTTATTCTGGTCGACACTAGTACATCTCATACAGTCCAGGCGTATGTAGATTCCACCAGGGAAAATGTGTGCATCAACCACAGCAATTGCGGGGAGAAGTGATCACCAGGCACGGGCACGGGGGGGCCACAACTCCACCCTCCACTCTCCACCCTCCATCCTCCATCCTCCGCACATTGACGCCCACTCCCGCGGGGGCAGAGCAACTCATCACCAGCATTTCGATCGCGTCGGGAGTGATAATGCAGGTCTGGCAGCACCCATGTCCGATCCCAACGCAGAAGAAAGGGATTTGGATCTCACCGCCATCAGGAGCAGCAGGGCAGCAGGGCAGCAGGGCAGCAGGGCAGCAGGGCAGCAGGGCAGCAGGGCAGCAGGGCAGCAGGGCAGCAGGGCCAGCCACACGCACACACAAACCAGGAGGTAGAACGATGAGGTTGGTCGCACGACCCCGTCGCCATTCCCAATACGCGGTATCGAGCCGCAGCTAGGTCGCCATCGCCTGCCATCGCTACCGCACTTTGCGCACGCCGGCACGGCCTGTGAGGGGCGGACGGTAACATCGGTTGCCCCTCCACCAAATTCGTCTTGTCCCTGCCATCACAGTGCAGCGCAAGAGGGCAGCCCAGCCCAGCGCAATGCAGCGCAGTGCACCGCTGATCTTGCTGTCGCCGTCGCATTTCGTCCCATCCTCCGCAAACGACTGTCCCCCACACTCACACGCCCAAACCACGCCCAAACCCAAACCCAGCCCTTCCCCTTCCCCCTTCCTCCCGCCATCGCCGTCCCATCGGCTGATCAAGAAGAGTTCTTGGTCCCCTCGCCCGGCAATTAACTCGGTGCCCGGCTGCCCTGTGCGTGGCCCGTCACCCACGAACCCGTTCACCGTGTGTTCATGCGGCCAGGCAAATTCACACGGCAAGCATATATTGCAGCTCGTTATGCCTCGACCCCGGCCGTGGGGCACGGCAACTCGACGTCTGGTCTCCGCTATAGCCCGCAATTGCGGCATATACTCTTGTCAAACTTCTGCCATCGACTGCGGCAGACGTTTGAAACCGAACATCTGAGAGGCCGTCGCTCAAAATCTGATGGTTCGATGTTTCAAGCCCTCAGATGTGCCGGTCTTGGGCCCGGCGCTGGCCATGTGCGGAGCTCACTTTAGAAAGCACACGCTAACGAACAAGATACAGATCTCCAGGGATCAGACTGTTAGACCCGGCTCAGAATAACGCCGCAAGAACCCAAGAGCCCTTGGAATCGGTACTCTGATTTTGTGAGTAGTAGCGGTTCGCGGCAGACTAGTTGTGCCCTGAGCGGTGGGCCACCCTCTAAGCAGTTGGCAGGCTTATTCTCAGATGAGGGTGTAGTGATGGTCAGAGGCATATCGATAAACCCCTCACCAGCTTGTGCCCGTGCAATGATAACATGCTCTCTTACACCCTTACGACAGGTGTTATACTATAGACGGGGGTATAACATAGCTATATCACAGGTAGAGCTTAAACTGACGACTACAGGGACTGGAGATACACGTATCTCAATTCCCTTGGCTCCTCATCCAAATGGCGAAACAGATGCACTCGCGAATTGATAGATACCCACAAGAGAAACAGACCTTGGATGGTTGTTATCGGATGAAACGCCCGTGTACACATGCTGTTTGCCGCTGTCTCTCAACGGAGGTGGGGCCTTATTGCTGGGATATCTGACAGCTGGCTCAGACAGGGCGACCCGCACGGAAGCACCTTGCTTGTCAACAACACCAAGAGCAGTTGATTTTCCAGAACCAAAAGTCGAGCTCATTGTTGAGCGACTAACCAGCTAACCAGCCGCCCATGCGGGCGGCGCACAGAGTCGGAAACCGGTACGGCAGTAAATCTGGTTTGTTACGACGCACCTAGGATGTAACTCCAGTGCCTCATCCAGTCATTTGGCACTGCTGCGCCGATCAGATTGCCTAGTAGAGCGGGACGGCTGCAGTGTCTCGGCAGCATCAACGCCGTCTTTTGTGGAGATTGAAAGAAGCAGAAAAGTGAAAGAAATGCCGACCAGGCTGTCACCCTACTGGACAATCACCTCTGTCTCATCTTCGCCTGGCCGCAGAATCAATGAAGTGAGACTTGGTACAGAAATCTTGCTTCCAGGCCTTCACGTTCACCAAGATAACACCGAAGGGGGTCAAATCGGCGCCATCCCCGGCCGTGCCAGACCTGCACCGCCAATAAGCCCTCATACGCCGGAGCCGATTGTCTCGCATTGGCCGGGATGCACCTCGTCAGTATTACGCCCACCGATCAGCCAACGGTGCGAGACAGGCACACAGCACAAGTCTATTGACTGAAATCCCAAGGACATTCTGCCCCTAGGGTCAATGCAGGCTGCGTGATCCCGCCCGTCTGGCATCGGTTGATCGATTGATGAGCTGCGTTTGAGGGGGGGGAAGCAGCTGAGACATACAGCTGTCTACTGTGTTGCTCAACCACCCACCCACCCTCACCACCATCATCATCCCCCGGCCCAAAAGAGCCGCGGGAGGAGCCCTTCCTTCGTTTTTCCACGATGTTCCACGTCATGTCGGACAGAAAGACTGGTCCAGACTTGTCGTCGTATTTGCATCGTGGTGCGCTACACTAGGTTGGCAGCAAGCTGCTTGGTTCCAGCCTTTTGACGTCGAGAGCCGAGCTCCCACCAGCCGGAGCGCCGTTTCTGATAGAGGGCGGCCTAGCCCAGGCACACACCAAGAATAAGGTTTCGGTTGAGTAGGCGAGACCCGCAGCTTATCGATTCTTGGGACCCCTCCGAACCCAATGTTCGACCACGTAGGCCGCCAGAGAAGCCATGAGTCTAGTTTTGGGGGCGCAAACCCGCACGCCCAAAGTTTTTTTTTTTAATATAATTTTTACTCATTGTTCATTTGATTTATCTTATTCTGGGCGGTTCGCCCTTTTAGCGCTGCTGCTCCTGTAAGCAATTTTGAACCCATCGACCGAACAAAGGAATGGAATCCAGGCTAGAACAAGAATCCTCCGCGCTGGGCCCAGCTCCGACAGCTCGGCGCCAATCTCCGGCACGGCGCAGGCTAGCCCAGCAGCTTGGGATTTGTCTTCTTTCTTGGACGGCCACGCTTCCTCTCCTAGGCAAGGTGCGGGGTGAGGAAGAGCAATTGTTTCAGCGCCTCTGCCTGGCCATTTCATGCTCTTGTTTCCCATCATCCCGCCCCCAATGCCTCGTGTCTATCTCGCACAGCGGGACGCATGTTGAGCCGTTGAAGGCGCCTAGGATTCCCTGAGTAGACGCTCCTTGCCGATCATTGACTGGCATCAGTGCACCCGCATCCGGGAGACCGTGTGCTACGACTTCAGATTGCATTTGCATGGGCCATGACAGCCACTGAGGTGTGCATTGATTTTGGCTTACGAGGTGAGCGCACCTCAGTGCTACTTCAATCACGCAAGAGAGGCCAAAGAGATCCTGACCTGGAAGCATGGCCATCAGCCACAGCGCCTCAACAAGACCTACGCCCAGCGCCTCACCTGCATTCGCCTGCGCAGTGCAAATACGGAGTCTGCAAGGAGAACCTGCCACCGAACCGCACTGCCATGGGTTTCATCCCTCTTCCACCCCTTCCCATCCCTCCATCCCTCCTTGGCCGTTCTTGCAGGGGTGAAGGACCCTGCAGCCTGGATGCCGTCGCCAGGGAGCACCTCATAGGCTGAGCAAGTCGGACGTTTTCCCCTCCTGTCCACCACGATAAGGGCTCACCTGCAAGATCCAGGAGCATACGTCTTGGGGATGCGGACGAGTCGAGCACCTCTACACCAAGGCAAGGAGTCCCCAGTGGGATGGAGGGATCTACGCAGCTCCAACCCCAGCCGAAGATCTCAGGCCCCTGCCGGTCTGGCTGGTCGGAATAGAGTTTGCCTGGGGACCCTAGACCTCCCCAGTGCCGTGTGGTTTTGGCTTTGACACAGGATCGTGGAGACTGCCCGTCAGTGTCAAACTGACCCTTGACCTGGGGGCCTTTCTACCTCTAACGCCCTGCACGCTCCAAACAGCCTGCTCTACATGCAGGCCTCCCTCGCGTGCCCTGCAGGCCCCCAGTCGCCAACATCTGGAACAGAGCTAGCAAGCGTGGAAAATATCCCGAGGGAACCACGAGGGGTAGCTTGCAGAGCTCCTCTAGTGTAGAGGGCTGGCCCCTCTCTCAGAGCTCACCTGGGCGACTAGGGAGCTCCCCCCTCCCCCATGTGCGATTGACTAAGTGGCGTTCCATTTTAGCGTCCTGCAGACACGGAGACAACCACGTTTCGACGGACAAAGTCAAGCCCTGGCTGGTAGAAGAATTATCCTACATGGGTGCCGGGACACTAACTCGGTCAGTCGGAGGCAGGGCGGCCTGGCTTCCGCCGCGCGGGTCGGTCTGCCCCAACGTGGTCTTGGTGCTGCAGTGATATTATGGTGATTCTCATCGCAACCGGATCCTGCAGATCACAACCGGTGTCTCCCCTCCCCTCCCTCAGTCCCAGCACAGGTGACCACTCACTACGAGTCGTGATAGTGGCTTGGGTGGGTGTCCACGCTCAGTATTTTCCATCAAAGCGCCCCTAGCGAGCACTGCGCGCCGCAGCTGGAGGCTGTGCCCAGGAAATTCCTACCACCCTAAACTGTGTATGTTCGCGCCAGGCCCCGTCGTCACCGTCGTCGTTGCAGTGGGGTCGACAGATCGCTCCCGGTGCCTGGGCCGGCCAGAAAAGCTTGACGTCCAAGCCAAGGCCCAAGACTCCTGGATGCCAAGGGCCCTGCGACAACCTGTTATAGGGGTCGAAGTGCACTCTGCTCGCCCCTAAAATGATGAGATTCTCGGACCACCTGTATGCCTTCTAGAAGCTGTCATCGCTCAGACGGTAATACACAACCAAGAGACAAATACGACCGTCAGAAAGATCTTCGGTCCTCTGGGGGGAACACACGGCCTATGCTTTCGAGTCAGTGATGTGCAAACCCGTTGCATTGCGTGACAGTGACAGTGCTGGGCTGGGTTAGCCCACTAGCACCCTAAGCTTGACGCGGATGAGTTCGATTATCTAGAGCACAGACCCGTCCGTAGGAAGGGCCCTCAGCGATGTGGAAATTTGCTGGACGATCGGGAAGATGATCCTCTTGGTTTCTGTAGTAGGTCGAGACTCCCGACTATAGACCGGGTCTGGTGATATGTCCTACGGTGTGCGAGTCAAACGCCGCGAACTGTCGACAAATACTCGCTCCATCTGCTCAGTATGTGCACTCTTGGACCACAGTGCAGCCGTTGGTAATGTCTCTGGTGAAACTCACTGCATGACAGGGGAAAGGATCGACTACGTTCATTCATCTCATACTAGGCGGGGCAAGCTCGTGCCTCTGGTTGTCTGATATCTTCGTCAGCCAAGTCGAGTAACTAAGGGCCTGCTTGCACACAAGTATCGAATTCATGGTGGTAGCCGAGAAACCCATCAAACTCGAGTCGACAATACAAAGACTATTTTATGCCGCATCGCAAATAAGCTTCTTGCCGGCGTCCGCGGCAGTGGCCTGCGGCCTGTCGACATTGCTTCTCGCCGTGTCGCTTCAACAGAGGCGAAGTGCACGTTTGGGGGACGTGCCTCATGCAGGCATGGAGACCTCTCATGAGGAACGAGCATCCAGTCCGCAGGTAATCCAACGCCGTGGGTGCCTAGGTGCCCAGGGGTTGCTGCAGCATGGTATCTGCCCGGCACGAAGCCCGTGGTTGCCGCAATCATGTCAAACGATGCCGTGATAGAAACCGCACAGTCCTTCGGACAGACGCCACAATGCAAGGCACCCGGCCCCAAGGTCGACTGCTCTGGGACGAAGCGGGGCAAAAATAGCACACGATGGCATCCGAGCGCTCATTTCCAGTCGGTCACTTGATCCAGCCCCCAGAACGCAGAGTTAAGCAATGCGGGCTGTGGTAGATCGTGACAGGACATTGATGACTTGAGATGAGGGACTGAATGCAATGCCATATGTGAGCTCTGAGGACGTCTGATCCAGGCACTAGTCGTCCCGGCTGCCAGTGGTTGCTGGGGAGGCCCTGCAGGCATGTCATCTCAAACCACCAGTCGGCAATGAAGTTTCGTGTTGCAAGCATGGGGGTGGCTTCCCTCCCTCTCGCTCTCCTGCTGTCAAGTCAGCAACTGGATCGGGCGGTTTTCATCCCAAGTGCATCATCCCCTAGTCTGCCCCTCCCATTGGAACGGCTTGGCAGCTCACATCACCTCGAAACAAAATCTTCGGCCTGGCCGATTCCCATCCCGCAATGCGTCCAGGAAGGACGGCTGTTTCAATGCCCCATAGAAGAAAAAAAGGCGTGACGAAGACGGGACGCTGCAGGCACCGGCCTCTCGTGTTAGTGAGGAACGGGAGTTAGTCGAAACATGTTTCGGCACACGCCGGCTCGGACTCATTGTTTGCTTGATTTCTCTGAATAGCATTGCAATCACATCACGACTCGGACGCAAAGCAATATGGGCGCGACAAGTCCCCATGTCAAAGACAATGTGCTCAAGGGGCATCAAAGCAAAGTGGGCTGTTGACGGTGAGGCTCAAGAAGGCCTTGTGGAGAGCAGACAAGACTGCATAGCAAAATGGATCCAATGCTTGAAGCAGAGGTCTTGCGTGGGAGGGTTACGTAAGCAAGAAAAGTGGATAGCGGGTAGGGTCGCTGCTGTCGCCGTGCTGAAGCCGGCGATAGCCTTGCTGCTGGGCCAACAGAGGCGACAAGCGTCGTCGTGCCACAATCGCCGCCCGTAAAATATTCTCTATGCTGCTGCGGGGAACCTCTCTGTTCCAGGGAGTGAAGACCAGCCCTCGCATCTCCTCAGCCGCCTCACGTCGTGCTTGCCGTCCAGCCCAGGCTCCATTCTGTCTGCCCGTGTTCGCCAGAGCCTCAGTCCAGGTCCGCTTCTTCTACAGGCCCAACATGGCTGTCAGGGACCCCAGTACCGTCTCCAACTACGATGCTTGGCGGACAAAGCACACCACGGCCAACCTCAAACTCGACTTTGAGGAGAAAGTCCTGCGCGGGGTGGTCACGCTCGAGCTCGAGTCGCAGACGGACAAGGGTTCCAGGGAGATCATCCTTGACTCCAGCTATCTCTCCGTATCCTCCATCAAGGTCAACTCAGATGAGTCTGAGTGGCAGGTCAAGGACCGGGCGGAGCCGCTGGGCTCGCCGGTCCACATCTCCGTGCCTGCTGGCGCGGCCAAGTCGGAGGTGGTCAGGGTCGACATCGAGCTGGCCACGACGGACAAGTGCACCGCGCTGCAGTGGTTGACGGCCGCGCAAACCTCAAACAAGAAGGCCCCCTTCATGTTCTCGCAATGTCAGGCCATCCATGCTCGCTCTCTTTTCCCCTGTCAGGACACTCCCGATGTGAAGTCCACCTACTCGTTCAGGATCACCTCGCCCCATGTGGTCGTGGCCAGTGGCGTCGCCTCTGGTGAGCCCGAGAACCAGAGCGGCGGTGACAAGCTGTACTCCTTTGAGCAGAAGGTTCCCATTCCTTCGTACCTCTTCGCTCTGGCCTCGGGAGACATTGCCACGGCTTCGATTGGTCCTCGGTCCTTGGTGGCCACCAGCCCTGACAAGCTGGACGGCGCCAAATGGGAGTTTGAGCATGACATGGAGACCTTCATGGAGGCAGCCGAGAAGCTCGTGTTCCCATATCAATGGGGCCAGTACAACGTGCTGGTCCTGCCGCCGTCGTTCCCATACGGAGGCATGGAGAACCCCATTTACACCTTCGCTACTCCTACCGTCGTTTCCGGCGACCGCCAAAATGTCGACGTCATTGCTCACGAGCTCTCGCACAGCTGGAGCGGAAACTTGGTGACAAGCTGTAGTTGGGAACACTTGTGAGTCTCTCTCGAAATTTACACCAGTTATGTTACTGACGCTGTCAAGCTGGCTGAACGAAGGTTGGACAATGTACTTGGAGCGCCGCATCAACGCGTCAATCCACGGTCCCGCCCATTTTGACTTCTCTGCTGTGATCGGATGGAAGCACCTTGGTGAGTCTGCCATGAGTTTGAACAGAACCAATGACGCAGTGTCGTGCTGATGCGATGCACAGAGGACGCAATCCAGGAGTATGGCAAAGACCATGAGTACACTCAGCTGTCCATACCTCACAAGGGAATCGACCCCGACGATGCGTTTAGTACTGTGCCTTATGAGAAGGGCTTTCACATGATATACTATCTTGAAAGACTCGTTGGCAGGGCTAACTTTGATAAATTCATCCCCTATTACTTTGGGAAGTGGTCCAGGAAGTCTTTAGACTCGTACGACTTCAAGGCCACCTTCCTCGAGTTCTTCGGGGCACCAGAGTACTCTGGTCTCAAGGACAAAATAGCAAATATCGACTGGGAGACAAGGTTCTACAGCCGTGGGTTGCCGCCAAAGCCTGAGTTTGACACTTCCCTCATCGATGTCTGTTACAAACTAGCAGACCAATGGAAGGACAAGGTGACTAAATCCCATGACTCATACTCATTCCACTCGTGGCACTGACATGGTCTCCCCAGGACTTCACGCCTAAGCCGAGAGACGTGGAAGGCCTTGCCGCCAACCAGAAGCTCGTCTTCCTCGGAAATGTGCAGGACTTCAGCGAGCCACTGAGCGCTGCGCAGGCGGGGGAGATGGGAGATGTATACGGCCTCCTCAGCAGTCAGAATGTCGAGCTCAAGGCCGCATACTTTCACATTGCCCTGCGGTCCAAGGTCACAAGCACCTACCCGCTTGTTGCCGAGCTCCTGGGCCAGGTTGGACGGATGAAGTTTGTGCGCCCACTCTTCAGGTCCCTCAACAAGGTCGACAGGAACCTTGCTCTCAAGACATTTGAGAAGAACAAGGATTTCTATCATCCCATTTGCAGGGCTATGGTGGAGAAGGATTTGGGTGTGGCCGCTGAGGCCAAGTAGTGATCAGGATCAAGTTGTACATACAAAGAACCGTTACCAGGTAGAGAATCACACAAAGTGTCCACTACGGTCATCATACCAGTTTAAAGGAGAAATTGCTTTGGTCTCTGGGTCCTCTGTCAGTCTTCATCTATAGGTTATAACCTCCTTCCAATCACTACACAATAAACTTGCCTGTCAGTTGACGATCAACAAACGATTGTCAGTCCATGATTCTGGTAACTGAGTATTATTATCGCATTATCACTGTTCTATGGTTCGAACTGCAAAAACCTTAGAAGATAATATGCCGAGCTCGGGATGCGGTCGAGAACCTCTATCCATTTACAGGTGTTCGGGCAAACTCATGTCGCTTAAGCTGAAAGCTGTCTGAGGCGTATCATGGAGTGATCTTGACCGAGGACTGCGATGACAAGGGATTCAGGAGTTCACATCGAATTTTATATCTCATAAACATTGTATCATTCTACACTCGCTCTTCTCACGGCCCAGCGTGGTCGATTTGCATCGAGGTTGATCCTCAAACAGTATTGACTAGAGTAGGACTCGTCCCTCGAGTCTGGGAAGCAACTGTAGCCCTAGAGAGGTATTCTGAACAGGAGGTGATCTTTCTCAGTCAACAAGGTAGCAATTGTATTATTCTGGTCCTTCGGCTATAAATGACCTTTAGTCATTTCCATCGTAGTAAGTATTGCAACCTCCTCCCCGGTCTCATGTCTTGAGACCACACTTAAAGGTCTCGGTGATAGTGTTGGTCGGCTTCCGTATACGTATACAAGAGGAGAGAAGGGTAACCGTAATGGTCTGTTTGTATTTGTCTCTTGTGTCGCCTCCTGCGGCGACCTACTTACAGGGCTAGGCAAGCACTTCACTTGCCTATCAGTCACTATAGACCTACCTATCTGATTGGTTCATCCCACAGATAGAAGGGTCCAATGGTCATTTCCTTTAGCTAGGGTTTACAATATCAACATCGCAAAATTGGTCAGATGCCCAGTCATATTATGAGCTTTGAGATTCCTAGTTCCCTTCATGTTGCTCCTAGAGTTTGCTAGACCCTCGGATTAGGTAATGGGCTGAGTATCTCTGCCTATATTAGACAACTTCCTATACCATGTGTCTCTGTCAATGGAAGAACTAGGGTAATGCCAGTGTGGGTGACTGACGTGGTTAGCAGGCGCAACTCTGACATAGGAATCAAATAATCTGCTTGCTCTAGCTTATAAATCTCGATAGATATTCTGTATGAACAGTTCTCACGCAGACTCGAAGCAAAGGTCGGAGAGCAGGATATCATAGTGTAAAGTTCAGGGCGACACGAGACTGCTTGAGACATCTGAGGCGTACCACGCAGATCGTGTTGAGATGAAGAAAAAGCTTTGTATGAGAGCCTTCGCGGAAGATACCGCTGTTCAGAGAAAGCCGTCTTTGCCGACCCCTTCCAGTCTTTGTTACCGCTGAAAATCACGCGTGCCGAGTGCCGAGTGGGGAGTAAGAGCTGTCAAATGGCGCTATCGCTTCCAACTTTTCGTTGGAGATGTCTTCGCTGGTTGATTTGAGATGGAACTCTTCTTATTTACATTGTATAAGAGAACGGGACACGTATATGACACTAAATAAGAAAGCGCTGGTAGCTGTCTTAGCGGAACGCTTTCGGGGGTGGATTTCCAGTAAGCCTAGCACTCGCTCTCGTGCTTAAGTACAACATGAATGAACGGGCACGATCTACAAAATACCTGAGGTAAAATGACGAGTAGTCATCAACAAATGAGTAGCGACTACCCGACTTGGAAAGAAATTGGGTGATTGAGACCTCACAGTATGTAAGACGGGTTCGACACACTCTGAGGGACACTTGGGCACGAGGAATGAGAAACTGAGCGACCGAGAATGACTGCTTCAGGAATGGTGCATGCCAGAGTCTGCTCTTTTGTCTGTCTTGCTTCCAGCAGCCGGATACCCTAGGGTAGATGGAGAATTTGTCGGATTCCCCAGCACAATGTCAAAATTGGAGGAGACGCTACACGCTCGAGACGTACATGGACATTGGCAAGTTATACATACGAGATGTTGTGGACCCCAGAGACCAGGCTCTAATCTAGGCCGGGCTCCACCACAGCTTGTACGGCATGTCACAATGGAGTGAGTGGCAGATTGGGAGAAGGAGTTTGGTCGTCGCATCAGAGGTCCCTGACGATCCGGGTCCACCGCGCCGGGCGGAAGTGCCCTTTCTTACCCCGTGGGGTAGGCGGCCTCGGGACTAGGTCACCTTCGGCGAGCGCCGAGACTTTCCCGCGGCAGAAATCTCCCTTCCGGGCGTTGCCCAGTTGTGACCGTCGTCATACCAGCGACCGACGGCTGCGGAAAACGATAATCGTGCTTCGGAGCAAGATGCCATCAGTGTGCGGGCCTGGTGGAGGTGGAGCGCATACGTGTGGGCGGTCAAGAGCTACAAAACCGCTGCGAGCCCGGCCCTGAAGATTGCTGCAGGCCGAGGAATGCATAGACTGTTGAACCGACCAAAGTAGGCGTCGTGAGTGATCGCGGAAGCAGATACACATACAATTCGCCCCCCCCCCCTCTTGAGCCTCTTATAAGCGCGGAGTGTGCTCTGCAGAATCCTGCGAAAATTGAACCATCTCGACGCCGCCAGCGCTCCTTTCGCAGGCAGTTCTCGTGCTTTTGCAGTCGCTCAGACGACGAATCTCTTCCGGCATCGCCTACAAGAAAGCGTGTCGCGGACGTCTCATCCACCCCAGCAGGGCCTCGAAGTGCTTCTGCAAGGAACCAGCGCAAAGAATCCACGGCCCCTAACCCCACGAAGCACCAGAAGGTCCCAGCTCGGCCGGCCTCGACTAGCCCAGCACTCACGATGGCTTCTACCGACGCCACACAAGTAATCACGCACATTGTGCTCTTCAAGTACAAGCCAAGCATATCGTGGGAAGCATTCGAGCAGCACTTTGAGACATTCAAGGCACTTCAGCACCAATGCCTCCACCCGGTCACGCAGAGGCCGTACATGCTGGCGATGCGCATGGGCAAGAACCGGAGCTGGGAGCCGTTCGCCAAGGGCATGACGCACGCCTTCGTGCTCGAGTTCTCCTCACAGGACGACCTGGACTACTACCTGACCAGGGACCCCGTGCACCTCGAGTTCAGCCGCAACGCGCACCCCTTGATCGAGGACAGCCTGGTGGTCGACATCAAGGACGGGGTGCTGTTCGGCCCCGGGGCCAAGAGGCCGGCGGGCGTGACGTTCCCAGGCGAGGCCGGGAGGACGTGGAAGGGGGCGTGCCATTGTGGTGGCTGCGAGTGGGAGGTCAGGACGGACGGCGAGGACCTGAAGCACGTCCTGTGCCACTGTGACACGTGCAAGAAGCTCGGGGGCGGGCCGTATTCGTGCAACTATATCGTGCCCAGGGAGGACTTGAAGGTGACAAAGGGAAGGCCGAGCGTATACACATATCAGGGCGCAAGTGGTAAGTTCTGAGCTCCCCCTCTGTCGAATCCCCCCTGGCTTTCCCCGAGGTTGGAGATCGAGGCTGATGACATGAGAACAACACAGGCAAGGATGTCAGATGCTTTTTCTGCCCAACGTGCACCTCACATATCTACCACCACCAAGACGCCATGGCCGACAAGGTCATTGTCCGGACGCTGCTGCTCGAAGGCGGGAACGATTTCGAGGCTGGCGGCGAGATCTTCCCCGAAGGCAAGCTGAGTTGGGTGCAGGATCTCAGGGACAGTTTGGGGCCTATCCCGACCAAGAGGGCTGCGAATGGAGTTGATGGTACAAATGGTGTGTAAAGTTCACACTCTGTCAAAGGCCAAATGGTAGGGTCACCGTCTAGGGTGAATACAAGTGGATTAATAGAACCAAAACTGTAATCAGTGCTGATAAGCGCTGACGGACCGCCCCCACTGTGGGGTCCCTCAGACGCGCGCAGTCAAGCCTCAAAGCACTTAACGCGTGCCGCATGTGACCTCCCGCTTCTTTCAACGTCGCGTCGCTCGATGTCTCGAGACCAACCACAAAAACTGCGGCGCACTAGTCTTCCGTGCTCTCTCCTGACGATGTGCTCTTGCATCAGGACTTTGAGTATGTCGGCAGATGAACCCCAAGGCGGCCCATCACAAAAAATTCGTTGGCTCTGAGATCTCGGGGGCACTGCTAGCCACCATGGCATCTCGACGACAATCAACAGAACCTGTGGAAATCTCAGATGATGATGATGATGCAACTGCCTCTACTGCTGGAGATAGCCGATCGGTCTCGCCAAGCCTTCGCAAGCGGAAATGGGAAGACCCGGGCGACATCTTTGCCGACGACCCTGACAATTTCTACGAGGAGTTTATGCAGAGCAAGAAACGGAAACGAGCCTCAGGCAGGGTCTCAAAGGCCAAGAAGGGCAAGGGAAAAGGTAAAGACAAAGGCAAGAGGGACAGCTCCTCTGGCGCACTGAAGGGCGAAGACGACGCGGAATTCCTGGATGGGGATGGGCTCGTCCAAGTACTTGTGCCGGACCATATTCGCCAACGTCGCGGGCTGTTCGAGGAGAATAGGGAAGAACTCTCCGCGGCCGGCCTGAAGCTGCCGCCCGACTATGCAGACATAGACTTCTCAGACGACGAGAGGGATCCTAGACAGTTAGAAAGGCGGCCCAAATTCGACGACATCGAGCCATGTAGGCCGTGCGAGGAAATCATCCTGGACCTCTCCGGGGGCGTGATCCCGGCGTGTGTTGCACAATACCTCCGAGACTACCAGGTTGAAGGGGTCCAATTTCTGCATCGCCATTTCGTGTATCAGACTGGATGCATCTTGGGAGACGATATGGGCCTTGGGAAAACTGTCCAGGTTGCTGCATTCCTGATTGCTGCCTTCGGCAAGACCGGGGATGAGAGGGATGGAAAAAGGCTCCGAAAGATGTCTCGCTACGGCAGAGAAAAAGAGTATCCTCGCGTGCTTATCATCTGTCCCGGATCGCTAATCGAGAACTGGAAGAATGAGCTCAGCCGCTGGGGCTGGTGGAAGATTGCGCTGTATCACGGCTCCGAAAAGCAAGATGCCCTGAAGTCAGCTGATAACAGCACCCTAGAGGTTATGATCACGACGTACGAAACATACAGGAAGGACGAGAACAAGGTCAACCTGATCCCTTGGGACGTTGTCATCGCTGACGAGTGCCACAAGATCAAGGACCACAGCACCCAGATCACGAAAGCGATGGACCAAGTCAACGCTCTCTGTCGCATTGGTCTGACTGGAACGGCAATACAGAACAAATACCAGGAGCTTTGGACCCTTCTCAACTGGACCAATCCTGCTCATTTTGGATCTAGTTCCGAATGGCAATACAGGATCACCAGTCCCCTCACGCTAGGCCAGTCCCACGATGCCACCTTTCAACAGCTGAGCCGTGCGAGAAGGGTTGCCAACGATCTGGTGCAGAAGGTCCTACCAGACTTCTTCCTCCGAAGAATGAAATCACTCATAGCTCATCAACTACCAAAGAAATCCGACAGGGTCGTCTTTTGCCCGCTGACGGACTACCAGAGCCTGGCATACAGGAACTACCTGGAAAGCGACGAATGTCAAATGGTCCGACGCAGCTCTGAACCGTGCGAGTGTGGTGCAATTGGCTCTGATGGCCGGCCAGCAAAGCGAGGTTCGTGCTGCTTTGAGAAGTTGCCAGATGGAAGGCGCTGGGAGGCGCTCGTCTTTCCGGCCATTATGACCATGCAAAAAATATCGAACCACGTAACTCTTCTCCTACCAAAAGACGACGATTCTCGGGGGAAACGGCAGGCTGCTTTGGCTAGGTTCTCGAGCTGCGTCCCGGATTGGAAGACCGTCTACAAGAATCGGAACTCGCTCCAGTTGCTGGCGGATTCAAAGTTTTGTGGTAAATGGAGGGTTCTGAAGAAGCTTCTCAGCTTTTGGTACGAGAATTCGGACAAGGTTCTCATATTCTCCCACAGTGTTCGTCTTCTCAGAATCCTTCACCATCTGTTCACGAGCACGACGACCTACACCATGAGTTTCCTCGATGGCAGCATGGCTTATGCGGACCGGCAGAAGGAAGTAGACACTTTCAACTCGGACCCGGACCGGTTTGTCTTCCTCATCTCAACTAAAGCGGGAGGCGTCGGCCTCAACATTACATCGGCGAACAAGGTCGTTGTATTCGACCCGCACTGGAATCCATCTTACGATCTCCAGGCTCAAGATCGAGCCTACCGCATCGGTCAGGTTCGCAATGTCGAGGTTTTCCGCCTCGTATCTGCTGGCACGATAGAGGAGATCGTGTACGCTAGACAGATCTACAAGCAACAGCAGGCCAACATCGGCTACAACGCATCAAGCGAGCGTCGGTACTTCAAGGGCGTGCAGGAAGACCCATCAAGAAAGGGCGAGCTCTTTGGCCTGGCAAACCTCTTCACGTTCCAGACTGACAAAGTGGTCCTCAAGGATATCGTCAATGCAACCAACATCGCTGAAGCGAGAGCCGGTGTGCATCTATTTGATGTTGACATGGCCAAGGTTGAGCAGGACAATGAATTCAGTCAAATCAAAAATGAGACGTCAGGCGATGACGACCAGGACAACGGCATCAGCCAGCTGGCCGCTCTGGTCAAGTCAGAGGCATCAGGAGATGTCGCCAAGCAGATCGATGAGCCCAAAAAGGATGCAATTCAAGCGATTCTCGCCTCAGCAGGCGTCGAGTACACTCACGAGAACTCGGAAGTCATTGGGTCCAGCAAAGTCGAGGCCCAGCTATCGAAGCGCGCTGCGTTCGCTGAGAAAATGGATCTTGATGAACCGGAAGGTCGAAGCCTGTTGTTCGCAGACAAGCTAGTCAATGAGGCCTTCGAAGATGGGCCCGGCTACACGTACACATTCAACCCGCCAGAGGATGTCTTGCGCAGACAATTTTGCACCATGGCCCGGGAATTCGGCTATGCTAGTGCCACGGAATTTGCTGTCGCCGTGCAAGGCTGGACGCAGGAGCAGCGGCGAAATTGCCTAGATACATTTTACAGGAGGCGAATGGAGAAGGTGCTTGGGAGTTTCAAGCAGGACCCTGCAGAGAACGAGAACAAAATCAAGCCAGAGCCCGACACCTTGAAGGACACCGACATGGACTCGCGAGTCGACAGTCGTCAAGATGACCAAGAAGGCGAGCGCACTGATGAGAAGGTCAAGATCGAGGAGGACGATTCGATAACATTGATTAGCCTGACTGCAAGGACCAAGGCTGAGACGAAGCAGGAGCCGATTATCAAGAAAGAGGATAGAGGTGTCATAGCAAAGAGCCTGGCCTCGTCCATCTTCATCTATGACGATGACTCCGACGTGCTTTGAAAGCAGGGACGCTTTTCTTCGGTTTTACAGAGTCTACACTGTCGACACCCTAAATCTATTGGAATGACGGCGCCTGAGATGCTTCACAATCGAAGTCTTGACTGAACTCCTGACTGTTCGCTATTTCCATTCGTGACAATCTGAGAGTGCCTTTTCCAGACCGATCGGTTCATTGCACAGCACCCAGAAATCACTGCCAACCTCCTCCCGAGGTTATGGTAGCTTCGGTCTGGCATTGATTTCACTGAAAGATCTAAATGTCGTAGACACCACGAAGCTCCTCGACGTACGATCCCATTCACCGCCACATGGGAACAATCTGGTTCTATTGGCACTGCGATGCATCGGCTCTCACCACTCTGTCGTCCCTGATTCACGGTAAATGCCTGACAGAGAACTAACTCGAGCAAACAGAGGCAGTCGACCACCAGTTCTGGCGCCTTTCCGAGAGCATTGCAGATACCCTTTTGGAGTCCGCAGCACAGTGCACAGCCTGGCCGGTCTGTCCGCCTCAGCCACTTTCACCGACATATTTAACAGTATCCAACGGTGAAGGTTAATCTGAGCTTGTGATTTTCCTTTGTCCACTACTCAATCTTTTGTGACTCTTGGTCTTTACGCACCCGGATACCTGCATGCGCACCCGGTAACGCTGTGAGCTCAAGCGGGTGCCACCGATCTAACGACGGTCTGCAACCATGCTCTGCATGGGTAGAGACGTACTCGTAGGCCGGATTGCTTGCTTGGCCCCAGAAGAACCTGTGTCGCGCTTCGACCTCCTCGTCACTTGCCGGCGGTCAAGTTCTCACATCGTTTGTGCGGCAAAGCGCATTGTGTTTGCGATCCGTCAGGGTACGGCACATGAAGTTGAGCTCGCTTGCTCTCGAAAGCATCAGATTGAGCAGGCAATAGATGCAAAGAGCGTGGCTAATTCGAAGCGATTAACCCGCAGCCACAGTCGGCTCTGCGTAACAATACCTGTTCTGCACCCCTCACGTGGTCTGCCTGTGGAATCGTACAAGTCACTCCATGCTGCCACGCGGCGGCCCGAGTAACGCTCCTGCCGTCATGCTCCATCTTCGTAGCCTCCGCCGCCTGAAGCAGGTAGCCATCCGCTCCTCATTCGCCTGATACCCCGCGCAGCTTCGCGGGCCAGGTGACCGGGAGCCGGTGAGGGCAATCACTCAGCCCCTTGATCCCCATCTACCCACCACCCAGAGTATCGTGTTCCCTCCCCGACCCTCGCGGCAATCATCCACGGTGAAAGCTATAAACCGCGCAGGTCCCTGCTCGCGGCAGTAACCAGCCAATATCTTCTCACCGATCGGCACCGGGCACTCCTGCACGCCCACAATGTGAGCGTGCGACCCCAGAAAAAGGCCCTCGCCTGTGTCACGGCTACACAGCAGTAGCGTCACCACCATCAGCCAGGTGACACCAGTCCCTCAGCTGTACCGAGATATCGATCACATCCCGTCCTCCCCGCCAGCATCAAGCAGTAAGCTGCTGCTGTCCCACATCGAAGTGGAAAATCCGGGGCGTCTGTCACCAGGGGAGGCAACAAATCCCCCGATAGGCCGGGCCACCCACTCCCAAGATCCTCCCCGCCTCGTTCCCCGGTCACCCCGATCACTCTCTGGCCTTCTTCTTGAATCCCACGAAAGTCCCGTGTCAGCCTTCCCGTCTTATCCCATCTACCACAACCAAGGTGAGATTACGCGGCCGCCCGGCCGGGTCGGCCCACCCCTCGATACCCGTCTCTCACCTCACACCGCTGACGATGTGTGGCGCGTCGAAGAGTTTCATGTTCTGTCCTGTCCAGAGCCACAGCAGATAGTACGTCGTCGTCGGTGAGGCAAAAGGCACTACTCAAGCAGCATGGGATGGGGGTGTCGGAGGGGGGGGGGCTTTTCTTCGCCCTCGGTTGGAGGTTACATACTAGCAGTGGTGCCTTGGTTTCTGAGCAAGCAATTTAAGAGCCCCTGTCACTTCGTGGATGAGAGAGGCGATTGGCTCAAGGTCTATCAAACAAGCTGGCGAAAACTTGGTACGCGCAACAATTACGTGACTGACGGTGAGAGGGAATGTGTGTGTGTTTTATGCCTCCCATGTATGTGGCTTGAAGACTGCTGTCACACAAACTCACTCACGCATGTACGAGAATATAGCCGGCGCAAAGATTCCGGCGGCATGGGAGACTAGATGGTAACACAGAATGGGGGTGGGCTTACGTCGTAGCTATGCATAGTGCATTCATCGCCTGTCTGATGACAGAAGAGTCCCTGAAGGATTGAAGATCTTGTTCCTGCAACGATATACAAGTGGGATGCGGCGGTAAGTTGACGGGAGACATATTGCCTTCACTTATAATAAAATCCTGTGTATACCGGAATCTAAGCTACTCTTGGGTTGAACAGATTTCCAAGCAAGTACGTTCTGTTTACCGACTTGGTTGGTGCAGGATTGGACCAGTCTGAGCTCTACTCATAATCATAGTAATTGGACCCTTTGGGCTTCTTGTGCTGTGGTTGTAGGTAATCTCAGGTATGCCTCGTGGGAGCTCGAGTCCCGAATAATACGCACACAATGACTATGCAGTCATCATCAGCCCTGTTCCAGCGTTCATCCCACCCGTTCGACGCCGAGGTGTTCGCCCATCCACACTCGTGCTGTGTGCGCCCGACCTCAGAGCCCGCACTAGCGTCGCCCTGCCGCACACCTTTGGTTCGCTGTGACACTCCTGAGGACCGCATCCTGCAAGTAGAAGTTGAGAGTCATTACAATGTAGTACTGGTATGAGAATCATACCCCACTAGAGGTCTGGTCGCCGCCGTAAAACGGGCACTTGTGCTTATGAGTGAAGGTTTGGTAGTGGTGATGCTTGTGGGTCTCGGGGGGGGGGACATCCTCGATGAGACGAGGATCAGTCCACGAGACGGCATGAGTGTGATAACTTCTTCCGATGGACGCCGTCTGAAGATGGGCGGGCACAGGGAATGCACCAGACCGGAAGAGCAAATCGACTGTCGAACCCGGTCACTGGAGTAACCAAGGCTCCAGTTTGATCGTATCATTCGCTGGAATGGAAGCCGCAGATTGGGTCAAATTCTGCTGAAGGCCAGACCGAGGTGACTTCCCGCTGTTTCCCTCAACGCTCGTCGTCCAAAGACGGGACTAAGTGAGGGAGGCGCCAAGGTGTTGGGAGGCGGTCGGGGTACCCTTCGTCTCGACTCTCCTGACTCACCGGCTGATGACAACAAAGAATTGACAAAGTTACCGAGGGCCAGCCGCGATGTCAAAGTGCTGAGTACCAAGTTTTGTTTGCCTGGCCTCACCGTGATCCGTGCTGGTCACCATTCGCCCCCGAGCAACACTTGCTGCCCTCGTCCGAGGACATTGCATCTCGATTTCAGCTCCCGGCCACCGCTTGCACCCAATCCGAGAGAACGATGCGAGGCGGAGCCGTTGTTTGTTTCAAGGGAGCTATTCGTTTCAAGTCCCTTTGCTCGCGAGTGTCACCTTATGCGCGGTGAGCATGACATGCCACCAGGGAGAGAAGTCCTCACCTCACGGCAGTTTGTTTAGTTTGAGCCCAAGACAGGAAACGGGACTAAGTTTGCTGATCGTTTCGATCTGCGTTGCAAACCTTCAATGACTCCATTGCCGCGGTCGCACATCACGACTTCTTCAACACCCAGTAATCGTATGGGCACTGCGGAGGCACAAGGGGGAGGCAAATAGTGCAAGGCAGTACCACCACGCATAATCGCCCCGCGGACACCTTCCACACCAGTAGAAAGCATGCCTAAGCTTCGCAACCATCACAAGGAGCGACCGAGTCCCTGCGCCGTCAGCGCTCGACACCCCGGGATGACCGGAAGGTTGCTGCAAGGCAACGTGCTAGGGCATCCGACCAGTCTCACTGGCCTTCGTGAGCCGACTCAGGGGTCTTGAGGAGGAGTGTGAGACGGCGTGCATGCTGTGACGCTCGAACCGTCCTGGGGTAGGCAGTCTACTCAGCATCATCCCTTCCTTGGACGACGATGACAAGGAGGCCAAGATGTCTCTCTTGCCCCCTACTCGCGCCTGCCCCCTTCCCAATGGGAGGCCGCTGCAGCCCAGCGGATAGTGCTTCCGACCTAGGACGAACGCCGTTCAGATCGAGGTGGGTGCCCCCCCTCCCCGGCCAGTGCCTGCGTTCCTCGAGCGTGGCGAAGGGACCAGACCTTGGCCCCTCATCGCAAGTCCACCTACAGGCACACAGAGGCCCTGGGCAGCCGATCGCGGGTCGTAATAGCCTGAGTGGCGGCAAGGTAGTACAAGCAGACCCACCCTCGCGCACTCGCAAGACCATGGGCAAACAGCTCTTAGTGCCTCGATTGTCGCCAGCAAAACGCCGTCTCGGCAACTGGGAGCTTGGACACAGGAGGCATGGGACCAAACATTGGATGTCGTGAGAATGGGGGCACGTGCTTCTAGTCCAAACAATCGGCAAATTAGCTCTTCAGAAGCCGAAAGTGATTTTGACGTCTTCATGAGACTATGGGTCAATGTTTGGTTTCAGCCACTGACTTGCAGGAGAAACAGAAGGACTCGCGAAGAGTTCGGATGTCGGATAGGTTGGACATCTCTGACAAGCTTGGAAGTGATTTGAGATGCGCACCAGGGAGAGCATGGGCGGGAGGGCGCCCACTCGGACTACCGGCGAAACAACAGCCGGGAGGCTCTTGTCAGGCTTGGCATCCAGTCGTCGAGGTTGTCATCGTGTCTCCAAAGAACGGCGCATCCCAAGTGAGAGTGTCACCGAGGTGAAGAGAGACCCGACGATGAGAGCGGAACTGTAGCATATCTCGTTAGCCAATCGTAACCTGTGTATGATTGCGAGCAAAGTGGGACTGGCCTAGAGTTTGGACGGCTGGGAGCGTCTGAAGCTAGCAGGAAGCTGATTCGTGAGCGATGAAACCTATAGGGCGGGACCGTTTAGCTGGCTCGATGGATAAGATGGCTGTCGAGTGATGAGCCCATATGCGACCCCAAGTTTTGAGTCGAGGGTTCACTCGTCTGGTAAGAAGCACCCTTGCTGTTACACTGACAATCGTGGCGCAGCTTCATCCTTAAAATTGATGTTTGTCCCAAAGAGCGGGCTGGCATGCTCAAATATGGGGGAGGGCGCGGGGACTAAGTTCGTTCAGGGTGCGCATGACAGAAACAGCGGCATAGGGGACGTCAATCAAACAGAAAGGGCGATCTGCGGGCGCCGCGAAGTTTTTTCCTCTGAGATAGGCGCGAACGCGACTGGTTCGCCAAGAGAGAGCCAGGGTGAGGGTCCTGAGGGAGGAGGACTAGCCACTGTACGCAGATGGCGTGTTGGGGTGAGGTGAGCGTGCGGCGGAAAAGACGGACGACTCGCTGGGACTCGGCCGACGGAACGGGCAGGGTGCTGGTTGCTGCTGCGGGTGCGGGTGCGGGTGTGACTGTGCTTGCACCGATGTCAGCTAGGGGCGGGCATGGAGGTAGGATTCGGTAGGGTGCCGAGCCTGTCTGTCCAGGGCGTCAGCTGCCAGTCGCGGCTCGTCCTGGTCTCGCAGGGTTTCACAAAAATGCCACTTAAGCACGAGGACGAGGGAGCTGCCGCCGCATGACAGAACGCCAGCTGGGGTTGTTGACGAGAAAACGTCGTGGATCGTGGACGATCATTGTTTGGGACCCGCGAACACGGGTTAAGAATACCACGCTGTGGTCCAGTGGTGATGGAGGAGTGTTTGGGGGAGCTGGCGGGTGAAGCAAAAGGGCTCGAGGACGCGATTGGCTGCTCATTGCAGCTTCACCTGGGAGCTGCCGGTCGATCATCCGTTCCCACCGCGCAGGCCAACTGGGGACAGCTTTCGGTGAGCTGTGGAGAGCCGGACGGACCTGGTAGGTGTAGGGCTGCCGTGCCCCTGTCCTGCCTGTGCCGGTTGGGCCCCTGGTGGTGGACCAGGTCCGCGTTCATCGCATGGGTTTGTCTTTTGGGTAGCGTTTTGGGCTTGGATGGGATGGGCAGGGATCGGGTCCGACCTGGGCTGGGGAAATGGGGAGTGGGGTGCAGGGGCAGTCTGCAGTGGAGAGAGGAAGGCGCATCGTGTTAGGTAAGCAGGGGACGGCCAGTCACAGGGACGACAGGGACGAAAGGGACGAAAGGGCCGGATGGCACAGACTGAAGACTGTCTGTGGAGTCTGGAGACGAGACGGTAGACTCGAGACTCGAGACCAAAGAGGCGAGGTGAGGGCGGGCACAGACCTGGCTTACCCAAAAGAGTATCTGGACTGGACCCCGGCCTGACCCTCGAGCCTCAGGAGACATCAGATGAAACCAGGCTGGCGGCGGCTTCTGCAGGCCGACCCTTCTTGCTCTTGCTGCCATGGCCTTGGTCTTTTGGTCTGAAGATGACGAGAGACAGGTTGAAAGGGCAGGCACGAGGCCGGCCTTGCTGCATCTCATCTGCCGAACATCAGCACCCAAAGACAAGACCGGACCTCCGGGCCAGTCATGTACCTGAATGCTGTACAGACTACAGACTACCAGGTAAACAGCAGCATCTGAACGTTTGAACCTGAGATGGCTGCCTTCGGTGAGGGCGAGGGCGAGAGCGAGGGCGAGGGCGATGACTGTGGATATGGGATTGTGGATCTAGCTCAATCTGAATCTGAAGCAGCGCCCGAACCTGGACGAAGCTCACCAACCGGATCAAGCCTGGGCTGGCTGGTCGTCAGTGACAATGTCGAGGTTTGTCCGTGGTACGGAGTATTGCACGTCGCCGCGGTTTCTGCAGTCGCATGCCGTGTTCGGCACCTGCCCCATTTGGGTCCTTTGCGAGGCTGAGAGGAATTGCTCGATTCCCAGCCGACCACTACTCTGCGCTGCACTCGCATCGCATGTCTACCACGCACCTGGGGCAAGCATGGCACATGGTTCCCCATCCGTTCAGCACTTATAACTGGATATCTATTGTTAAGAAAAGCTGGCCCACATACATGGTACCACGGTACTGCGAAAGGGGACGTCAACGTCTTTCCTGTCTCTAATTTTAGGAACCGCCCGCGCGTCATTCCCACCTTCGGCCGGGTTGACAAGCCCTACGAGTAATCTATCACCGACAGAGTCCCACAATCGGGATGTTTTTTTTTTCTTTCTTTCTGGATGATGCTGCGCACAGCACCTGTACCACAGCCCAGCCCAGCAGGCCCAGCACGTCACACCCCAGCGCCGGCGAAATGTGTACTATTACGCTCCCTGCCCGCCGTGCCAAAGCGGGCGACGGCAAGGACCAGGCCCCCTTCTTTCCCTTGTCCGACTCCACGTCCAAGGGCTGGCCAGCTCCAGTCTCCCCGGTCACGCTGCGCATCGTCGATATTGACAGCCGGCGCTTTATTAGTATTATTAGTAGTACACAGTATTAGTATTATTATTATTAACATCAAACTTTTGAGGCTCGTGCATCTTGCGCCGGGTCATGGTACGACTTTGCACTAACTGGATGACAGGCAGGCCATGAACCGTGGAATCATCGCATGCCTATCCGGGCATGTGCAAGGGCTATCCGTGGCTTTCTCACGTCAATTGACATGTTGGGACACTTCTCAGCCCGAGCATTGGACGATCCACATGCCCCGACCTGCCAGAGTGCCAGAGTGACAGAGCACCCAGAGCACCCAGAACACTCAGAACACACTGGGCGACGACGCATGAATGTGATGACACCTGATCCCTGGCGCCGACGAGTTTCTTCAGACTTCGGCTGAAACACAGGCTGAGCACTCCACCTCTGCAGTGTCCACCACACCCGAGCCCTCCTCCCACACCACCACCTGCCCTACTGCTACCCTGCCTCCTGACGAGACCATGGCCATGACTGCCAGAGGGGCCACTCAGTCAGACTGGCAAACCGCAACCTGCGGGCTGCGCACTGCGCCTGCGACACAACGTCAACCCATCAATTCAGTCCCATGCCTGCATCTGCACCCATGTCGTCAAGGGCACGCGAATCTGACAGTCGCCGTTGGCCCCGCATCTGCTCAGCGCTGCTCTGCATATTTGCGACCCTAGGCCCAACCTTGCCCGGCTGCTAGTCACCCACTCACAGCCCGTCGCACGTCCGACCTTTCTCAGGTCCCACACACTCCCTCGTCTTTTTTTTTTTTTTTTTTTGGGGGGGGGGGTACGGAGTACTGTGGTAGGTACTTGTGGTAGGCACTGAGCACTGACTGTGCAGCAGCGCCGCACCACCCCATGCCCAACTAAGTCTCTGACCCGTCATCTCTGCATCCCACCCCCGGCTCCAGTCGTATGCACCGTCGCCCGCCTTCCAGCTGCCTCAGGTTCTTCTGAAACATCCAGCAAATCCCACGGACCAATCGCGTTAGGACTCAGTTCACCACCCACCGACGACATCCCATGTGTGCTGCGCTGCCGCTGGCCCATCCGAGGCCGAGCCTAGTTGACGAATCTCATGTCAAGCTGTCTGACAGCTATCACGGCACTTTTTGAGATCTATGCTGCCATCTCGGAATACAGATGATGGGAAACGCCAGGCCAGCGGAAACGTGCACAAGCATTTGGCGGGCCCATATACATGAACGGGCAGCTCACACCGGGACACCTGTCAGCGGTGGTAACTGGCGGCTGTTGTTCTAGGCTGGCCCGGCAAATCGACTAGAGTTTTTCCCGCTCAAAGCGCATCAAGGGACTCGTGTGCTTGCTAACCTCAGCCGCCGCCCGTTTCCCCCATTGATCGACACAACGGTATTTGATGCAGATCTCTCACTATGCCTCGAAGCTTTCGGTGCCCTTGTTAGCGGAGAGAGTTTCACTGCTTGAGCGGCAATGGGCCAAAGTCAGCTCACATGTGAACCCCCACCTTCCTCTTCACCAACTGGGGCAGAAGGCCCTTACTCGCTGCAATTATAGGTGCTAAGACTGGCGATTCACTCACAGTTAGGGCCCATACTGGAAATTAGTAAACTAACAGGTTCCGAGCGCAACGAACCGCTTTTCGGGGCTCGCTTCCACCAGGCCGCGGCCGCAGGAAATGACACGTTGGGCTGGCAGTCATGGTCCCGCTGTGTTCTTCGCCCCCGTTCGGAGGTTTTCTTTACACCTTGCGCGGCTTCTCCCGCGCTCACCTGCAGTGACTATGGTGCTCTTGGTACAATCCACACAACTGTACAATTTTCTCTGCCCAGCGACAGCCCACCAAGTCGCGTCTAGACCATGGCGCTTCCCGCTGTCGCATTGCTGCAGAAGGCAGCTCGGCACTCGATCCCAGATTCTGCCAGATCTGCCTCATTTTTTCCTGGTAGTGACCAGAGTTTGTCGCCCTTACGTTTAACCGGCCATGATCGCAGGAGACAATGCGACCGGGGACTAGAATGGTGATTAGCAAGTCGCTGAGCTCCTCGCACGAAGGCTTCGTGCTATCAGACGAGTCTGCCCACATGAATGGTTTCAAGCCCCATCCCGGGTCTCAGTTTGCAGATCTCCCCTGCTGCTGCGCCTCGAGACCGAGTACGTACCTGACCACGCTGCCGTCGCATGGCTTCCACAAAGGGAGCAAGGACTGTACGCAGCCCGGGCAGCTAGTGGTCGGCCGTGGATTTCCCTGTGGTGATCGCTCTTCGGATCAGACGAGCATCTGACGCCATGATCAACCGGAGCCAATCTGATACAAGGATATTATTTTCAAACGGCGCCGGCAAGTGGATGCACTACCCTCAGGGCGGGCCTCGGCGAGCACGTATCACCTACACCCACACCAAAGACCCATACCCATGGTCGAGACAGGGACCACCACGCTGGGCGGTTGAACCACTCGGGAGGCTCAAGAGCCCCGGCCAAAACCTACCTGTGGGGACTGCTCAGGATTCTCTGAAGGCTTTACCTCAATGCGTGAGGCGCCCTGCTTTACCTTGCCGCAACTGGAAACTCTTTGCTGCACTTGACCTCCCTTTCCCTCTCGTACCTATTGCTTGCTACTACCGCCGGAGAGCTGGCCTCCCTTCCAAATTATTCACCCTCGACGCATTGATTCCGGACAGGGGTGAGTTGCCTCCAGCGCTGTGTGGCCCATTGCTGTCTTTTGGAACATGGACTGAACCCTCCCCTCCTCCCCAGGATGTCAGGCTTGCCCTTCTCGGATCGCCAAACAGATCTCCTTTTCAGCCACCTCTCCACGCTTTATGCGTTGTCGGCACTGCCTTGTTTCTATTCCCCTGGCGCCGTTGCTAGTTCGTGCCTGGTGCTCCTGGCTCCCTCCTGTTGAGTGACTGCTCGTCGTTGTCGTCGTCTCCCCGAGAATCGTCACCGCCGACAACTTTGACTATACCCTCCGTACATTTCTATCTGCCCGGTCTTGAACCCATCTTTTTTATCCTCGTCAGGCGACTAGAGAAGCATTTGACAGTTTGGACCGGATTCTGTACCATATCTGTTCAACGCATCTCTTCACCCGATCCTGATCTTGATCTCATCGACGGTGGCTTACTCTGGGCGACTTCATCGGGCGTCTCTGGCTGGTCCACGCTCAATTTCAAAGGCATCGTCCCAGCGCGTCTCATCCGTCTCAAAGGCATCCGTCCAGCTAGCCTGGACAGCTGCTCGTTGCTTGTTTCGTTCGGCTTCTTCGGTTTCCGATTCGATTGGGGGGTTCAAGCCATATCTTCGTCTGCCATCTTTCGGATGGCCATTGCTCGACCTCTCCGGCTCCTGGGATTTGGTGTTTCAAGTGTTTGAATCTACTTCGGAACTGTCAGTGCCACTCAAACGTTGATCCCGTCCTGGAGTTCGACAACCTTATTCCTCTTTGCTATCCCTGCCACGGATCGTACTACAAAGTACCAAGATATCCCATCCCGTCCACGTCCAACCTACATCGTGACACTTGACAACATCTCCACCTACTTCATCAGACAAACTTACAACATTTAATACCGAGACACCCTCCGCGGAGGCTTTCTTCGCTTCCTACACTTCTCGCCCCCTGTTACCCTCACTAGGAAGCCACGACCTTGGATCATCACTGCCAGATCAAACAACACCGGCCAGGTCTTCATCAAGGTCACCGTCATCTCGTGTCACATACCTGAGCCGACAAACATCTCACTACCTTTGTGGCCCTCGATGGGTGCTTAGTGCTTGCCTGACATAAGAACGACGAAGACGTCTTCCGGGACCTTTTTACGTGTGAGCCTCGCATAACAATCACCTGCCGAAGGGACTTGTACAACACCCGAGGACAATTAGTGTTTGTCCAGTAAACCGGCGGAGTACTGCGAGTATCACCTTACGAGTTCTGACGCTACGAGGCACTGTTTGCCCTTTTCCTTCATAAGACAGCTGGCTGCCCAAGAAGGTTGGAGGTGCTCGCCCGAATTATTCTAAAACGAAGAGGTGGTAAACATAAGTACGAAAGCATTGGATTGTCTGTCCTTGCCGATTCGGCTATCACAACCTGGCACATTACAGCAGCAGAGGTCAGTCATCCATATTGATACTTGCTTTCGGTGGCATCGTAATCTGCGACACAGACGAGTCCTCTGATCGTTCGCCACCTCATTCATGGGGGTCAGTGAAGGCTTACGTTTTTGACAGGTATTGCCTCTAGCACAAGTGGCTCAATGAACGTCACTTCGCTACTAAATACGTCGGGAGCGGCGCAAGCCGCGGGTGCAAGGCGCGCTTCAGGCCCGGTCACCTTGGGTGGCTATGAAGGAGGAGACAGGATGGTGCCGGTTCGAACCTCGAGCGAATCGAGGCTGGCCGGACGAAGCAGGACACCTTGGGATGCTGGTGGATACTCTCTACCATTGACCCTGAATGTCAAGAACGTACAAAACTCACCAGCTGCCAAACCTTCCTTCTACACAGAGGCAACACCAGTTGACAGCGTTGGCTCGACTAGCCCGAAGTCACCAAAGCACAAGTTCTCGGACAGCCGCAGCAGTCTCTCGTCATACACAACGATGTCGTCAAATACCTCGAGTCACTCTCGATCGCATTCGAGAATCTCATCACTGTCCACAGTGAGCGAGTACCAGCCGATGAACTCGTTCATGTCTGATTCGACCCCAACGGAAAGGAGGATGTCCGATCCCGACTCTGGGATGACGTGTCCAACCGTTGTTGAGATTCAACCTCCTTCCCCATCTAGGAGAGGTTTCGACGACGTCTCCCCTGATGCCTCAGACAATGATAGCCCAATGCATTCAGACCGACCCCGATCGCCCTCAGACGCGATTCTGGTTCGAAATCGAGCGCTGGCGGGAAGTGCAAGGTACGTGGAAGTGGAATTCACAATACCCATTGTTTGGTTCTCAATACCTGTTGTTTGGTTTTGTCTTTTCATCCAGTGTGCGCGCCCCTCTATTGCTCATATGTGAATGGCTTCGAGGTTGTGGGGGACCCACTTAACCCAGTCACTTCTTTTCAGTTGTAATTGTTCGTCCACATTGTGACCCATCCTGGCTCTGGTTGGCAGGCCGGCAATTGTTCATTTGGTATTCTTGTGCCATTTCTTGTCCACTGCTTCGCGGTCAGCTCATATTTAAGATCACGGACCTGATCCCTTGGGATGCTTTTCTTTCATCAGCAACCACGACGCGTCGATCAGATGTGCTGACTTTCACAACTGCAGTCCAAGCGATTCCAAGATCATTAATTCCTTCCTACGGCCTGATTCGCCCTCGGCCTCGATTTCCCGGGCACACAAGAGGACGGTATCAGCTCCAGACTTCCCCTCCCTTCAACAGCGATCTCACCACTATCCCTCATTTGGCCCTATGGCGGAGCCCACTCCCCCCAAGTCGCCGCAGGCGGACGAGCAGCAGTCAGTTGGCTCGGACACTGCGATGCCCACCTCGCCAGCTGAGAACACCCAAACGGCCCCGGTGCTTCCTCGCTCCGCCCCACCTGAGCCCAAATGCATGTTCGTTGATCCATGTACTACTGGATCCTCGCTCAGGAAGGCCATTTCTCACATCTTTGGTCGAAACAAGCTGTGTACCAAGGCCATCCCTCATGGAATCTGGGTTCACTACTGTCGCAAGCACTACCAGCGGTCTCGTTATCGCAACGCTACGGACTACGCGATTCGGCAAGTCGAGCTCGTTCTGATCCAGATCGAGAAGGTCCACGACTGGAGCGAGGAGAACATTAAGACTGGTCGGCGAGGAGAAGGCGTGCTCAAGCACTGGACTTTGCAGGCCCGTAAGCGCGAGGCCAAGCGTCTCCAGGAGTCTGACTCACGAAAGCGTCGTTTCAACGACGAAGACGACGATGACCAGGAGTTCAGCAGCGGAACAGCGATCCCTGGCTGGCTACAAGACAAGCTTAACAAGGATTACGGAACTGAGGAGATGCTTGCCATCATCAAGGATGTCAAGGCCCGAATGGACGCTGGGGAGATCCAGCAGATACCCGACATCGAGATCCTCCCCGAGATCATCACCGATGGCAATGAGTCGAGGCCCAAGGCAACTGTCCGCCGTACCGGTAGCAACGGCAGCGGCCACCGTCACACCAAGTCTGAGGTCTACCGCGCCCCTCCTTCCATGAGCAGCTACAACGGCCGCCCGGGCATGGCATTCGGTCAGGATAACAAGCGCTTCCGCACTGGCGCCAGCACCTATCAGATGCCCATCCACACTTTGACCCATCGCTCGCTGGGTGGCATGAATCAGGGCTACCCATATCAGATGGGTAACGGATTTGCAGCCATTGCCGAGAACCAGGCCGACCCTAACTTCTGGAACCCTCAGCCGTACAGTAGCAATACTGTCCTGCCCGCTCCTGTTCCTCAGCGCCACGTCAGTGTGCCTATGGCTCCGGACAACAACACTGTCCAGTCTTATGCGCCTCAGAGCCGTCCTATGCACGTTAGGAGCGTGTCAGAGAACCCTGTGCTGCACAACTCTGGCCATGGCCCCACTGGATTCCGCCCGTACGCCTCGCAACCCAACCAGGGTTTCCAGCAGCAGGAGATGTTCGCCAACTACCCGCCGCCCCAGGGCTATGGCGGACCCCCGACTTACCAAGGACAGAGTTATGACCCCAACATGGGCTCAAACGACCCTAACACCCGGTTCTTCGGCCAGATGGACGGAACCTTTGATGGTGGAGCCGATTGGGACAGCCCGCGCAACGGCCACGCTCGCGTTCAGAGCACCTCCTCTATGCATCCAGCACACATGCAGCGACACTTGTCCATGTCCGGTGGCCCCCCATCGATGAGCTCCCTCCCATCGATGAACGGCATGGGTAACAACGGCATGCCCACCTATGGCTATGGAGACTACCAGCAGCACCAGCAGCAGCACCGCTACTAGCTGTCTTGCATCCCAGCATTGCACAAGTTCTTCAAAGCTTCAATTCAGGATTCATTTCTCGAATTCAAAGTCTGGATGTTCAATTTGCGGGTGACTTCGCCTCCTGGACTCTCTCATCGTTGAGATTTGGTTTGTTTTGGGCGTCAGGGCACGCTACGTTTTTTGGTACGGTCGGCGACGGGGACGGCGAAACTGGAAAAAGGGGGTCGGTCTGGCCAGGCCCATCATTCGAGATACCACGTGTTGCGCTTCCTTTCTTTTATCATATGATCCTTTCTAATACTTGATGTCATCAATGCTCCTCCTCACCAGCATGGGGATGTTGCGGCGGGTTTCTTCCTCGCATCTAGTTCTCACTCCACAAAAAGGCGAAATGGCTGTCGGCGTTGGGGTCCTCACGACGAAATGATTCGAAGACGCAATGGATATTTGACGTCTTCCATTACTTTCCTTAATTAATAAGCTATTTTCCCCGTCTCTCCAGTTGAATCTGTGCAAGTTTTGACAGAGTGATAACAGCTGAAGATGACGGACCAGGATCTGGCTTATTGGGCCTGCCTGCGGAGGGAAAAGAGGAGTCTGTCACTTGCGTTGGTCATTGCGATACGCAATCATGTTGCCCTGATGGACATTAGTTTAGACAAAGGACCCAAATCATGATTATGTGAAAGAAAAGTTCTCTGCTTCACGTGTGAATCTGGGTGATTCGTCTATTGTGGTCTCATCCGAGCCTGCGGCAAGCGAGCATTCACCTTCACCCCAGCTGCCAGCCTTGATATCTACCCAGGCCTTCCCCAATATGTGCGATGACTTTGCAAGCCCCCGCAAGGCGCCTTGCAGGCGAGCACCTTTCAAACAGTCGCTCGTCTGAGGTGAGGAACCTGCCGATCTTTGACCCAGTTCACAAGTTCACAGCAGCCTTGGAAGGCCCTGCAGGAGCTCTGCCGTCCCGGCACTAGCAATGGATTGTGGAAGGATAACAGCAAAGACAGCCATCGAAAGTAATCGAGTCCTTATCAACACCCCATGCCAGGGCTGTGGCCCTTTTCTCCTGATATTGTACTAGAAAATCTTCACACACCATTCTGACCCATTTGTAGCTTCTCAACATTGGCATCATATTTCAGCACCTACGGGAAACCGTTTGCTAATTTGAGACTTGCCACGAGATGATATCAGACTCGCAACATGTTTGAACGATTCGGGTGGATCGCCTGCCTTATGCATCTGCATAAGCACTCGGATACTAACAGAAGAAGACGGCTCTGTCTGTAGATGCTCCAACGTGCCACAGGACACCAGCACAGCAAGTCGCGTTCTGGAAACCCCTCCAAGCCACATGAACACGAGGCACCAAACTCGTCGAAGCCCGGCGCAGAATGGCCACAGAATCTCATCCTGACCCGGTCCTCGCATGAACGGGGGCCTCCAGGCGCAGCCATAATACGACACCGGGATAAGCACGGACTGGAACCAACCAGTCGGGGACATCGTCGGGGCATTTTACACTGCCCCGAAAGGGTTATTTTGAGGCTACGTGAATGGAACGAGGGATATAGTAACGCCCAAGGGCCCAAGAGTGCTGGTTTTTAGAGCAGAGAGAAGAAGCCGAGCAGCCCAAAGCCGCCCGACACGCATGAGCCGACAGCTGGGACGACGCGCTGGATCGGGCAGGCTTCTGATTAGCGTTCGAGCAGTACCTGGGACGAACGAGCCGAGCGGATAAGGAGAGATAGAAAGAAAGCCGGCGCAACGGGCAATTCAAACTTGTTGAAACTTGGCCGGAGAATCAGGCCACCGGCTCATAACCCAGAGAGCGGACTGGAGGCGGGAAGACAGGTGGGACAGATCGGATGGTGCTCATGTCCCAAATCTGAGAAACCACTACCTCGGGACGAATGAGAACACCGCAAGCCGAGAAAGAACAGAGGGGGGTATTTCTCGTCATCAGTCTTGTTGGCGGTGGCGGCGACACCGCCGAGTCCACAGGTCTATGCATGCATGAGATCTGCTTGGGTGGGGTGACCTCCTGCGGAACAACCTCTAATTTTCCTATGGGAGAACATACTATCCTCCTATAGAATAACATCTCATAATATAACCTCCTTAATTCCTGAAGCATAACTTCCTACAAGGCAACTTCTTGATCTTCCAGAAGTTAGACTATCGCAAAATGACCTCTTAAAGAACAACCACACGTTAGGAGTCTTACAGGACAAAACCCTAAGGAATCACCTCTAAAGAAGAACCTCAAGATGGACTGTGCACAGGATGACTTCCAATAAACCAGAAAGGTACTCAGGTAAGCCAAAGGGGCTCAGCTCCGACATCATACAATTGTTTTCGAGGTGTGAAGGTATTACGGCAGTAATGTACGCGACACACGAGGTGATCAGCACGGGAAAATGAACTACGTTTAGGTTTTAGTGGAAAGTTTTATGCGCTTAAAAATATGGTAGGATATAGTATGATGAAGCAACTACTCGTAGTCTCTGGCAAGACGAGAATAAAATCGGCGGAACATGGGATACGAGCGTCGCTCGCTGTTAGTCCTCATGTATGCTGTGCTCCAAGGCTCGAGCAGGAGTGATATAAATTAGAGAAGATCATGTACATATACACCTGTGTCCGGCAAGGGGTATCTCGAAAATTAAAAATGCAAGTTAGCCGAGTTCTTCAACAAGAACTCGAATTGTGGCTGGCGGAAGTCGTCGGCTATCAGGCTTGCCTTGTCAGCATCAAACTGGATCAACTGTTTACTGGACGCCCAGTCTGGCCAGTTGATGAGCTGCTCGCCCTCTGTTGCCTTGGTGCCGCCGGACGCGTCGTTGGGGTCCAGGTTGTACGCAAAGTTGAGGAAGTAGTTGACGACGGCCGAGGCGGCAAAGTTGTCTTTGATGCCGTAGAAGACTTGGATGAGATCGCTGCCGTGGAAAGTCCCCAGCACGGGAGTTCCCTGGTCGTACTGGCTCAGATACGACCAACGCTTGACGCCCGGCTGGATCCCGGTGGTGATGTTGAGCACTGCCCGCCGGGACATTGTGAAGACGGCGTCGCCGAGAAGTGCGGCAATGCGCTTGAACTGCGGGTAGATGTTGTTGTCGTCGCCCGTGTCGAACGGTGAGCCCTGGGCCGGGTCATCGGGATAGATATCAACAAATTGGTCCACGATCTGCGGGTCGGTGTTGGTGAAGTACAACGTCTTGAGGTAGTCCTTGAACTCGTCTCCGGTGGTGATGTTACTGGTGAAGAGGCCGAAGAGGGTGCCCTCGTCCTTTTGGTCACCGAGAATGAAGGGGACCTGAGGAAGATTGCCAGAGGTCGCGAGAGCCTCGGGTGACGCCATCAGGAATTTTCCGTCTGGACGCGGCAGGTAAGACAGGGCAAGGGAATTGAATGAAAGAATTCCAGGCACTGAGTTCATTGACTTGAGAAGTTCCTTGGGTGAGATGCTATCAGTGAAGCTCGCGAGAATGCTGGCACACCACATTGGAGACAAATAACAACAGTACAGTACGGCAACGCATGCTTACCTGGTACTCTGCCTGGCGCAAGCAGTTTAACGTGTCTGCCTCTCCAGCACATCCAACCCCCTGAACCACGGCGTCGTAGACTTGCTGTGCCTTCGCACTGTCAACTGGATCGGTCGGCACAGCGGAGCCAGAATTCATGATTGCCCCTCTGAAGAGAGGTTTCCCCTTGTACGTTATGTCACCTGGAAACCACCGTCAGCCTGCCGAAAAGCACCTTGTTAAAGGGCGAGATCTTACCGTTGTTGGCTATCAACTGATCAAAGATAGAGATCGCCCCAGCGCTCTCGCCCCACAACGTGACCTTGTCGGGATCACCTACAAATGAGATTAGTGTGGGTTGAGAGGAATATTCATCGTATTGGGTTCGGTAAAGCACTCACCTCCGAAGGCCGCGATATTGTCAGCTACCCACTGCATACCCAAGCGTTGGTCTAGCAGGCCAAGATTGGCGCTGCCCTCAGCCAGTACTTCTTTCCCTGCCAGGAACCCGAACCCACCCACGCGGTAGTTGACGGCGGCGAACACGACGGGCTTGCCAAGCTCGACCGACCGCGCGACGACGTTCGAGCCATCGTACATCGCAGTGCTGCCGAGCTCAAAGCCGCCCCCGAAAATCCACAGCATCACGGGGAGCTTGTCTCCCTGCTTGGTGCCGGCCGGGCGCTGGACGTTGACTGTCAGGCAGTCCTCCTGGCCCCCTATGATGTTGTTCTTGAGCAGAGGCGAGTCGACCACCGTCTCCAGGACATCGGCCGCGACTCCTGGGATGTTTGGGATCTGGATGTCCTCCCCAAGCAGGAACTGCGGGCACTGCTTGGGCAATAGAGTCGTGGCATCGACATTTCCCAGAGAACGGCTCGGGTCCAGTGGCACGGGAGGCCTAAGGCGGTTGTTCCCTACGGGAGGTTGGGCGAATGGGATTCCCTTGAAGTTCTCGACGAAGCCGCCAGCGGAGCCGATAAAGGGGAGCACGCTGCCCTCGATGGTGGCTTCGGGCGTCGTGGTTTTGACAGTGGGCCCGAACAGGCGCTTCTCTTTGGTGGACTTTATCCTTGGGGCTGCCTCGGCCCCTGGGGAGAGGAGCAGGAGGAAAACGAGTGTTGAGATCATCCTGAACGTCCAGACGAAAGACAGATAGGATTCAGCGGAGCACAACGAGGGCTGGGTTGACTGGACAGGAGTGACCGTATACAAGCACAGTGAGTGGCTGGCGTGACCACCCCCTCTACTGGAGCACTCGAGAACATCGTGGACGAGATGGTATCCTTTTATTATCCCATAAACAACCCCCGCCGACATATTCAATCTTTCGGCATTACATCATGTTGGAGATCATGCACGCGTATGATGAACACGGAGACAACATTCGGAGCATAGTCAAAGCTCCCGAGGCTTCCAGAAAGCGAGTACGCCTGACAGCTGACTCCAGGGCTGAGAGTCGTGCCGTGTGGGAGAGGTATCAATGCCGTTGGCTGAGGGGCTTCGAATGGAATTCCCGCTTTGGGACAATGTTGAACCACCACCCCTGAGGAGCGCCGGCGGAACTATCCAGGGGAGGCAGGCAAACAGTGAAGGAGATGCTCATCGCCTGGTGACCGGCCTTGTGCGTGGCCGCCGTTGATATGCAGCCCTGCCCTTGGTCGGCACAAGGCACACAACAAAGTCAGACGAAGTGAGGGGAATGTGGCTTCGGCACCACCACCACCACTACCACCACCAGGACTGGACTTGGGATTGGCCATCCGTTCCTCGCGGGGTTAGGAAGTTCCCTAGCACTTCGGCAGCGTGCGGAGGCAAGATGCGACGAAGATCGCCTCCCGCGGGCCCAGTGAAAAATGTCTAGTCGGGCGGAGGAACAAGACCTTGCCTGGATCTGTAAAGTTGAGGTGATCGCCAGGTGACTGGACGACAGGGTGCACAAAAAGGGCAGTCTCCAGCGTCGACCATGCTTCTCGTATTCGCACTGGCGTGCGGGAGCCTGTGGTGAATTACCCAGAAAGGCTGAGCATGATTTACATGAGACCTGGGCAGGGCAGCGCGACGAGGACATGAAGGAGCATTAACGGTTGAGAGAAGACGAACCCTGTGGCAGAGGAGGGGTCGTCTGCAGAGCAAGCTAGGGAAGGCCTTGGCGCGAACACCAGCGCTTGGGTCCAGCAGCTGGCCAGGAGCGGGCGCATGTGAAATTCCGGGGAAGGCATACACGTACAACCATGATTCGGGAAGAGAAGCTTGTTCACCGTGGTGGTGGGTCGGATCGTGAGCGCTGTTCCCTGCCCCGGCAGGCGCTGCGAATCACGAACATTCAGGCACTACAGGTTTGGACGAGTTCGCGCCGCCGCCGCAGGACAGGCAAGGCAGACACGGCATGACGAAATGTGTCTGTAGAACAGACGAAGACACGAACAAGTCAGACCAAGTGCATGTGTGCTTTCCGTAGGACGTTGGAATAACCTTTTGGGAGGACTGCTTTTCCCTGTGGCTTCCCGGGCGGCAGGACTGGAACGGTACGGTTGTGCTAGTGTCACCACGCGTCTTGTCGGGTGGAACACAGATAGCGCCCCAGGTATTCAATCAAGTCTGTCTCAGAGCCCAACACACGGGACCGCCTTGCACTAAGGCCGGCTGGCTGCCAGGCTGGGGTCGCCCCAACAAGGCCCGAATGGACTTCTCACGAGCATTCTCACGTTGGATTGATGCTTGATCTTCAGGGACAGCTCCAAAGGGCATTCCGAATCAGGAAATGCTTGCACGATGATGATGCCCTCCAAACTTGTGATTGATCAGGCATGAACTTTCTGCAGCATACTCTACCACTAGGTTGCATGCGACCTCTATTCGGCTCTACTAGGCTCTACTATTATACAGTCTCGTAAAAAGTCCCTCGGGTGCCTCGACGCACGCGGAGAGGGTGCACTTTGGTCCAGAGCTCAGTGTGCACGGCGGACGGGGCAGGCGAGCCCGCCCACACGGTAGCCGCCGCTTCTTGCTTGGCTTGCTCGCCTTGATTTCTTCACTGTGGCCATATCACATTTTGTGAGAGCATGTCGTCCGCCATGGCTTACAATGGCCCAAGTCCCATTTGGCAACAGCATTCCATTTCTCTTGGCAGGGCCGGCCCTGGCCGTCTTGGGGATGAAACACTAACAGTGCCATCCGTGGGTCTCCAGGGACCTGTGCGCTAGGGGACGTCAATGACGACCCCTTCCCATTGGAATGGCATTTTCTTTGCACACGACAACATTCTGCATCGACTGAGTGCTGCTTTTCACATGCGATAGCTGCCAGTCTTGTTTCGCCCCTACTGCCCCCTCTAGCGCAGAGCTGTCCTCAATCCAGGGAGTCTCCATTGATCGTGTGATTCCCAGCATAGAGCCCTGCTACGGATCTGTTCCCGGTGGGCGTCTCTCTCGCCCTGTCTCAGCTTTGCCTACAAACCGCCACCGCCATTGGCAGGCCTTGACGAGCTCAAAATGTTGTCTGCACTATATGCCCTGGCTGGGGCCGTCTTAGCATATGGTGCCTTGTCTTATTTCAATGGCCTACGCTATCGCATCGCAGCTGCCAGGCGGTCAGGACTGCCATACGTGGTCACCCGTAAGTCTCCCACACATCTCTGCGGCCTTGGCGAGTCGTACCTATTGCTATTGCTAATCCATATGTTAGCCATATCGCCCTTGAGCCATTATTGGCTGTTGACGTTCAAGATATGGACGCCCCTGATCAAGACCCTGCCCAGGTCATGGTGGGAGAGCTGGATAGAGTAAGACTTCAGTGTGGCGGTTGATAGGTGTGTGCGCGCACCCGTACATGGCAGTACAACTGACAGTAGAACCCGATAGTATCATGCAGCCTGACTGGGCATATCGCCTCCTCCGTGAGCCATGGGACCGGCTCGGCGATAGCTTTTTGGTGGTCTCGCCGTTCAAAATAATCATGTGGACATCCAGCGCAGAAGCAATCCACCAGATAACAGCCCGGCGCGAGGCCTTCCCCAAGGACACCTCGGCCTACGAGATCCTGGCCATCTTTGGGCGGAACATGCTCACTACCGAGGGTGCTGAGTGGAAAATGCACCGCAAGGGGGTGTCGCCCAGCTTCAACGAGCGAAATGCTGCCTATATCTTTGGCGAGTCGATCCATCAGACTCAGGGGATGATATCGCAGTGGATGGGCGATGACGCTGAAAACAGGCAGACGACCAGCAGTGCCACCATCAACACTATTGAACACGACACCATGACCCTTGCGCTGAATATCATAGCCCATGTTGGGTTTGGGCTGAGGTTCTTTTGGCCGGGCCAGAGGATGCCGGATGACCTGAGCGTCCAAAACAAGAAGTACGCCAGTTTTGAGCCTCCAAAGGGCCACTCTTTGACCTTTGTGGACTCATTGGCCACGGTCCTCGAAAGGATCCTTGTGCTCCTGCTCACGCCCCAGTGGCTTCTGAAATACCTTCCATTCAAGGCAACCCAAGAGGCGCTGGTCGCCTACAACAATTACGACAAGTACATGCAAGAATTCCTAGAAGACAAGATCGAGGAAGCTCACAGGGGCGCCAGTAGTGATGGTATGGACATTATGGGCCAGCTGGTGCGAGCCACCTATGGTGACAAGGGCAAGAACGAGAAGACGGGCGAGCAACTTAAGATGACAGACGAGATGATCAAGGGTAACGCCTTCATAATCATCGTCGCCGGCCACGAGACGACAGCTAATACCCTGCACTTCACCCTCTGCGAGCTTGCCAACAACCCGGCGGCGCAGCGTGCCCTTCAGGCCGACGTGGACCGCCTGTTCGGGCGCGACAGCGACCCGTCGACGTGGAACTACGAGAAGGACATTAACGCCCTGTGCGCCTCGAACGTCGCGGCGTGCATGAACGAGGCATTACGGCTCATCCCGTCGGTTGTGGACATCCCGAAGCACGTCAGCCCCGGTCAGGAACAGGCGATCACTCTGGATGGCGACAAACACGTGCTGCCAGAAAACACCATGATCATCCTCAACACGGTCGGCGTGCACCGAAATTCAAAATACTGGCCGACGAAGCAGAAGAGTGGGGCCCCGGGGGGATCGAATGATCTAGATGAGTTCCTCCCGGAGCGTTGGTACCGCCCCTCACTGACCAAGGCGGCCGAGGCGCAAGAAGACGAGGAGACGGAGGACTTTGGCGGGTTCAAGGGCCGCGACACTAGCGAACAACTATACAGACCGGTACGAGGCTCCTTCATACCATTCAGCGACGGTGCTCGCTCTTGTCTGGGCCGACGGATTGCGCAGGTTGAGATGCTGGCTGCGCTCGCCGTGCTTTTTCAAAAGTACAGCATTGAGCTTGCGGTTGACGAGTGGGCGTCGGACGACGAGGTCGCCGGCATGACGCTGGAAGAGCGGAAAGAAGTGTACGAAAAGGCGAGAACCAAGTCCAGGGAAACGATCAGGCAGGCGACTTCGATACTGACGCTGAAGCTGCACGGGAAACTCAAAGTTCCTGTCCGGTTGGTGAAGAGGGGGGAGGAGAGGTTTGTGAGTGCGGTGGACGTCTAATGTAACAACATACTACGCGTGATCATGGCAGCGACGCCGGACACCAATCTAGCGTCAAGTCTATGAGATTTGTGTTATACACGGAGTCTGTTTGAAACTTAATAATGAAGACAGCGCGGTCTGCATCACGCCATCAATGATGTTGTTGGCCGACCGTCGAGTTGGGGGCATTCAGGAGCACGCGATTTACATAGGCACCTCCTATGTGTGTCTTCACGAATGGCTCCCTACCCGCATCCTAGGAAATGATACCATCAAAATGAGACGCGAGGGTGAGATGGCATGGTCTGGGATCGACAATGACCTGCCAACCAGCGAGCGAGCAAAATTACCCATAATGGCCTCATTTTGGGACGAGCTGGCAGCCCTGGATCGCAAATACTGGTACTCTCTCTGCAGACAAAGAAATGGCCCCTCGGGCTACCACTTCCAGCCCCCTGATTTCCAAAATGGTACAAGGTGTGGCCCAAGCTCCAAGCTGGAGAAGCTAACTCGCGTCCCCGACGGACCGCGCTTTCCCTTTCCCACCAGGACCCATCCCCACCTGCTCACAGGTCCACATTACCTTAGGTACCCAGCCAACTGGCACCCCCCCTGCCCACCAGGGTCATCTGCCACAACACGCAGACCACCCCCCCCCAAACATTGAGATCAACAACATAACCCGCCCGCACCACTCGTGTCTCGGCTACAAACACACCCAGTCCAACATCTCTGTTGTGTTCGTTGATGCCCCATTACAGTAAATACTGTCGCCCGCAGAACATCTGCCCCTCGCACACAGCTCACAAGCATCACACTCTCATCGCACCCTCCACGCGACCATAACCGCCCCAGCAACGGCACTGACATCATGTCGAGCTCATCGAATAGCTTCCTGCGCGGCCAGCGCAAGTCTGACCTCCTCGAGTTGGCCGAGACTGTTGGTCTGGAAAAGTATGTCCTGGATGTTGTTTTCTTTGATCTTGTTTGGCCTTCGCATCGTGAAACTCCTTTGCGACGCGCGGAACTTGCATCGCAGCCCGCTCGTCGCTTCATGGCCGGCCTTGCTGTCGCAGCCGTCGCATCGCGCCCGTCTCGCTCGGCTGGGTTGCGCCTGAGCAGCGACGCGCGTCGTCCCTAGCCATATGCGCAGCCCCAAGAGTCCCACTCTCTCTCTCTTGCAAGTAGAAAGCACTCCGTGACTAACGCGCACTGCCGATTCCAGCACCGATGGTTTGAAGAAGAGTGATCTCGAGGTCGCGCTTGACGACTTCCTCGCTGAGAACTCGAACCAGTTCAGCAAGAACCCGGCAACTCAGCCTTACTACCAGGCACGCGCTCGCGCGATAGGTTCGCCAGTGAAGAAGGAGGCGCCACCACCTGCTGAAGCCCCTAAGACCGCGAAGCGAAGGGCCGCAAAGGCGGCCGAACAGAACATCGCCGCTACTGCCGGGTAAGTTGCGCCGTCCTACTCGGCCCCGGCGCGTCGTCTGTCGCACCCCGACGCCGGGCCGTGTAAACAAGGCCCAACACGCTAACGAGTTGCTACCAGCGATGACTCTGAGCTGGCCCTGACCTCCGCGACGCCGGGCCGTGCCATGTCCCTTGCTCGCCGCATCCCGCTCCCCGCCTCGCCGGCCGACGTTGCCCGGGTCGTCGACGAGCGCACCGTCGCGCTCCGCGAGCGCGTCGTCACGCTGTACGAAGACTCGGGTGTCAAGGAGGTCGCATACAACACGCGCGACTCGCTGTCCACCGTCACCTCTATCTTGTTCTGCATCAACGCGTTCGAGCTGTATCACCTGCGGAAGGAGATCCTCTCGGACCGCTACGCCTTCACCATCCCGGCCATCTCGGCGCTAGGGACGTCGGACTACCCCGTCGAGGTGCCCGACATGTTCCTGTTGCTGACGAGCTCCTTCTGGAACCCCGCGCTGCTCTGGGCTTTCACCAGCGTGGTCGTGCCTTCGTTCTTCGGCTTCTACTTCAACCTCTCTGCCGCGCACTCGCAACCTGGCCGCGGGAGGAGGAGCTCGCAGCCCGAGACCGTGGTTGATCCGCTGACCTTCAGCATCGCCAAGGCGGTCATCACGTACGTGGTCTATCAACAGGGCGTCACCTTTGGCGGCTGGGTCGACCAGACCTCCGTGGCGCGCATCAACTCGGCCATCTACGGAGGCTGGAAAGGCGTCATCGTCGGCGCCGCAATCACGGGTATTGCAAGCTTCTACGACGCTGTCCTGCGGAAGTAGCGGTCTCGCTAGTTGTGCGCGGCGAATGGGCCATGAGGCTCTCGCTACCATGGCGCACTAGCCGCTATTCCACTACATATTGAACTATGCGAGGCATGCGGTGCAGTCTCGGGGCGTGGTGGATCCCGCTATTCAGAGAAGGGCGTTACAAGGCGTTTACGGCGTTGTGGCGTCGCAGGGCCTACGGCTCCCCTTTTGACCAGATACCTCCCTTTGATTCTTTCTTCGGCTATGACCTTTCAAGAGGGCAAGACATGGCACACTTATGACCGCGGGAGCCTGTTTTACGTGTATACGCCTTGTGGTTGACGTTGGCAGACTTTGGGTAAACACTAGGGTGTTGGATCCGGGGGTGGCTTTGTTGCGAAAGTTGAATGCTTATGTTCGAATGGGACGCATTGGACTTGTTTTTTTAGTTGTTCGAAGATTCAGGCGATGGGAGCGGCTATGCGTGCTCTCACGGTCTTTTCGCTCACCCAAATTGCTGGTTAGAAATACGTACAGCATGGGATGAGCTTACGCGGGGTTATATTGGGTAAATGTTATGAGGCACGGCACGACAAAGTTCTGAATCATTATCGATATCCTTCACGAGGAAATTGCCGCCAGTATCGCCGTGCGACTTGTGTGTCCGTGGTATTCATCCCCATTTCTCCTGTGAGACAGGAGCATTGTCGGACGGGTGGTGGTCAGATTCGCTGGCGTTCAATGGGCGCATTACCGACAGCGCGGCCCGGACGACGAACGCATGAAGCAAGCTTGAAGCCTTTCCTCGTCGGAGTTTTCATGCTGCAGATGGTGACGCACGCTCGGGAAGTCCAAAAGGCGAAAGGGCGAGAGGGAAAAGATCTTGCACCCGGCGCGTCGTGGGGGAACGAGCGGCAGTGTTTTCAATGCTGTTTGTCCAACGCATACACGGGCCCCATGCCGGTCTGTCGCTGTTCTATCGACCCACATGAAGGACAGAATAGGAGAGGCAATGCATATTGGAAATTTGCGTCTTTGCCCGAGCGAAATACCCGGAAGGGTGATCTGCTTTGGCCGATCGGATGTGCCTTGACGCTCGGCGGGCTTGGTAATAAAGCCGCGTGGCCGGCCGGTGCATCATCCAACCCATTGGCATCGGGAGAAGGGAACAGGAAGATAGATGAACAGGGCTCCCAGAAGATGAGCTTACAGGAAAACAACAGGTAGAGAGCTGAAGGGGGTCTGCGTCCATAGGTGGGATATGGCCGCCTGGCGATACGTATAATGCGCCAGGAAGCAGAGTGAGACTGAATCGGTCCTTTACGTTGACTACTACTACTGCCCTCACCGACCCCTCCATTGAACAACTGAGAGTAGATGATCCCCAATAGTGACGACATCATGGTCCCTGTGACACTCTCTCGCAATACTTCTTTCAACCTCGAGTAGGATAAGCTCTTATAGAATAACCTGGTATGAGACGACCTCTTAACCTCGTCTATGATCACTCCCTACAAGTCTATACCAGAGGGGGATAAGCCACGGAGGTTCTGGTATGATATCATATTATTTTTATGGAAGATGTGGCGGTGTTGCGGTAACAGTGTACGTGAAAAGACCCTTTGAAGATCTCGAGGCAGAAGCAAGATCCTGGCCCCCGAATAAAGTTCTGCGAGCCCCTGAGAGCTGAGTGCCGTGCCCCTCTCCGGGGGCCACATGCGGGCGGCCCTGTGTGCCTGACCAGACGCTATCTCGGTGGCCCGGTGTGATGCCCAATATCCACATGCTCAGCTACGACGCTGGGTCGCCAACTGCACGAGCGAGGGCTCGCGGACATTCTTGGCTTCAGTCAGCGATAGACATGGTGGTCTAGCAGTATAGTGTCTAATGGAAACGGAAAGCCCCCCCCCCATCAAGTACGCAATAGGCTAATCAGGCTTAAGACCTGGGAATTGTCGATATGGCCGACAGCGCTGCGTGCTGCGCCTCGCTGTGGTGCGAGGGCAAGGGTTCTATTTTTGCCGTTGTTAAGGGAGACACGATACTGACCGTAGAAAGAGAGAGAGAGAGAAAAAAAGTGACGTGCCCCGGGGCCGGCGGCCATGTCCACATTTGGGAACAAACACCTCCTGAAATTCATGCAGTTACCCGTTCAGCCCTTTGGCCTTTGGGGGCATTGAAGGGTGTGGCAGGCGCCCCAGCCCCGAGGGCCCCAAGTATCATGCGGCAGGGGGCAGAAAGCTGGTTTTTTTGGGCGCGGCCACTGGCGAGACGACGATGCAAACCCAACATGGGGCCTAGCATGGGGAGGGGGGGATGCAATCAAGGCAGGGCAGGGCAGGGCAGGGTAGGGCGAAGCAGGGCGAGGAAGATGTGTCTGTACGCCGGTGTGTGTGTGTGCACGGCGGGTCGGTGTCGCGACAGAGCGACCGACAGGGCGACGTCGAGTAGTTCCGGGGAGAAGAACAGGAGTGAGGTAAAAGCAGCAAGCCAAACAGACAAGTGGACAGGACGGTGGGATGTTTTGTCAATAAGCTTTCGGCAAGACGCCAAGCAACGTTCTCGAGCCGGCCATTGCTGCAATCGCAGGCGAGGCCCCATTACGAGCTTTTGCAATTGACTGCGGTGAGTCGAACTGGACTGTGACTGCATGCAACTAACTGCATTGAATCTCGAATCCTTTGGGCTGACTTGGGCGAGCCCCTCGGCTAGCAACGAGTCGGGGTTGGGCAGCCTCCCAGGCTGTGTGTATGTGCAGCCTCTCGCATGTTGGATCCTGCCTGGGAGGGAGCTGGAGGATGAGAGGCATGTGCCCCGTGGGAGATTGGAGATTACGTAGGGGGTCAGCTGTGCAAGGCGGCAGTACCAGCCGCCCGCAGCGCCGCCGTTGTACTGTGGTATCTCCCCCTCAACTCCCGCAAAACTCTATTTTATACACATGCACTTGTTGCTGTTCAGAAACCAGCCGGTCTGTTGTTCTTGGTCGGGTGGCACCCGAGGAAACATGCCGCGGACTTTTCATGAACGAGCAGCCATGTGAGATGCAGAGCCCTATGAAGGGTGTCAACTTTTGGTTGTGGTGGATATAAGGTACCTAAATGGCAGGTACCCCGTGGGGACTGGGCGGCCGTGCCTGCTCTCCCTATCCACTCTTGCTGCCTGTGACACAGGGCTTCGAGTGCTGATTGTCTGATGCCTGGTGGCCCAGGGCTGAGAAACGAGAAACAAAGTAGTGGGTTCGTGGGTATCTGGGGCTTGGGCTTGGATTACTGTCATGTACAACTTGCCATCATCTGGGAAACCTGCTCGTCATCTTTGATTGTTGATCTTGTTCCCACGAGACCACCTGCTCTTGCTCTGCCTTTGTGCAGCCAGCCCCCTGCCCACCCAACCAACTTTTTCTACCTATTTCCGTATCTACGTGTCTACCTAGGTAGGTACGTATCTACGTACCTAGGTATCCAGTGCTGTCCAGGAAGACCACCCACCACTTGCCCTGCCAACTCTCCAGAGGCCCCTCCTTAAATTGTTTGGTCTGTCAGGGCCCCCGTCTGCTGCCCACGGCCCCTCCCTGTTGCCCGTGCCAAGCCCCAGTTACGCAAACCCATCGAAGCTTTCCATCAGGTCGAGCTTGCACTCTCGGGTCCTCTCCCAGTCTTTCTTTCTCTCGAACCCGCCGGGCCCCCGAGACGAGACAGCTTTCAGACATCTCTCGAGACCGTCTTCCATGATATATCCCGCCATTTAAACCTCTGCCTATCCGTCCCTACCTACCTAGGTAGTTGCTCGCGCCTTCATCCCGTCCTGGCGCACCTGTCCGTCCTTGCTCGCACTGGACCTGCACGACACTGCATATCTACATACATGGCCTGCTGCAGGGTCGCACATTCACTCCCCGAAATATCTTTACCAGCATTTTTGAGCCGAGAGAAGGAGCAGCACAGACCTGGGCCCGGTTGAAAAGCAATCTTTGGTCGCTTACTCTCCAACGGCGGATCGCAACGGTAACGACGACGCTGAAGACGATTTACGACGGCATTGACCGGTCAGTGTGACCTCCAAAGGCAGACCCGCCAACGCGCCCAACCCGACCGTCATCAACGACTTGGCTCTTGCCTGCACCGGGCACCACGAGCTTCCGAGTTTGAGCCAGAGTCTGGTCTTGATCGCTGAGCCTGCAGCAGCACTTCCTTGTCTGCCTCCTGCAGCTTCTCGGCGGACCCACTGCGACTTGTCGTTAGTGGCTTCCAGACCCGTCCCGCCTCCATCTCGACAGCCCGGAACCCACAGCACACCCTGCACGCCCCGGCTCTTGTCTTGTTCAGTTGGCTGGGACAGCAACGTGTGTCCTTGCTCGGAGGTGCGTAAGTCAGATCGAATCGCCCTGCTTCCTTCCAACTGCCTTGTATCTTCTTGCAGCGGTGGGGAGCGACCGGACCTGGGCGGCAGAGGCCCCCAGAGCGCCCGGGAGGAGCAGCCTGCGAGCGGCGGGATTGGTCACGATCTCTTTCTATCTTGGGAAGCCTCCAGCCCGGCGAGCCGCCCACTGGGACCTTTCGACCTTTTTTCAGGTCACACGCCGCCGCAGGTGCTTTTTGGCGATAGTCTCCTACCCACATCACTGTCTACCTCCCCCTCCTTGCTTGCTTGCTTGCCTGCTTGCTTGTGCTCTCTGCCCTCGCTTATCTCTCCACTTTCTCGCCCCGTCCCAATCAGGAGCCGCCATTGTGACACCACCCGTCCGTCCTCAGGAGACCTCGTTTGTTGACATATATCGTTTGCTTCCTGCAGAATTCCCGCAGATCCGGCATACCGCAAGCTTCCAACACTCAAACTGAGACTGAGACACCCTCCCGCGCCGACCACTCTACCGGATACCTCCCCGCAACGGTATCCTCCTGCTCTGTCCTGCAACCAACACCGCAGTTTGTACCTGGTTGGTTCCCTGCACCTACCATGAGTCTCGCCAGCACCGCGCCGCTGCAGAGCGGCTCGTCGTCCCAACCCGCACCGGCGCTAGCTGAGCCGTTCGAGCCCAAGTCGCAGAAATCTGAGAAGGTACGGACCGAGGCCACTAGAGGGGCTGCTGGGGAGGGTGCTAATGAGCCTGAGAAGAAAAACAAGATGCGAGGGCTGTTCGGACTCGGCAAGAAGAAGACGGATGAGCTTGTCAAGGCACCATCAAGATCGGACCCCGCTGGGAATGCTGCCAGTGGCACGAGCAGCCAGACCAAGAACCCCCCGACACGACAATCTACCACCTCGCCTATCCACACCCCCTCCTCCCCAGGCCGCGGGGCTTCTTCGTCTCCGAGACTTGCGTCACCGGCCGGTAGCCAGATATTCGAGCGCGATGTCCAGGAGGCCGCACATGTCCCTAACTCCCCTGCAATTCCGAGCCATATCATAACCGAGAACCACGTGCCGCCCGTCCTTGACGATGCCTCCAAAGCCATCACTGACGACCATCTTGACCCCGACTCCGTAGAAATTATTACCCACTCGAGCCATCAACCCGCCGCTGTGGCGGTTACCGGAGCCCCGGACCATCTCTCCAATAGCTGGCAGGATGACCTGGCCTCTAGCCTGGCCGCCTCAGACTTTAGGCCAGTGCACGATCACACCGACTCTGGCAGCAACTATGGAAGCCTGGATAACGTCGATATCCGTCGGCTGAGCTTCATCAGCTTCGCAGATGTCGTCCAGGCCGAGCACCAGGGCCATGCCGGGCTAGGAGGGTCCCGGGAATCAATTCACCTCGCTGGTCTCACCAGCCTCTCCTCTGTGGGTGGTGGGGTGAACCGATCACCGTCGCCCATCCGCTCTCCCGTCTCTTCGGCCGGTGGCGCCTCACCACCGCGGAGCAAGACGGGATCCTTGAGAGGCCTCGAAACATCTCCCAGCCGGAAACCCTTGGCCAGTCCGGTGTCTACCAACCTGTCCATGTCGCCATCCATACCGGCCATTGGTCTTCCAGGAGAGATCAATGTCGAAACGATGAGTCAGGCGCTCGGAAGAACGGGCTCTGACCTCAACGGGATAAGGAGCATCCCAATCAGCCCCGTGGAGGGAGCGCCGTCGCGCTAGTTGCGCGTGGTGAGAGGCTGTGAGGTTCGCAGTTGTCCTTGTCAAACCTGGCTGGCAGCTGAAAGGGTCGGGAGGCTCAGAGGGCCGGCCTTGAAACCACGGCAAGTGTGAGCATGACGAAGGTCTCGGAGACGCCCGTCAGCAAGGGTTTTGTCCCCAGGCGGGAGGGCCGAGGTTTTGTTCTCTTGACGAGTCTCTGGTGACATTTGGCAGGGTCAACCCAGGGAAGACTCGGAGGGGCAAGGGGAGCGCTATTTCAATTCTTACGGACTTTTGAAAATCCAAGACAAAATCCGGCTACTTACAACGCCTCATTACATCCACGAGGAAATTTCCGAATTCGCGACAACATACCCATTTACGAACGATTACCCATTTGATTTCGCGCAGTCGTTACTTCTATTGCACAAGAGGAAAGTTGATGTGTTAGGATCGGCGAGGCACTCCTGGTATTCAGGGCTTGTTTCGTGTGCCTGACTTCGCGAGAGAGCATGGAGCTGGTGGGAAGTGACAACACCGATGGGCTCTTCTTCGCTATCATTTGCAACCGCCCTTTTCCTGATTTTGAGTAATTGGCCATACCTGATTGTTTTTGCTAAGAGGGAGAAGACGGTGGGAGGCCAAGGCGGCTGCTTTTGCTTTGACTCATGTTGTTTCTGGAGATTAGCTGATTGATAGGTTACCTAGAAGATACCTGCAAATATGGACTGCGAGGGTAAATCGAACAACAATTTTCCCCGACAGCTCTACTTCGGCTCCTTTCCTTTGTTTTGACGTTGAGTCTCTTTGAGTCGGTGAAGATAGATTTTCGCGAGCTGCTGTCGGAGCAGCCCAATCGTGCCGGTCCCTGACCGCCTCTCCGGATGCTTTCGTCCTATGCGTATCAGTGATCTGCCGCTACCAAGCCTTTGCGGCAGCGCGTGGGGCACATCTGGGCTCCGCAGTACACGTGTGAGCCAGCACTGGCGTGAGCATATATGGTGGACCACGCACGGCCTGGCCTGTCTGCCTGGCCCGGCCTGGCCGCGATGTTGGCATCGCCCGGGAGCGGGTGACGAGGTCGAGGAATAAGGGGCGATTGGAAAAGACAGCCGGGTCTTTCACGGAGAGGTGGTAGAGGCGCCTGCGATGCTGAAAGATACTCAAACTAGTCGTCGTTTATGTGGCTTTGTACGGTCATGCTCCCTGCTTCCGGTGTAGTAAAACCTCGTATGAGATAGCTTTCATCCTCTTGGACAGCCTCCTATAGGACGGCCTGCTACAGATTTATAGATGCCCCGAGTCTCGTAGGATTCGGATTAAGGAGAAATAAAGGTCAGTATGAGACATTTTGCTCCAAATGAACACCAAACTGTTTATCGTTTGTGTCTTGATGAAGTGAGCTGGTTGGAAGGACAGCCAAATAAGCAGTTCAATTGGAGATGTTGTCGCTAATGAGCATGTCTTCCTGACTGCGTGTGGCCGGGACAGGAGGACGAGGCCCAGCAGCTGAAATCGTCGATTCCACCCGCTGTCTGGGAAAAACGAAGTGATGCCCCCCCCCTGGCTAAATTACACCTACACACTGACCACCTAAATTTCTTAAATTCTTCTTAAAAGTAGTCTCTTCTTCATAACTCCCTTAATTCTTTACTTAAAATTATATAAAAAATATTTTTAGAGTCCTTATTAGAATTTCTATAAGATAAGACTTTTTCAATATTTATTTATTAAAGTTTATAAATTTATTAGTAAAATTTAGAACTTTTAATATTAAATATTTAAAAAATCTAGCTATATAAAAGAATTAATAAAGACTCTAAAGGTATTTTTTATATAATTTTAAGTAAAGAATTAAGGGAGTTATGAAGAAGAAAGGACTTTGAGAAAGATGAAAAAAACTTATGTGGTCCGTGCGTAGGTGCGAATTTAGCCAGGGGGGGGCATCACTTCGTTTTTCCCAGACAGCGTGCGCCGGCCCTGCGTGGTGTCGTGTCTCGCTCATAAGGGTCGATATGCCGTTGTTAGTGTTTTCAAGAGACGTAACGCGATCTTGTTGGCTCAACCCGGCATGATTCCGGGGAACTGTACTGCTCGACTAGGAGTTCAGACGCCGATATAGCTGACGGGTTCCATGTAGATTGGTCTCGTGCATGCGCTTTGCCCTGTTTTCCACACACAAGCGGCAGAGGGTCAATGTCTTGTCGGGCGTGCCGATTCATTGCCAGTATGGGTCCCAAATGTCTACTCGGCTTTGCGCCGTTATGACAGCATGGAACCAGCCCAGCATCATCCACATTACGGTGATCCGGTCATCGAACGGTACTGGTCAGGACTGGCGCGCCCTTTGTGTAGTTCTCAAAGCCCCCCTGATGCGACCCAACAAGGAAAACGCCGAATGTCAGCGTGACTCGGAGCCGCAATCGGACAGTCGAGGCCGGAAGTCGGGAGAGCTGCCGGCCAAGTTCCATTGGCCCTTCATCCTGGACGTCGTCAACATCCCATGCCCCAACACGTCGCCATGTGTTAAGCATTGGGTATTGGGCTTCATAGCCAGACAAAATGCTCGCCCGGCCACTTACAAGACGGCCATATCAGCCCCGGCAGAATAACCGGCGACGGAACCTGTCTTGTGCGACGTGCGACCACCAATCGAGCAGGCCGCCCATCCATGCCATGGGAACCAACAGCCGTCACCCGTCAAACTGCCGTTCCACCCGTGGGGCCGTTGGACCACACTACGCCATGTCGAGAGAGGGATGGTGGGTCTAGAAACACAAACGGGGGCGACCACTCTTCTGGACTCGGCCCTATTAGGCTATCTGCTTCGCGGCTATGTTACGGTAATAGGCCGCGGATAACGGCGACCATGACTCCAGGAACGAGCTGGACTTGTGTAGATCCTGCTATTTTTTTTTCTCGCCCTTGCTCCAACAGTCATATGCAGCTAGCTCGTGTTAGTCAACGGCCGCACCAGTCAACCGCCTGCCAACCTCTAATGCCAGGACTGTAACCGGTTCCTGTCTGGCTGGACGCTGGTCCTGGTCATCGAGCCGGTTCTAGCAGTGGCCAACTTCTGCTTGCCGCTCGTCCACCGATACTCGGACCGTACCCGTCATTCAGGTCGGTGTCATCCTCTCAATCAACCTGTATGTCTGAGGCAAGAAAAGTCTTCCGGGCTTCGGCCTATCTTTTGGTCGAAACAGGAAGCTATTCACGATCCACGGCGGACCTGTTGCTGCCGGCAACCGATGACTCTTTGGGGGTACCCGCTCCCCTGGACAACATGGATGCACCACCTCACGAATACAGTATAGTAGTCTAGATAAGGCGAGTGCCTTGCTGTCACCATACAGATGGTGGATCGCCCCTGGCTAGCCTCTTTCTTGTCTTCTCCATTCTTGGCCGTCTCGGTCCAGCCCTGCCCTACCGCTGCGATATCGTCTCCCCCATCTGTGGAATCCTCCCCAGACTACATCGCCTTGGCTCCATTCCGCCCGGGTTTGTCCCGACAGACGGGTTTTTCCCGACTATATTGTCATTCTTTCCCACCTTATATGTGCCGTCTTCTCAGTCCCCGGCAAGACCGATTGACCTCTCTTGGCAAACGAGTAGTCTCGCCTGCGATGATACCCTCATCCTCCCCCTTAATTCTTAAAAAGAACTTTCTTTAAGTCTCCATCCCATGCTACCTCATGATGGCCAAGACAGAGAAACAGCCCCATGTCCCCGCCGCGGGAGAGCCGCACAGTCGGGAACAACACCACGACGGGTACGAACATGACCTAGAAGCCGGACGGATCGAGAAGGAAGGGGACCGCCACTCGGCAACCCTCTCGGCCTCGGAGCACTCAGAGGACAACTCGTCGGCGTCGTCCAGCCCATCATCCTCCCGCCGGCACAGTACCGCGAGCTCAAGAAGGGGCGGTCCCTCGGTCCGGCGGGCGCAGAGCCCCGGTGGCAGCCCGGTGGCCCGCGTCTCGACCAACGTCTCGCTCGGCCCGGACAACCCCGTCGAACACTACACCTCCTTCGTCGAGGTCCCGGACTCGGTCTACGACCGGATCCCGCAGCACCGCAAGCTGGTCATCGTCGCCCTGCTGTCGTACTGTGCCTTCCTGGCGCCTATCTCGTCCACCACCGTGCTCTCGGCTGTCCCTGAAGTGGCAGCCACGTATAAAACTAATGGATCCATTATTGGCTTGTCTAATGCGCTGTATATGCTTTTTATGGGTCTCTCGCCTATCGTCTGGGGGCCTTTCAGTGAAGTTTGGGGTAGGAAGAGCGTGAGTCCTTTCTGTTCCTTGTTTTTCTTCTCTGCTTCCCAGAGGCATTTGCTCCTCCACTTCATGCTCGGGCCTCGAGATTCGCGCGTAGGATGTCTTTATGGCAGTACCTGGCCTACTAGGAAATGTCTTACCAGGAACTAGCCTGCTGACCGTTACGATGTATGTATAGATCACTTGTACGACAGCAGTTCTTTTCCTTGGATGTAGCATCGGTACGGCGCTGGCGCCCAACCTAGCCGCCTTCTTCATATTCCGTATCTTGACAGCCTTTGAAGGAACAGCGTTCCTCCTTGTTGGTTCCGCGTGTCTACAGTATGTGTGCCCGTCAATACCGTGCTCTGTATTTCCAGTCCTCGGAAAGAATAATTATTAGCCAAGGTAATACTTCTCGCGGCTGACACTAGCATCAGAGACATCTTCCGCCCCACGGAACGAGCCACGGCGATGGGATGGTTCCTCAGCGGGACTCTGGTCGGGCCGGCCATCGGGCCGTTCATTGGCGGCATTATCGTCACGTATACTGACTGGACCGTCATCTTCTGGGTGCAGGCCGGACTTGCATTGGTGGCGGCGCTCGGGACTTTCTTCTTGCTGCCCGAGACAATACACCACAAGAAGTACGACGATCTCGAGGGCTTGGGCGCGAAGAGAAAAGCGCAGGTGCTCGCCAATATGGTTAACCCGTGGAGGGTGCTTAAGCTTTTCCTGTTGTACCCGAATCTGTACGTTGAAAACCCCTTACCAAGTCCCATCTTCTTCTGTTCCTTTACCTGTGTAGGCAGACAGTTAGGAAAAGTCACGAGGTGCCCACTACACGCTTCTGTCTGCGTCTGTCATTCTCAAGCAAACTCGAAATACTGACCCGGTCGTTAGGATCTTGACTGGGGTTGCGTCTTCATCCCTCGTCTGGAACATGTATTCGCTACTCACACCGATCCGGGTAAGCAACTCTCGAACAGTTTTTCTCGACTATTGAAGGATGTGGAAGTGCTACACCAGCAAACGGTCTACGTGTCTACGAAGCCGGTTTTTGTGAGATTGTAGCTTGGGAGACTGGCTACTCCTAGTACAAGATCCTACCACACCCGCTGACTCTGAAGTATCTTAGTATGTCCTCAACCCACGCTTCGGTCTCACGACGCCCATGCAGTCCGGCCTATTCTACCTGGCCCCGGGGGCTGGCTACCTGCTGGGGACCTTCATCGGAGGCCGGTACGCCGATCACGTGGCAAAGAAATATATCAGGAAGATGGGGGGCAAGCGGGTTCCCGAGGACAGGATGCGCTCGGCGGTCCCGTTCATGGGCTTGGTGATCCCGGGCTGTGTGCTGATCTACGGGTGGAGCGTGGAGAAGAACGTCGGCGGGATCCCGCTGGCCGTCATCGTGCTCTTCCTGCAGGGCGTGGCGCAGCTGTTCTGCTTCCCCAGTCTCAACACGTACTGCTTGGATGTGATGCCGGGCCGGGGCAGCGATGTCATCTCGGGCAACTACGTCGTGCGTTACCTATTCGGGTGCTTCGGCACCGGCGTCGTGTTGCCCGCCGTGGAGAGCATCGGCGTGGGATGGTTCAGTACTATCAGCGCGGTGTTCCTCATGTGCAGCGCTGGGGGGCTGCTGGCCACGATCAGATGGGGCGCCGGGTGGAGGGAGTCGGCTGATCGGAAGAGGAGGGCAAAGAAGTTTGCGCGGACGGAGAAGGAGAAGGCGAGGGAGCCGAGGCACACGGAGCATTGTGACAGGCCCTCGTCGAGTCCCGCGGGGCCTGATCACGAGCATGAGAGGCACGCGGGTACTGACAAGGAGCGTGTACAAACGTCAGCAGAGGTAGGCGCCTCGACACCGAAGGATGGCAACCCAGCAACGACGTCATGAGGAGTACGCTGTGATGGGAGGTCTTCCGCTCCCCATCCCCCTCTGAATATGGCGAACAATTCGGTTTAGAGCCACCCGCAGACAGATCGTGATTGAATCAGTGACGCCATGGCATGAGCTCTTCGCCATTTGCTCGTCTCGTCATACAGTTTCCAGGAGGCCGTGCTGCCGTGAAAATTGAAAAATGGAACAGAGGCTCTCGGTACACTCAAGATGAGACGCTACCAGGAATAAATCACCTGCTCGGTCACATTGCAACCCCCGGGGCGTGTATTCCAGTGAGCCCGAATGAAGCTGGAAGCCCAAACAATCGGGCAAGGGTAAATGGAGAAAGCTCCGACGGGATTTCTCCATCCTAGGGCTATTCGGGAACGTACCCAGAGGCTGCTGATGTTGGCATACAAGGCTGAGACCACAATGAGCAACGAAACAAGAATTACGCTTTTTCTTGGCAGCGAAAGCTTGCTGGTCGTGTGCGCAGCGCGTCAACCCATCTTGCGAGAGCCTGCCGACGGATAGAGGCTGCCCGGCTACGTTGAGTGTCGTATGTCGTGTGTGATGAAATGGGAGCCGCAACACCTACACCGGCCTCTACGTATGTCACCCACGACGGGGGGCGTGGATATCCGTGTTCCTTGATCTGTTCGGACAGTTTTCCCGCTTTTTGACACCGCAGGTGATTTCTGCACACCAGACTGCTGTTGCTTGCTAGGTTGCTCCTATCCTACAAGCTCTGCATAGGTGTCTTGGTATCTGTCTACCTTCCTCAACCAACCCGACCTCCTATACGACAGCCTCCTTAGTAGGGGCCTCTAGATGAATGAATACAAAGACAGCTTCTGTCTAATCAGATGATGGCAAGCTATTGGGGGTTTGGTATGACCGTATAAATCATCTTGAAGGTGAGGCGGTGTTACGGTCATACGGTATGTGATTGCAGTAAAATCTGAGAAGGCCATCAAACGTGATGCTCTGTTGTGCCTTCAGGCCGGACCTCGCGTCAACGTTGCTGATCGGGAAACCAAAGGCACAACTGGCTGGCTAGTGTCTCAACAGGTTGGCTCAAGCTGGTGGTACCGAGTTGTGGTTCCTGTAGTATTCTTCACAGGTGCTCCGTCTCTGGGTAGAATTCAGACGAAAGATGGAGTCGTCTAATAACAGCCTAGGACAACTGGAGGAGCCTGGCCGTCGGCAGCTCGGCCGGGAGAAGTCCCGGACGAATTCAGTGCCTGTAACAACGGAGCTGGTCTGAAGACTGCGACGGATCACCCAGGGAACAACAGCCCGAGGCGGTGCAAAATAGTATGGCAATATTTCTTTAGATTTGCGCAACGTGCTGCGCGACACGCCAAATCTGGAAGATGACAGTAGTCGTCCTCGATTGGATCCTTGATGGGCACAGGGTCACAACGTACCGACCGGAATACAAGAGGCCGAGTAGTACAAGACCAGTAGTACATCGATGCTGTGATGTGCCACTCTCATCCTACCTAGGTGTAATTGCCATCCGATCAGGGCATGTTGCTTCGACCGGGCAACAAGAACTGGTGTTCTCAGCTTCAACTCGCTGACTCGCTTGCCGGCTGTACGGGAGTGCGGGCCTGTGTCAGAAGCCGGCTCAGAGCAGAGTAACCATGTCGCTACCATGGTTGACGTCACGAGTAGACGACTGACTGACTGACTGATTGATCCGAAGATGTGCATAGGATTTGTCAGTGCAGGGAAAGTGTGCATGGACGGGTATCCACCGCCTGTGTAAACAACTGCAAAAAGACGGGACGATTACTGCGACAGGTGGCGACGATATTAATAGACAAGACAGACTGGCAAACAGACCCACGGACAGACAGGAAGATGGGTTGAAGAGGATGTACGAGAGTGTGTATGGAAGGGTGGTCATGAGTGGGTGGTGGACGGTTCTCTTGCTCGAGCCTAAGTTTGAAACAAAATCTGCGGCACGAGCCCGAGTCTCGGCAGGTTAAGGCATGTTTCACAACCCTTGGGAAGTGGTGCAGTGGCGTGTGCTCGCCTCTCCCTGTTCCCCTCGGCCCCCACCCCGATCATGGTCCTGCCGACGAGCGGCCGAACCCGATCTGGACCTCATAAACACCCAAGACGGCGCCGCGTTCTTGGAGTGTATGCCAACGTCGCACAGGCAGGGCCAGCCTGGGCCTCGAAAAGCAGATGGCAACGGGGGAAAGGGAAGGTGCATCAGAACCTTATCGCAGCGGACCGTGACAGGCTTTCTAGAAGGGTGGTGCTCCAACTCTAACAGGACTTAGCCCATCGGTTGTTTCGGAATGGCCATGTCAAGTCATGTCAGGCGCAAGCAGCTGCAGTAACAGATCTAAGCTCCTGTCTCGCCTATTTAACGTAGTGGGGCCCCCGGGATCTGTTAGCGCTAATGTACCCTACGCTGCACTACGCTGCACTACCCTGCTTGCCCCGGCTTTTGCTGCAGGGGCATGCCAGGCCAGCGCGCGCCCCGATCGGCATTAGTGGCTTGGCACTAGAGCCTCCTCGCCTTGGGGACGACGACAGTTGGACCCCTTGGACCCTCTGGACCCTCTGGACCCCCAGGCCTGTTGCCCTGTTCTTGTCTCTCCGCCTGGTGTTGTGTGGTTGGTCGTCAATGGTGTAGGTCATGGACCCATCAATGCGGCTATACTTGACTTGAAGTTTGTTGTTGGTCACCAAGGCATTGTTCTCATGCCGTGTCGCCTTGGTGCCCCCCGTGAAGTTCTGCCATCTCGGTTGGGCCAGTGCTCGAGAAGCTGCACATGCACACATGTGCTCCCCCCGCCCCTGGCCGGGTGTTGCCCTGCTCCTGGTGCGGGTGTAATGCGTTGTGTCCAACAGGTCGTGCTCGGGCTCGGGCTCGTACTCGTCGCCTGTGGCTGCTAATGCAGGGACACGGTCGATGGAGCAGCCAACCTGGCTGGTGCTGGCTGGTGCTGGCTGGGTGTGTGCGCCTTGGCCAATGGCGGGTGTGGGCGAGGTGCTGTAGCAGACACGTGGGGCCAGGCGAACCTGGCCGGGATCGAAAACAAAACCCCACCCAGTCGGGACGTTGAGGTGGGCTCCTGCCGGTGCTGAGTGGTGTTATGGAACGCCAGGTCCGCGTATTATTGAAGCGTGGGTACTGTAGTGCCGGCATGAGAGCCAAGGCTGAAGCATCTTCACGTCGCGGGGGCGGAGCTGCCTCGATGATCGGCATGCCCTGGCGAGGGACCCATGCGGCTTGGGGCCACCACCAGCACCATGCACGATGCGCCATGCACCATCGGGAGCTATCTCCCTAGGCCCGGCAAGTGCGACTCGGGCCAACCTGGCGGGAGATCAATGCGCTTCTGGGCTGCTCTGGGTCAGACTGGCTGTCTGGTAGAGACCAAACGGACTCACTGCCAGTGACAATTACTGGTTCCCCTCGACATCCGTACGGTTCGGACCCACCGTTACAGCCCAAGCAGATGGCGTGCGGAAAATTCTCCGGGCCTCTAGTCGTTGCATTGTTGCACTACGGTTTCCCCTTTGGCAGTTCCGTACCATCTAATCGGAGAGCACGATTCCACCATGTCTGTGCCTATACGTGCCTAGACGTGCCTGGGCTGGTGGCAGTCCCTCAATGTCCCTCTCTACTAGGTACCTAGGAGGTCGGTTGCCCTCAACCCACGTCGAGCTCCGTCTCCGTCTCCTTTCTGAACGCCGTCCTCTGCGTCTGCTTCAATTTACATTTCGTGTCAGTCTTTCCACTTCTTCCCCCCCCCCCTTGGTGCTTGGCCCACTGTGTATCTCTATTACATTTCAATACATTAAACTTTTAAACCCTGTGGGGAACAAGAACAATCATATCAACCTCTGCGGCAGGCCTGTCTATCTATCTACCTGTTGTTCTTGACCCCACCCGTACTTGGCCTACCTACCTTTCCACCCACCGTGCCTTGGACGTCCACTTTTTGGCAGCGCGTCACAGCATCGTCCCATCCCAATCCCGTCCCATCCACCTGGACTGCACCTGCCACAACCGACGTCTCTGTCTTGCCTCTGCCTGTGCTTTCCCTTTTGAACCTCGCCGACCCGCCTGCCCTCCTGTCCGCCCTTTCCTGATCAGACCGGATCAAAGCACGTCGGCCCAAGTCAGCGACATTACCCTCTCTCCGCCATCTCGAATATTCAACCGATTCTTCTTTTTCCTTCCTTTTCATTTCTGCCCTTGTCTTGGCACTCCCCGACCTCCTTCTACCTCTCGTCACCTCACAACACGCGGGTGTACGGCTTGCCTCGAGACGTGTTCCCCCAATCACCATTCAGCATTTTGCTGCTCGGGTTGATCAAACGTTGAGCATCTCGAGCTTGTGCCCGGCTGCACTTTGCCAACCTGCATAAGCATCATTACATCAGTCTCGAAATATACGAGGGGCCCTTCATTCATGTCAAGTCACGCTCAAATCCCCTGAAGCTGCTCGCCACCTCCGCCTCGACAACGCCCTGAGCAGCTTCACGTCGCCAGCCACCCACCAACCCCTCGCCAGCTACTACTATGGAGAGGACTTCGTGCTTGCCAGCCTCAAAACCAAGCTCGAGAACGTCCTCGCCAGCCTCGCGGAAATCAGAATTCATGTTGCCCTTACCCGTTCAAGCGTCCCCGAGGTTTCCCATGCGGGCCCTTCTCAGCCACTGCCTGTACCGACGCGTTATGATATGGGCTGTCACCGTCACAACACTCTTGTGCTTGGTGCTATTCTCAAGTGGTGTGCAGACCCGGCATGGGAGGATCTTGGACTTGGTGGACTTCAGGAAAGGCAGCCACTCCGAGACCCCAAAGACCGGCCTCGGCACGGGCGCTGCCACCATCGAGCAGCAACTGACCATCGACAAGCCGAAAGACGGTGGCAAGAAAGAGGAGACTAAAGAGGATGACAGCAAGAAGGATGACAGCAATGGCCGGGACCCTCTTCACTGGCTCGAGTACAAGCAGTAAGTTCACTGGATGGTTGGATGGTCTCAATCACCAGATTTCTAACTCTCTTTGCAGTATGGATGGTTACTTCAATGGCATCAAGAGCTTGGTGCCCCTGAAGGACTACGTTCCTGAGTTTCCAGCAAAGGCGGACACGCCGCCGGTCATCACCGTCTCCCTCAGCACCGCCCTGCCAACGCCCACCCTCTACGCACCACAGCCCGACTACCAGTCATCCGAATACAAAGAGAAGCATCACCCCGTGCAGACTTGCTACCTTGACGATGAGCAGAAAATCCCACCACCAGACCTGTATGTTTATGACGGGCTTCCGCAGGGCGTCGCGAGGCCAGCACTGGGGTCATACGAGCTTCTAGGGATCCGAGATGACATCTGCTACGATCGATTTGGACGGTATGGTCCCTACGGTCTGGGCTACAGCCTTAAGGATGGTGGTGTCGGAGAGGGGATGGATACCGAGAGCGAAGGAAGCGAACACGTGTGGAACAAGACTGGCAAGATCGACTACCACAACATGAACTGGGGGAAGCTTCAGAAGCGTTGTGTCGAGAAGAACCGAGCGAGATTTGTCGAACCCGAGGACCGGGAAGTGGAGAATACCGAGAGCGGGAAGGATGCTCAATCACGTCTCGGCAACGACTCAAAGAGAAAGATCGGGCGTATCGCGGTTGTCATTCGAACATATGTCGGGTTCCAGTGGACACACTTGGCCATCCTCAACTTCCGTGCGATGATCTCCGAGTTGTCACTGCGGTCTGGCGGGGAATACGACGTGCACTTCCTGCTGCACGTCAAAGACAAGGACCAACCAATCTGGGCGGACGCGGAAACCGTCCAGAAGATACTGGACTCGAACATGCCGCCCGAGTTCCACTCCATCACTTCCCTGTGGTCCGAGCCGCAGATGAAGTTGCTGTATCCTGGCCACTTTGGAGACGCGTTTGAGAATCCATCGAACGGAGATATACATGGTGTTTACCGTTCTGCCCACATGCCACTGCAGCATTTTGCAATGATGCATCCCGAATATGAACACTTTTGGAACTGGGAGATGGATATGCGCTACGTCGGCAACTACTATGAACTGTTCGACCGGCTCGGGTCCTGGGCCAAGAAGCAAAGCCGTGTGGAACTGTGGGAGCGATCACAAAAGTACTACATCCCCGAGTACCACGGCAGCTGGGAAAACTTCACAGAGGTCGTTCATCAGGAGACCGAGGCTTCCGGTCGTCAAACAATCTTCGGGCCTGTCATCTTCCCTGGTCGCCAGTCTCTACGTGCCCAGGAGCGTGGTTTCAGTTTCATGCCTGATACATGCGCCAAAGGAGGCAACATCACCGAGTGCGGGATGGGGGAGGAGGCGGACCTGATCACCCTGAACCCTATTTTCGATGCAGATGAATCCGGCTGGGTATTTGCGAAAGATGTGTCTGGGTACGACCGCAGTATGCCCGTTCCACCTCGTCGCTGTGCAATTGTCACAGCCTCCCGGTTGTCCAGGCGTCTTCTTCAGGTCATGCACGAAGAGACATGGCGTCTGCACCACAGCATGTTTTCCGAGATGTTCCCTGCATCGATGGCACTGCACCACGGCATGAAAGCTGTGTATGCACCGCACCCGGTTCTCATTGATCGGAAGTGGGACATTGGGAGAGTTGATTGGGCTTTCAATGGTGGCCGAGACCACAGCACAAGTGGCCGCGGTTCCCCGTACGACCTCGATAATGAACACAACCACGCAGGCACTAGTTGGTACTACAACAGTGAGTTCGCGGGTCTCTTATGGCGTCGCTGGCTGGGCTATGCCCAATATGATGGACGTGGTGAGAATGGTGGACGAGCTGGAGAGGGCACTTTGCGCGGAGGAAAGGCAGAGGAGAGCCGCCAAGACAGCACAGGCCGACTTTGCCTCAGGAGCATGCTCGTCCACCCTATCAAATGGGAGAACCCATCAGAGAAAAACTAGGAGTATATCACCTGCGACTGGGCAGGGGTGGGGAAAGCAGACGACTGCATTTTGAAAGCACAGCGAGGTGGAGACGACCGACTTGCTCACCTGTGGAAAGGTGGACTTCTCAGCATCCTGTCAGGATTTCTCGAGAAGTGAGCATTGTCACATCTTGGCCCAGACGCCTGACGGGTCATGGCACTTTTTGGACCTTTGGGGAACATGCATTTCAGGCGAACGGCGCAACTAATACATTCTGAGTACTGTATGAAAATAGTGTACATATTGATGAGCACTGGGAGATAGACTTTTCGAGATACACACATTATGACAAACTGTCATAGGCTTACTTGCACGGGAGGAAAGTCAACAGGTGCATAGGTTACCTTTGGCTCTGTTGGTCTGGCGTTGAGCGGCTGCAAGGCTAATACCACTCTGGATGATTGGAAGAGATAAAAATATCTCTGATAGATTCAAGATCTGCTAGTGGACCAAGTTCAAGGCGCTTCAAAGGTGCAGATCACAGTGTTCCTAGTGATACTTTCAAGGGCATGTCTTTATGAAAGATGCCGATTCACAGCATGCCATCAACAATAGATGGGGGCAAAATTCTCTCAACACTAAGTAAGGGCGTGCTCTCGTAAGTGTAAGAGTTGGTGGTCTCAGTCGAAGTTCATAGATTCTAGAGTGTAAGGTAAATACTGACTTAGGAGTAAATGACACCTATTACCACTTTTATTAGCATTACAGGTTTTTAAACGACGTGTCTATGAGTGTTCACCACTGTATAAAGGTGCCATGTATGGCTCCGGACGTATGCGGAATAGAACTGAAACCAGAACCAGGTGAAAACATAACGTCACACCCTCCTACAGGACAACCTCCAATAGGGCAGCCTTCTGCAGAAAACCCTCTCACGGGACTCCCGGGCATCCTCCTGTGGGACTCCCTTCTATGGGACACCCTCCTACCTAGGGACAGGATGTATAAAGCAAAACATGTCGCAGAGACACCAAGATCCGATCATCGCCGGAGGACCGAAAAAGCGTCGCCACCATGAGACTTTGTCGAGTCCCCACCTTCAAGTTTCTCTTAGGAGAGCTGATGAGAGGAGGAAATGGCCATTGAGCTGCGGATAAGAGGCCTGGATACTTTTGATATCTTGATCCGCCTGACCTAAAACAACGGTTCCATGGGCTATTCAAAACCAAGAATATGATACCAGCACGATAGCGAAACCGCTTAGAAGCTTGACGGTCCAGCTGAGTGATGTTGCCGGAGGGTAACATGTCAGCATGGTTGGCGTTGGCCGCGCCCTTGAAGCTGTGCCGCTAGTTGGGAGCCGGCTTCATGGGTGACGCATTGAGCCATACGACGTGTTGGAGCACTTGATGTCGGAAATTTCCACTTTGTTTATAAGGAATACCACAGAAACTCAACTGATCACCTACTTCCTGACCTCCACTAGCTCATGTAGGATGAGGCAGACAAACCACCACACCAAGTGGGGATGTCGCCAAGGCGGGCGTGCCCGCCATAGGTGCCGTTCCGCAGCCCGCCTTGAGAGCCGCTGGGGACATGCAGGCGCATGCAGGGGAAGCAGGTTTTCAACGATGGACATCCAAAACAGGAAATGATGTACAGCAGCTACACAGTAGCCTTACTACTTGTCGGTCACTCAGCACGCCAGCACGCCAGCAGCGACACCGCTGAGGCCTCCTGGACCATGGGACTGCCGGGGATCGACCTCATTGCTGGCCTTGCGATGCTCTGACGTGTAGGGTGATCGGGGCAGCCTGGGCATTGGCTGGGTGTGCAGAGATGGCGCTGTCGTGACGAGAGATCATCAACCCTGGTGTCTGCCCATCGCATGGACGGGCTCAAGCAAATTTGATTAATGGCAAATGACAGGAGGTGCCCAGACAGGCTGCAGTAGTGCATGTGAGGGAGGGGGGAGGGAAATGTCCGTCAAGCCACGAAGTAACGCCTGAGTTCCGTCACGCCGTGCCTATTCGTCGCGCGCTGGAAGACGGTTGCAATGTCAAATGTTGCCTCACGCGTCGTTGAGAGAAGTTTGTGGCTGGTGCAGGTGTCGCTGCAGTGAGGGGGATCCACAGACAGCCGAGAGTGGATGCGGTTTCAGGGAGGGGCCTATCAACCAGAGGGCTTAGGACGGCCACCGGTTTGTTCTGGGCTGGAGTGGGTGTGGGGATCTGCGACATGGCGCCACACATCTATCCCATCTGGAAGGGCGCGTCGCAACCCAAGCCACCAAGCTATGAATCATTCTCACCGGCGAGCAGTAAGGCCAGGCCAGGGCTAGGCTGAGCTTATGTCTGGAACGAGAGGAAGTGGGCAGGGGTGGCAGGTTGTCGGGGTGAATGATAGTGTATCTGCTGTGTCGACTAAGGCGCTCGGAAATTGCTGCCCTGGTCGATGATTTGAAGATGGGCTGACCACGAGCTGCCACGAGGACACGGCAGATCTGGGACAAAGACCCAATTGTGGCTCCTGGACCAACTGTTCCGACCGGGGTTGTGGCCCATGACGTACCTCAAGGGCAGAATCTTGGAACTGGACGCAGGTCTCACAACGTCAAACAGCGCGAATGGTGACATGATAGGTAACCGGTACTCATCCGAATAGCTTCATCGCTATGCGCCCAGCGGTTGCAACGGAGACGTGGGTACCTGGGACCCATCTCCGATACCCATCCCTGGAAGATAAGGGGCCGGCGCACACGTCTGAACCGTGGGTGTGACTGTGACTGGTCGAGACTGGCTTGCAGCCTGTTGAGGAGCACACCAGGCGACTCACCGTGACCTTTGTGTGGCAATGCGGGCCGGTATGTGGAATAATAAATAGCCACTCCTGCCGTGCCTTCCTGGGCAGCACTGCCTTCGTTGACTCTCCCAGCCCCCACAGCGCCGAGACTGCAGAGCAGCAGTATTTGTTGAGCCCAGTTATTCCTGTCTCCCAACCTTGGCCCACATCGTCTGCCGACAAGCATATCAAAATGATCTTGACCGATCTTGTCTCTGTGATATTCCGCCTTGCGGAGGTACGTCTGCACCTGGAAATCATACTCGGAACTAGCGGCTGACTCTCCCTTTAGCTGGTCTTTGGTGCCATCGTCGCTGGTATCACCGGAAACCACCTTCACGCCAGCCGAGGTCAATCGTCCTGGACACTGGGCCGCTTCATCTACACCGAGGTTGTCGCGGGGCTCTCCATCCTGCTGGCCCTCCTCTGGTTGCTCCCCTTCTCCGGAAGCTTCATCCACTGGCCCGTCGACCTCGTCATCTCGTTCTGCTGGTTCGCCGCCTTTGGACTGCTGGTGGACTGGCTCGGGGGTAGCTGTGGCAACACCTTTGACTGGAGCGGCCTCGGCTTTCGCGGCAACAACTGTGGCTCGTGGAAGGCGGACGAGGCTTTCGCCTTCCTTTCGGCCATCTGCTGGCTTGTCTCGGCCCTGCTCGGCATCTACTGGACGCGCCGCCATGTTGCGAGCGGCACAGAACCCGCCCGAAGGAGGCGCTGGTACCGCCGCTCGCGCGTCTAGGCGGGAGGTCTGGCTGGGCTGATGTGGTTGGCGACAATCGTTGTTCGCATGTCTTCACGACGCCTCTTAGGCTGTAAACAGCTGATACGAACGCGTCTCGACCACGGACGGGTGGTTTAATTGGACCTCGCTGTCGTCAAAGGAAGACTGGTTACCACACATCCTTAATTGTGCTGCAACAAAGCAGTCTCCTGGATCTGGTGTTTTCTTTAATGTTCTTGGATTTCCATTTGGAAAGGTCATGTTGGTTGGTTTGGAGTGGGTTTTGGCACCACTTTGGAAGTAATGATACCATGTGTGCAAGTTGTAAAGATTGATACTGTCACGAGAGGGGAAACAGAGACAAGGCAACTGTCCTCAATACGTCAATTCAGATTAAGACGGCGCTACCTTCTATGTAAGGAGGGAGGTTGAATGGAATTGTAGGGGGCAGGCTTAGGTCCTAGAGGGTGTGGGCGAATGGGCCACACTGGATGACTAAGCAGCCAGTGGGGCCCCCAGTCACCCACGCACACACTCTCTCAGATACCCTTCCCTGATACCACTTTAATACTAGTAAAGCAGTTTGTCAAGAGCATTTATCAGTGAGAATTACAGAATGTAAATACAAGATCCGTCTCTTTCAGCTCTGTCTCCCAAAATTATACGACCTAGAATTCAAGAAAGCAAAAGATGTTCAGAAAACTTCAAAGATATCAGAGATTCATGCCCAAAAAACAGAGGCTACACCCATAGACGATTGAATGAGTAGATGTAGCTAATAATAAGAGCTCGAAAAGATCTAAAATGATTTAAAACTGACTTAAGTTGACATCAAGTTTATTATCTCCTAGGGTTTTATAGGATTAAAAGTTAACATGACTATTAGATGTTATCCTCTAGGAGGGATCCAGTAGAAGCTGGGCCAGTAGGAAGTGGTCAGGTAGGAGGTGGTCCTTCGGCATGTGGTCCTTCGGCAGGTGGTCCTTTGGGAGGCGGTCCTTTGGGAGATGGACGATTGCCGACCAAATCTCGCATAATTCAAACATACCTAGGTAACAACATATACTATGTTCGGTCGTTTGGTAGTCCGTCCCTATCAGTGGAAATTGGAAGAAAAAGACCAAATCTTGTTGGTGGCCACGCTGGGTCTCGAGGCTAGCTTCGAAAGTGAATTTTGGAGGATACATCAAGCATTTGATAGAACTCCATGGGCTTGGACCCAAATAATGTGAAATCTCTCGGAATCTCACACTCCCACCGCCCAGTCCAGCGAGTTTTCCCAACACGAAGCGAGTCCTGAACCCAGTCAAGCGTCACTCAAACAGTTCCCCACCTACCAACTTATCATTTACCTGCCATTGAAATGCTCATCTTTCAGGTTGTCCTAGCCCTACTGGCTTGTAGCCCTCTTGTAGCCCTCGCAGCTCCATACTCAATGTGGGCAGTGGACGGCACTAACGTCGCTCTGAGGGACCTGACAAACGAGTTTCTCCCTGCCAACACTATGTACTCAGGCTCTTGGTCAGACTTCCCAGGAATGAGCACGTGGACCAGTTTCGACAACATGGTAAGCACTTCCAGGCACACAAATCTTCTCTTGGCCGGCTTGTCCCCGGGATCTAGGACCAGCCCGTCACGATCCTCGCCCGACACCTGGGTGGAATAAACGACTCACTTTGGTCAAAACAGTTCAACTCCAACCAGCAGTCCATGTTTGTAGCTGGAAGCACCCAGCAGGATGGTAAGTAAACCGTCACTGCAGTCCTGACGCGCCTGTTTTCAAGCCCATCCCCAGTAGATCGCCCTGTCTGCATCAGACTGTTTACACAGCGCCTCTGGCAATTTGCCATTCTCTGCTGCGTCTTTTGGGCTGTGGAACCACTTATCTTGGGCGCTGTTCCAAGAAAAAGAATATAGCTGACGCAGTGTTTCAACAGTGGACCGCATCCGTGTCGCCGTCACCAGTGTCGCTGCTTCCTACGGCATCGATGGACGAGTGCTCTTGGGAATCATAATGGAGGAGAGTCACGGCGGCGTCGGAGTGGTGACCACTTATAATGCAGACGGTTTGCCCACCGGCGGCTTGATGCAGGCAAGCGGTTGCCACGGATATGATGGCCAGAACAACCTCGCCCAGGTAACCAAGCCCAACTCCTCCGCTGGTATCAAACTCGAGGCACATTTTGTTAACACACATATCATTCACAACAGGCTGATATCACCTACATGGTCGACTGCGGCACCCAGCACTTCAAGACGAATCTTGCCAACTGGGGCGGCCAGACCTCAGAGCAGTCCATCTACCCTGCCCTACGCGCGTTCAACTCTGGCAGCGTGGTCGCTTGGGATCTCAGCACTGCCCCAATGGGGATCGGAAACCCAGCGTACGTGAGTGACATCGTGCAGCGGCTCCAGGGTTGGACCAATTGAGCAGGCAATGCAGGAACTGGAAGACTCCCAACAGAAAATCGGTAATACTAGGGTGCCTACCAGGAACATGAAGCTATAGAGACGCGACTCTGCTGGATGTCAATCTTGGGCAACGAGTATACGGTACTCTAGTATATCCGGTGTTGTTTATGCAAGCTTCTCCGCTTTAGTTCTTGTGCATTTGTGTCTTTGCAGACTATATTTCCAGCGGCTTCATTCATGCAAACTGTTACAGAAAGACGCCACATCTTTAGCATCTCAACAAGTCATTACAGAGCCCCATATGGCCATCTGCCTAGCTCCTATACCAGAGGAGGATCACTTATGGGATGTCATCATGTAGATGGTTGGCCCCTAGGATCCTATCCAGACAAGAAGTTGTCCTATAGGAGGTTGTCATATGCCCAGGTAGGAATCCTCCCTGCAGAATGCTATCCTATGGGTGGCTGTCCTATAGGACATTGTCCCAACAAACCGTTGTCCTACTAGGAGGTTGTCCCACGGAAGGCCGAGAAGTAAGGAATGCATAGGCGGCTTTCTTTTAGTGACAAAGTCACAAGGTGTCTGAGGGAGCTGCTGCAATTTTCAACGTTAATCTCATATCAATCATCTCAATTTAGTTTACTCCTAACCCATCTCCTCACCTTTCACCCTTACATCCCCCCTATCTCCTACCAGTTTTCCTCCCACCTTCCTTTCTCCTGACCCCCCCTCCTCTTACCCACCATCCTCTTACCCACCATCCTCTTACCCCCTTACCTAACTACCTTCTGAGTCAAAGTCTCCCAGTTACTCTCTAATTTACAAATGTGAGTTATGTCTTCACTTTCTGACTTCCTGTGCAGATTGGTCCTGACAGCTAAGAGCCTCTATTCTGAAACTGAAGAAGACCCATACACAAACTGTGTCCCAAATATTCAGCATTGCATACATGCTGTAATGATACTACAAATAACTATTGATACAATGGATACGAAGCAACTCTTTGCAGAGTGCCCTTCTAATAGAAGACCAGTAGGTTCCTGTGGGAGGTGACCTACGACAAAACATCCTGACCAAATTGTTTCTGTTCTATCCATCGTACTTCCAACTGCTCATGCAAGAAATGTTCAGCATCCATCACAAACATCTTAGACTTTCTAGACAAGAAGAGCTTGTTACGGCGAGTGGTCAGATCAAAGTTGCAGGAGACTGTCATTAGGCCGTGCGTACTTTGCACGATGTGCACCACTGTAAGACGGAATCAACCTCCCTCCCTAACATCATTACAAGACTAGGACATATTGTGAAGCCGAGTAAAAGCATGGGTATTGGTATTAGAGTGACTAATTAGGAGTCATAGACACTAATTGTGCAGGAACGTCCATAGGAAATCAAATCGCTAATCCATTAAACCGTCTTTCCCACAACATGTGCCTCCTGGTGAGACACAGAACCATGCCTCTGGTCATGGCCGTGGTGAGGGTCGTTGTGCAGGACGTCAGGGTCACCAACGTGCTCACGGAGCACTGAGGGAGGAACCTGGGCAGCATCTGTAGGGTCCTTGTGGGCGACTGAAGAGTTGCCAGTCCTGTTCGCAGCTGTCAGCAGGATGTTCCTTTGACGCCCGGCCATGAAACTCGGGTGAATATATAATAAAGTGTGAACTCACAAGAACTTACTGCTGGTAGGTCTTGTTGCCTCCGACCGTCTTGGATCCGTCGAGGTCGCTGTCGACGCGGGGGTCGGCCTTGTTCAAGAGGTCGGACTTGTGAGGGCCAGCCGTGTTGGAGGCAGGGCCGGGGCCGGAGCCGATGTGAGATGTACCGGCGGCGCCCGGAGCGCCACGGTGGTCGCGGTCGCTGTCAATGCGGGGATCCGCGACGTTGGCAATCTTCGAACCGTGGGTGCCGTGGGTGCCGGAAGGGTCGTTGTAGCCCGTGGTTCCCGCGCCGGCGTGGGTACCAGTGGAACCAATGCCTCCAGTGTGGGTGCCCGTGGAGCCGATGCCCCCAGCACTGTGAGTGCCGGTAGAGCCAATGCCTCCAGTGGGGTGGGTGCCAGTAGAGCCAACACCGCCAGTGTGGGTACCGGTAGTACCGAGGCCGCCAGTGTGGCCAGTAGAGCCAACACCACCTGGAGCCCGACGGTGGTCAGCATCGGAGTCGACGCGAGGGTCAACAGCGTTGCCAACACGTCCGTGAGGTCCGTGGGTACCGGTGGGGTCATCGTAGCCCGTCACATGGCTGCCGCCGGTGGTGCCGGTGTGGCCGGTACTGCCAAGGCCAGTTGTGCCGGTGTGTGTGCCGGTGTGTGTACCGGTGGAATGGGTACCGGTGGAGCCGATGCCTCCGGTGTGTGTGCCGGTGGTACCAGTGGCGGGGCTGTGACTAAAGTTAGCGATGGGATTGTTTCGGCCCGCGGAGCGGGTCAAGGCTTACTTGGCACGGCCGTCACGGTCGGAGTCAATACGGGGGTCGGCGGCGTTTGCCGCGCGGCTGGAGTGAGGACCGTGGGTTCCCTCGGGCTGCTCGTGAGCCTTGTCGGAGTGGAGGGCGTCCTTGACCTTGTTGATGATTCCAGACATGTTGATGGGTGTTTGTTGTTTGGGTTGTTTGGCTTGCTTTGGTGGTTGGTGAGAATTGATGGTTTATTAAAGGGTTGCTGTTGAGGTTGGTGAGATGGGTATCAAAAAATCAGGCTGCTATTGTGATTGTGTGATGGATGGGAATGGTCTTGTGGGAACCGAGAAAGGGGAAGGCAGGATTTATATAAACATGGAGCGTTGGCTTCAGGATAGTAGGAGGAGCCCATTCAGACAGACATGCTTGGTTTGGGCATGGGGAAGTCCCATTGCATCATATTGATCTCAAACCCGGCAAGACCAACAAACGACAGAAACAGCCTGGGGTACCTTGTACCCACTCTGGTTTGCTTGTCTCAAGGCAAACGGTCTCATACATGTTTACCTTGCATTGTCAAGGCTCCTAGCCTCTTGGGCCAGACATGGTACTTCCCGCCCCCGCAGTCGTCATCACACCAGAGTACGTGAGTACCTACCCATATACCCATAAAGTGGCTGGCCAGGTAAGCCAAGAAGCCGTATCATCGTGGGGTATCTATGTACACCGGGACAGACACTCCGTCATCTCCCAGGGGCTAGTCGTCCAGAGGTCCCTTCAGAACCCTGGCCAGGAAGGGGACAGGGCAGGGAAGTGGCCATGTAAACAGACGAGAAGGTCAATGTGTTACGGCTGAAGATGCATTGGCGCCGGACTGACGCTTAGAGAGGCACCAGGGCAAACTGGCTGGCACCCCAACAGGGTACAAGAGCCCGGGAAAGAGAAGACGCGTGCGCTGTACCGCTGTACCTCGCGGTAGTGACCTGCTGCTGTACGATTCTGACGTGTGTCTTTGGGTGGCCGTACGCCAGGCTGCTCGCGTCGGGGGGCCAGACCGTGAGGGCGGAATGGCCCAATCTCGCAACCAAGTTTGTGGAGGCTGGGCAAAGTTGGCAGAAGGTGCCTGCCTGCCTACATCGAGAGCACGACATTTAGCGTCATGAGGCGCCACAGAGACGCCTCGTGTCCTGCGGCGAAGTAGCGAGGGGTATTGCTGTAATGATCGATGGGGCAGATGCAACCCCACGAGCTAATCTGGTCTGTACCGTTCTCAGGTTGGGTCCATCCTTTCTGGCCTGGGCCGCCTGGCTGGACGTGGTCGGTAGGGCTCTCGCCTGAGACAAATGGTCGGCGCGGAAAGGAAAAGGCAATGACGAAGGTGCACGTCGCGTACGGTTAGACCGCGAGCTCTAGGGGCAGAGATCAGCCGCTAGACCCACCACGTGTGCAGAAGCGAAACAGGCCAATCCAAAGAGACTCGAGACCTGAGGATTGACGCTCTGGGGTAATCAGAAATCGGGTTTCCTGCGCTGCTCTGTTGCTGGAACGGGACACAGCTTCTGGGCTGGGTAAGCCCGACGTCGTCAGTATGAGCGAAGGTGTGGTTCACAACCTGGATTGACGGGCTGGGAGGGCCCGGTCTGCAATGTAACCCAACCCGACAACAAACCTTCGGGAACGTCGATCATCCTGCTGCCTTCGTGGCGCAGCATAGCCACTCCCGCGGGGTACCTGTGGCGCGAGCTCCAAGTCCCCCCATTCTGCCCATCTACCATTCTACACTAGCAGCTGCGTAGCCCAAGCACCCGGCCTGGCAGCCTGGCCTGGCCTGGCAGAGGTTGGCACGCCAATCTCTCCCGGGAGCTTCCAACTTCCCCACACTCACGTCATCAGCCGACGTCAATCGAGATGATCAACATCGCCCGAACGAAAAGCTCCCAAGGTACCGGGACAATTTTCAGAATACCCATCCCGCAAGGCCTAGATCCCGCTCCCTGCCTGGGCAAGCCTGGCTTCCATCGGCCTCGTGACAAGTCGCCAAAGGGATCCAGCCGCGTACTAGGCAATTCCGCCACTCACAGGCCCAGACAGCGCACGCCATTGCCCATTCGGCATCCCGGCCCGACTGATCTACGTCACGTCTCCTCCAATCTGGCCACGGCAGGGGCAGATGAGACTATCGTGAGTCTGCTGTCACAGTGCCATGGCCCAACAGGGGCGACCGCTCTGCAAGGGCCGCGCAGGATCTGCCGTAGCTCCTTCGGCAAGCCTGTGCCGAGCACCTGCCCACTGGCCCGCCGCCTGCTGTCTCTTCCTACACTTCTCTGCTCAACACTAACCACCTTGGCGTTGTACATGGTATGCGGACAAACACACCAGTTCGATGAGGCAAACAAACTTGACAAAGTCTCATGTGGGACATTTGTTACAGCCACGGACGAGGTGTCACCAGTTCCGCGCTGCGAGGCTGCGCCGCTCTCTCTGCTGCAGCCTCGCCCGTACAGTTCAACGAGGCCAGACAACGCCCATATGGCACCCGAAGGCCTCCTAGTCGGCGGAAATACTGAGCCTTGGGACTTGCAAGACTCCCGAGGTCTCGGATTGAAGCACGGTTGTCACGAAAAGGGACCAGGAATATTCTTGGGTTCCCGTGAATGTTCGTCAACATACCGCGGTCCTTGTGTGACTGAATCGCTTGGCTGTTAGGCTCAAAAGCCTTGCCTCGAGTTACCTAGCCTAGTTGAGCGGCCGGACACGACGTTTTCACGTGTCCTGGGGGCTTAAACATAGACTGAAGGTTGCAGTTGTCTTCACGGCTTCCAAGTGGCTAACTTCTCCGCCGTGCTGGTTAGAGTCAGCTACACAGGCGAGGGCCGGTTAGTGAGTGGGAGCACAAAGATGGCTGAGGCGGTGTTACCGAAGGGAACCCGATTCAGCACGAGGAATTCAAAGCAGGTTGGGCTGCTGTTTCACTGGTACGAACGTCTGAAAGATGCGAGTTCTACCTGGCTTTCCCAAGCACAGAGACTCGCTCATGCACGTTTCCACCTCTTGAATCCTGAATGCTTGGGCACAATTTCTGCACGCCGCGTATTTTTTCGGGAAACAAAGCCCCAGAACATTCTCTTCTGTAATTATTTGCAGGCCCGAAGAAGTGATCGTCTGATTTTGGCAGGCCGGGACGCGAAATTGACCATAAGGTGCAATTGTATTCAGACTTCTCAGTATTTAACTTCAAAGTAACGTGAAAGTTATCAAACCACCTAGGCAGGTAGTATAAAATGAGTGAAGGGCAGGAGCTGAGGGGTGGCTGAGGGTCCCTGCAGGGTCTCTTATCGATAAGGCTGCCACACATCTACACCTTCTGCCCAAGGGCCCAGGGCCCAACCTTCCTTCCTTCTTTTCTTCCTTAGGCAGACCTACTCGTAAAATCCACATGTTTTGGTGCAAACTTCAAGCCTTCGTGCCGTGAAGCCCAAGTGACGTCTCAAAAATGCTAGTATTGCAGTGGCTCGATCCTTGCCCCTTTAGCTTATATAGACCGCGGAGCCGCCATCTACTCTGGCAACCGTAGATGGAACCAGGATCAGCCTCTATTAAGTGACCGTTACTGGCGAATTCCTACCTACGCACTGTGATAGAGAGAGAATTAATAACGCGTAGACCAGACTGAGTTGGGAATGAGCAATATTGCCGCTTACTACGCTTAGTGTACTAAGTGTAGTATAGTGTGTAAGACGGACCCTACAGTGCTGCGCAGTCGCCTTGGCCAAAAGACCACAATTCCAAGTTGCCCAGACTTGGAATTCAGCACTTATAAGCCCGTACCGTCACAGTGTGTGTGTGAATAAGCCCGCTCACCCATTACACCAAAGGCTTCTTAAAGCCCACTCCATTATACTTAGAAGTCCAGCGCATGCGATTTAGTGGGCTTAAATGTAAACAGGTAGGTTTGTAGGGGGAGGAGGGAGGAGGGGGTGCATTTGATAGCGAATATGTAAATGTTTTTAATGATGTAAATTTCCCTCTCCCTGTGATTTATATTTTATCCCACTAAATTACACGCACTTATAGTATGCCTGTGGGTACGTGGCCTTAGCCTTATACCGTATAGACGAGGCTAAGAAGTATCGCTCTTGATAGTGCCCTTGATCGTCGACACTAGTAGCCTAAGGGCTAACAGCTGGCGAAGTAGTTACACGGCGAAGCAGTTATACGGCCACTTGTGGCTCATGTAGCCAATTCGATCTAATGTCAAATGGACCCTCTCTACCTTGACGTGCGAGAATAACTTTTATTCAGTCTGCACGTAGCCCACGCTATTTTAGTGTTACCTGCTAATTTATTGCTTGCATGAAGCATTGTGACGTCTGCTTATGCTCTCAGTCTTCGGCGCTGGTATAATATCAAATGCGTGTTGGTTAGCAGAGAGAATCTCTCCGTCTAGTTTTCATGAAGAAATGCGGGGCTTTTCATCCAGATTTCGACCCACATCACATGCTGAAGAGAGCCGTTGGTGCAAGTGTGAGGCCAATTTTGCAGCTTACAAAGATAAACGCTTCTTGCGTAGATGAAAATCGATTGAGTTCATTCTTGAGCTGCCATCATCGCGTTTGCTCACGTGTATGAAGCGAAATAAATCTGAACACTTTGCTTGCTCGGAGCCATGTCTGGACTTGACAAGAGTAAGAATGCTTCTCAAAAGGCTCAATAGACTTTGATGGTCTTCTAGGAGGTTGTCCTCTAGGTCGTTGTCCCATAGGGCTTGGGTGTATCCTCTGTTTTTGCGGGTGCGCATTCCTGATCAGGCTCCAGGTACACAAGCACCTGCACAAAGTGGAATCAAACTGAAGGTCCGTTTGTCCTTCACTTTGGAGCCAAAAAACGTGCCGCTCCTGCCTATATCGCTCCAATTAGAACATGGGGGCCGTTCAGTCACTGGCGCGTGGTCGATTGTTGCCGTTTAGGAACCGATTGAGACAACACAGTTCACCTTCCCAAAGAACTTGCCACAATGTCTTTCCTCTCCTTCCTGAGCTCCCTGTTGCCGTCGAGGTTCGTTGCCAACAACATCACCCAACCCGACAGTGCCGACAGTTCCGACACCATGGCTCCGTCCGACCGATTCCCTGCGTTCCCCAGGCTGCCACCCGAGTTGCGCCACATGATTTTCAAGGAAGCACTCTACAATCACGAGGAAGAGACACACCGCATCGTACTCTTCGACCCAGTGATCCGCGCCATCTTCCCAACCAGGGAGCTCGCAACTATGGCCTCCCCTCTTATGTTCGTCAACACCGAGTCCCGCAGTCTCGCGCTTAAATTCTACGACAAAATCGATGTCTTCGGCATCGGCGCCCCCAATGACGACGGGCTTGGAGACGAAGGTGAATGGTACATTGTTCCGTGGCTCCGGGAGTACCTGTTCTACAACCAGTTCACCGCCCAACAAATTTATGAAATGCATGATGCCGTCGAAAAAAAGGTAAGCAAGCCGTTCGGGAGTCGCCACTTCTCATCCATTTATCCAGACCCTAACGATCGTTGCAAATAGGGCTGCCTGTACTTCAATCCTGAGAAGGACACCTTCGTGACCGGTATCACCCCACGCCAAGTTGCGCACACAACTGTCTTCCGCTCCCTGCCTGCCGAGCCCAACCCACCTTGGTGGATCCCTCGAGATTTCATCACCGACGAGCTACAGGGCGATACCCTTGCCAAGATTACCACCATTCGGGAACTAGAGTGGGACCTTGATGACAGGTGCATCTCCTGCGGAGCATGTGGGCACTGCGGCCTCAAGCGCCGCGTATGCTGCACGGAGGACATCTTCGACGACGATGGAAGGGGGGCAGAGTGGAAGCCGCTCTTCAGACCAAGCGTCTTCTCCGGTGTCAAATCTTTTGGCTTTTACTTGATGGTGTCCCCGGACGATATGCAGGAGTTCCTGATGGGCATAGTGCGCATGGGTGGCAAGGCATACTTGGAGGAAGAATGGCAGGATCGTTATTTGGAGTACGATCTGGCACGTCTTGAGAAGTGATGGTTCTGAGGCATTTGTGTCGCAATGTGTCATGCGAACAATGATGAAGACTCAGATCAGGGTCGCTATTTGGGAACGGGGATTTTGGGGTCAACGCGATGACCAAGAAAACATAGCTCTGTGGCCTCATAGCCGCGCGCCTCTCTTCAAACGATCAACTTTTGAGCCCATGTGCATAACGTGCTGAAACACTGAGAGAAATCTGCTCATTTCCAAGGTGTCGTCCACTACATTACATCCATTTAGCTCTCTAATGTAGTGAATGAACCAGCTTCAGTCAATGTAATGTAATGTAGAGCCCTCTAGTATGTTATTATTTTATTATAATTAGAACTGTGTTCTCTCTGAGTGCTAGGTCTTGAGCGCTCACCACTGTATAAAGGTACTATATATATTTTATATATATAGGGGATTGGAAACGTAACCGCTCGGTTTACATTGTATCAAGCCATCAACCGTTCGATTGCAACAAGCTCTGTTCGGACATTGGCTTCGCGGCCACGGTATCTCTCCCCCAACCTCCTCTGGGCCACCCTTCTGTAGGATCACCTCGTATGGGACAACCTCCCAGGGGATACTTTCCCATGGCATAACATGTCATGTGATGACCTCTTATGGGATTCCCTCTCATAGGACAACCTGACAATCTCCTATGGGATGGGATGACCTCTTATGGGACACCCTCTTATGGGATGCCCTCCTCAAGGATACCCTCCTATGGGATACCCTCCTATGGGATACCCTCTTATGGGACACCCTCTTATGGGATGCCCTCTTATAGGATACCATCCTATGGGATACCCTCCTATGGGACACCCTCCTATGGGACACCCTCCTATGGGACACCCGTCGATGGGATAATCTCCTATGGGATGATCTCCTGAGGGTTACTCTCCTTGACTCCTGTGGACAAGCTCCTAGCCTCCCGTGGGATTCCTTCCTATAGGGCATCTGTCTATCGTATCAAGTTCTATCGAGGAGCCTCTTACAGCACATAACGGGGCATGTTGCCTGGCTTAGCGCCACTGTCTCACTCCACAACAAAGACACTGTCGGCCATGCGATTAAGCAGTAGCAAAAGGACATACTGTGTACACAATGAGACCCACAGGAATTAGGCTTCGCTTCGAGAGCGAGTTAGAGAGACCAACACAGCTCATACCGACATCGACAGCTCGAAACGGTCGGCCGCGTGCAAGCTTCCGTGGGGTGGCAACCCTCGCTTATTTGCTTTGGGAAATAAGGTTCAGTAGCCCAGGCACCCCCGTGGCCGCGGACGGTGTGTCGATCCCTCCCTATCCCGTGAGCCCCTGCGCCGCGGCGGAAGGGGCGGGAGCGTAGAAATCGAGAAAACTAAAAAAGCTCGACTCACTCTTCCCGGCTCGTGCGGGCGGACATGGGGCGTGGGTTGTTTTTCTTGTTTTGACGGTGGCCGGATGGTCCAAGGTCTTTCGGTAATTGCGTATGCGCGTGAGTGCGTGTGTCTGTGTGTGCACGGGGCGGGGTGGGCTGGAATCCCACCGGCAGAGGTCGCATGTCTTGTAACACGAGGGAGCGGAGATTAAACTTTGTCGTCCCTTGGGGAGGATGAATGGTACGGATTGCCTTTCCCACCCCCGACTCTTATTGCATTGCCTCGGGAATTGACATTGGAGGGATTATTCTGCGCACGCATGCGCACACGCAACCTTAGCAGTGGTGGCAACCCCATTGTTGACTGTGAAGGTTCGGGTCTATAGACTGCGTGGTTGCAGTGAACCGGGACGCGACGGGATCGACGGCTAGGAGATCCCCAGGTTTGTGCGCCGTACTTTACCGTAATTAACGTCGTCCGATGGCGAGCAGACCTGGTCTCGAAGCGTGGCTGAAGGGGTACTATGGTTTTGACGTGCTACGCAAATAGCACATCCCAGACGCAGATCATACCCTCGCTTATCTCGCGTCACGTAAAGGACAGGCGGACCGGCGAAGGACAGCACTCAGGCCGTGGATTGCATGTGCACGGAGACGCCTCAGGCCGCACCTGTTACAGACCACAGCAAACGGGGGCTATAAATCCCGCGTATCAGATCCTCGGACAAGATTTGCTGGGTGACCATTTGGTGCACAGCGTAGGCGGAGGGGGGGGGGGTGGTTGTTGTTTCCCGGCCCGGTCCAGGCCCGTCATGGGCAAGTTGCTCCGCGCTTGGACTGACAACTGTCATAGAAACTCAATTGAGGGAGGGCACGGTAAGTTGGCCATGTCCCGAGCATATCTGAAGCTTCGGTTGGGCGTGCTCGGGGTTGTTTCGAGATTTCTTCGGAGGTATTGTCTGTGTACTTTGAGCAGGGCAGCGGGACGTCAGGTCGAATTGCCCGAGTGGCTCCTGGGGGTCGGCATTGGGCGTTGACAGGCACCCCCGTGAGGATGGCTGCTGTCAAGGTCGCGAGAGGCTCGCTTCCGTTCCTTGCTTCCCAACTAGACCCCACAGCCACGTGGTCTTGGCAGCCGACTTCTTGGGTGGGTGTAACCCTCTGTGCTTTGCGCCAACAACTGCTCGAGCATGTGAGCGGTATGTGCACTCAGGAAGCCGGTAGTTCTCTCCAACCGACGGGAGTCCAAAATACACTACATGGCGGTGTCAGGGGCAGGCGTGGTCCTGTGACTGAAAATGTTGATTGTGATATGATAATGGCCGTTGACCGTTACGCTAATCAACGTCGGTCCCTGAAACAATGACGCCAGTGGCAGGCGGGCCAAGACGGGGGAGCCCTCCCTTATCGTTATCGCAGGCCGCGGCCAGGCAGCGTGGCGCGACCTCACGACGGCTCCTGGGGTGCGCTCTCCGCTCCGCCCTGGCTGCAAGCAACATGTCACCTGTCAACATTTTGTTGTCCCGAGATCACATGCAGCCCTGCCACCCAAGCCTGGCTTCACTCGCATAGCTGGCACGTCACGCCACTCCACGACAGAGGGCTGCACGTCCACCACGAGCCCGCCAAGCACAAGCACCGACGCGTGGTCAGTCGTCGAGGGCCGCGCCGCTGCAGAGACACAGTACAGTACGACTACAGGCATGGCCAGTCCTTCCTTGAGCGCTGCTCTCCTCTCGAAATAGACCATTATTACGCAGTCCCCAATCAGCTCCCTTCGCGCCCTCACCCTGTCCCGCTGCCCCAGCCAGGCAGGCCAGGCCACTCGGAACTCTTCAGGCACCATCGCCACCTGCTCCCCTGCCTGCCTCGCCGACCACTCAGCCTCTGTGAATCACTTGTCCTGCTGCCCAGGCGCCTACCAGCCCGGATGGCCTCATCACCCTCTCCGTTGTCGCCTGTTCCTGGCCAGCAATCAGCCGAGGTGCATGCGGGTGCGGGCATCCCGCAGACGCTCTGGAACTTGCGCGTGCCCCTGTACATCACCCGCAAGGCCGCTCCCAGCGCCCCCTTCATCACCTCTGTCCCGCGCTTCAGCTACCTCGCCCAGCTGCTACCGAGATTGTCGTCCTTTTTCGGCTCCCCCTGCAGCAGTTTCCACCATGAGGAGGTCCAGATGCGGAACCTCACCGTCGGCCTGCTCGTCGATCTCTACCAGCCCCAGCTGCCATGGAAGCTGCACGTCGGCGACGGCGACGAATGGGACATTGGAGACACTTTTCTCAACGGCGTCAAGGAGGTGAGTACCTGCGTGTCGCCCGAGGAAGAAGTGGAGGGACGGGCCATGCAACATGGCCAGACCAGCCATCTCCTGGCCAGCTCAGACTCCCAGGAGCTCAGGGGCCTGGACAGATTGGGACGGCCGAGGCTGACCACGCGGCTTGGGCTGCTTTCCCGAATAGGCAGACTTCGTGCGCAACGGCAACGCAAAGCAGATCATGAGCCTCTCAAAGGAGCACACCACCGCCCTGTGGAACGCCGTCCAGGACAGTACGTGTCATGCCCTCTCTTATCCCCCCACCCTGTCTCAATCCATCCACCGTCCTCGTTCAGAGAGGCCCGTCTCCACACCGCTGCAGCGCTCTTGTCGCTTTTCGTCCATCTGCTCCGGCGCTCAGATCTCCCCTTACCCACTCCGCCTCGCTTAGGAAGCTCCAGCATCATGGCATCATGCACGTCACCGACGTCAACCCGACTGACAGGCGGCCCTGCCTGCTCCTTTCATCTCTGAGACGGTGGGGGGGGGGGTTGCGGGGGCCCCCTCCGCGGCTATCAAGTCCTGCACGCCATCACGGGGTCCGCATTTATGTTCGGCAGAATGGGAATCAGGCTGGGCCTTGACCGTTGCTGACCTGCTCGTTTAGACGACTACGCCTCCTTCTCCAAGGTAAACTCGCAGCTCTTGAACCCACCGACACAGCTCAAACACGTCCCAATTCGCATATACATCCCCTCCTCACCGCCAGACTCCTCCACCAGCGGGGCGGCGTCCGCGGCGCCTGGCAGCTTCAGGGTGTTGCAGTCGCTCGTGCCTCCTCGGTCGGCAAATCGTGAGTGACACCTGTCTCGCGTCCCCCCGTCGTCTGGGACCCCCATCCACCTTCCATCTTCAACCATCCGCCCCCTGCCCTGCCCTGCCATGTTCTCCTCCTCCCCCAAATAATCCTGTTTCGTTTCACGCTTGACAACTCACCATCCTGGCCCCCACCTCTCCAGGTAGCCCACAGACCCTCGGCCCAGTCCTGCGCGGCCTGCTGCCGTCCCTGTTCCCGAGCAGCCGCGACCCCGTGCTTGCCAACGTCGTCCTGCACGGCGCCCCGGTCCCCTTCTCCGCGCCCCTGGAGGAGCTGATGCGCGAGGCGGCCTACCCTGACGGGTGGCTTTGTCTGATCATCACGTTACTATGACTGAGCGCGCACACACACACACACACAAAAGAGACTTTTCGGTCACATTTAATCCGTCCGCGCTCCTCATCTCCGCGGAGGCGCTGAGCCGCGTGCTGGTTTTGGGCGTTTGAGGTATGATCGGGCTGGTTTCAGGGAACTTAATCCATAGATAGAAAGGTGGGCAGGAGTTAAGTGTCCACCATGGGGGCATATCTTGTCAAGCCTCCAGGGGTTGGCATTTGATTGACACGAACAGAGAGGCTGAAGGATCAGTTTTCCTTCGCCACACAGACGTTGATCACGAGGCAGCAAAGAGGCAGGTGAGGAAATAGGGGCCACCCGATTATCCAATTATGGACGACTTCTAAATCTGTGTTTGTGTTTGTGCGCGCGGACATGGTACTCCATCGCGCCCACTCACTCACTCAATTTGCTCGCCCATGTTGCTAGCTGATTCGCGAGATCTCTTGTTTTCCCAAACTTCTAGGTCTCCTATCAACAGGCCCCGTCGGCACACATACTGCTATATCAACACACATGCGCAGGGGAACTCCTTGCCCCTCCCTCTCCCCACTTGTTAAAAACGAGACACAAGCGATCCAAGGCTAGATGATGCGGGAGAGAGTACGCGCAAACAATGACATGTAGAGGTTAAAGAACACCCTAGTACCAAAAGTAAACGTGTCCGGACATGAGTGGTATCTCCTCCCATCCCACCCTCTCTTTTGAATGATGATGGAACAGGGAACATGATGCAATCCAAAATAGAAAGAAAAACAATGAGGGCGAAAAAAAAAGAGAAAATGTCCAAAATCCGTACAGACCAGACCATACCAGACTGCCCGCCATATGTTTTGTTTTCGCTATGCAACCGTGCCAATTTCCTCCTCTCCCACCATGTAGAACCTCCGTAGTACCAGTTGTTGATTTCCGTCTCCTCCATTTGTCCCACTGGGTATTATTAAGTGAAGCCAGAAAACCCCTATGACTGTTTGCGAGTGACGATGCTGCTGCTCAGACTGGGTGCTTCGTCCCCTGGGCGCGAACCCCAAAATAGACTTTTGACGATGCTCTACCTTCGTCCCCCATTCCGTTCCGTTCCGTTCCGTTCCATTTCCCATGCTGTTCCTAGCGACCTCCTCTCTTTCCCTTCTGTTGTAGCCGTTCAATTTCTGCTGACAAGAAATGTTTCGTCGTGATGACAGTAGTGGTTCCATTGACCTTACATAACACCATCTGTTAAACCGATTGCGTGAAGCAGGACTGCTGGATTATGACCGTTGATGCACCAGCATTGCTGCTGTCCTTTTTCTCAGTTGGGTCGCGTGCGTGGCCGTCCCCGCCAAGCTTCCTCGTGCGAGTTCCTCCCGACGTAGTCTCGCAACGAAGTCGATACTGTATTGGCTTGCTTTCGAATACAACCTGCTGTGCCTGAAACAAAGAGAATTCCACTGTCGAGTGGTGATATGCTGCCTGATGTCAAGAACAATATTCCGTACCTAATACTCCATCGGAGTAGGCTGGCTTTGTGTTAAATCGCCAGGTGTAATCGGGCTGGGGCCGGACCCCGAATGAGGTGTCGGTCCGTTGGATGCGTACGGTGGCATAGCGAGGTTGTCGTAAGGTGCCGATCCTGGTGGCACAAGGGTCGGCCTCATGCGCTCCAACTGCTCCTTGGTGGGCAATCCTTCCTCCAAGCCTTGGAGGACACGGAGGTCAACAGCCAGGCTGCTGGAGTCTTGGGCCACGACCTCGAACCACTCAATCGTTTTCCTCAAGAGCTGCCGGAGTTGAGCTTCGTCGACGTAGAACCCTAAGAGCGGGTCATGATAAGCAGCGGTAAGTGTGATGAGATTGCCCCATTGCCTTTGTTCAAGTCAGTATTTCAAGTTCAGTTGGCATTAGTGGGGGTAAGGTGGGCACATACGCGTGGGCTGTTCCAAAAACATTCGTGATGATGAAGCGTTTGTCCTCCAGACCGTGGAAAGCCATGGTACTTTTGATGACAGCATCGATGCCCTTTCTCGCGTTTTCGAAAACGACCGTGTCAATGTCACTCGGGCTTCTCGCATCGCTTCGGACCGTGGCCCAACCGCCCGCGTCTTCGTGCGGGATGGCTCGCTCCGACTCTTCCGAAAAGTGGTTCTGGCGCTTGTGCCCAAAGTCCAGCACCGTCTTGATCGACGGGCGATAGGTGATGACGTTAGCACCCCAGAATTTGGCCCTGATGCGTGCCGACAGGATGTCTCTGGCTGGCGGGTCGTCCCTGTCAAATTTGTACTCCCCTAGCCACAAGGTGCTGTTTTCCCCGAGATCCTTTTCGATCTCGGCCAGGATTTCCTTCTGCGTTTCAGCATTGGGCTTGTTGTTTGGATCGTAGAGAGAACCGGAGATTCGGTTTAGTCGTTTCCGCAAGTAGAGCTGCGCAGCGTAGCTGAATGCGACCGCATCTGAGAAGCCTAGCTTTTCTCGCATCACAATGAGATCCGGATAAGGTAGGATGTCCTCATATTGAAGGATTCCAGAAGGAACGAGGTTCAACTCAGCGAGAATGTCACTGCGGCCGGTCAGACGCAAGTTCAAGCACCCACATGTCAGGGCAGATCACTTACCTCTCTAACTGACAGCAAGACCAGAAGGCGACAAGAAGCTTGGTATCTATCACAGCAGTCTTCTCTGACTCGGGATCGACATATGGCCCAGGATGTTCAAGCGCCTCGGCTGCCCGTGCTACCTTCTTGCTTAACCGGTCCATGGATCTGTGACTATCAGCGGACACCCTCCGCAGCAGGAAAACCTTTCATTTACTTACGGTTGAAGTTTGTCAATGATTGCCGAGCATGCAAACCTGATGTGACGGAAGCTCGGTACCACGCGTCCGAGCTGTCCGTAATAGAGACAGGCAAGGATGTGGGCCTGAATGTAGTTCAGTTTGTAACTGCCGAAGTGGTTGCCCAAGATATCAGTCGCATAGGCAAAGTACTCTAGGCCAGGAATGATTTCATAGTTCTTCTTCGGCGGCGCAGGAGAAGCAGCACTTGTCGGTGCTTGCACTCCAGAAGCCTGCACTGAGGAGCGTCGGCTGGCCCCTGGGCGTTCCTGGTCCTTTGGTGAAGGTAATCCGGCCTGCCCGGGAGACTGAGAGATAGCACTGGACGGGGGAGAGCCATGGTTTGGTGAAGTGATATTGCCATTTCGGACAAGCGGTGACCCCGAATTCACTGCCTCTTTCTCTGGAGGGTCTGGTAGCTTTCGGTCCCTCCATAAGCAAATTTTGCCCAGCGCGAGGACGAGCAGGACCAACGCATGCTGAACAGAACGTTGGGGCTTCGCCCTCTTTGGGGCCGGCCCAGGTTCCACCCCGTTGGGTATGGGCGAGCGTTTGCGCTTCTTGTCGTGTTCATATGATGGCTGGGTCGTCCTTTCCTGATGGTTGGTGAATGCGGCGACCTGCACGGTCCTGTGCTTTCTGGTACCGACAGGGTTACTCGACACTTCGTCCAGAAATGTATAAATAATGGCGTCGAGGTCCGAGGGAGGAATCAAGGGGTGCATGTTCTGTATGTATTTTTTGTAGGCGTCAACGTAGGTGTGAACCTTTGATTGATCAAAGTCGAGTACGCCTTCGGCACGGCCTTGGGCTCGCAAGTCGGGAGGGTAGCCACCGGGTGGAGACAGACCCCCAATCGGACCCCAGTCGGTACCACCCGACGGGGATGGATGATCGCCAACTGACGCATCGTCTGGTATGTCCATAAGCTCGTGTGTAGAATCGCGGTCTGCCGCACGCGAGGTCGACCCTTCACCGCGTCCGAAAAGTGGCAATTCGCCGCGGTCCTCTTCGTATCGCTGAGGGTAGGACTCGATATATTTAATATGCTCGCGATCCAGTAGCGGCTTCACCAGCTTCCTGACAGCAGGCCACATCAGAAGTCGCCCTGCAGGAGTCGTGTGGTTGTGAGGGAATGGCGCTGGCAGCGGCTGGACTGGACTTCCGGGTGGTTCCTCGTTTTCCTCTTCGTTCTCCAGCGCACGCATCCGCCTGGCTGCAGAGTGTGGGTCCGGCGCGCCGTTCATAATGGCGTCTTCGGGCGAGGAGGAGGGAGTCTCGTCGACCTCCGCGATCGGTTGTGGAGTCACTGCTCTCGGTTCCTCTTTAACGTAGTCGTCCAGATCCGGTGGTCCCTGCATGCTATGAGAAGATCCGGTTCGAATTACGCCCTTGAGCTCCCTGATTTCGGATCTCACTTCCCCAAGACCAGCGGTAAATTTCTCGTCATACGACTGCAACATACTTTTCATGGCATCCAGTATGTCTTGCGTGGCCTTGTCTTGCCTGCAGGTTCGCGGGTCAGCGAAAACGGGAATTCATCCCCCCCCCACACACACATAAAGGTTAACTGCACTCACTGCTTGGGTGCTGGATCGCGATATTGACAGTTTATGTTTTTGTCAGTACAGTTCTTGCAGGGCTTGTTCTCGTCGCATTTTGCCTTGAGCTGTCGACAGCTCTCACATGCCTGGGGGTCTGTAAGCGGGCCGTCCGACTCGACCGGTCTGGCAGTTTTCCAAGACGTACCTGCGATGCCCTCTGCGATTTCCGTTTGCTCGCAGCCGTGTACGTAGTAATGGGGTAGGGGCCGTCTGGCCCCATCGGCGGGGGATACATTGGACTCTGGTCATACGGGGTAGGTGGTGGCTGAGGATGAGGCGGCAACGGCGTAGGGGGCGGAGGGGGGTAGCTCTGATGCCGGTACATCTGCCCCGGACCGTTGTCGTAACTCATGTGCCTCCTCTCCTCCATATGGCCCGGAGGATGAGGGCCAACATGCGGAGGGGGAGGCGGGAGGGTCTGCTCGGGGCCGTTGCCGGTGGAGTTGGGCCTGCGTAGCTGGGGCAGCGTGACGTCGTCGGATTCTCTCTTCACCATAGACTCTCTGTTCGCAGGCTGATATGCAGGAGGCGGCGGGTACTGTTGATGCGCTGGAGAGGGAGGGGGCTGGTGGTGGGTGTCCTGGATGTGAGAGTACCTCTCAGGCTCATGTTGTCGACGGTCCTCAAAGTGCTGCGGCGGCGGCGGCTGGTGAGGCGCGTGCAGTTCTTGAGGACGGTGAGGGAAGTTATGGGGTGGGTGAGAGAGATGCGGTGAGGGCGAGTACTGAGAAGAGGTAGGAGGAGGAAGAGATGGTGGGTGTGGATGGTGGGCAGCAGATAAAGGTGGCCCGGGATGCGGCAGCGAGACACCATGACCATGATGTGATGGCCCCGCTGGCCACGAGGGAGGACCAGTCGAGAGGCGCGGCCGCTTGCTTTCATGCCCTTGGTCCATGCTTCAAGGAGGTAAGGTATATGTGAAGCAGGTACATGAATACCTGGACCCCGGAAAAGAGATGAAATTTGAGAACGAGTTAGGGCACCGTGTCTGGGGGGATGGGGGGTAGAGCAGCTCAGCACAGAGCAAGCCTCAGAGCAAGAGGAGAGCACAGCCAACAGCAACGGCGGAAAGTTAGGCAGCAAGCGCAGCCGCGGAGGCCATGGGGTGGATGCCCGTGTGCGACTCTGCGGGCAGATCGCCCAGGACTCTTCTTTTGGCAGCACTGGGAGGTACAAGGAGCGAGGGCGGAGAGGGTCAAGTCTCGAAGGGTTGATGACAAGGAAATCTGGGCCTGAGACCTGAGACTTAGAAGCCGGGGCCGGGACCGGGAGCTGGGAGGAGCTGGGAGGTGGAAGCTGAGGAGCTGGACGTGCTGCGCCTGAGAGCGAGAGCCAGAGCCAGAGCTTGGTGATGAGCCGGGATCAGGACGGACAAGGGTACGAGAGATTCGAGAAGGCCAAGGTCCTGGTCGGTAAGAGGTACGTATCCGAGGCGGGCGCGGCAATACGTAGCAGTGGTATGTATGTACTGTGAGAGAAACCGGCCCTGGACCGTATGGGTTGGCGACAGAGGAATGTGCGCAAGGCCTCTGGGGGCGTCGAGCGATCAGGGCACAGTTACTGTATGATCGATCGAGTCCGGGGTTGGGATGGATCGTGGAGCTTGCAGTCTTATTGGCCTGGACAAAGCGATATTTGACCAGCAGATGCCGAGATGTGGTTGTGCTTGTGCCTTGCTGGCTGCTGCTTGTTGCGGCAGCAGAGAGAGGGTGGCAGGCTGGGTAACTGGGTAGAAACGGCCCAGGCACAAGGCACAGGCTGGCCTTGACTGTGGGCTCCCGGGAGGTACGGGATGGGTGTGCAGGCCAGGTCAGGGAGCAAATAAGCGCAGGGCGGATGGAGTGCGAGCTTGCGAGGCCTGAGGGCGACTCCGTCTGGGGACGGGGACGGGGACGGGATCAGGATCTCGTCAAAACGTGGTCGTTGGCGCGTGTGCGAAAAAGCCCGGCAGCTTGTAATGATTGTGCGTCAGAGGTCCAGGCCGGCACAAGGTTTAGGTTTGAAGGAGGCAGACGGTTGAGTGGTATGTAGTAGTAGTGTAGCTGGACTGGGCATAGGCTTGAGCCTGCATGCGTGCAAGGTAAGGCAAGGTAGCAGTCAGGCAAGGTAAGGTAAGGTAAGGTAAGCTTGAGGCGTTGAGGTAGCGCTGCGTATCGAACCGTAGCGTCGTCCAGAGTCGTCGCGCGCGGGGGGGCACAGGATAAGCACGAGATTGATCGACGGTTGGGCAGCGATGAGCCAGAGACAGGAACAGTCCCAGATCCTGCTTGGTTCAACAGGGTACGAGGGCAGTCAGTGAGTGAGTGGCTTTTGCTGCGTCCTGTCTGTTCTGCTTTGGCTGGCCGGCCGGCTGGCTGACTGATGCAAGAAGCAGTAGCAGCAGTGGGAGCTCGTGCGGGCAGGTGGGCAGCAGGTGGCAGTGGCCAGTGGCAGCAAAAAGCGGGCAGGGACGGCGACGGTACCGGTGACGGCGGACGTTGGCACTTTTGGGACAGACCACTTTCCCGACGCCCAGGTACTGGGAACTGGAACAGGAACGGGAACAGGAGCTGGAAACCAGAAAAAAAAAAACTGGACTGGACTGGACTGGACTGGACTGGACGGGACTGGGCTGGGCTGGACGGGACAGCACAGGAGAGGACAAGCCACAGCACGCGCCAGGTTTTGACCGGTCAAGGTCAAGTACGCACTGGCCGAGGAACAAACGAGCTAGGGTTTGGGCACGTCTGTGGATTTTGAGAGCGGTGGATCCTGGCGAGATGGAGGAAGGAAATGCCGAAATCGAGGGCCAAGCGAAAACTCAGAAAAAGAGTCGAGTGTCCGGATGGGGGAGAGGGGGACGACAACGAGCTCAGGTAGCCCGCCCGCATGTATGTCTCTCTGTATCTGTCTTGTCTATCTGCCTGCCTGCCAATAGACTCGACTGGACGGGACGGAGGGCTGAGCGAGTTAGAGGTGGGATGGAATGGTAGGGAGGGAAAAAAAGAGAGAGTGCCAGGTGCACGAACGTTTCGCGACGCGACGGGCAGTGCGATGCGATACGATACGATACAGTACAATGCAATGCAATGCGATTTGATGGCAGATGGGCCAGAAAATTGACTCGGCTCGACTCGACTCGGACGACAGGCCAGGGCGGGACGGCCAGGGAGAGGAAAGAGAGGTTGCCCGCTTTCCTCCTCCAACCAGTTCAATCGTCAATCGTCAATCGTCAACCGTCAACCGTCAACCGACAGCCTCTGCACACAGTAGCTCCAGCCCAGAGGACCCCAGCCAAGCAAGCTCCCAGTTGCAAGGAAGAAATAAGAAAAAAAAGCATAGACGTACGGTACTTGCGAAGGCGCGTGATACTGTGCTGTGCCGTGCGGTACCATGACGGCAGGACAGTACTGGAGGGCTGGGTACGTACCTCTGTGGCTGGCACAAGCTGGATGCTCTCGACCGTGCGTGTACCCGCACATGACATGAGAGGAGGGCGCGCAGCTAGCCCACCCAGGCACCTTGCCCACCCACGGGAGTAAAGCGAAGGCGCCCCACAGCGTGACAAAATTTGCACTAGCAATGCACGCAGGCCGTCAGGTACCTCCAACAAGGTTGGGGCACGGGCAGGGGGCCCACGGGCCCATCGGGCAGGGGTTGGCCTGCCGGAACGGAGTCAAAACGGTGAAGCTTGTGGAGGCCACCATCAACAAGCACGAGAGGCCAGCCAACCAGTCGCTCACCCTCACTCACTCGCTCGATCACTCATCAGCCAGTGCTTTGCCCTGCCCAAGGTCAGAAAAGAGGTGCTGCTATGCTGCGCTTGGTCCATCACCTCCCACCACCCGCCCACCCCTGCCCCCGTGCTGAGATTGGGAGGCACCCATCCGCGAGCATGGGCATGGCAGAATTTGCAGCATTGATTCCGACTGTGGGGATGATACGCGCCCTCTGTCTTGTCCCTTGAAATTGTCCACTGCGCCCCGGGAGAGCCCCAGGGCCGGCCTGGGCTGGAGGACCTCGACCGGGTGCTCCTCTTCTCGGATGGCTGATGCGCCCCTGCACGGCATAGAATAGTCCACCTGCGCTGCGGCTGCCGTGCCATGCGACACGGCAACATGGCCCATAGCTGCTGCGTACCAAGCTGCGGGCAGATAGGACGAGATACCCAGATAGTCAAGTAGGCTGACTGGCCCTTTGCGGGGTCGTAGGACAGGGCGGTGAAAGGCAATGGTCGCTTCGGCTGCGCAGCATGCATGTGCGTGCAGCAGTGCGGTGCAGGTGTGTGGTGCATGCTCCTTAGGAATGGGTTGTCTCGGCCCACTTCGTCTGTCTCGCCCAGAGCCCACACCACACCACACCAGCACGTATCGCCTTATTGCATAAAACAAACTTACACGGCCTCATCCCTGGAACCGGCGCTGGTGTGGTTTGTTCCGTGGAGGCGAGGGATGGATGCTGCTGTCCACACAAGATTACAACCCAGCCAGCCGCTGCGACCCCAGGTGGCTGGGGAGGTGAGTTCATTTCGTTGTCAAGAGAACTCTCGGCCAACAGCATTTGGCCAAAGGTTTTGAGGGGTACGGCCCGAGTTGTCTTCTCACGCTTGACACGCCACGGCGCTCTGCTGTTCTAAGAAAAGACGAAACAGACCTAGCGCAGCCAGCCCGTCTGGAATTTTCTACGAAAGGAACGGCGGGACGGCATGAGGCAAAAACGTGGTCAACGCTGCCCCGGGAAATGCAGGTTCGATAGTGGCATTTCCAAACGGACAGACCCCGTCCCAGCAAATACGTGTGGACAGGCAGATAGGCAGGGCAGTGGTCGCCTCCTTTTTAATTTTTTCCCTCTTCCTTCTTCTTCTTCTTCTTCTTCTGCTCACTGCCTATTGCCTATTCACCCTACCCAGTTTGAGGCGCTGGGGCGGATCGCGCGGAGCTTGGCTGCTGGGAGGAAGGGCCCTGAACGTTGTTAGGGCTCATCTGTGTGACGTCCCCATAGAAGGATGATCCTGACCAAAGAACGGGGTCAACAGCGTCAGGGCAGCCCGGCCGGTGGCACCGAGGCATCCAGAGAGGCTGAGAGGCTGAGAGGCTACGCATAGACAAGGGACGAGTGGGAAAAAAAACATTCCGGCGTCGTCCAGCATTGCCGCAGGACGTGGTGGGCCTCGTGGCGTGCAAGGGGTGCTGTTCTTGCGGGCTCGCCCATTACACAGTACAGACAAGATGCAGGCATGGGGCATAATGCCTGGTGCCTGGGTGCCTGGACATGCAAAACAGCAAAGCACCGTCCTGATCTTGATGGGGTGGTCAACACATTCCCACCCGCGATGGATCACGGCTTAGCTGCATTGCTAGGGGGGGTGGTTGGTGGAGGGGGGGGCTTGCGCCGTAGACAAGCAGCTGTCACTTCTCACCCCGGGGCGATCTTGACGTATCAGATCACATCTCCGATTGAGGCCGGCTGGCTGGACTGCTGACGGGCGGCCGTTGAAACGCAGATTTTGGGGCTGGCGAAGCGCACAGAGCGAGACTAGACTCGCTCGCCCTGTCCGTCTCTTTTTTTCTCCACGCAAATCTCAAACATGAGGCCTGGACAGCCCTGGAGCGGGCACTGACGGCCCAGAAGGGGAAGGTGAACCACGTCGTCAATGTCCTGCTAGTCCGCTTGGTGTCCATTTGGTGTCCATTCCCGACAGGCGTCCTGGACAATGAGCTGATTTTGACCTCATCGCGACGGAGGCGGCGGCGGCCCCAGCCAACCCTGCCGGTGAACCTTGCAGATGACCGCAACGGTGAGGTGTCACTGATCGCTTTGGTCGCCTGCCATGTCAGATCCGGGCAGGGGTACACTGAGGCACTGAGGCGTTGACAGCTTCAGCTGAGATGTCAAGGGAGGCGGTGGGTTCTGTGCCTGTCTGGGGAGCCGTCGTCTGGCCTGTCTGCCCGCCTCGTGTGTGTGCGCCTACGTGTGATGAGGCTGTCGCGCGCGGTCGCGTGGTGACATTATGACCTAGGTAGCACTGCACCTATATAGCCGTCACAGCTTGCTGGCCTAGCCTAGACCGGCCCTCGCACATGTGTGTGTGAGGCTTCGTGCCTAGTGTCCCAACTGCTCGAGAATCGCGTCGTCCTCGACGGGACCACGTCCACGCGGCTACCAGTGACCACACCAAGCTCGGGCGGGCTTGGGTTCGGCGAGACGAGGCGCGGCCCGCTGTCCGAACATGCCATGCAGGCACCAGGACAAACAAATGTCGACAGGCGTCAGCGACAGTCGGAGAGGATACCAGAGCCACGATGTACTATTAGTTGCCCAGGAGAAGAAATGCAGGCGTGGGTGAACCCCATCAAGCCAGGCAATTTCTGTTCTAGACCACTCGTAGGCTGTTTCAATTGGCAAATCGCCTGTATTTCTCAGCCCTTCATTGATGGCCATTCTCGCCTGGTTCGACAGGGCTCGCCCTGAAAGTGGGGGATGGCGTTGAAAATCTCGTCACAGTGCAGACGTCAAGGTCACGGCTTTTTCATCCCGCACGCTGCAGCCTCGCCCAATGTTTGCCAGCGCTCTCTCTCTAAAAAAAAAAAAGATGCCCCGGTGGGCTGCCATCCGTATGTCTCATCGACCACCACCGCGGCCTCCTACTACCGTCCAGCACCGAAGTAGTAGCAGCAGCACATTTGGATCATGACCAGGACGATGTGCGATCCGATGCTGGCGTCCCAGCGGTACGGCGGCCCCCCGTGACCACGCCTTCATGCTCGTCAACGCAGCACTGACCGCCACTTACCCTTGCCATCGGTCAAACCTTCGAACCTGATTCTCTTCCTGGCCTGGCAAAGATCGGGGTGGCCTGCGCACACTGCCCTGCGCGCGAGCCCGTCAAGTGGGCCGATCATGACCTCGAAGCGAAATCACGGTTTGGCTTTTGGGGAGGGCGGGGGCCTGGGCACCGCTTGTTCGACCGCGACAGCAAGAAAAAGCCCCGAACTGTTCGAAGAAAGAGCGGTCCGAACACCCACCTAGCCGTCCATTTACCACAGTAGTTTTTTTTTTTTATTTCCCTCTCCCCATCCTCTCTCTCTATCGTACCTCCAACCCTCCGTCTGCTCCTCGTCATGACCTTGTAAATCTCCACGTCGGAGTAAGCGAACATTGGAAAGCGGGTAGGGGTTGTTCCAATACAGAGATCACAATAACAACCGACGGCATGCCGATCAGCCAGCCAGCTTCCCACCCTCCAAGCACAAGACGTAATCTATAGACAAATCACAGAAAGACACATCTTGGTATTTGACTGACAAGCGGGCACTTTGCCTTTCTCGGCAGTCCTCTGTCAAGGGCAGACCGCTATTCAGGTCCCGATAATTGTTCCAAGGAACACCGTAGGGCGCAAATACCCACCGGCGGGCCGCGTCCTTCTGTGGACTTGCGTCTTGGTTTTGCTGCTGCGTCAGGAACCACCGCCCAAGGCCCGCAGGGCCAGCAAGTCAGTAACGGCTTTGAGGTTAGCTAGGCTCGCTTGCGGTGTGGTGGCCCCGGCAAGGTTTGCTTCTGCCGTGGTTCTCGCCCCTCTCGAGGTTCTCAGTTGTCGCTATCAGCCAGCGCCTACAGATTACATTTCATGGCTTTTACTTTCTTGTGGTCAATGTGGCCTGCTTCGTGGCCGTGCCAAACAGTCCAGCAAGGTACATGCAGCATACCATCTCGCGGACCGGCCTCGGGAATGGGCCTTTGCTGCTCGAGCGTCGAACGGTGGGAATACGGTACGGCATGATTTGCACCATTGATGTCTGTGGGGCCCCCTCCCTCGTGATGGATTGATTGACGCAAAAATCCCCACCCTTGGAAGCATTATGTTTCTTTTCTGGAAGCTTGCGAAACATCAAAGCCAAATCCGGCCGTGGGGCCAGCCAGCCAGTTCGCCCGCGAGTCCGTTCGCCCATCGCGATGACTCTTGGTGATGACGAACTTGCTGGCGCAGAGGACAAAAAAACTTTTCCCGGCAGAAGCATACTGAGTCGCTCCATTCTCACTCCGAGGCGCGGAGACCTCGTTCACGAGCGAGAACGCCTCACGAACCACGGATACACCGGCACGACCGGGCAGATGGACTTCAAGGTGGAGCCTCCAGACCTGGCCTCACCGACCCCGTGTTGCCTGCTCACCTGACGATGAGCTCTGGCATCATCATCTGTGTGACTGGTCACCTTGCTGTCCCGACGGTAGCCTCGGTGCCTCGGCGCTCCTAAATTTATTAAGGTTTTGACGCAGGAGCACGACCAACTCTTCAAGTTGCGACATTGGCTCTGTTTGGTCACAGATCCTTGCTTGCCACATCAAGACTGGTAGATCACTTCGGCAGGTGGTTGGCGTTGATTGCTCTGTCTGTGTGTGCGCATGCAGCACTGAGGGATTCCAGTTATTTTAGAGTCTGGTCTAGCAGTATCAAGACCAACCACGGGAGAGGCATTGAAAAGTGGGGGCAGGGGTAAGGTGGGTTGGAGAGTTTGATGTAGTGTATTGGCAATGCAGTGACTGAACTGGAGCGATTACCAGTCTCACTGCAGATCCTCGAGTACAACTCCAATTAACCGCATGCAATGCGGGACCAAAACCGCATTATCTCACCATTGCGTATCTGCACATCCAAAACAACGATTGAGATGGCATGGTGCTATGCGCAATGGCCCGCCTAGCAGATTGCATCAACAGTGCTCACTCAGCTACCCTCGCGTACTTGGCACCCGGCCGTCTATCGAGCCCCAAGACCTGGAGACGTTGGAGATTCCCAAGTGTTGAAGACGAGCTGCGGGTGTTGGATGTGCTGCGCACGATCTCGCTGTCATCTGCAGATGAGGTTCGACTCATCGATTTGTCGATTCCCCATGCGCCCTGGAAAAGATCCGATGGCCCGGAACTACTCAACTTCACGCTTTGTGACATATCAACTGCAGCCTCACATCTCAGTCGCCTCGCAACAATCACCGCGACGGGCAGGCCTTTGCTCCGCGTACCTTGGTCAGGACTCAGAAATGAAGCCCCATCTCGAATGCGCGATGTTATGCTGGCTCCATGTGCCCAGATATGCGAACCTGGGTACTAGAGAATCGTAAGATGAACCCAGGGTTTGACTCACCCACGCGAGCCCACGCACTTAGGGCGGTGGGTGCACATTCCTAATCTGTATCCGCTTGTGACACTGATGACATGCATAGGCGTGGTCACAGAACTAGCCGATTGTGAGGCACCACAACGGCGGAGTGCGGGAGCGGAGAAAGCTCCTACAACCCAGGCCCTTTCCGGCACTGGTCACCGCAGCTGCATATGCAGTACCACTCGAGGTACCGTTGCAGCCCGCCAGCTTTGGAGAGTCGTTCCTGTCGAGTCTTGTAGCAGGACTGTAGCACGCGCAAGAACACAGGAAGCCAGGCACCTGGGCGATGCAATCTGAAGACACGGGGCGTGTGGCCTGATTTACAGATGTCCCCGGAGCTGGAGGATGCGATGGCTCTGTCTAGATCCACGGGCGATGGCTCAAATGGCTGTCAGGATCCCGCGCTGACCTGAAGCTTCCGTCAATGGGCCTCGCTAGTTGTGCCGGCTCCGACATCGCCCCATCTAATCTAGCTCCAGTTCTACCCCAGCTTTGGCTGTGCGGCTCTCGCACAGCTGGAGGTCATGTTTCAGCTCGCGCCATCAACAAGTGCGGACTGGCCCCGTGGGATTTAGCACGTCCAAAAACAAGCCGGAAGGCCACGAGGTGCCTAGGGGCTCGAGCTCGCGGCGCGGCCCTCCCAATCGGTGACCGTTATGCGGTCCAGGACCACTGGTTAGCTGACGCTATTGCTGGACCAAAACGTCGTTGACCAAACAGCTGGGCGAGACGAAGAGCCGCTGTTTAAGCCACGGCTGACCGCGGTGCCTTGGCGTACCGCGAAGCTGGTACTCGACGCTGAGTGGTTTGAGTTGGGTGGCTGTTGACTGTATCCTTTTCTCTTCATACCGTCTTGAAACTATCCATCAATGTCCTCAATCTCGGTAAGGGATCAGATCCTGCACCTCTTTGCGACTCGCACGGCGTCATTGGACCCCTTTGGACCCCTATTCGTTGGGCATCAACGCGGTTCCTAGGGCCCCGACTCGAGGGCTATTCCGGGATTTTATGCGTGCCTTGATGCCCAGCGAGATTCTAGAACGAAGATCTCCTCCACAAGGCTGCGTCTGGCTCCTGACAGATCCATCGATAGACAGGTGAGATGTGCTCGATAACCTGCTGGATGCGAGCTCTGTTCACCCAGTGACGCGTTCTATGGCAGTTATTGGTCGTCGCATGGCCGAAAGGGGAATTAGTTGAGAAGGGCAGCAGTATCTGCGATACCCTAGTCGCGCCCCCTAGAGGTGCCAGCGGAAATAGAGTTCACGCTATATCGTGATAGACTGAAACTGATCGACCGCGGCTGCCGGCATCATACCTCCAACCTTGCGGTGGGACAGGGTGAGGGCAGGCCTCACCTTGCCTCTTCCCGGCTGACTCGTCGCCGATTGTTCTCTGTTCGGTCGTGTTCGGATGCCCCATCCAAGTCGCAGTTCGGAGAGACTCGGACAGACTGGTCAGCGCATAGAGTCTCTGGCAGCCGGTCATTTCCGGCCGTCACTCACTCGAGAGAATGCAATACCGATGTCACCTCCTGGAGGGGCTGCGGCCTCTACTGCAGAACTGACGTCGGAGTTGGCGTGAGTTCTCATCACCGCCTCTTTTACAGCCATTCCTCGGCGACGAATTGAATGTGGACAACTCAGACCGCCCGACACTTGATGCGAGTCGTTGTTCACCTCGCAAAATATGGGGGGCGGGACCCGTGGTGCAATTGGCCCAGGCGCCCGACCTTATGCCGGCGTGTGGCCTTGGTCCAAACTCTATGGTATAGCACGTCTGCTTGACCGCCGGCTGAGGACGTTGGCGGTCGGCGCTTGATACTCATTGTGCGCGATAGCTGCACAGCCGAACTCGGCAGTCAGATAATGGCTCCTGCTGAGGACACCGCACCTCATCAATGTCAACAGGCAGTGAGCTACCGTGGCTGGGGAATGTACCTGAAACGGGGCGAGGACGAGGAGCAGACCACTCGTCGCCGTCGCCTCAGCTTCAGCAGAGGTTTCGCACGTGCATCGCATCGGACATCATCATGGGGGTAGATGAGATGATGGCCCATCTCCGCGGGCGATGACACTCCAGCCCAAGGTGCTTTTCTGCGACCTGCCTTGTGGCATTAAACATTGGGGACCGCAACCTCAGGATTTGCGTTTCACAGGGCACGCAGCGTTACACCGAAACACCGTGATCACGGATGACTGCAAGCCATCGTCCATCACCGCTCTAGATCTTCGTTCGTCGCGTCCGCAGATGCGACCTCACAGACCGGCCCACGTGACGGCAAGCATCGAGTGTCTCTCCGGGGGCGGGCGAGGGTATCCTGGTCGTGCCCCCGCGCGTTGAAAAACTGTTCGGCGTACCCTCGCCGCCCTCAAAAAGGGGCCCTACTTAGCGATGTCCAAGATAATTGCAGCACTCTGACTTGGACAGCGTCCCAGCGCTGCCGATCTTCCTGCCCAACCTTCCAGTGTCAACCGGTACGTCTCCACTGCAACCTCATCTCGTGGTTCAATCTCCGAGCCGGACTTGCGACACATTTCCTGTTGAAGCATCGCCAATGGCCGGGACACTACGGCCGAGTGGGTGGTGAGGAGGGGTTGCTCGCAAACATCGCGTCGTTTCTCATTAGGCTTCCTCTAATAAAGGTGGTCGGTAGTGGCATTCCCTCTACCGCAAGACAGGGACGGCTGGTCGACTTTCCGATCCGGGGAATACGGCGGCATACTTCCACGTAAAGCAAAGGAACACATTCCTCGTCTAGCTTGAACGTTGTGGGTGCGCTTGGCACTCAGTCGAAGTCTTCTTCAGACGACGGGAAGACGATTTCCCTCAACTTCAAACATCTCCGCACGTGGCATGCGTAAAGGTGGCACAGTGTCACAGTATAAGATTTTCACTGTCTTGGTGTCTCGATAATTGCATATCGCTGTAGAGTTATCATAATCGGGTTCGTTGTGTTTGCTTTCCCAATATCTACCTGCAGTCACCAGGTGCAGGCAAACATTATTAGCCGCTGGAGTACTGCAATGGGGACTCGTGATGATGGAAAATCACGAAACTATTGCCTCGCCAGGACCTGCCGACCTTATTCGGAATTGACCTGTCAGTTGGTCTGGGAGCATTTTCAGCAAACAAGTGGGAAGGACTTTGCAAGGACCCTGCGGTGACACCGCCAGAGACGGGTGACCCGAATTTGCTTTTCTTTTTTTCCCCTCGCCGTCTTCTTTTCAGGGTCAATTTCAGCCTCGATCAATGCAAGCCCCCCCTCAGTGAGACGTGTGGTGGAAAGGATCGCCGCTGGCGCCGAGTGGCGTTTGAGCATCTCGTCGTTGTGCCTGAGGAGGAAGCAGATGGAGGTGAGCATACCGACATGTTGGGTAGGCATGGGCAAGATAGGAGCCCGATGAAGCAAGGGAGAGATCCTATGCCCCGAGATCTCGGTTTCTGGGTTACCAGGAACGCGGCTCGCTAAGGCAAGAGACGGACGAGGCTCGCCCGTTCCCTTGGCTCTTGTGAGTTGTCATTTTTGCGCAGCGCAGGCCGAATCAAAACCGGACGTCATCTGAGCCAGTGGCCGCCAGCTGTCACATTCCAAAATGCGCGCGATGTCGACTGGCGCGAGGGATTGGTACGGATCGCGGCAGGCTGACTGGGCGAGCCAGAAGGGCCCCCCATGGGAAGCCTCGTGACAGATGCCTTTGGGCAAGCCCTCTGCAGATCAAGGGTGATTATGAGGCAGCGCCTGGCCCGATTCGAAGAAGCACACATGGCTTCGACATGCTTTTGAGCTCCGTTCCCTCTCCGTTTCCAGCCATTTCTGGGGCATCAGCCCATCAGATGCCTGCTTACGGGAACGTACACGGACATGACTGCATGCTTGTGCTGCTTGTTGGACGGCAAGCCACAGCATGAGATTCGGCGTGGAGACGAGGCGATTCAGCCTCAAGTTTCCTGGTGCACAGCCAGTTGCAACCTCGAGTACACCAGTCCAAGCCAGGTAGCAAACAATGCTGTCACGAGCGTTGCACACGCTGCCTTGCCAATCCCGGCGGGCCATCCTCTTTACACGAAAAATGGACCGGAGGAAACGGCGCCGACGAGCAAGTCCCCCTCTGGCCTCTGGAGTCTGGACCTCGTCCGGCCGGAAAGCTCCGGGCTCGGAAAAGTACCGTGCAGTCCAAGTTTGGCGGGCGCATGGGGGAAAGGGCAATAGCGCCGCAGTGGCAGAGTGGGCATCGATGCGGCATGCTTTGCAGGCGATGCAGTCAGGCCGCGAACGCGTTGCCTTATCGGATACCCCAACAAGTGTAACCACAAGCACAGGCACTGTCGCTTGCCATCTTGCCAATGTCGGTGGGGGACAACGGCTTGCGAGATATGACAGCTGCGAGGTGAGTTTGCCTCACTCGAGCGATCCTGCTCGAGAGGAGGCATGGGCTGGCCATCGAACACGGTGTTGGCCAGCCGGTAGGAAAGCAGCAGTGACAAACAAAGCAAATGTGAGAGAGCATGGCTTGCATGGTGATGGCGATGGTGGAAAGAGGTGGTGGCAGGCTGGCAGGCTGGCAGAGAGAGGCGTTGGATCGCCGAGGGCTTGGAGGGGTAATTCGTCTCAAGTCGGACTCGCTTATCTCGCCAGATGGCAATCCAAGATGCATGATGTCCTCTGAAATGGAGATCTCCGGTAGTCTAAAAAATCCTACCTGGTTACTGAACCCTGAGATGCCAATGGTGCAGTGTCGGCGCGCATCAGGGGGATGCGTGGCATCGCGAGTGGCCATGCTTCTTCCTTGGGCTGTGGCTGGGTGGAGTCTGAGTTGTTGATGAGGAGGCCACGAGTTCGTCTCGTCCCACAAGTCATATAGCGAGATATGATATGGGAACAGCTCTGGGGTTGCTTTTTTGCTCATGAATTTGGTCCCGACGTTGCAGACGGGCCCTGCCTCTCTTCCCGAAGCTAGCAAGCTTCCTGCATCCATGCATACCATCGTGCTGGAGCCTGCAAGACACCCTTGCTTGGTCCCTTTGGGAATGCCACACCTGCACCGACAGGGTGGCCACGGGGCAGCTAACACCTTAGCTGGCCGAGAAGGGCACATCTCTGGATGAGCCGTCGATTTCGACCTGCGGAGGAAACAGGGCAGTGTTGCAGGCCTGCGCATCACAGGCGGCTACCGCGCAGAACCTCGGGTGGAGCTGAAGCTGTGGCCCATTGACTGACTGATTGTTTACTGACCATGCTGCCTGCCTCATCAGCACCACTAAGACTAGAATGCGTGCTCTCACGACTAGGAGCAAGAAGACCACGGCTCTTCCTCAATCATTGAGATATACCTTCCGAACGATTCGGGCCTGAGCATGCTGCCTTTAAACCATCAGACCTTTCAATGGATCTTCGTGGAGGACTACGGCTGGCAGGTGAAAGCATTGGGAGAGAAGGTGTGTATCATTAAGTCTTGCGTGAGCAAGCGTTCTTCATTTCGGTCGACTGACGGCGACAACTAGAATCTTGGGTGTGAAATTGACCCGACGCCCTTGAGCAATCTCGTTTGAACATGCCGGCGGTCTCCAGGGTAGACATTGCGGTGACGCGGTTTCCGGCATCCACCAGCAGCCCAGCAAAGACGGTCTAATCTGTCTCGTCCTTGATCTTCCTCCTTTTCGCATATGGCCTTTTCCAGAAGGTCTGCTCGCCCTCGAATCCAACAGGAGTCTGTGTTCTCCGGGCGCTGGTCTCTTTCTGGTAGCCCCGGCCACCCATGCCGTCCTCACCGTCCTCGAGGCCCTCGGTGAGCACCAGGTCACCGTCCTTGCCCAATGACTGCCGGGCAGACTCCTCTAGAAGGATTCCAATCGCGAGGAGCGCCGTTTCATCCATGCTTCGGTCGTTGACGCGCCCTATATCACCGCGTGGCTCCCCTGCACACCGGCGACCTAGGGCCACGTAGAAATGACTCGCGTAGCCATGTATGCCCTTGACCATGTCGCTATCGGGCAGGATGTCGCGGCCGCCGTCGGGCAGGGACTCATTTGCGAAATATATGTCCTTCTCGGCATATCGCTGCGGGGCGCGCTTGCGGGAGAAGAGGACCTCTTCGGGGGCTAGAACAGGGTCGCCGAGGTGATGTTGCCCCAAGGCGGTTTTACGGCTGCCACTGGTGGCACCGTCTTTTGAGAACTTTTGTGAAACCCGACCTGGAGAAGAGCACCTGTCAGCGTACTGTGGCGTGCAACGAGCGAATGCAGTGGTGGGCATTGGTGCGGGTTGTCCATACCTGCGACTGCATCATACAAGGTGGCGTGTCTCTGCCTCGCCGCCTCGTGGTCTGCGGACAGGGCCTCCGTGCTGTTCTCGCCGTAGACGTAGGATCCTCGCTGACGATTCCGAGACGCCATGTCCTCGGTTATGGCGAGAGAAAATATTCAGAGACCAGACAGCTGACCCGAACACGTCAGTCAAGTTCCGTCGGGCTTCCTCTATCTGAGAGGAGTGATGGGCGTTGGCGCTGCAGTGAAAAGAGATCGCTGAATGTCGCAGCGCAAACACGCACACGCCACGGTCATTCTCTCGAGGTTCAGCGCGTATTCAGAGAACGCGGAGTGTCCAACTCTGTCGTGCAGTCGGCGGTCGTCAACTGTGTAGTGGGGAGGATACAAGAGTTTGAGCACACCTGCTTAGTAGGTATTCTGAATGGCATGCGCTGAGACCCCCTCCGGCAGCCAACGGAGTCAGCAAGCTGGTCTGAGGGGAGACCCAGGCGGACCAGGCAGAGAGGTGCGGGGTTTGCCTGGAGAAGTCAGTGTGCACCTGCCCGACCTCACATTCTCCCGAGCTGGTATTCCTGGCCTTGTCTCACCTTGACCCGAAAACACCTCGCTCAACCTCAAATCTGCCTGTGCATCAAGCATGATTGACCCCTAGTGCAGATGCATGAATCAACTCTTGTTTGAACGGGCCACGGGCGGCCTCGGCCCCAACGCTTTAGCGAAACTCGAGACCACGCGGCTGTTGAGATCATTCCGACAAGCACCTCAGTTTCGATTCGATGGCGGCGAGAAGGGTGCGGCTGTCGAGAGTGGCGAGGCCAGCTCCAACCCTGCAAATGCGAATACAGATCAGAAGAAGAGCATATGGGCCCACCAGGCTGGTGTAAATGCTCTGGCACTCGAACGCTTTGATGGCAGAATGTTTGTCCAGCCGTACTGACCTGCCTGCCTCTCCTGGTTCCAGGCGACGGGCGTTTTCCGGGCTTCGGCTAAGATATTCTCACAGATTGGTCTCTGGAGGCTCAGATGCGACCATAAGGCTCTGGGATGTCGAAAATTGCGGCAATCCAAACAATTCACATGTCTATAAGCCCTCAGCACAGATTGCGCGTTCCGACGACAAGACAAGGTCCCATCGATTCGGCATTACGCATCTATCCTTCTACCCCTTTGACCCGGCCGCGTTCCTGTCGAGCTCCTACGACCAGACCTTGAAGTTGTGGGCCACGGACAGTGTTCAGCTGTCGGGTTCGTGGGACCTCGAGTCCAAGCTATACACCCATGCTATCTCACCAGTTGCGGACCATCTGTTAGTGGCCTGTGGGACTGCCCATCCAGCCGTCCGGCTTGTCGATCTACGCTCGGGCGCGGCTGTGCAGTCACTTGTCGCTCCGGGACAGCTGGGGGCTGGAGGTGGTGCTGTCCTATCTCTAGCGTGGTCACCGCGACATGAACACGTCCTCGCAAGCGGAACCTTGGATGGCGCAGTTCGGATATGGGACGTCCGTCGTGCGAGCAGTCTCATAGGTCTCCTGGATCAAGAGGATAGCCTAGGTATCCTGCGGAGGCGTGGAGACGTCAATGGAAATCATATTTCGGATCGAGGTGTGCGGTTATCGGCAAAGGCGCATTCCGGGCCTGTGAATGGGTTGACTTGGACAGACGACGGCGCTTATATTATCTCAGCTGGCCACGATAGGCGCATACGTGTGTGGGACTCTGCCACAGGCGCGAATACTCTTGCATCTTTCGGGCCGAGCATCAAAAATGGCCAACTGGCCAACACTCCCCTGTTCACGACGCCTGTGGGCCTGACGGCTGCCCGGAAGGAGCTGCTCTTCTGGCCAAATGAGACAGAAATCTTGGTTTTGGACCTGCATGAGGGTACCACTATATCCCGCCTTCGAGGCGTGGGCGCTCAGATCTCAGGCGTGAGGGCGCAGCGTGGTGGTGAGAGAACTGTCAAGAATCGGGTCACGAGCCTCGCCTGGAGAGGAGCTGGAGGTTCGGGTGGTTCGAGTGGAATTGTACCTGGAGCATCTAATGCCTCCGGACAAGTCTTCAGCGGGCATACCGATGGCCAAATTCGAGCTTGGGTGCCACAGGTGCGGGGGCTGGACGCAGAGGATGAGGATGACACTTCTGAAGTGATTCAGCAAGAAAGGGCTCAGAAACGAAAGGCTTTAGATGATGCCTTCAAGAGTCTCATGGGTCAAAAGATCACCTTCACCTGAGGAATCATACGTCACGAAATGATTGCGAATTCCACTTGCTGTTGTCATCTTCAGTAGACCACTTTCCAAAAGCAGCGAATTTGAGGATCCTTGCAGACTGTGCAGGAGTTCGGATGAAAGCTCAATTGAGTTCAAACCCCTGTGATGATTTTCCCACACGTTCTCGATTGATTGGCTCTCGTCTTCGGATTGGCACTCAAGGTGGGTGCAGCACTATGGAGACACCAAAATCCATACTTTGATAACACCAAGCACTTCCAAGAGTGAAGAGAGCCTTTGACGAGCCGGTGCCTGGGGAATATGATTCCACATGCGACGGCCCATATACCGTTGCCGGTTAATATGCCAAGGCGCGATTCCCAGTAATGCGGACGCCATGATGGACGATGTCAGGATGCCAAAATGATGGCGATGGTCAGGACACAACGCAACACCATTTAATGGACTCATTCGTCGATAGTTTTCTCAGGCGTCTTGTCTCTCTGAAGGTGCCCATCCGTGCCATCATGCCAGCTCTCGCCTCCTTACTTCTCTTCGCTCTGGCCTCGACCTCAGTAGCTTGGAAGACTGGGGCAGAGAAATGTGACGCCTACAGTCATCATCTCAACTATACAACGGTCCCTGGATTCTTCCTTCAAGATGAGGCTAGCACGGACCCTTCCACAGTTGACTACGTAAGTCCAAAACTACCAACAGAATGCGCGTTACTTTGTGCTCATCAATTTGCAGACGACGGTCAACTTTGGTCTACTCAACAGGACGTATCCCACAGACCCAGTGTTAGGAAGCAAATTGCAGAACCAGACCCAATGGCAGCGGTTTGCAGCGTACGTTGATGCCTTGAACTCCAAATCGAGTGAGGACGTTGCGTACAAGGTGTTGTTTCTCGCAAGACACGGCGAGGGGTTCCACAACGCAGCCGAGTCCTTTTATGGCACTCCGGCTTGGAACTGCTATTGGGCTGAAGAGGATGGCAATGCCACTGTCACATGGAGAGACGCTCTCTTGACATCGGACGGCATTGCCCAGGCCCAGAAGGCGAATACATTCTGGAAAACCCAGATGGCATCGGCCGGACTACCTGCGCCTGAGTCTTACTACGCCTCGCCGTTGCAGCGATGTCTGTATACAGCCAACATCACCTTCGGCGGGCTCGATCTCCCCATCAGCAGACCGTTCAAACCGACCATCAAGGAATTCTTCAGGGAGGGCGTCAGCATACACACGTGCGACAACCGCTCCAACCGTACGCACATCTCCAGCCTCTTCCCCACGTGGGAGTTCGAGCCAGGCTTCCCGGAGCAGGACCCGCTCTGGAACGGCATCACGGGGGAGGAGTCGTCCAGTCAGGCCGCCCGCACCAAGATCGTGCTGGACCAGGTCTTTAGCGAGGACGACGCGACCTGGATCTCTGTGACGAGCCACTCGGGCGAGATCTCAACCATCCTGTCCGTGCTTGGGCACCGGGCCTTCCGCCTCGCGACGGGCCAGGCAATACCGGTGCTTGTTAAGGCGGAGAGGCAGTATCAGGCTTATCCGTCTGCGACTATTGCTGGTTGGACAACTCGGGCAACCTGTACTGCCCCGCCGGTGACCAGCCTTGCTACTGGCGGGTGTATTTGTTCCGGAGCCACGGCGACTGCGACTGCAACTGCCACGGCGTGAGGTGCACGTTGTGCGTAGCTCCCTCGTGGCGAGGCATTCGATGGGCGATTAAGTGGATTACCATTGTATATAATTGATCTCTGCCTTGTACAAAACGAATGCGGGAATTAGTAGATCTTAGCAAAGTTGTGCATCGTTCAGTTGCTCCCGAGTGTACGGTGCGGCCCGGGCATGTCTACGTACCTAAATCAGGCTCGGCGCTATACCGCCCAAGGATTCGGGCAATGGAACTGCGGGACACCGGCTCTAGATATTTACTGCATGGGTCAAATCTCATCAACACGGTAGATGCAGCCTCTATACAGTTGGATACCTGGTAATGACCTTGTTAGTCCACACGGCCTTCTTGTTTGGCCATTCAGGGGTGAAGTTGACGTGGTGATGTCCCCACAGAACTCCTTCCCGAAGGATAGATACCGTGTTGGTATTCCAGACTTCTTGCCGAACTCTTGTAGGTTTGCAAATTTTCGGAACCCTTGCAGGCTGCAAGTAACACAAGTTGAGGCATGCAAGACTCTCCCGGCGCGCGAGGCGTCAAGACTTTGGATGTCACGCTTCAAAGAGCTTACAGAGACACATCACGGGGTAGTCTTAAGACGTAAACGCAATAGCAATGACATGGTGCAATGCAATAACAGGAACCAAAGTCAAATGTCGAGCTACTCGATAGAACGAATCATGGATATATGCCAAGAGATGCAGGAACCGGAACACTGTGTTGGAGCTAGAGCCATCGAGGCCCCTCGGAGGGGAAAAAGCTGGGACGGGACGGCTTAAACGAAATGCGTGGCTTGCCTGACATCGTTTCGGCTTGAATCCAATACCCCTCTCTCTGAACGAGACCAACAGCGTGCCTTGAATCTTTCAAACAGAACCACGACCTCCACCGTGCCGGGCAGGGCACCCCCCCCCCCCCCGCATCCGAGTGGCAAGGATTGGGCATCAACAGGAGAACAAGCGCCGGAAGGCCAGGGACGCCAGGGACGCCAGGGACGCCCACGAGGGAGGAAAGGTGGGGGAACCCGTGATCGTGAGCTCATGCAGGTCGAGGCAGCGGGAATGCAACGCTGATGGCCCCCGGTGGCGCCGTCTCGCTCTGAACCCTGCTAGCCCTGGCCGTCTCATCTGTTCAGCCTCACATCAGTGTTGGACCTGCCAAGGCAGGGGGGGTGGCCCCGGGGCCTGCTAGGCACCTGGCTGGACGCCCTTCAGCCTTGTGGAAAAGAGTGACAATCTCCGGGGACGCGGTCGTTGGATCGCTCAGCCGGTTCCCTCGTGCGACCCATGCTCGTTCGTGCCTGGCCCGGGGCCTGGACGGACGCCGTCGCCGCGAAGGCACTCTCAACTGCACCCGCCCAGAACCAGCGGTACCATGGTTCTCGGTGGTTGTGTTTCGTCGCCCAGCACAACCCCTCAACGTGCCGTCACCCATGCGACTGAGGCCTTGGCATCCTATTGATTGCCCTCGACTGACCGAAAGCTAGAGTGTGACGGCGATGCTACTCACGGTGACTTTGGCACATCCGATGACGGACGACTGATGGTGACCGGGTCCAGACACCCGACACATCTGTCGTGGTACCCTTGAGCACCACTGAGCAGCCGGGGACACGACGCAAATCTCCCTCGTCCGTCACAGCTCCGTTTCCCGCCCTGGCGTCCTTGTGCTCCTCTGTCCTCCCGAGCCGACCGAAAAACGGTGGCCAGCGTCGCATTCGCAAGCCTGCTGCCGCGCGACATTGCTGCCCAACGTCGGCAACATCCAGTATCCAGTATCAAATGTCCGATGTGCAGGCGAGGCATTGAGCCCCTTTCCCGGCTGCATACGGCACTGTACATATGTCTCGTCCACGTCGTGCGGGTCAGGGGCGCGCGCGGAAGCGGGCAATAGCCACAGGTTTTAAAGACACAGGCTTTGGGCATCTATGGTCGGTCACATGAGGAGTGATGCATGCGTATCATTCGTTCCACTCACACCACCCAGCCCACCTCGTCGGTCAAGGTTCGGGGCACTGTTTATCTCCCTGCTGCTCCGCAGTGACAAATGGCCGACTGATATTTTCCGCGTTACGGCTTGGCCACGTCTGCCGAAAGGCTATTTTTTCAGAGGAATTAAGGGGCGGATCCGCAGGTGGCAGTTTTCAGCACTCCGTAGCGAGCTCGCACTCGGCCTCACGGCATCTGAGAGACAGTTCATGTCGGGCCTGCTCAAGTGACCCATATGGAATATGCCGGTTGGGCCTTCGCCGTGGAGAATATTTGCACCTAAGTGCCCAGGTGCTATGTTTGGAGCGCAGTAGATTGTAACGCACGTAGCCGTGATCTCGCCGAGGTTGTTCGGTCGCACTGCGAAGAGGCCACATGTGGGACTACCGTATCTTCAAATTTGTGCGAAAATGGAGCATAGAAACAACCCAAAGTAAAGGCACAAAATATGCCCAAAGATATCCCGTGTGGCCAATGGCAGCCTCTATAGTGAAGGGCTATACAAGACATTCGCAGCCACACATCCTAGTCTATCTGCTGTCCCACATGCTGTCTACCCTGCTGATTGCATTGTTGGATATGTACAAAAACGAGGTAGAGAAATATTTCTCGGAACTCTACAGGATTGTGGCCCTCCAGAAGAAGCAAAAAGACAACGGCGGCATGTGAGTGTCCAATTCTCGGCGGGCTACTGTGATGATAGAGCGTTCCCGCCCATCTTCCCGATTTCGCCAGGGCTGTGGAGTGGTCAGATGCTGTGAATATGGGTGTTGAAGTTCATAGCTGCAATTGTCATGTTGAGGAAACTGGACTTTGGAGACCTCAAGAGAAAGAACACACATATTGGTCCTCTTTGTGCCACAGCCTGCTTGATCGGAGCATCGTGAGCTCGACCGATTGAGATCTGACTAACAGTAGATCTGGGGAAAGCACCCCTGCCGGGCAGCTGCAGCTAGGTGTAGCTTGCCTGCAGCTGCAGCCACAGGACCCCGCCTGCTCCACCGCCAGAGAACCCAGCTTGATCCAGTCTCTTGCCTGCCGGATCCACGTTACCTGGCCAGCTCCTTCGGCTCCGGCTGTCCAAACACTACAGCTCCGGTCATCAACCGCACTTCCGTCAACATCCTTCGCCGGTGCGGTGCTTATCAGTGTCGCCTGCACTGACTGGTCCCGTGGACTCACCGATACTGCCGATTGACAGAATTGGCAATGAGAGGCCATCGCTGACTGTGTAGGCATCTTGAGCTCGACTTGACCTCCCAAGAGCGACGGTCGAACCGACCCAACAACTCCTCCAAGGAGCCCTCATCTGGAGAGGCCAACACGATGGCTACTCCCCAGTCAATGAAACCTGCCCCGTCGCAGCAGGGAAAGACCCCTCAGCAATCGCACCATGGCGCGACTGGCACTCCCGGCGCGTCTGCCTCGACCCCGTACTCAAACCTACACGCCTTTTCTCCTCACGGTCCGAGATCGTCTCCGCAGCAGATTAAAAAGTCGCCCGCAACTACCGGTACCTTGATGGGGAGCAATAGCCAGCATGGTGCCGCACCTATGAACTTCGACAGCCCATCCGCCGCAGCCTTCATGGCTAGTTTCGATGCGTCTCTGGTGGACAATATGGGCATTACAACAATGGGCATGCCGCGACCCAGCGGAGACGAGGAGAGGCAAAATAGGCTGGATGATGTGATACAGATTCTCGGGGTATGGCTTGGCACACACAAACCTTTGACACTGGTACAAAATAAACTAATCGTCTTGCAGCAAAAGAAGGGCATTGTGAGCAACGAGGGCTTGGAACGACTGACTAAGAGGGTTGGCCTCGACACCTTGTGGGAAGACACCGGTCCAAACATCAAGACTTTCGTCATTGCGGGTGCTACTTTCACCCTGGAAATTGGCATGAAAGACCACGTTGTGCAGACGGTCGGTCTGGAGTTCACGAATTCGAAGGACTCCGTGACGAAATATGCAAGCAAAGCTGAGGCAATTCTCCTTGACGACCTGAAGTTGGCACCCGGTCAACATCCATGGACAAAGTCTCTTGACAAGTTTGCCGCGAATCTGGAACGGCTCACAGCCTTGGATAAGCTGAGCGTCATGGATAAGGCCCTGAAGCCTCACTTTTTGACCCACGATGCTGTGGCCGGACTTTATGAGAGCCTGGAAAAGTTGCACGAGTGGGACGTCAAGCGACTCCTTGAAGATGCAGAGCTTAGTACGAAGGGCAATGATCACGTCAGGGTTGTCGCGATGTGTGAGCGCAACGGCCGACCAGTTATGCACGAGAGAGGGCACGTGGGAATGTCACTGGACTACTGGCGCGAGCGCAGGCTTTACATCCCGTATAGCGAGCAAGCCAAAGAGAAGAACAAGAGCTCCAAGACCTGGGGGATTTTGATCGGTTGCGCGCAAAGGGACCCCCTCTATCCTGCTCCTGTCAGAGTGTCCAGTGAGTGGCTGGCGGATGACATCCAACTGCCAGCCCCAGACGGACTGCAAGAGCCTATTTTGAATTGGCAACAACCACCAGACTGCATCATACCTGGAGTCGACAGCTCGGAAGCTCATGACGGGCTGATGGGGCTGTCAGGCCCCAAACTACCTGATGTCATGTTCATGGCGGCATTCGATCCGCCTGTCACTCTACCATACACAGTGTGGATAGAGATGCGACATGTGACGGGAGCGCCCGTCGGTGACCCGCCACCATACATGCCCACGTTTGACAGCCTCATCTTCCCTCCTGGCCCTCAGTATAACGCAGCCGAGCCGCGGGTGATCGCTGCACCGAAATTGGTCAAGGGGTTTACCAAGGACAAGAAGCCGGCTCCCAAGACATATGAGAACCGGCTATTCATACACAAGCCTGTTTACGGGCAAGCCTTGACCGAGCTACCGTTTTCTCACCCGTCACAGCTGGTTGCGATGCTTCCCACGTTGCGCCAGTATGTGTTCCTTCAGATTCTCCTCGACAGGGCAATCAGCGGCGGAGAGGAGAGGCCTTTTGCTTCTGTAAAGACCCTGGCAGATGAACATAAAGCAGCCAGGATGGTCATCGCGAAGGCAGACGAGTTCGACGCCTGGATGAACGAGGACAAGACGGAGACGAACGCTCAGCAGGGCGAGCAGGTCACCACCGATGCACTCACAGACGAGCAAAAAGCAAAGATTGACATCACGTTGAACGCCCACCCCCAACCAAACCCCAAGCTACAAATCGTGTTCCCTTACCATGGCCGGCCGGCACAAATCACGATAGACATCGAGCGCAACGGTGTGGTCCAGGTTGAGTCGTGCAACATCGTCGATGACGAGGGCCGGGTAGTCGACGAGACGGGCAGCCCGGTTGAGGGTGCGGTGCCGAACCCGGCGTGGAGCAAGGAGCGCTTGGGGCGACTGCTGATGTTCTTGGAAGACATCGGGCTCTGGTGCGAATGGATACGAATCAATGTCGCGCCCTAGCCGACGGGCCAGGAACGCGCCTCCTTCTACGACAACAGTGAAAGCGAATCTGACAGCTCCGACCCAACGCAGCCAATCTGGGGGCAGTTTCTCAACGTGCTGTGTGGAGCTAGGTGAATCAGGTCGCTAGACTTGACAATTTTGAATCGGGCTTTACGTTGTATGTGCGACGTGGCGAGAGCAAGCAGATGCCGAGCCTCAGGAAATGAAGACCTCATCAACATGAGGACATAGTTCTGGATCTGACAGCTCAAGATGAATGGCCGTGGCTGAGGACTTATTCAGACAAGCCACTCGGAAATGAAGGGGCCGATTTCGATAGGTCTTGACGAAATGATACCCCCTGTTTGTATTCTATGTGAAGCCACGGAGTAAATCAATAGAGTGCGCAGTAACTTTGTAGGCGAGAGGTCAATAATGGAACGCAATCTTAAATGTGAAGACGACGAGGTGGTCAGTGCAGTAGCCAGTGCTCGTGTCCGAGACGTGCATATTTCGCCCGAACTCATGCGTCGTCCTTCGGAGCCGTTGGAGCTGAATTGGTAGGAAAAGGGGGACGGGCCGCTGGACCCCTGGCTGGTGAAGAGAGAAGACTGGGGACGGCCGCGTGCCTCTGGGATTCTTGCTTTATCGATTTGCATTGGCGGGACCCACTGCGGCAGGAGAGGAGGACCCTTGGTCTGGGGGAGGGGAAAGTGGAAGGGGTTTTCGCTGCGCTGCGGACCGAGAAGGTGAGGGAGAGTTGACACAGAGACACAGGCCCGTGACAGGAAGCAGGAACAAAGAACGTGGCATGAATGTGGCGAAATTGCAATGTGATGCCAATGCATGCAATGCATATGCGCGAATTTGGGCCGATGGATGGACGAACGGAAAGGACGGAGAGGGTGCGAAGCTGGCGATGATGTATTGTTTGTTTTGATCGGCGTGTTGAATCCATATTTGTCTGGCTAACAACAAGCGACAAAAGGGGCTCAGATACGGAGAGCTCTCTCCGCAAGTCCTGAGTTCCGAGAAGGCATTCGGACTAGCTGGGCTGACGATGTACTGAACCTAATTTTGGGCTCAAGAGAACGCCCCCGTCACCTTCCTGTGGCCTCTACAGGCCATTATTGTCATGCAAGCGCGTGAGATGCCGCTCCGGCGCGCGTCTGGCAGTCAGGGACAGCCAGGACACACAGGTCAGCAACGTGGCCTCGTGTGGCTCACTAGCACAGAGTTTCATGAAACCCCAACAAGCTGCCAAAAATGGATACGGCCGATGCCCAAGTCGAACCCGATGAACGAGGGTCGCGATGATGTGGCATTGTCAATAAAGGGTCCTCGGGGCACACGTCACGGTCAGAAGACCCTGAGGTCCCCTACTCGACCGCAGCATGAACACCTGTGAACCTCATCCCCTGAGGAACCATTGATGATCTGTCGATGATCTGTTTAAGCTTCACGGCTTTGCGTCATTGCCTAGGTGTGCCACGGAAGGAAGCTCGGTGACAGTTCAGCAAGCGCTGTCCGGCGGCTTCTGGCGCGTCTTGTGCTTCCGAATTGCGATCTGGACAGGGGTTTGCAGGCGGGCAGGTGGTGGTTCTAGAGAAGTTTGCAGAGAAGCCAGTGACATGTCCCCAATCCCACCTCGCCACTTCCAGGGCGCGTGATTGATTGGGCAGGGAGGCATGCCTAATGGCTCCACAGACGGGCTACGACCCGGGCCCATGGGCCCAGTATTTCGAGTCCATCTTGTTCCTTGTCGGCCTGAACGGAGTACGGACGAGACCCTCAGACCCTGAGAGGGCCCCCAGAGTAGGGCCCAAGGGGCCTCAGGGACCTCGGATGGCTGCGAGAGGGTCCTGAGGATGCGGAAATACCGCCACCCCAGAAAAGGAGGGGGTTGGTGTTGTTATTGTTATTGTTGATGTTTGGATGGTCTCACTCTCTTACACCAGGCCGAGACCCCCCGTTGTTCGAAACAATAGGGAGACTGGCTGTTTTTGGAAACCGCTTGGATGGATGACAACTATCTATGTCTATATCCATCTGCAGACAAGAGAAATCCTGTGTGTGTGTAAAGAAAAGAACAGAAGAGGGGGAAGGGAGCACCTGTTGGGTGGGTTCAGATGCTGACAAGGGGCGGCGGGATAGCACACAGACTAGTCGACTGACTGTGTGCATGATGCCGAACTGCTGACTGCTAGAGATTTCCATCAGGTAGTAGCAGCAGGGTCTGCCCGTACTACATGGACATTCGGCCATGAGAGGCTGCTTTGGTCATAGTAAACAAGCTGCCGGGATGTCAAGGGTTGATGGGGAAATCGAATCTTGGGAGGGATATGCCATCTCATGCAAGCCAAGAATACATGCCAAAGGGGGAAACGACAGGGGTTGGGCGCCCACCGCCTTGCAACCGCCCCCACAAAAACGCGTCTGGCGACCGCGAATGTTGCTTCCAAATCAGGAAAGGGGTAAACAAGAACGCGACTTCCTCTGCTGCATTGCCGCATGAGTGAGCAGGACCGTGAAGACAGAGCCACACAACCAGCACCATCAGAGGCCAGGCACACTTACAAGGAAGCTGCCACTTTTTAGCCTGCTCTGCCACCTCCTCCCACCTGTTCCTGCACCTCCTGCGCCTGCACCACACTTGGATCCGTCCGTCCATCCATCCGTCCATCCAGCCATACACCCATCATCCTGTCACTCCCCCTACCTGCGCACCACACCTCCAACCCCATCTCATCTCGATCGCGATCACGGACGCTCCTCCTGCGGCACAGACACCTGTGACGTGCTGCTTCCACCTCATATCGCCAAGGCCCTCACTTACACTGGCGGGAAAAGTCGAAAAGAGACCTCTTTGCCGCGACTCGCCACTGCTTCAACAGACACCAAGAGTCTGCCATTCTTACACCCTACGACGACAGAGCACCTCGTCGAGTCGCATCTGCTCGCCTCTTCCACCAACCCCATTTGGATCCTGAGCCAGGCTGTCGTCCTGATCGCGCGCAGCCAGGCTAGAACAGAACCCCATCATTTTCTGCTTTGACTGCCGCCCTGACCATCTGCGTCGGATTGCGCCAAACCGACATCCTCGTCGTCGGTTTACGGCGCGCAAGGTGCTTTACTCTGTCAGCAGTCATCGAAATATCGCCACCCGGGGTCAGAAGTTGTTGAACATCTTCGAAATGGTCCGAGTCCGATCGGCTTCCTCGTCTTGACCCTCTCTTCATCACATTGGCCGACTTTGCTGGCTCCTGTTCATTCCGTTGCCTGAGCTTTTGGTTTCTGCCTGTCGCATTACTGCCGCCTGGAAATCAACATCAGACCGGAAGCGTGTGCTCTTTACTCTGCATCACTAATACCCCCTACTGCGACGAGGCCTAGAATCTATTCTTCACTTTCACATCGAAAGCCATGTCGTATTCCAGCGGCAGCGGCGGCACTCTCACCCTTCCTTCGCCAAATAGCGTCCATCACGTCGATGTCACCGCTGCGGTGCGCTCGTTGAGACGCTCCATCTCCCGCTCACCTTCAAAATTCAATCTTGTGAGGGCAGCATCCCAGAGCTCCGACGGCTCCCTCTCGTCTCCGAATTCACCATCACCCTGTCGCGTCATTCAACGACCCATGCCACCAGCGTCGGCTCCTCATCTGTCGCATCAATACTCACAGTCCAACCTTGCAACACCATTCCGAGCTGGTGTGAAGCTCTCCCTGCGCTCCGGCAAACCGAAGGCCGCATCTGCGAAACCCATCTCAAGAGCTCATCGCGTATCCCCTAAGAGCCCCATCAAGCGAGCCTTGAGCAACACGACAGACTCTGGGAACTCAACACTCTCTTCTTCGCCGCCTGCCGCCGATCCGTTGACGGGCCAGGAGAACGACCTCTTTGGGAACTTCCCGATGACCGTGAGCCCCACTTCACGCAAGAGCTCTGAGAAGCACCACTCGCGCCACTCCATGCATCTCGACGTGTCTGGAGCCTCTAAAAACACATTCCCGCGTCTGTTCGATTTCAAGACCGATACAACACCCTCAAACTCAATCAGCCCATTGAAACGCAGCGATGCGGTCATGAATCCCGATCAGGCACATGTAGACAATCCGGTTGCGAAGCGTCGCAGTCTACACGGGATTTCAAACTTCCCCATAGAGGGCTCCGACATATTTGACGCTTCATCCCCGACCCCTCAATATTTCGAGATCCACGAGGATCGAAACAAGGAATACGAGTTGGAGAACGAAATATCAATACTCCGTGACAATTTGGCATCGCCAACGCCAGCAGCGATGCCACGCCGCTCCGACTCCTTGCGGAAGTCAACTCTTCAGCAACGGCAAGACGATAGATCGTCCTGGGGGCGACGCCAGGGCGAAAAACACTTGGCGCAAATTGGCGCTGAAGCGTCAACTCCCAATACCCGGAACAGACCTCGCGTGTCCCTGGATCAATTTGTACAACCAGCCCTTTCCCGCGACAGCCCTTTTTCCACACAGCCACCCTTGCCGAACCCGTCGCTGCATATGCTAGACCGACACAACGCTCCGCCGCAGCCGCATCCCTTGTCGCGATCGCTCACTACCTCTTCTTCCAACTCGAGTATCGCAGACGACTCTCCAACTCATATTCCTGTCCAGTTTGACAAGCCGAGAGCTCATCCGTTTGCGAAGTCCCTCCCCCTCGGGGCGCGGCCCGCACACGATGGCGGTAACAGGAATGCGGCGACGCCAGCTTACAAATCGGCGAGGCCGCTTCAGGATGCCTTCAAGTCGACGGGCTTAATCTCGAAGGTGAACCGCAATCCAGAGAAGGGGCCTTCTTTTGGTGGATCGAAAGCCGTCATGCCCGACACCCCGTGCAAAAAGCCAATCTATCCCTCAAACACGTATCCACCTTCATCTGGCGGCGGCAAGGGACGTCATCGTCACTCTTTCGGGTCGCCCTCAAGTCCGTTCGCCCCAGGACGCAAAGATAACAACTTCGTCCTCGGCGAGCCTGACAAGGTAGCCAGCTTGTTCAGACCTCTCCAATCCGGCCATACTCGCAAGAACAGCATTTTCAACTTCGATTCGGACATCGACCCCCAGAGCTTTGCTGATATCGAGTTCCCTCCCACACCAACAAAGTCGGTTCTGTTTAGGAGCCTGGGCAATTCCAGATCAGTCGGTGCAGTAGGCGAGACCCCTTTCGCGAGGACAATGCCAGCTCCGGTGTCCGCGGTTGGCTTCCGTGATCGTCGCCCAACACCAGACCCAATGTGTAAGTTGGCATCTTTCAAGAAGAGCGCAACAGCCCCGAGCGGTGCGGATCGAACGTTCTTGAGGGCAGCCAATGCCACTGCTGCGCCTGAAGACGATCTATATTCGCCACTGCCAGAATCCTTTCTCTCTTTTGGGGATTCTCGAGCCCGTCAGGGCTCCCGTTTGACCCCAAGGCCGCTCAAGCTTCGTTCTACCACCCCAACTCTCTCAAGTCAAAGAAAAGTTGAGTTTGCTGAAACAACCTACGTGATTACAGCAAGCCCATTGGGACCTCTGGACAATCTCAGAGCCAACTCCCCCAAGACTCCATGCAGCAACAGCAACCTCATGCCTCCCGACCCCAGTTCTCTCTCCATCTCTAACCATGAAGCACCGGGTAACACGACATTTGGATCGTTCCCACCGGCGACTCCAACCTCAAGACAGGTTGATCATTTTGGCTTTGCCGACCGGCGCATGAGCATTACACCCATCAACGGTCACGGCCCAAGCGATGTCGACATGGTCCTCAACTCTGTTTTCGACCACGTGGAACTAATTGGAAAGGGGGAGTTTTCTCAGGTCTTCAAGGCGACAGAGAATAGCGACCAGAAGTCACTGGCTTCTGTAAGCGGCACTCCTGGTACACCACCAACGCCATCACAGGCTCGTGTGTTCGCTGTGAAGAAGACACGCCTTCCGTTCTTTGGTGCGAAGGATCGCGAGTCTAAGCTCAGGGAGGTGAACATACTGAAAGCCCTTCGAGGTCTCCCCCACGTGCTGCAGTACGTAGAGAGCTGGGAGAAGCAATTCCATCTCTACATCCAAACGGAATATTGCGAGGAAGGTAGCCTTTCTGAGTTTCTGGGAAATGTCGGCTCTGCAGGCCGTCTAGATGACTTCAGGATCTGGAAGATCTTGGTCGAGGCTAGCATGGTGAGTGGTTCAAGAGCCCGGGTCCAGGGTGTAGCCACTAACACGATTAACAGGGTCTTAAAAGCATCCACGAAGCTGGTTATATTCACCTCGATATCAAGCCGGCAAATATACTGATCAACTACGAAGGCAGCCTCAAAATCGGGGACTTTGGCTTGGCGGCTGCTTGGCCAGCAGCTCGTGGCATCGAAGGTGAAGGCGATCGACGCTACATCGCGCCGGAGATCCTTCAGGGAAAATATGACAAGCCTGCCGACGTTTTCGCGCTTGGCTTGATCATGTTTGAGATTGCCAGCAACGTTTGGCTTCCCGACAATGGGCCTCACTGGCTGGCATTACGTGAGGGCAACTTCTCTGCTGTCCCAACTGGTCCTCTGACTGGAAGCGAAGCCGATGCTCTCGTCCGAGATGCGACAGGAATGCCCATTGTTGGGGACCTTGACACCATCACTGGAGTCTCTCCACTCCCTCAAGACGAACACAATATCGGCGAGGGATGTTCGCAAAACTTCCCATTCGACTTCTCAGCCTCATCTACCCATGATGCCAGCAATCTGTTTGGCACTCCAAGGCGTGTGGAGCTGGAACACCCTCCCCATTTCATGATCGACCCGGGCCATGATAACTCGCTTGACAACATCGTTCAGTGGATGCTTGCCCCAGAGCCATCCCAGCGCCCCTCTATTCAACAAGTGCTGGACGTGGAATCTGTCAGATGGGTCACTACTCATCGCCGTGCTGGTGCTACCGTATTTGAGGGCAACTGGGGTCCTCAAGAGGATGAAGAAGATGACAACCAGAGTGATACGGTGATGACGGATGCCTAAAAATGCATCACTACTTGGGCAATACCCGCTTCCAATGCCACATATTGTGGAAATATTTTTGATCGACCTATCTGGATAAGGGCTCCTCGGTAGGGGCATCAACGATCTGGACATGGACGGTCGAGCCTTTGTCCTTTGAATTCTATAGGCGTTCTGGCTGGATATTCGCCATGCTGGGGCTGGGAATCATTTTGCCATGGCGCAGCTCGAATGAATACTAGCACGCGGAAGCACAGCACGCATTCCCACATCTTCGGCATTATCGACCGATTTCTTTTTACGAACCCATGAGATGACGACATCATGTCACGACATTCCTTTCAACCAACTCAATGACCGAAACGTGCTTTCCTTTGTTCTAAGCATTTGTGAAGCTCGGTCGCTATTCGAATACAGTACTCGATATCCTCGTCATATTGCGCGCATCACACAGTTTAAGAGTGTGTCCGTGTGCGTTGATCAAAGCGCGCTACATCATTTCACGCGTCTCACGTGCTTCGACAGGTTTTCGGGATTTGGACTGTTTATTGGCTCTGTGCGGCGCCCAGGTGTCATCATCTGGCCAGATGGAGATATCGCGTACGGTGTGAGGTTAAAGGAGCATCACTATGGCAGCGACCCATGGCAACACGGCTGAGCACTTGTGGGATTAGAAAAACTTTCCTGGGGCTATCTTGCTATTAAAGGTCATCGGTGCGTGTAGAGACATGGCATGTACAGTTATTGTCAGCAGGCTCGGAGAGAAAGCCGCTGTAGTCCATAATTGAGATCTAGACGGCTCCCTGAGGGGGTTTGCAGACAAACCAAGGCTTTCTCCTGGTGAAGGCGCGATTGAATGTTGAAGCGCACATTGCCGGCCATTTGGTGATATGTACGGCCAACAGGTGAAAGGCGCACGGACGGGTAAGGTTCCTGCTGCTGCATGAAGACTTCCAGCCACGGCCAATTTGTGGTCGCTGCGGTTTTATGCTACCGGTGTTGGGAAGATTGTGCACGCCACTAGGCAATATCTGAGAACGACACTCGATCAGCCAGTATGAGAGGCTAGGCACATTCTCTGCCCTGTATGCAGCATCCGTGGTCCTCGCTATAGAGTCACGATCTGACGACATTGCGTTTACCATTTCTAACTTTTACTAACATGAACTCATATTCGGCATCTTCAACTGCTGCGAGCAGCTGGATTAACTTCATCTCGGGCGAAATTTCTCCCCCGCCTGGCGGAGAGTCCGCAGGCTGGCCGGCTGGCCGGCTGGCTGACCGCATTGCATACCTGCAATGCACCGACGACACCGCCGCCAGCGACTGTCGTAGAGGTATGGCGATGCGGCACAGCAGATCTATTTCTTCTACGAGCGACTAAGGGAGCAAGCCAGTGAACCTCACTCGCCCCGCCGCTTTCCCAACAGCATAACTCGGCATAACCGGTCAGGAATCCCAAGGATGAGTGGTGAGGTCGGTCATGGGTTGAGGCGCAATGGTGCAGGACATGTGTCACCACCAGCCGAGCTCCAGCCTCTCCGCCCGGCTTTCAGCTGACAACAAGGTGATACCGATATGTCCTGGTGATTCGAGGGACATGTGGTGATGGCCTTGGTCAGCACATGCTGTGTCTTGCATCAGGCTATCAACATTCACGCAGAGAGAGGTCCACGAATAGCTGCAGGGTCTTTGGAAATGCAGAACGAGCAGCGTCGACAGCTGATCTCGGGTGCCAGTGCTACAACTTCTGCCTTTCGGGCCTACGACCGAATCGCAGGATTCAGCTGCCTGTAAAGTCCCAGCACCACGTGAGCTGAGCCGCTGATCGACCTCGTCTTTTTGTATTCCGAGAGACACCGGCTCCCCGTCATTTCAAACGGCTCGTAAACGTGTGAAAAAAAATGCCGCGAGTTTTTGCTTTCCCCCGCGCGCGGTCAAACCCAGCCACATGGAAATCAGGGGCCGAGACGCGGTACGGCAGGTCGGTGGCCAGCTCTCCCACAGTGCTGCGGGTGAACAGCACATCACGGGTACACAATGCAATCAGGCTGCGCGCGTTGCCAGGTCGCAGGGCCAACAGGCGGTAGAACGCGAGCATAGGGAGGGGCCAAGAGGCTTAATGGCCACTCGGACCCAGGGATCCTAAGAAATCCCTTTTCTATTTGGGGGGTCCCTTGTGTAACAGGGAGACCGAGATGCGGTGAAGTTCACATGAACGAGGGAGTGGCTCGTGAGCAAGATACGCGTATGAAATCTTTTCTTTTTTTGACAGTATGACAGATCTCAGCCCTTGCTTCTGACGAGGGGTGAGATAGTTTGATGATGAACTACAACAGCTGGGATGATCGACACCGATTCATAAATGATGCACTGAGCTGCGCCTCTAGAGCGCACGCAGTTTATGATCTGAGAGATCCCTCGCGGGTATCCCGCCACTTAGCAGACAACGCCCGCCCGTTTCTCGCGTTACGAAGCCGGCACTTGTCGGCTGCGGCGCTGTCGGTCTCGCCCTGCTCAGAAATAGGCAGTTCAAATTACTTGACGCAGCCACAAGGAGCGCAAAACAAGGGGGAGTCAAGGTGGCCGGTCCAAACACATCCAGGCCGAATGTGACCTTGAGATACCGGTTGAGTAGTGCTCCCCGCGACGTCTCCAATGGGCGGATGCCGATGACCCGGACGGCTTACCCGGAAATCGCATCTGAGACAGGAACAGTAGCGGCGCAGGTTGTTTTCGCGTGCCCCATTCGACTCCGAGGCTGACGCTGATGCTAATTGTGATTACCAGTATCCGAGCAAGAGCAAGAGCGAGGCCCACGCGATTCAAAGATGCGTTTCCCGTCTTGGTGGCAATCTCCCAGTATGCGTGCCGGAAGACGGGTGCAGTAGCGCCAAGGTGCTAGTGACCGAAGCGGGTGTGGGTCCCGGGACTTAGAAGAGAGACTCAGTGACAAGGCTGACGATCCTGCCGTCAGCAGGCTAACGGAAATTCCCAGGCTGCGTCCGACGATCTGCAACAAAGGCGGGAGCCGTTCTCAAATGCTAAGCGCGAGCTGCGATTCTTGTCCTGTGTCGCAGATCGAGAGGGCATCGCTCCGTAAGCCCAGCAAGCCACGAGATGGAAGGTAGAGGGCAACAGCCAATCGGTGACAAGGCGCGGCTTTCCGTACCAGTATTGTCGCTATATGCCGAAGGAATATAGGTTATTCGCCTGCTATCCTGCGTCGTGAGCTTGTCGCAAGTAAAAACGGGTTCTCTTAAGGTCGCATCTGGGACCAGTTTCTCTAAGGTTCAGTCGACAATACTTTTAAGGTTCGCTCGTGTCCATTGCTCATTTGTCAAATCTAGTGGCAAATAGCTTTCCAGCCTGTTGGGTTCGTTCGCAGACGACCCAAGCGCAAGCAGCTGGTCCAAGTTGTAGACTAGTCTGCACGTCCTAGGCAAGGTTGCGACATTAGGAAGGAAGCCAAGTGGTTCTGATGTCTTGTCCCCATAAACAACCGCATGCGTTCATCTCCTGTTTGTGTACCAAGGGCCGACTTGGCCCTTGCAATAAAAGTCTGGAGACCGGTGTGCATCGTCCAAGTTCAGGGCGTTGATCCAAGCGAGGTTGTGCCTATTGCCCTGTCATTTAGCGACCCAGTCCCCGGCCATGACTCTCGAAATGCTGCGCTGCGGAATTCGACCACTACATTTGGCGAGCGCAGAGCGCAGATCGCCAAGGGTGCTGTTCGAGGGGACGTGCGACGTTGCGTTGACCAGCTGGAAGCAGCCAGGAAGTGCTTTGACCACCCGCAAGCCTCTGCGCCCGGCCAATCCATCCCGTCATGAATGATGACTCGCAGCGACTATCACCTACAAGTCGTATTCACATGCCAAGCCTGGAAAGACATTTCCCAGGTGCAGTGCAGCTCGCCATCTGGCGTCTGCAAGTTTACGGAGTAGCCGCCGACCGCGAATTGTTGGAAACAGAGAAAAGAAAAAGCCCATCGCACGAGCCCTTGGAAAGTGAAGTGTAGATCCAATCAGGTGACGCGCAGCGTCTGTGCCAAAATGATCGGGACTGCACAGGCAATAGATCTCTTGGGATGTCCTGCGGCAGAAGATCCGAAGATCCCCAACATCAGACTCGTCAATGCGTGCCGTGCTCGCCCGCCGACAGGGTGCTCCCGTGAGGCGAGAAATTGTAATGAAACCTGAGCTGCATATAGTATTGGTCGCTGACAAGAGGTTCTTGGTGCTGAGTCTGTTGATAGCTGCTGCTGGCACGGGCGAGGAGGGCCTACGCCACAGGCAGAGTCGAGCACGGTCGAGAATAACACTAGGCTCGCTCGTGCTTTGGAATTATTGGGGAACTACCCGTTTCGCTCCGGTACCTTGCAGCAGACCCGTCGCAGGACCGCACACCGGGACGGTACCTATGGGGCCGCTGGCCGCTAAACATGCAGGCCTTGGTACCGGTCATGATAATGGCGTGCAGGCCCCCTTTTCCAAGGATTGATCGCACCCGTGTTGTGCTGGCTGGCGGAAGCTGTGTTGTGGGAAGACCATTCGAGCTGGGAGACTCGAGATATTTGAGGCCTGTACTTGGCTATCTTACTGTATGATACGCCTCATTCCGGGTGGACTCGCCTCGCCTGTCACCCTTTGGTCGCCTTTCGGCTCGATGGCTGGTGGATATGGCAGCAGTCCCGGAATTTGAGATGGCCAAAACACATCCACGCATGGTATGACACGGCTGCAGATTAGGGCCTGGGGACCACGGGTCTGGCTGCTGGTCTGGCTGCTGGTCTGGCTGCTGGTCTGGCTGCTGGTCTGGCTGCTGGTCTGGCTGCTGGTCTGGCTGCTGGTCTGGCAGTCGGGTTGTCTGCGCGTGTGCCCAGGCCGAGAAGGCATTAGCACCAGGTGGGGTAGCGTACATGAACAGTAGTGGTAGTGCAGCTGGGTGCCCAGGAGCTGTTTTGGGCCAAGCGGACCACCTCACTGTAGCATGTCTCAGTGCAAGATGGGTCCGGGCCCACAGCCGTAAACAGGGAGGCCCCCGGTCTGGTCTGCCCGGGGCAATTCCCCTTTTCCTGGGTGCAGAAACGAAGTCCGAAGTCTTAAAAATCCACAATGGAGGCGTCTGCTAGTCAAGGTCGAAAAGCGTGGTTGACAGCAGACAGCACGGTTAGTTTGGTTGGGTTTGTCGAACAAGTGAGCAGATGGCAGGGGGCGGCCAATTGCAGGTGCCGTCCCGGGGTTGCTTGTCAGCTTTCACTTTGCTTCTTGGCCGCAATGGCTGAAGAAGATTGTTGAGATGGGCCACATTGCAGAGAGCAGTGTGTGCCAGCAGCCGGGCTGGTGATGATGGAATGCCAGGTGCAGGTGCGGTGCGGTGCAGGTTGCAGGAGTGGTCTGCAGGAGAAGCTGCAGGTCAGGTGATTGGCAGCATGGGCGATGATGAAGCCGGGTCGATAGATTGGGGGGGGGAGTCGAGTTGCAGGGTCGCATTGGAAGGGGAGGAGGCAAGATTGAAAGGAGATGTGGAGGATTGGACAGGCCCACAGGCCCGCTCCTATGCTGTGGGAGTGGTATTGCACAGGCCCCACATGCCCACATGCCATGTTCTTGGTAGATTGCTGCACTAACTCGGTAGATAGTATCAGAGCGAGGCACTCCAGAGTGTGTTGCCTCCTCCCCCCCTCCTAATCAATTGGAGTCCTGGCCCAAGTTCCGCAAGAGGCTATCCACCCAGGCAGGGCCCAACCACCCGACCTGGTGGGCATGGCCAGTTAGCATATTGTTCTAGGTAGTTAGACAGGCCCGAGCCAGTTACCTAGGTAGGATAAGGAGCCAGATGCCCAGCAGGTCCGGGTGGGGTGGGAGGTGTGGTCTCCATCCGAATCGTCTCTGATCAATACCCTGGCCTGCTCCACACTTGCAGCTTGGTCGTCAGTCAGTCAGTCATTCAGTCATTCAGTCAGCCATTCAGTCAGTTACTTTTTGGCTCTGCTCAATCCAAGCCTGACCTCTACCCGGCAGCGACACGGTGCAACACCTGTCACAACCTTCTTCTTCCTGTTGTTGTTGTTGTCACGGGCTTGAGAAAGAGGGCGCATACGTGACCGTCACATTTTCTTTCTTTCTCTCGGTCGCTCTCAGCAGGTCCCTTTATGCTTCTTGTGGGCACGTCACACCTCCATCCGACCACCAACGGCCGACCGTCCTTCCTTTTTACCGTGCCATAGCTTTTTCTTTCTCCAGCAACCATCCAATATCTACAACGACTTTGGAGCCGCTTGGTCTCGCCTCCTTGAACTCTATACCTTGCCGCAACAGGACCCTGGGCTGTTGTTAAGCTCAAGCTTTTGTTCGGGCGCCGCACGACACAATCCTGGGATCCCTCCTGAACAGCGTGAACAGCGTCAACAGCGTCAGCAGCGTCAACACCGTCAACAGGTAAGCATCCGGTGCTTGGCTTCTGTGCCCCCCGTCCGATGTCATGTCGTGATGCCTCCCCATCCGCACAAACATCCCTCACTCCACCGCGCTGTTACACACTTGAAGCCTCGTTGAGGTAGTTGGTTGGGTTTATCGCGCTCTCGGGGCCATGGTCAGGGATCTCAATTGGTTTGGGCCTTAGAAGCGAGACTCAAGAGTGCCTTGGGCGGCGGATATATGGACAACCAGAGGTGACTGTGCCTCGTCCTTGTTCTTGGCGCGGCTCCAAACTCTCCGTGTCAGCATCAAAGCAGGCCACGCCGCATCAGGCCAGAGCCCGGGTCTGAGCCGAGAGTCGAGAGTCGAGCGTCGAGAGTCAATGGTCGGCGGTCGACGGTGGAGGCTGATGGTAGAAACCCTCGATTCGAGTCGAGGCAAGTCGACTCGGAGGACCTGGGCTGGGTGGGCTAGTGTCCCCCGGGACGCCGAGCAGCAGCCCATCCAGCTTCCCTCGTGGTTCCTGGACGGCATCCTGCTTGCCACGGAAGAAAACCAACGCTGCAACCGTCCTTGTTGCCTTGCTCTATTCTCATTCGCCGCCGCCGCTACAATGCTGCCTCTCCCTTGGCCCTAATCCCTCGTCTCCTGCACTCCTCCTCCTGCACATGCACCTGCCGCTCCTCTGCGCCTCTTGTCAGCGTGCAATCCTGCCTCATCCTCCGCCACCACCCACACCTACCTAGCCTACACCCTGCCGCCCCCCGCCCCACCCTGCTCTCATCGCTGCGGTAAAGTACACCAACACATCTATTTGCCTACAAACACACACACACACACGCACACACACACGCACACACAGGCACAGGCACAGGCACAGGCACAGGAAGTTTCCGCCCCCATCTGTTCCTAATTATGGAAATCCAAATCCCCCCTCTGCCGTCATATCATCTCTCCAACAGTATCCCTTCGGGCGCAGCGCACAGCCGGTCCAGCTCTACAAGACGCGAGGACGAGAAGCACCAGGCAGAGGCTTCTGCAGTGCAACCCTTCTCTGCATGAAGACCAGGACATCCAGGACAGGCCCGAATCCCAGTTTCGCTGCTGATCACACACAAGCCCCGATTCTCGCTGCCCAGCCATTCCCTGCTCCTATTTGTTTCAGTACGCCGGCTCACCTCGCACAGCACTAATATTCCAAAGCAGCTTGCCGTGTGCCCGTCGCATTCTTTTACACCCACTCTTGCGCCGACCAGCTTATCCGGTCCATCTCCGCCTACAGACGCCCTTCAGTCGCCCCAGACACCCGCACCGACCGCTTCGCCCACCCATTGGCCTTCAAATCACTTTTATTTGCATTGTCGCCATCCTTGGCGGCCCCGCGACTACGGTGCGCTGCCGAGCCGTCAAATCCAGCCTTGTGGGACGTGAGACCCGACTGTTAATGGTCAGGCCTGTACCTTTTCACCCGAAGCATGCCCTCCGCGCCCGCGCTTGAGCAATAATATCCAACATGGCGTCCCCATTCGACACTGGCATGTCCCGGTACTCGCCCGAGATGACATCTAACTTCCAGAGACCTGGCTCCTCTAGGTCAAGAACACACAGCATCTCCAGCGACAGGCCCTCGACCGCCGCCATGAGCGTACTGTCTCCCCCCCTGTCAGCCTCGCCAGAGGCCGCCTTCATCGCTGCCTCCGCTGCCTCCCAGATCGTCACCAACGACCACGACAGCCATGCCGATACATGGTACGATCAGCACGGCTTTCAGCCCTCAGGAGAAACCGTCCTTGTCTCCCTCGCCGCCCTGCGCCTGGTCAACGGCTTCCTTGATCATCTCCTCTTCAATTTTCTCTCCAGGTCTGGATCCACCACCCTGGCGGCTCTCCGGCCCGCCGTCACTGAGGTCCTCAAGCCGAAGCTCGCCAAGGATGCCATCAACAATGCGGATGAGGAGTTGCGGGAGTATCTAGGCGGAGGCGATGACGACGAATTCCTACACTCCCAATCCTCGCCTTCGCCAAGGGACTGGGACCTGGAGCTGGTCTGGAAACGAACCAGGCTGAGGTGCATGGTGTATTCCTCTTTGGGCGACATGGAAGAGGAGGATGAGGACCATCACATGGAAGAAGGCCTACTCAGCGACGATGACGAGAACCTCAGCGGCGCCGTGTCCCCTGCGGTCGCCATCTTTCTTACCTCGATTCTCGAGTTCCTGGGTGAGCAAGCCCTCATTTCGGCCGGGCAGGCAGCCTGGCATCGGATGCGCGTCAACTACGAGAGAGATCAGAGCGAGGGTATCAAGGGCCGTTCCGATGTTGTTGATAGGATTGTCGTGGATGAAGTCGACATGGAAAGGGTAGCCTTGGACCGAACGTTGGGCAGGCTTTGGAGGGCCTGGAAGAAACGGATAAGGTATCCTGTGTACAGCTCTGCTGAGATGTCGCCGCAGTCTCTGTCGCGCGAGAGGATAATGCATTTCCGACAGAGCAGCGTGTCCGCCGAGAGCGCTGTACCTCCTGCGGTGCAAGAGTCTGCGCCCGAGTCCCCCACCGGAGAGGCTCAAGAATTATTGACAGAGAAGGCCACCGCAGAGGAGGTTGACGTGCAGCCTGAAGCAGTTCCACTTCCAATGAGTGAGAGAGACATCGACGAAATCGAGGTGCCTGGCCTCGTACATTACAGTGACGAAGAAACAGAAGAAGATGAGCCTGAAGAGTTGGACACCGTTACACGACCTAAAAGCATGATGGTATTCCCGCTTGCAACCAAGGCTGAGCCTCCGACACCGACGTCCGAACCACACACTCCAACAAGAGCGACGAGGAAGCGCGCCAACTCTCTCCCGACGCCGGCAGCCTCGCCTGACCAGCGCAGGAAGGCCACCGCTCAGGTGAATGATACTGCCGAGGCGCCTGAAGCAGCAGGCCAGGCTGGTGTGGCCGAGACCCCGACTGAGAAAGTGGAAGACGGCATTGAGCACAGTGCATCCATTGAGGAGGGAACCGACCAGGACGCGGAGGCCGCCACCGTTGACCACGTCAAGACTCCTGAGGAGACCCCTGTCGATGGAGATGGTGCAGAGCCTCAGCCTACGGGACTAATTCCCAAGATTGTGGGGGGCATCGCCGCGCTCGCGGCAGGAGCTGGTGCAGGGGCTGCGGTTGCAGACCGGAGTGAGCATGGCGAGACCAAGGATGATGGAGATGATTCGGACTTCGAGGTTGAGGAGGCCCAGATATTGACTTCCTCGAGGATTTCGATTGGGACTAACATCTCGAACCGGAGCAATTCTCCTGCGAATTCTGACCGAAGCTCTCGACCGCCACTATCTGTCCAGACCCTCCCGGTCAGGTCAGGATCTCTGAGGCTAGTGAATGTTGCTAGTCCACGGACCCCCTCGATTAGGTCTCAGATGAGCTCGGCTCAGGAACAAAGCAATAGCTCCTACTCGCGGTCTGGGGATGTCTCGAGGGCTAGCAGCATCCAGACCCAGTCCAACGTGGAGGAGTCGCGGCCCGCTGAAGACGGCCGTGGTGTCCAAGTCCCTGTGACAAGCTCATCAGCCACGCCGCGCAGCAAGGTTGCACAGCCAATTTCCGAGGCCGAGGAAAGGGCGGAATCTGCTACGCGAAAGCTTCCGCCGACCTCTGCGCCCACCGCAGTCGTACCATCTCGAAGGGAAGAATTAACTGAAGCACAGCCTATCGTTAATGAAGAGCACCAAGGCCAGCATAAACAGGCTCATCCCCAAGGAACGCAGCCCCTCTTTGGCTCAGTTAGACGGCAGGCCACTCAGGCACCGCCGGTCACCAGCCCTGACCAGTCGCAGCAGCAGCAACAGCAATTTGTCGAACAGCAGAAGCCGGCTGCGCTGAGCACTCCTCCAGATTCGGCGACATTTTTGGAGAATGATCCGGCGCCGCCGCCGCCGAGGCATCCCAGGCGGTCTCCTAGGTCATTTGGTCCCCAAGCCAACAACAGCCCAGCGAGCACTCCAATCCCGGAGGAGAGCATTAGCACTAACCAGCATCGCCATGGGCACTCGCTGGGTGGTGCATCCCAGCATGGCACCATCGGCGTCGTCTCTGTGGACCGCCCCGATTTGCCTCGTGAATATGGAGATGCATCACGCCCTTCGCAAGACCAGAGCACAGTCCGTCAGATACACACCTCCGGGTCGTCGTCTACGTCCTCCCACAAGGTAAGGGCAGCGCGCGGCTCCCAGGACAGCACGGCCACCCGCCCAGAGGACGTTGCGCGAAACTTCGAGGAGCTCATACACAGCAACGAGACCATCCAGTACACTTTAACGCCGGAGAACATGCGTGAAATAGAGGTAAATTTACAGCTCAATACATGAATGTTTGTTGAACACGTGCTAATGCGCAATAGGGCTCACCGAGAACTGTACAATCTGGCGTACCTGGCAAGGGGAGAAAGAGTGAGGATGCTCGCCAGTCTACCAGGGACCGAGCCGCTTCTGCTGCTACGACCAAGTCGGGCGAGGTGAAGAGATCAGGGTCTGTGACGCGCCTGTCGCCATTGAGTTCGCATCCCGTCGACATGCCCGAAAGCGAGACGACAGGGCCTCCGACAAGAGCTCCACCTGTATCGATGGCAAACAGGGCTCGCGGGGCTGCGCCTCAAGCCAGAGATGCTAGGGTTCCTCGTGAATCACTGGTTGAGTTCGCCGAGTTCATTCGTGCTACTGGTCCCTCTGGCGCTGACGCGAACCCGACGCCGCTCAAGCGGAACCAGAGTGTCATGGCCAACAGGACAACTCCCCGCCAGAAGCCGAGCGCCAACATGAGCCTCGATTACGGACGTCCTTCAATGGGCGGGAGTGTCAGCAGGGCTCGTCTGCAGGCTAGAGGTGCTACAGTCGACAATGACAGCGACAACTCCGACCTGATTGATTTCATCCGCCGCGGCCCACCCAGCACTGGTAACAACAACCCTCGCATCCCTCGTACGGTGGCGCCTTTCCGCACAACCATGGATTCGGACCTATTAAAATCTGCTGTTGGTGGCAAGGCCATGGATGCCACCCTGCCTGACATACACGACACGCGCTACAGCCAGGCCTCAACAAATGTCACCGAAATGTCCGCGCCGTCTGTTCAGTCGTCTATCAATTCTCAGAGCGCTCTTCTTTCAAGGAAACAGCCGCCGGGACAGTCCGGCAACCCATTTGACGAACCGGATATGATGCCACGGCGCAAGCAACACCGGGTTCGAGATCCTTATGCCATTGACCTGAGCGACGAGGAGGAAGAGGACGACGATTTTGATCCTCAGCCGCGGAGAAAGCCACAGCAGCCGAAGGAGGAAAGCTTGATTGACTTCCTGAACAGCGCACCGCCACCGCCCGAGTCGGCCCCTGTTCCGTTCAACCTTCCTCGGACACAAACCATGCCTGCACAACCTACACAGGCACCCAAGAAAAAGGCCAGTGCTCCTAGTCTAATGTCGAGATTCCGACAGAACAGCAGCAACAACAACAGCAGTGCAGCTGCAGGAAACTCGAGCGGGTTAAAGAGCCCCACTAAGTCGCAGAAGAAGGGTAGCGCGCCGGCAGCGAGCAAGGGCTATATTCCTATCCAGGTCAACATCCCCACCGGTGGTGATCTGTTCCCTTCGTACGGCTCAAGCAGCGCGGCCACGGCTGCGCCCAGCATGCCACCCAGCACGTCCTCCTCCCGACCCAGTGGGCGCGTGCCAATGAAGAGATTTGAGCCTCGCGATGCTGTCTCCGTGCCCTCGCGTGGTACGTCCGACCTGGCCGATTTCCTTCGGAGCTCTGGGCCTCCACCGGCGATGAACACACCGCCTTTCGCTGCTGAGCAACCCGAGACCAACGGCGGGTCCAGGTTGTTTGGCCGCCGGAAAAAGTCGATGGGTTTTGCATAGGGCGTTTCGTCCCTTATACTTGACTGATACAAAAAAAGGATACCGGGCTTTGGAGTCATTACGATCCAAGTATTGGGCATCCTTGGCCAACAATACCAACCCCACGAAGCTGATCGTGGGCTCCTGAGATCTGTACATACCTCGATGGTCGGCAGAAGATATACCTTCCCTACCTTCGCACACATTTACTTTTCGCCTCACTCCTTGAGCGGTTCGGCCTCTTTGAGCATTTTACCCTTGATACCACTTTGTAGGACAGGTTTTTCTCTTTCCACATTGATATTTTCTCCAAAAAGGACGTGCTTGTGTGGCACATGCAATTTGAAAGGAAACAGTGGTGTTTACTGGCTCGGTTTGGTTTCTTTTGATTTATGATGGGAAGTTTAGGGCTGTGAGATTTGCGAGAAAGATCAAACCGCCGGACACTGCTGAACACAGGGTTTCTGCGGGAGCATTGGCTTACCGTCCAAGGCTCTCGAAGTTGGTTGGATTGAGTGTCGTACATACTGTTTTGAATATGTATCTGGACTCAGCAATATATGATGAAATGTCACAGACAGTTGATATCGAATGGCCCTTGCAAAGCTCACATGACCATGATCCAAGTCCTCCGTATTTACAGTCCACGAGTGAGCGAGCACACCCACACTCATATGGCAACACTTGTGGACCTTTGCATGACGAGATCCGTTGGGACGGATCCGAGTCCTTGACTCGTAACTCTGCGTACGTTCAAGACAGAGATCAGTGCTTTGTTTGGTGGCAGCGTCTATTGAACAGCCAGCGCTCTCGTGATGAGCTTTCTCCGGTGATGTTTTGGCGGTAAGCCCTTTTCCGCCCCGCAATTCCCGCCCGTCGCCCCTAGCACCCTGCACCGGCGGGAGATTGACTGACGGCCACCGCCCGCTCAGCCTCATGACACATCTCGTGAGCACCACTGACGTTGAAATCCTCTCTGGCACCGGAGGACCCCCCCAAAGCGCCCGTCTCACTTTCTGCTCTCGACAGTTCATAATCGCCTACGGGCTCCCTCACGTCAAAAGCAGAGTCCTTCCGACTTTTCCCAGCTTGATCTAGAGACACATCACCGAGACGAAAGAGTCAAGGTAGCACGAAAAGATGGTATGATATCTCAATGCCCAGAGTGATGGACCCCCCTTGCTGACGATACCTGCCAATCCAGGTGCACGCCGACGCTTCGACCTTCGCCGATGGCGTCTCCAAGGAAGAGGCCCTGCAGCAGGTGCTTGACCAGGCCGCGGCGCTCTTTGACGGTCAGAGAAACTGGGTATGTCCGCCCGCCCTCGTCGCTTCCGGCCACGCAGCATTCGCCCCATGGATGTCCGGAGCATTGGAGAAGACGAGATCCTGATGAACTCTCGTGTGTTACAAATAGGTTGCGTAAGTTCTGGATGAGCCACAGTGAGCATTGCGACTCACCCCCCTGATGTCGCCCTTTCATAAGACGGCTGTCCCGGCCCCGACAGGGGAGGAGCGAGTGTGTCTGTCTATCAAAGCGGAAAAGAGTCATTGACCTGGGCTATTATCTTTCCCCTTCGCAGTAATCTGGCAAACACCGCCTCGTTACTGTGGCACGCATACAAGAGCCTTCCATCCCCGAGCACGGACGTGAACTGGGCCGGTATGTTCAGTGTCTCACCCTGCTCCTCTCTTGGCTGAACTTCTGCTCACCACACAACTGTCCCCCCCTCAACATAGGCTTCTATGTCGTGGACCCGACCTCGCACGGCAAGAGCCTCATCCTGGGGCCCTTCATGGGCCAGGTGGCCTGCCAAACCATCGGCTTTGGCCGCGGCGTGTGCGGCACGGCGGCAGCGACCAAGGAGACCCAGCTGGTACCGGACGTCGACGCGTTCCCCGGCCACATCGCGTGTGACGGCGCCTCGAAGAGCGAGATTGTCGTTCCCGTCACCGTGGAGGTGGTCAGCCCCGAGGAGGGCGGGCATGTGGAGAAGAAGGTGGTCGGAATTAGTGAGTTATCCTCGGCTTTCGAACTTTTCTTTTGCTTTCTTGTGTTCCCCTTGCTGTCAGCCATGCCGAAGCTGGACTATTGTCCCTGTATGCTTGGGAAGGACCGCGACTGTCTATCTGGTGACGACATTACGATGCCTTAGACGGCGAAGACACCCAGGGGCGTCAGGATGGATTTGCTCTTAGTCCCCAAGGCTACCTCGCAGTCGCACGCGGAGCGAGCGGCATGCAAATATTCGGAGGCTCGCAGCGCCGGCAGTGCCAGAGTGGCAGGCGAGAAACAGGCAAATCGGCTAACATATTCCTCCCAAGTCGATATTGATTGTGCCGAGAAGAATGGGTTTGACGAGACGGACAAGAAGTATCTGCAGGAGTTGGCTGCCTTGATAGGCAGGGCGTGTGACTGGTGAGTGCTCGAGGTGTCATCGCCGACGTCCATCGCCCGAGGATGAACCCCCACGGGGTGCTCATCGAGGCCGCGGGCCACGAATAGCCAGATACGAGACCGAGAGGGCATCGCTACGTCACGGAGCTGGCATATGAGCCAAGGGTCTGGGAGGCCAGACTGGCTTCGAACGGCAGCCTGCCTATCCGTCTAGAAACTGGAGCTGCCGGCACTGGCGGTTGAATGAACATGGTCACGTATTCCACAAATCCCGAGTCTACTGCCTTCCAACCCATAGTGAGCTTGCGACGGCTCTCGCGACGGCTGTCGATACGAACCAGGCAGCCCTGTTGTATTCAGTGCCAACTTCTTCACGGCTAGTAGGTAGGTGACCTCGGTAGCTTCACGCGATACATCGTCACTAGCACCATGGGTCACCGCCAATGTATCCCTATAAGAGGCGCAGTATCCGGCTCTCTCGGGCTATCATTGTCTCTGCATCCCAGTCCGGTGAAGCACGGTCTGGAAACAACAATGCCGAACAACCTCACCTAGTAGTATGAAGATCACAATTATAGCAGGCACTATTAAGCAATATCACGAAACTTTCCGGCCACGGCAATATCAAATCACAACAGGCTCGGACCGGCTCCTACGCTGCGCGCCCACCAGCAACCCCAGTCAGACAAGCCCTATATGAGCTGTCATAAGGCGGACCTAACTAAACCCCCTCCCCCTTCGCTCGATCCAACGCCTTTCCCTGTCCCTCTCTATCTGTGTCTATGTCCCGGAACTTGCCCATAGCCACCCCCACCCAGATGCCTGCTCTGCGCTTTGGTGCGGTCCAGGCCCTGCCTCCTACTAAAGGTGTGATCGGCCCGGAGACGACGACCGCTTCCGGGGGGTGCGGAGCGTTGTTGCACCATATCGCGAACCCTAACAACCCACCGCATGGGCCTCCCCTATTTGGGAGGAATGCGGCCGGCCTACGGTTCGCTTCGCCTCTTTTATTCAGCTCAACGGTTGAAACTTTCTGCCACGGCCTGTCACGGCCTGTCAACCGGGTGCCGCCAGAACTGTAAAAAGTTGCGCCCATGCAACCACATCACGTCAGTTTCACACAGGCCCTTGCCCCATGGCATCGGATCGTTTCTCACTTGCTTTCCCCTGGCTTCTTGGGGCGTCCGGGAACACTGGGCTGATGCGCGTGATGCGCGCGATCTTGCCCTTTTTCTTCAGACGGGGTAGTCTGTGGGCTTATGGTCCGATGTGGACTGCCGCCTTACGAAAGAAAGCCAACTGCCGTTCTGTGTCGTGGGGGCCAGAGCCCGTCTGGTCCCAATTTCATGAGGCAGATGGCACAGACTCGGTGGCAAGTGAGATTTAAACGGGCTGGGCAGACCGGCAAGCCGACAACGTGAATAGGCGGGGCGAGGAGGAGGAAGTATCGCGGGATGCTGGGTACCTCGCGGGGACTTGTGGGAGACAACGATCTCTGTCTGTCCGTCTTTGAGACAGTGTCTGTTCTCGCCCCTCCTCGATATTGTGGCAGCATCAGCAGCAACTCGGGCTTACTTTACGGTGATGATGAGATGGTGGCGCGGTGCGTCAGGGGCTTTGCAGGTGAATGGGCCGGAAACAGCCACGTTTAACCGCCCCCTTCTTGATACCAGGCCCCTCCACCCCTCCGGCCCCCCTGCCAGGGAAACTAACTGCCTGAGTTGCTTGTGTCCTCCCGCACCTGAGTATATTACATGTGCAATCTACAGGACAAATAGACCACAGTGAGCCGCCCCAATGACAGCCCTGGTGCCCATCAGCTTACGGCAAACACACCCCAGAGGGTCGAGTCAAGGGGTGAGTATGAGGAAGACCAAGTCTACTGGAAGTCAGGCATGGGAGGCTGTCCAAAAGCAGCAGGGGCGCGGCGGTGACACAACCATCCAGGCGCGGCCCCAAAAGTGCGTGCATGTACATCGCAGGACGTCCAAGTCTGGGTCCCCAATCATTTGGCCACGATCGTCTCGCATGCAAGATGGGATCGAGGAAAAAGGAGGGTGGGGGGGGGGTGGCGCGTAGAGTTGCAGGACCTTGCCTGGGTGGTGCGGCTGGTTTGCGTTTGGGAAAAGGAAAAAGATGGTGGGCCTGTTTGGAAACAAAACCACCTGCTTGCTTGCCTGCCTATACATGGACCTACCACATACAATACATACATATCCGTGCATGCATATACGCATGGCCTATATACACTATACACCACGTACATGCGTAAGCCGCATCCCGCACGGCCGATAGACAGGCAAGCAAGTAGAAACTCGCCAGGGCAGGGCAGAACAGCAGCAGGGTAGGGTCTTCGATGCCGAGCAAACAATCCGGAAACATCGATCACCCGTGTCGGGTCGGCGGCTTCCAATGCCTATCTTGCATGAGCCCGTCCACACGATCCTGTCTCAGCCGTCCGGCCTTTGAGAGACTCTGACGGCGCTGATTGGGTTCGCAGGTAGATTGGGTTTTGGGCGGGAAGGCGAGAGAGAGGAGGGAAAGGGCTGTTGCAGCGTCGCACAGAGTCATTGTTTCCCGCGTCTTTTATGTGGTGCTGTGCCTGTGTGCTATTACTATTGTGTGCGTGCGATCGGTCTTTTGTCTGTTGTTCCTGGATGCTGCTTCGTCCACCACGCGAGACGCACTTGTCTTCCCTGCCTCCCCGCAATGCGTGGTGTCTCTGACTATCCATCGGTTTGTCTAGCAAGACGGTGGGAGCTTTCCTCTGTGCCCGCGCTGGAGTGTGCCTGCCTCTTGGCTCCCTTTCTGCGGCCCACTTCTCGTGTCTCCCGGCGGCAGGCGCACCGACGATGCAAGATGAAAGACGATCGGGTGCCACTATGCGAAGCCGAGGGATGACTTTCGGTAGGGAAGCTCCTGACCCTCCCCATCCCCCATCCCAGCCCTTTCTGTGGCTCGTCAGTCTCCCCACCGCCTCTGTCATGTCAGACCTTTGGTGGAATGTTGCGAGTCCCCAGTCCCAATCCTATGGCCAGCGGGTGACCTTGAGGTGGTGTCAATATCCGCCGTGGCACCTTTTGATGGGCTCAGGCCCTTCAGGCACACAAGACATGTACAGACACAGGCACACATGCACATATACGTACACATACACGACACACGTACTCACAAACGTTCGCCCCCAGCCCCGTCGGTCCCGAGCTTGGATTCCTTCTAGAAGAGTGTCGAGCGGCAGAGAAGGGCGGAATGCATCCCACCGTTGATGTGGCACAAGAGAGATATACCTGTCTCACAGAGGTGAAGGGTGGGGTGGGCGTTACTGCGCCCTCACTCGTCCTCAGCGTCAGCTGCTGAGAGCATCTGCGACCTCGTGCCACCCATGACTTCTTTGCTTCTCCTTTCTTTTCCTCTCCCTGATTTTGCGCTTCTGGGTTTGTCGTCTAAAAGTCTTCTAAGCCCCTGAAACGAGGCCTCACCTCCGTCGACACAACTACCGAAGCGCATTTCGGTGGGCAAAGAAGGATTGTCGTCAATGGTGTGGCCCCGTACTGTATAGCACGTGGTCGATAATGGGCTGACGGCACCAAATACTACCGTAAGCGGAAGTGAGCTCGACAGGGGATGGATGCCCAACGGATTTCTTGCGTTGGCGTGCGTCCTGTCAATGTACAGTACATCGCCAGGGCCTTTGGGGGGGTCCCCCGAGATCCCGTACCGTGCGAGAAACACAAAACATCCGACGACGTCTGTCAGGCGAGGCAGGGCAGAGGGATCTTCCCTGCTTGTCTCACGGCTAGATCCTTCTCACTGGCCCGTCGATCGTACCTCAGCGCCGGGCTTTACCTCCTTGTTCGGGTGTCGATCCCCGGTCCTGTGAGAGCAATGGGAACGATGGGGATCTTGACGGGGTGGTCTCGCGCGTGGCCCTTTCCGACGAGGTTGATCAGTTGGGCTCCTTCTGTGGTACGCTAGGCTGCGGCTGACATGATGCCTAAACCTTGTTCGCGGTATCTGTCTGGTGGGAAAGCTCAGGTCCAAGAAGAGGGCTGGCTCATCACCACGCCATTCCATAGTTTACCCGGGCACGCACGCAACGCTAACTTTAGCCCCAAGCAACGGCCTTCGTGGTGGTCAGAGGCGGGTCGCTATATTAGACTGGCTGACAGGCCTTGGCGGGATCCGAACACCAGAAACTTGGGAGGGAGGGCACGCACCCGGACACCTCACCACGCAGGAGACCGGTGTGAGATCTGGGTCAGAGATAGAGTTCCAATAGCTCCCAGCGACAGAGCCATGGGGCATTTTGGGGGGGAAGGGGGGAGCACGCGCACGGGGCCAGGGAATGTATTAGCCGACGCATGAATTGTCATCGACAGGCCCTTCCTCCAGATTTCCTCCGAGATGAGATGAGATGCGATTTCGATGAGATGAGATGGATGGACGGGCGGATGGATACCTACCGCGAGATCCCAGATCCGAAGCTATGGCTATGTGTCGGATCAGATACACCGGCAGTACATGCTTCCAGGTTGCTGGGTAGTCGGCATTGGCTGCAGGTGGCCAGGTAGCCTGGCAGGTGGGAGCGGGCAGAAAACGCCAGTCCCAGACGATTGGATCTACTGTGTAGCATTCGCATTTGCTCAGCAGACAGCTCTGGCAGGGCCTACCGGGAAGGGCAGAAATCGAAATGCGCTCGCTTCTTGACGTTATCCGCTACCCAAATGCGGTGGCATCAATCTCCGTATGTGGCTGATGTGATGGTGTTGTCGATCGGCTGTTTGGGAAGCATTAGAGGGAGTCATATCCCTTCTTTTTTGGGCATGTGCCCCGCGAGAGAGGGACAGGAACGCCATCGTTCCGTTTCCGAAGACCAGACCTGTTTGCAGGTACCAGTAGGCCTTGGACCGTAGTAGACCATAGACTATAAGCCAAGGTTCTGGGGTCGTCAGGGTTGCTGGTATGTGGGCGTCTGTCTGTCTTCCGGGAAGCACCGTGTTGAAACGCCCATCCAATGGGGCTGCCGAGATGAAAGCTGACAGGGTCCCAAAGGGCTTGCCCGTCACCCTGTCAAGATCTGCTAGGCCTCGCAGCAGTCCTGGACAGGCACTATGTCACTGGGGCACGGCGGCGAGAGCGTGGCGCCGGTGTTTCTAGAAGCGAGTGCGAACATGGTGGACTCGTGCGCAGGTGGGGAGGCTGGCGAGCAAGGCATTTCCCGGCTGTAGAGTTATTGCTGCTTGCTGTACTGTGTGTAGGCACCGATGCCTACCGGCTACCAAAGTTACGCCCGACACACGGCCAAGGCATCAGCAGATATCAGCCACCTCGGCAAGCTTCTGGAAGACAGCATCCAATTGCGCTGGGCGAGGCCAGACCGCAGAGGGAGAAATATAAGAGTTCCAGCTCTGATAGACGGCCAGGTTGGACCTGTCTCGGACGTTGTGTAAATTCCTGTCTGGTGCAGCCCTCTCGGTCCCGGATACTGGTTCTGGAAGCCAGCCATGTCGGTGAAGCTGGACCGTGCCTGTCAGATCGCTCGCCAGCCGTCTGACTGACGTAGGGCAGCCCCTTTGCCGTGCTGGCCGCCAGGTACAGATCAATCCCTTTTTGGGGGGGGGCCACGCCCAGTTACGGCCCGGGGCTCGCATACGAGAGTTGCGAGGCCGCAAGACGAAGCGAGCAGGCAGGGCGTCAATTCGTTAGGCGGGAGGATCGACAGCGGATAAAGAGCAAGCCGAGGCGGGAGCTGCGGGAGCGTCTTCTGCTAAGGCAGAGCTGTGGCACGCCAGCAATCTGGGCCTTGGTGACGCTAGCAAGATGCCCTGGCGCATGCGAGCTGCAGAGTATTTTTGCCCTGAGCTGAAGTCTTTGAATTATTTTCCAGTTGCCGCCTTACTCGAAACATGGCATGGCATCGAGTGTCGGTGTGCGTCATCAAGGGCCAACACGGGCGTAACGGCGGCTCCCGTGCCAGCGTACCAACGTGGGAGTGTCGAAGCCTCGTTTCGACCTTTACATCAGGCTGGAAAAAGCAAGTGCTGGCTGTGTTGGGACGACGGCCTCGTCTGCTTAGTAAAGAGACTTGGGAGGGAGGCCAGCTAGCCGTTGAGTTGCAGGGCCATGCAGCCGTGCTAGTACCGTGTAGAGCCACAGAGGTGTGGTGATCAGAGGGTCCTGCCCGATGGACGCGCGCGCGCGGTGCATTCTCGATTGGGAAACGGTGGGCCGAGACTCGGCCGGCAGGTAGCGAGCATGTACCTCCCCCGAGGGTGACTTGCGGGCGACTCCAGCTACTCTGACCGACCCTAGATGACAGCACAACCTGGCCCTGCCCGCTGCTGCACAGGTCTGCAAGCCTGCCTGCCTGCCAGCCAGCCTGCCTGCTACTGTGGACAGGTAGGGGCCAGCCAGCTGCCAGCTTGCGTGCTCACCACCAGCATCCACCGCCACCACCACCACAGCACCCTACCGGTGATGGTTCGAGTCGTCGACAGATTGACGGGGGTGACCGTTGGGAAAGGGGGGGTGGAGGGGTGGGCAGGTTGGCAGGGTGGAAGGGTTGAAAGGTGGAAGGGCAAGGAAGGGTAGCTGGGCAAGGATGGGTGGGAATGCTTCTTTGAAACTCCACGAACGGTGGCCGGGCCCTGCACACAATCTGGATCGTACGATGCGAAGTATATCACGAGCACGATATAGCCGGGTTTACCACAGCACTGTGTAGACGCTGTAGTGCATACCGAGTCAATGTGCTGCCCTGCTGTGCTGTGCTGTGCTGTGCTGTGCTGTGCTGTGCTGTGCTGTGCTGTGCTGAGCTGAGCTGTTTCCGTGCTGAGGGTGAGGTGGGCCCCTAGCCCGGGCTCGACCAGCTCCTTGCTGCCTACGGCACAGCGCACCACAGCAAGTACAACGCAACTGCGCTACGATGCGAGGTGGAGACTCGGAGATCCAAATCTAGATCCGGATCTGGTCTCAGGCTAGCCACCCCAGCTTGGCCTCGATTGCCCGCCCAGTCGCATTCTGCCATTGCTTGTCTCCATCACGGCCAATCCTTGCCTGGGCCGCCCGCCAGCAACGCCTCTAGTCGACGATCGAGTACTGTGGCACGCAGTCAAACATTTGGGGGTCGACCCGGGCGGTGTGACGGGTCGACCATTGCCCGCTTGCCAAAACACCCACCAAGCCCAGATCCCAACGTCAGTCAGGCCAGGGCCGGTTTTTTAAATTTAATCTCGGGCCTACTGTAAATCTGGGATGGCGTCAAGCCGGCTCGTGTCAATCGCGTGGCCTCCTCCTCACCCTGCCCCTGGCACCCGGCCTTCAAGGTCAGGCTACCCAAGCCCGCCCCGACTGACTACCTTCAGGCCATCACACAGCCCGTCGTGATGAGCCCATTTCCCGCGGACGGATCAACGACCTCAACGACTCTTGGCCCACGCCGCCTGCCAGGCCAGCAGGGGTGGGGAACTTGGTAAGCGGCATGGTGAAGCTGAGTCAAGCAGCAGACACCTCGGTGAACAGCGACGCCGCCGAACCTGGGATCACTCTCGTTGCGGGCATCTCCTAAAAGCCCGACGTTGGAGGCCACGCACCCGGCGGATCCAGATCACCAGATCGTCCCTCTCCACACCAGAGAAACAGCGAGATTACAGTCCCTCCATGGAGTTTAAAAAATGGGCCAGCCCGGGGTCGTCCAGACCCGTGGTTGCTGGCCGAACACGGCAGCGCGAGTCGTGATGGTTTGCTGTGTGGAGGGTCCACGGCTCGGAAAAAGTGGGAGGGGGGGGGAGCTCGATCTGCTGCTGGGCATGACACGGGTAGTTCTATTTCACTGTGCTGGCAGACCATTCGCCCATTTGTACAATTTCTGAGCCCCGGGCCCTGGTCCTCCCTCCGAGGGACATCAAGGGCCGTCAGGATCTGGGATGATGGCCCAGCCTAGAAAAAAACGTGGGATGGGGCCGTCCGGCTGGGCCCCCAGACGGACCCACGCTGTCGGAACCGCTGCCAACACGCAGGCGGGACCCAACCGGGCTTTGATCTCCCTCCGCACCTGGGGCCCTCCACGCCGGCCGGCCGGGCGGGCAAATGAGAGGCGTTCCCTCGCGGTGCCGACGGATGCAAGGAGGGCCCTGGATGGGGAACCAAAAAACAATACAGCAGACAAGGAACACAATGAAACGATGCGAGTAACCACGCAGTAAGCAAGCAAAAGGCAGCCTCCCGACTCAAAAAGAAACCTAGGGTGAGCAGCACCGACGTCTCTCGTTTTTGCTTGCCAAATCAAGTCAAGCAACTAGTGGCACAGAGTCGCTCTCCCTGGTCCTAACAAGACTTGCCGTGGCACGCTAAGAGAGGGCAAGAAGCCAGGTAGAATAGGAGCAAAAAAGGATGCCACGTTGTGATAAGTGAGCAACTTTTGCTTCTCACAGCCGAACGAAGGACTGAACAAAAAAAAATGAATGAGCAGGGGATTTCACAGTCAAAATGACGACATTCTTCACCGGTCGGCGGTCATGTCGAGTCCAGACCGAGCTAAAATATTGGAAATTGGACGTCAAGTGATCCGTCTGTTGATCCCCGGGTCTGGATTGGTTGGTGTATCTGGGTGCTCAGACAAGAAACGCGCTTTTGCCGAGCAATTACAATCATTCAATTATGTATGCCTCGTATGCTTCACACGTACACAGTGGATGGATGGCTGTGAGACCAACCCGGCAAATAGAAGGACCTTTCCGTCATCATCATCTCATGCAGGCCCTTGCTGAACAAAGTCCGGGCTCATGGCAATTCACAAAGCCCGTTCGACTACTGCGTGCTTGGGCCTTCGTCTTCTCCTGACGCTCTGGATCGACTGGAATTCAGCCACGCCACGACACTCGAGGGGGGCCACTGGACTGGGGGCAGCGCGGCAACAAAAAAGCCCCAAAGTCTTGGTCCCGAAAATGCGGGCGAGGTGTCATATTATAATCTCGAAAAGCAAACCCCGGCCACAAGCCCTGTTTCTTTTTGGGGCGGAAGGGATGAGAGGGAGGGGCCCTAAGGAAGCTGTACCCGACCCTCCTCCATGGTCACAAAAGAAGGAAAAATAGGATCGGCCACCATCAGCAGGCTGCATATTCTTGCCTTGGGTCTCGCATTCTTTTCTCTTCAAGGGGACTGGGTGGGTTTCACGACGTGCTGCAATAGTCCACCGGGATAAGGGTGAGGGAGGGGTGAGGAGGCTTGGTCTTGGATGACATCTAATTACTATCCCTTTTGGTTATTAGAGCCTGTGTTTTTCCTAGGGTTACTCGATGCAAGCATTCTGCCTTGTGTGAGTGGCTCTGTCACGGGAGTTTCTAGACATCAACAGTACTTTGTAATGCGTAATGCTGCAAGAAACCGTCTGACTGGACCGGCCAAGACGGTGGGTGTAACACTACTCCGCGGTGTTGTGTACAGTGGACGCAACTTCGGGATTGCTTCGCGTAATTGATGAGCAAATACCTAGGCCCTCGCCATTTGTCGGGCTTCCAGCGCACGCACAATAAGCATCCACACACGCGCGCAACACACGCACCAGACACGGATATCACGCGAGCACATCGTATCTGCAAGCAAGAAGAAGCCCAAGCAAGATGGCCAAGCACGACATTTTGTACGTCCAAAGGGAGCTTGGAAGCCAGTCTCCCTGCCAGGTGACCCTCCCGCCTGCTGTGCCACTGTCTGACAACAGAGCGAGATGAAGAGGAAAGGAAGGAAGGGGAAGGAGGAAGGGGAAGGACGTGTCTCTATCGTACAACCAGAGACGCGTGACGAGATCTCATATACTGTACGGGTGCGCCTACTTGCATCTGAGGTCTCTGATTCTGACTCTCTCCTGTGACACCCTTCGACTCCACCCACCCATCTCCGGCCCCACCCACCCTCTGTCCTCATAACCAACTGTCCTCAAAAATGCGTGGAGTAAAAGGACGTACAGTTTCTAAAATAGGCATCAAGCCGTGCCATGTCGTCCGATCGCCTTCCTGTCACGGTGAAGAGGATGCTAAGGTCGTACTCCCCGATCTTCCCGTGCGGCCGCAACCACGGAAGCATCTCGAACAGATACAGAAGCAAAAGAAAGGCACGCAAGAAAAGAAGGCGGAAAAAATGAAATAAAAAGGAGGCTGATGTGTAATGCTGAAGATAGGATCAGGGCGCCTGGCTGCCTGGCCTCTGTGCTACCCCTGGTCTTGGAACCAGAAACGAGAGGTCGGCGACCAAGCGCCGCGTCATGGCATGTCTTTCAGTGTCGATTCGGCGCCAGTGACAGTCAAACGTGGCCGAACTGATGTCAACTCCTCAGCCGCGCCCCCTGCCATGTATGGTGGATAATAAATCCATCGACGTCCTGAACGGCAGAGAACCGATAACATTGTTTCAACCTGCGCACAGCGTCATGCAGGCAGGCATGTTGGGGAGTTGACCAGGGGCTTGGTGAGCCAAATGTGGTGTGTGGCCCAGTCCTAGGCGACCTGGCCCTGCAGATGCTATACAGACTCTACACCATCGGGAAGCCGTTCATGCAGGGCCGGCATGTGGGCTACGGGACCATCTCGACAGGACACTTGGGCCGGGGAGGACAGATTGTTTGACAGGCACCATCGAGCATGGGGCAGATACTCCGAGCCCCAGCCTGATAGACCAGATAGATAGACGCCAAACATCCCATGAGTAACTTAGGATTGCCTCTGCCTGGTTCAAAAGTCCCAATGCTTGCGAGGGGCTCTCTGTCGGATTGAATGGGAAGGCTACCGGGCTTTTGCTGGTCCCGAGTCCAGCCCCAAGGGCCTCAGCCACACGGCATACGGTCGTATGATCCCCGCAAGCCTCTGCAAGCCGCCGGCTCCCACGATACACGCGTAGTGGCGACAGCTCGGCGATCCTGTGAGCGGCAGAGGGTCGCACCAGCCGGTGGCTTGTCCCTGTGAGCGCCCGTCGATCGGTCGGCGCGTCTGGCAAGAGAAGGAGAATACTGCGATCCCGCAAAGGGCGCGTGTAAATATTGCTGAGGCGATTGCACATTCCGAGGTAGTGCAATTCAGAAGTGGATTCTGCCTAGCAAGAGCCTTCCACCCCCTGGCACGAAGCAGGGTAGTAAGACACAGCCCAGACATTTCAATAAGGCGGAGAGACGGCCTTAAAAGGATGGCAGCGTTTCGTCTTACGCCATCTTCGAACGGAACCTTGGATGGCTCCGAGGATTCAATGCCACGGATCCCAATAGGGAATCTTGGAGCGGAGCCGGGACCGTCGCCGTCTGAACCAGGTCATGCGGTATGATGCGGTAAGAAAGGAGAGCAAGACAGCACTTGGCCTGCCAGCGCCCGAGGGAGTCTGTAAAGTTCGAGCTGCCACGGAGGCTCTCTTGAATATGATGACCGACGCGATTCTGGCTCGAGCCGCTGGGGATGAGACGGCATTCTGCATCAGCCTGTGGCTCTGCTGTGTCAGCTTGCTGTTCGGCATAACCAGTGTACGGCAAAGCACAGCACGACGGCGCACAGCAGATCTAGCCTTGGAAAGATTGTGCAGAGCCGATCCGGCATGACAGAAACATTAGCACGAGTCAGCAGAATTTCGCAGAGAGCTGCCATCAATGGAATCAATTGTCACAGGGCAGATCGGCTGCCCAGCGTGGCAGGCCCGGCTGGTAAGGAAATGAGAAGCAGCAGCAGCAGCAAGTGTCGGCAGCGCGCGTTAGGAGGAGCGGAAAGCGGCCGTGCTATTGGAAGCGCTCGCCGCAGGTCATGTGCCGTGCTGTTCAAGGTAGACCAAGGCCGGGTAGAGTTTCGTTTCTGAGATTGAATAAAGATCGCTGCAGATGATCATCTGTATTTCATGCACCAAGGCATCCTGCACTGGAGGCCTTCTCCCCATCCGAACCCCATCCCGTCGATGCGGGTGGCCACCGGGGGCGCTGGTGGAGCCGTTCGTCTGGGGAAAGGCAGGGAGGGAGGGAGACTCGGCGGGCTGCTGGGGTCCACGGCTCGGCCCTCTGGGCGTGTGGTGTCTCGCATTGCTTTTGTGTCGTGATCTGGTGATGCGATGCGATGCGATGCGATGCGAGCTGGTTCCCGCGCGAAACGCTGGCTCGCAAGAATTCCCGAGCTGATGGGCTGGCTGCACAAGTGGGTAGCAGAGATGGACATGGACTGCTTCAGCTCCTCTTGCGTGCCAGCCGTGCCGGGAACTTCCCGCAGGTCACCCCAGGGCCCAGGAGCTCGCCCCGACGGTGCACTGGCGCCACATGAACGGGACACAATAGTCTAGTGCCAACGCACAGTGACGGGCTGGTCGCCTTCAGATCCATGCCAAATCAAATATAGTTTGTGTGTTGCGCGTCTCTGGCAGGCCAGATCTGAGTGGGCTGCGGCAGTTTCGAGTGAGGCTCGCCGTGGGCAGTGCTAGATCGAACAGTCGTCTGGGCAGGTGAGAGGATGCGCATCCAGATGTTACGAACGCCATCCAAGCAAGCCACCAAGTAAGCATGAACGAGGCGCACCCAGGCATCAGGCATCTAATCTCCATTTCGTTAGCGAAGCGATGGCCCCCGGGCCAGAGAAGATAGAGTTGCGATAGAGTTTGAGATTGGGAGGAGGATGATGGGTTGATAGGTCGTTGGGCGATTGGATGTTTGCACAAAGGTCCGGAGGGTTTTTCCTGGTCCCGCAGCTGCAGCGAAGACGACATGGAATGGACGTCGGACCAGACACGAGGCAAGACCCCGAGGGCAGGCACTCAACGGCAGGCGACGCGACCTGCCTACTAGTACCTACGTACCTACCTAGGTAGGTAGGTACCTAGGTAGGTAGGTAGGCAGGTTGGAGGGCAGGCTTGCTAGGTAGCTAGGTACACTAGACGTCCAATTTCTTGGCGGGCCGAGCCCTCCGCCAGAAAGGAGCGACCACCCGGACCCACCGCGGCTGCAACACAGCCCCCAGCAATCTGGGGAACAAGACGGCACTTGGGCGATGAAGCCTTTTTCAACGCTGCAGCCGGCCGGCCAGCCAGCCAGCCAGCCAGCAACATTCCGCACCCACATACACACACACACACACACAATACACAATACACCGCGCCATGAACGCATCTCTCTCGTCTTGGCCCTTATTAGATTCTGGATGAAACCCACACGAACGCCCATCCTCAATGCCCTCAACCCACTCCCATCCTTGGCCGGTGTAAGCTCGACCAGTCACGTCATGCCCGCATGAAGCAAAGGGAGAGGACGAAAAGCCTCGTCAGAGTTCACCTCGACCACCCTCGGCAGCTCGTCAGCCCAGGCCAGCAGCTCTGCAGTAAACCTCAAGGCCGCCCAACCGGGAATTGGATTTGCCTCATGACTCGCTGCCCGAATGCGAGATAGACTTTGTCGTCGACGATGCAGCATCCGAGCAAGAACGGCAGCCACTCAGGAGTAGTAGTAGCACGTCACACCGCAACCCAACTCAAAATCTATCCGACCCAGCCCATCCCGGGATTCCCAGCCCAGCCCACACCCCCTTAGCAGCGCCAGCCAGAGTAGAACCGGCCCGGTACGCCTCCCTGGCACATCTCACAAGACGTCCAGACAGCGCGCCAGATGCGTGCCCGGCCGCGATGCGCGCACACACATGCCAGCAGATACGAGATGCCCATGGACCATGTGCCGAACAGCGTCAGTCCGTCCGGGTAGCCTTCTATGCCGTATAACTCCCACACAAAGCACAGATAGGGCTGAAGAAAAGTGTCGCGAAGAAGCTATGACTCGTGTGGATCGGAATGCCGGTGCAGGACAGAAAAACCACCGACAGCCAATAGGACCCCAACACCCTCCCGTGAGCCAGAGGGGCGAGGGAAAAAGAAATATCGGCCGAGTTTAATCTGCAAAGTGCGGGAACGCTTATCGAGATCACAATCTCGATATTACGCTTTGCTCTTGGGCCCTACCCATGTTTCACGCCCAAACTATGATGTTCAATTGGGTGTTAAAAAGCTCGGGCTCCCCTCCCTCACTTGGCAACCTGTCGAATTTGTTTGCCGGCCACCCATCCACCAGCAGTAGTTGAATCACTAGACTGGATGCCAGGCCGGTGTGTGGCTCCGTCACGGGTCTCGTCCCATCCGTAACCTTGAAAGCTATTTTCCTCTCTCCTTCGTAGTCGCTATAGCCTCGAGCGCCCAGAGTGTTGTTACATGGGCGTCGCACGGACATGTCTGCCGACAGATGGGGGTCCAATGTTTAATCTCACCGCTGTCACGGCCCTGACAATTCCTGCGATGCGCTTAGAAGACGAGGCTGAATTCGGCTGGTGATCCCGGCCTGGGTCGTTTGATCTGATGGGGCTCATCTTACGATCTTCTCCCACTCCCAGCGCGGCAAACAGGGGGACCGCCCAGGGGAAAGACATTCTTACCCAGAGAGAATCTGCAAGTCCCGAGAGGGCGTGACGTGGGGATGGGTTAGGCTAGCCGGAGAAGCTAAGGCACGGGCGGGAGTCAGCTGCTGGATATCTCAGACTATATGTGCGCTGCTGGTACGTTCTGACGTTGGGGCTGTCGGAGATGGGCCACATGGGAAAAGCTGAAAGGGGACGAGAGGTTGCCAGCGCCCCGTATTATGCAACCTCGACTTCCTGTGTCTCATCCAATAGCCTAGGCAGTTAGACTGGCCTCTCCCGCATATGCCTTCTTCCCAGGTACAGTACCAAGGCGTGGCGTGCCGCTTGTCCCAATCTCGCCTGCTGCACGGCATGTGCGATCATTGTCGTAGATCCAGGGAAGGATTTCGCGGGTCATTGGCTCATATTTGATCCTTTTCCCGTTCTGGTCATGCTTGATTTGTACTGCCAAACCAGGGGAACCGGACATAGTGTACACAAGCACAAGCAGTTGCGGTGTCACGCCAAACACAGATCTCTCGGTCTTCATCTCGTGTGGTTGATCACTAGCGGCGGATTGGTGCGCGTCCACACTCCCTAGCGTACCTGAAAGAGAAACACAAGAGCGAAGAAGAAAAAGAAAAGGACTAATACCCGGCTTACCAAACTAGCCCCCGGCCATCGCGCCGTCTGACAGCCCCCTTAGCTCGGCCCCGGGACAGTCGATCTGGTTGCGTCCCGTCTCTGTAGCGTGTCTACTGTACACTTGACTTGGAACTTGTGCGTCAATCAGGCAAACGATGCGGGCGTTCTTGCCCTGATCATGCCTGAGATGAGATCGGTGCCATCCCAGCGTTCGGCAGATGGACCAGATCTCTTGGCCGGCCCACCACTGGGCAGTTCCGTCCCGTGTCGTGCTTTTCTTCTCATCCATGGGGCTGCGAGGGCGGTTTCACCACGGCTCAGACAACGGCGACCAAAGTGTGGGATTCGGACGTTTCCTTTTCTTTTCCCCCCTCCGCCAGTGAATGCTTTCTTCGTCATCGCCTTGTCCACAAGCGGGCAGGAAGAGGACGCCTTGTGCGTTCAATTTATATCGCTCTAGCAAAACCGGCAAAACCCAATAATGATGATGATGATGGTGATGATGACGATGATGATGACGACAGCGGTAGGTACATGCTCCTCCCAGATCGAGGCACAGCGCGTAGTAATAGCAGAAGAGACTTCCCACAGCAGAGAAAAACAAAAAGGCTTCATGACGTCTGAACATCACATTGAGCAGCTCTCACAAAACGCCTCTCTCATGCCAGTTATATACCATCCCCGCCCCACCCCACCCCAAACAAAAAGAAATTAGCCCCGCCGCGGTCGGTCCGGTTCCCAGAGTTGACAGACTCCGCTGGTGTATTTACAAGACCCTCCCCGGTGTTGTCGTGAGATAGAATGTACTGATCGGATCCTGTTGCGTATCCTTCGTGCCCGACCTGATATATTTGGGTATAAAATGAGACACAGCGTGATGATATAGGCGCTTGCCACCTAGAACCTGCCCCCGAATTTGCAAAATGAGACCCTGTGCCTTTTCCTTTTTCTTTCTGAATGCCTGCGGTCCTAGTAGTGATCGTAACCGGTATTGACTTGCCGGTGAATGCTGTATTTTTCGGCTACTTTTTGAAACAGCGACGACAAAAGACGCCGGCGCATACAATGATGCGTTGGATTCTTGATGATGCGTCGTCTCCAGCAGGGCCGGTGCTGTTCTTAGTCCAGTGTCTGTCAGGGCTGTCCCTGGCAACTAAAAACCCGTCTCGCACGGCCTAACCTCTTTCAACCGAGGGCCTGGGCCGGATGTTCTTGGCGTCGATTTGTTTCTTTCGCTCCAGTTTGGCGTAGTGTAGGCCGCACGCGTTGCAGAGCGTTCGCGCGCCATCGGGACCACGGCGCCACTCCGGCGTGTCGATTCTGTTGCAGCTGTGACAACGGCCAGGAGGAGCAGCACGCTGTGGCATTATTAGTTCAAGTTCCTCTTCGGGTCAAGGGGCCCGCGTTCGCTTACTCCTCTCCGCTTCTTGACACCCGCCATCTCGTAAGCAGACTTCATGCCGTCGCCGTACATGGCAATGTCCTCGTCCTCGTACGGTCCCTTGCCCCGGCTAGCTTCGCGTGCTCGATCGTTCATCACGACGCTTTGCTGAACCATCGTCCGCAGATTGTCCAACATCCCGCGCATCCACTCCGCCATATTTAACATGTCTCCGATCTCGCGTTCTGAAGGCAACCGTGTGGGCATGGGGTGGGAGCCGGGGCCTTGTTCCTCCGCGGCACAGCGGCCGTATGCATCCGCAAAATTGAAAATTGTCCGTGATCCGGACGCGATCTGATTAAATGTCAGCATTCGGTGTCGTGCATCCCCATTTGCTATGCTCCATACCTTGGCTAGTGACTCTTGGTACTGCCATGCCTCGAAGTGTCTGCTCAGCGTCTGCTCGTACTTGTTCTCCCTCCTCAGGTAGTCAGAGTCTTCATGCATAGACGAGCGTGAACCATCGAAAGGCGAGGGGAGTGAGTGTCCAGGATATCGCGGAGACATGGGATGTGCCGAAAGTGGCAACTGTCCAGGAGGCAACTGGCTCTGCTGTGGGTAAGGGACGTTTTGTTGTTCTGCAGCCGTTGGTGGAAAGGAACCGTTTAATCTGTGCGCTTCTGCTTGCCTCTCCCCTGGGTGGGACTCATTCTTCAATGGAGGAGAGTGCCGTGCTCCGGGATGAAAGGTGTTCACCGGCGCGAGCGCCGGCGGCCTGCTAGACAGTGGGGCCCTGGAGGGGTCAGAAAATGGAGGCATCGGTTCGCTCCTTGTGGGGAAGGACGCCGGGTTGTGTAATGATCTCGGCGAAGGATGTTTGTCCTGAGGCGAAAGGTCGGCGTATGGCCGCGACGACGTTGAGGATGCAAACGGAGACGGCAGGCTCGGGGCGCCTTGGACTGATGTCGACAGAGACGGTGGAAATGCAGACGCTGGAGGCTTTGTGCCAGAGATCACCTCTTGTATCGATGGCAACGACTGCCGCTGCGGCTCGCTCTCTTCTGGCCGCCTCCTGGGCTCGACGGGGGATACGATACCAGGCATATTCGAGCCAGCAGTGGAACGAGAGTAGTTGGATGGGTACGAGGGTTGTTGGGTTTGGTAGTGAGGTGCAGGATTGAGCAAGGTTGCGGTCGCCATGGCCGGACCTTCCCTATATGATCTATCCCAGGAGCCTTTTGATCGGTGGTGGTAAGGGTCAGAGTGGTTGGCAGAAGAGTGAGAGCTGCATTTCAAAGGTTAGACAGAGCGGACCGAGAGATATATGAGTAGAGTTTCCACACCTTTGCCTGCCAGCAGTGTTGCCCAATTCCATAACGGGACAGGATCAAGACGGTCGTGTCAACACCCCAGCGCTTTAATGCGATGTGCCCAGCCTAATTCATCTGACGGCACAACGATCCACGCTGCAGGAGTATGCAAAGCTTGCAATGACTAATGGGGGATCACTGTCTGATCTCGCAACCCGATCCGACTCGATCAAAGATAGATGCCTAGTATCCGATTGCCGCGGTGCCGGTTGGTAAGCTCTTGTCAGAGTTCACTGCGAGCGAGGTTGACCAGGCGAGAAAATCACGGCCCAAGAAACAGCGCCTTGTAAGAGGACTTAGAATGATAGGCGGCGGGCAACTTCACACGCACAAACGCACACACTCTGGTCAAACACGCAGGGTTTTGGTTCTGTGCCGTGGTAAGCTTGCAAGATCAAGGAGGTTGCAAGCCCGGAAAGTTTCCCTTGGAAGCCTGTCCGTATTGAGGCTCAAGAACGACTTTAGTGGTAGGTTATGGCGAAAGCTCCAGCGCTATTCGACGCGAGTAGTAGGAAAGAGCTCGGGCCACAGATTAGCTTTTTGACGAAGCCAGCGGGGGATCGTTGCTTAAACCAAGGTGAGTCAGTCGAGTCGACGACAGGCGGTAGGCGATAGGCGGTGGGCAGTGTGGGATGGTAGGTGTGAGATATCCCAGTGCAGAAACCGTCAACCCTTCAGAGGAGCACGGTTGCGATGCGAGCTGGGAGGTTCCCAAGTGCCAGCGGGGTGGGGAAAAAAAAGTCCGGAATTGCGGTCACCAGGATGTGAGAGGAACCGGGAGGTGAAGGTGTCTTGGCTCCGCAGATGTGCGCCGGTGTGGTTGTCGCAGGCTGGGAGCAAGAAAAGCGTCTCTGAGTGAAAGCGTCGTGTGCGTGGCCGCAGCAGCTCCTTTGGAAAGTTTCAGGCGAACCACTATGGATCGTGCGGTTAAGAAGGTTCGGCCAAGTGACAAAGTCAAAATGGATCTACTGCTGGTCGGTGGTGATTGAGAATGCAGCCCGACTCGTATGCGGGGGAGTGCCGGAGGGCTCTTTCCAAGGTTGCGATGGTGCAGAGGGCAATTGCAACTCTTGACGTAGCCGCCGAGTTACCGCAACTGCTCAAGGCGCGGGGGAGCCGAGAAACTGGTTCGAGGGCGGATGAATTTGAACGAGAAGGAGCCGTTGCCGATGTGGGTTCGCCACGTGTGGGAAGAGAAGCGCCAGATCGGATTTGAGATCCAGATCCAGATCCAGATCGAAGGGATTGGACGTGTGTGTGGGTTGAAGGACGTGGGCGTAGAAGTAGGAACGGTCGAGTGTGGGCGCGTGGAACGAGGCAGGCACGCACTCAGCCTGGCACGCAGTAAGGTGGCAGGTCAGAGAAGTCGGAGGTTAGAGGTCAGGCCAGAGGTGCGGACGGGGCGGGATGGCATCGATAATAATAATAATTACCATTAAACTGGCTGCAGAGAGGGGAGGGGGGAAGGGGGCACTTGTCCAAGTTGCCGAAGAAAAAGGATACAAGGCTTAAGATTTAATAAACAAGAGGGAAGACAGGCCTGGGATGAGGAACTCGGGGTGCGATTTGTCTGGTTTTGGGGCGCTGGGGCAAGGCCAGAGGTCGTTCATGTCCAGCAAGGAATAGATAAAGTCCACAGTACCGTACGGTCCAGCGCTGTGCAGTCCACCCCATCTGGGCAGTTTTGCGGTCCCCATGCTCAGTTGGTGCTCGATAGGTAATAAGTAGGCCGAGTATGTATCTGCGCAGGCAGGGGTCCTCAAGCGGTACGTATCATGTACAGATGTACCCGCTGAGGTACAGCCCGGAAAAGATACATGTCCAGTACTATCCCCTGCCGACTGCGCCAGAGGCACGCACCACCACACCGCGCAGGGGTGGGCCAGCCAGGCGCCTCACCGATGCTCAGGAGCCCTGTTCCCTGCTCCTGCACATGAGATGTCGATGGGTGGAAAACCGGGGCAATCTGAGAGAAGCAGAAACAAGTACCCCTGCAAGGCGCTAGTACCACGACAGGACAGATTGGCGTGAGGTGGGGGAGAAGGTTCTCCCAGGGGGGGGGGGTTCGATGGCGAGTTGGCCTCAGCAGCGAACTGTGTTCCTGTTCCTGGTATATCTACCCGCAATCTGTACAGTACATGTTCATGCACTTATAGTGCAGGGCTGATGTTATGGGACAGGGTTAGGCTTGTTGGACGAGAGCGGCCCTGGCCATGGATCGGGACGCCCTGGGTAATTCATCCTCCTCCTCTGTCGGCTCTGTTAGCCTGTCCACTGCGTGTCTGCTTGCCCATCTATCTGCTTGTGTCTGCCTGCCTATCTGTCTATCTGTCTGTGTTTGTGTCACCTTGCGGTCCGTTGTCCATCGAAGACTTCATGAGAACACCACCATTCGTCGCAACTGGCCCCGCGGCCATCCAGTCACAAGCGGGTCCGGACACCAGGCGCAGAAAAGGAGATCCTGACCTGCTGCGGGGGTCTGGCGCAACAGTGGAAGGTCGCAATCGCTGCTGCAAGTCAGCCAGAGAGTGGTAAGCAAAGGTCTGGTACGGTACGGGACGGTGCGGCATGTCCCTCATGCCTTAGAAGTGGCCCTGGGTAGGATTCGCGGCGGATTCGAGGCATCTCGTGATCTGGAAGAAACACCACCGCGAGAGGCCGGTCGCCCCCAGCCAGACGTAGTCAGGTATAAGCATTGAGCCGGCGCCAGCGCCCAGGGTCGCAAGTAATATATATCCTGAACAGATGGAACGTGGTTGGGTTTGGCAAGGTCGCAGCCAACCCTTCCCCTCTGGCCCTACCCTGCCGGGCTCAGCGCAGCTGCAGTGCTGTGGCAGGTGGACTTGCTGCGTTGAGATCCGGGGGGAGATCGCAAACTTTTCCAGCGGCCGAGCTCAAGGCAACATGACTGTCTGGGCTCGGCCGGAGACAGCTTGCCCGCGCGAGTAAGACGTGGTGGTAGAACCGTTCTACCAGTCTGTGTCGCTCCCGTCCCCCGCGGCGCATCCCCTGTCGCCGTCTGCTTAATGTGCGTGATCTGGCGCGGAGGTAGGGGCGGGCAGATGGGCGAGATGGGCCCCTGGTGGGGGAGGGTGACAACGCAGGTCATGCCCGCCCGCACGCGGCGGTGGGTGACGACGACAGGACAGAGGTGGACGTCCCCAGGCGATGTTTCGAGACGCTGGATAACCAAGGACGGGACAGAGGCAGATCGGCCACGGCACCGTGTCGCAGCAAGATGCTGTGAGACTGTCCGCCCACTGTTAGCCAACCACGAGGTGGCGACCCGCGGCCGAGTGGCAGACGAGGCGGCTCGTGTCGAATGGACAAGATGGGAATTATGGCCGAACAGCGTGCCATCGGGCCCAGGGCCCAATCTGGGAGCCGGGACAGTGAGCAGGAGAGATCGCTGTACTGTCGATAGTATCTCGATTGCCTAGCATGATGGCAAGGGGGGCCGATATGCAGGAGCGGTAATCTCTCATCTCTCTTGACAAGAAAGTGGTGCCATTTTTTGTGGGTGGGCACTGGCATTGGCAGTGGATGGGCCACGCACAGGGCGGGCTTCAGGGGACAGGGGCCCGCCAGCGACGTGGTAATTGGACCCGACCCGACGCACGCCTTTCTGACAGCTGGATCGAAGGTGTGTCTGCCTGCATTTCGATTGAGGTGGTGGTTGTGGTGATGATGGTGGTGGTGGTGCTGCCGCTGCTGCTGCTGAGGGTGTCGTCAGAAGGATGGGCGGCCTGCATTGCATTGCTCCCATGTAGTGTAGTTTACATATGGACCCGACTGTCTGCTCTGCCCTGCCCTGCGCAGGATGCACTGCCTGTCCGTCTGTCCATCCGTGTCCTGCGCTGCAGGGTCTGCTGCTCTCAGCTGCAGCTCCTGCTGCTGCACCACCGCCGCCGCCGCCGCCCAAGGAGGCTACTACTCGTCAAGACCTGCCATCGGCAGTCCTGTGCCGCGACCACGAGGCGTGGCCTTTAGCACGGCGCAAACATCCACGAGTTCCTCGGCCCGGGGAGTCCTTCTCAGCATCTGCCGTAGTCGTGACGAGGGAGGGCATCCCATGGGGTCTGTCCATGCACCCGGCAGGTGGCACGGGTCCTGGGGGTGATATGGGTGGTGGGTGGTGGGTGGTGAGTGGGCGGTGGTGAATACTGTGCATTTGCAGAGTCTGGGGCCGATCTAGGCAATGTTGGGCCCATCTGCAGGCCCGATCCGGCTAGAATCTTGGATCTCACGGCCAAGCGACCCAACCATGGCCATGCCCCGTGCTGTGGACTGTACACGGTACTGAAGTGTCGGGATCTGGTTTGACTGGTAGACTGGCAGACTGGCAAGGCGCTCCAATACGCCCTGAGAATATCGACTTCTCCGGCTGTTCTAGCGCCGTTCCATCTTGGACCGCGTACCTTGGAACTGGTCGCGCCTGACGTCAAATCAACAGCATGTACAGCTGCGTGTCCCGGACGGGTCCCGGGAGCCATGGCCGGTCAGCGCGGGTCCGACATGGCATCCGCGGCCGACGTTGCTCTTGCTGCGTCGCCAACCAACATGTTCGTCCACAGATCCGCCACGCTGCAAGAATGCGTTCCTGGAATTGACTGAAGCTCGCATATGACATACCACAGAAGACACCCCCTACCAAGCTGCCCCAAGGTTCGCCCATGTACGACCAGCTTACCTGCTGTGCCATCGATACTTTCCAACGGGCCTTTTGCTCCTCCTCATACCCACAACCATCGGCTGTCAAGCTCGACGCCACGGTCCAGACAGGCTGTTGGAAGCCCGGGGGCAAGGTGTGCTAGGACTCTGGATCATCTCCACTGGGAAGGCGACCTCTCGGTGTGAGCGCTGGAAGCATAAGGCCTAGCCGTCACCGAGCATGCGTCCCGTGAGCCATTGGGGACGGGCAGGCAGGCTGGTAGCCAAGCTTCGATTCGAGGTTGGCAGCGAGGCTAACACGGGAGGCCCACTCGGATCACAGCACCTACCTGCGGCGCCTGGCACGATTCTCAGCGCTGACGACAACAGACTCCTGAGGGCTGCACGCATCAAATCAGACCGGGCCCGTGAGACGGCTTCTGGAGCATATTGCTGCAGGTCCGTGGACGGGTGCATGGGCCGAATCGACCCAAGATGCTGACCAGATCTGGCAGCCTCAAACTTTCTCATAGATCTGCGATAACCTGTTTCAACCCAACAGCAGCCCACTCGCGGCAGCCTATCGGGCACAAACCTCAGCGCCGGCACTGAGCAGGCGGATCCTGAAGTTTGTTGTCGCACCGCATTTTGAGTTCCCCGCAAGATCATTTTGCAAAACCTTGGGCCATGGGTCCGAACGCCATCGCGGAACCACACGAGCACGCCGCATCCATCTGCTCACATTGGCCATGGCACCTGCGCTGCATGCCACTTCACCATGCACGTTCTCACTCTACAAGCTCCAGCTAGATTATGCTAGGGAAAAGCTTGTCTGGCGCCCGACTCGATCCAACGGCCGGCGTTCTTGTCGAACCCTATCAAACTGCGTCCCGCAGTCCCGCCCGGAACCCGTCCAGACACCGATTGTGCTGGAAAGGCGACAACAGACAAGTGGCCCTACCCGGACTATTTAATCCCAGACATACCATACACAACTCTATACATTCTCACGATCGCGCCTCAGGCGTTTGCTTGCAGTTGTGTGTGCTATTGATGCTGCTATAGAGGCAGCCAGAGCCAGCGCACTGGCCGCGACTCAGCGCGACAGGCTCCGCTCGCACCAAAATTTTGACCGGGAGTATCTCGGGTGTAAGAACGCTGTGATTGTCGAAACACCTTTTTTTTTGGGACGAACCAAGATCTTAAAGGTCATGAGACCCGAGTCCCGGCAAACCCCCATGGCTACTCTTGGTCAATCGAGCATTCTGGGCGTCACAGGGAAAGCAAAAGGTGACATGGTTAGGTGGCTGACCTGATGCAGTCCTCCTGCAGAAATCATGCTCGTGGCTGACCTTGGGGGGACACCATTGCCTACAAGGATAATCCCATCACGAATGCGGCTATCGACGACCGCAATATTCCAACCGCTCTCGACGTATGTGGCCCAACGGGCACTATTCCCTCCATCCCAATGATCAGGCCACATCCGGGACCAAGGGTGGTTAGCCACGGACATTCTCGTTTGGATTTCCACTATGCGCTACGCTGTGTTGTGCAGCGGTCTCATGCCGAGCACTAAATGCAAGAAACAATCTGGAGGGCTGAATTCCGCGTTCGGGCGATTGGTGGCTCTTTGTTTCGCCTGAAGGAACACGCTGCATCGCCGTTGCAGAGAACCCCGTTGCACCCTCGATGACACGATACGACAGTATCGCCACATGTCGGTTGGGACGAAAATACTCCTTGATTGATGTGATCTACAACCGTTGCCTCCTTGCGGGCCGGGCCCTGGGATGGCGGTAGCTGCTGTGAGCACGGAAACCTGGTTGCCGGAATACTGTGTGCTTTCTCACTAAGCCAAATCTCCTTTCGTGTCACGAGCCCTGGCAGAAACAGTGACTCCGCCGTGGATGCTTTGGGCAGGTAGTATTGGAGCTTTTTGTCGCCGACTTGGAGTTTACCGCTTTGACGCCGGCAAGCTGGGACCTCCACAGTGGTCTCAAAATAGCTAGCTGTGCGGCCGGCATTCAGTGATGGACTCGGTTTTCTGGCCGCGGTGGTGTATATGTCAGCGGCCGAGTTAAGGAATACATGGTTCACGCTCACCTTCATCCAGTAGCCGCCGAGACAGACAGCGAAGAGGTACGAAAAGAAGGGGGGTGGCTCGCACTACCACCAAGCTGCAATTGGCAACGATTCGCCTAACTATTGGACCCAGCAACACACTGGGACTCGGCAATATCCATACGAAACGCATCCTAGCAAAGCGATCTGACGGGGTCCATCTGGCATCACGGAGATTTTGCGACTCGCGTCGTACAGTGCAACGCAACTCAATGCACACCTGTCGAAACACAGATCCACTACCACCGCGCCAGGAATCCAGGTCTTTACAACAGCCGCTATAGAAGGAAAGATACTGAATGACAAGCTCCCCATGCCGCCTCTCTCTCGGACCTCGTGTGAATGGCCCGTCACCGAACTGCGAGATTGTGAGAAGGCTGCGAATGCACGATGTTGCCTGCCTCCTATGCAAGTTGCTAATCTCCCACCATCAAAATCGCCATCTTTTCAGTTCAGCTGTAAAAGACAATTTCACGCTCGAGGCAGCAACGAGAGTCACCAGGACACATGCATGAAGTCCAACACTGCGATGGAATTGGAGTTGATATTCACCCTAGTGTGGACTCTACACCGTTCCGGGGAGGGCTTGGAAGCCTGGTCACCTACGGTTACCTCCGCCCACTACTCACTACACTTCAGCAAATCGCGATTGGTCTGTTCAGGTTCCAGAGTTCCGGAGGAGCAACTACGTCCGTGGCCTCCGATAATGCAGCTGTGCCAGAGACAGATCAGGCTGCGCCTCCTGGGCGGAGGCAGAATGACACGAAGATTTTTTAGTCTGTGATTCAGGCCGACAGAAACATGTACCTCTGTCCACAATCTAGATTGGGCTCGTCTGGACCCTAACATGGCGTCCTGTCACAATCTGCGGGTCTAAATCCCGATCTCGATTACCTCGCGCGTAGCATCCGACGTTGACCCCTTTGAAAAACTCTGGAAAATTCACAGCGGATCCTGTTATGCAATACTCAGCTCATTTTGTTGTCGACGCAGATGCCTACAAACACAGTGAGGCTCTACAGTACAAAGGGGGCTGATTGTCTTGGACGGGAGGCCATCCGGCAGTCCGGAACCCCACGACAGTAACACGACGTGGCAGGGCGGACCTCGTCAGATCCTGACCTGCCACTTTGTCGTCACCGCTCACCCGCGGGCAAGGTGTGGGCCCCTTGTTTGACAGCTGTTTGCACCCGCGTTAAGGTTCGTGATGCCCCTGCTGCGGTTGGATCTGTGGCATCCACTTTGGGATCGCAGCTTTTTGCCCCTGATACTGCAACGACTCGGCCCTTGGATCCCTTCAGCAGGCCCCTCCCTTCAAGCTTCGAGAAGATTTCAGGAAAGGATGAGCCCCACGACTGCTTTCCGGACTGTGTGGGCCCTTTCCGATCGTGTCGGACAATGGGAGTACCAATATGGATTGGTGCTGTACTGTGGTACAAGCAGTGAGAGCACCACGGGGTTGTCGGTGAGCCTTCGCCGCCGGTACCTCCGCGTCGCTGTCGGTTGGTGGAGTGGCTATGATGTTAAACCATGTGTATTGCCACCTCGCCTAACGTCTCGTGCGCTTGCGACAACAACCTTTGATCTGCTTCATCACTTTTCTGGAAGTGACCACAATGCTGAACTTAACTGGCAGATGGAAATTAAATCAATAGGCGCCCATCCCCCGGAAATCGCCAAGCGTCGTGCGCTTGACGCCGTGACACTCGAGCACACTGTCCTTCACGATGATCACATCCTGTCTCGATGCCCCAGAGACGACCACAGGCTGTGTGAGCTTCTTGGCGAGAACTCCATTCCCCACACAAGGCATGGAGACTTTGATGACAACAGTGTGGAATTGTCACATCCTGAATCTGAATCCAAATCCTGACCGCTCAGGATGGGGTTTGTGTGAACTGTATCGACACGATGGGGCCACCCGCGGGTGACCTTGTGATCTCGAATCATTCGACCTGGCAGACCTAATCCGGTCCAGTGCCCACCCCCCAGTGGGCGCCCCTGCACACGATCCTCGATGACAATGCTTACAGGGTAAAAGTCCCAAGGCGGCCGGGAACAGCTGCCGATCTGGGAAAAATGTCCATCAAGAGCTGTCAAATCACGGCACCGATCACTACGGGGCTTGATCTGCAGACACTGGGTCCCGCGAGAGATAGCCGTGTTTCCACTCAGATCCGGTCATGACCGCATAAAATCAAATCTCTTCGCTACCGCGACCTTTCCTCCGGGTCGTCTCCCACATGCAGAATCACAAGCGAGATACGTACAACGATGCGTGCCCTCCACCCAACTGTACCCGGTACGGGTGGCTCGCCAGTGGCTCTGCGCGCTTGAGCATTCCGTCTGGGAGCAAATCCCATGCAGCGCTCTGCGACCAACAGCCACAGATATCTCAGAGTCAAGCCTCTGGTTACCTGCTCTTTTGCCTGGAGTAGGTTCAATGATCCTGGAAACCGTCAAAAGCATGAGACTTGCTTTATACGAATCGTACTGTGCCTGAATTTGACTGGACGATGCTTTCAGAACAACCATGGATAGCTGCTCGCCCTGTCAGTGTATTTAGACCATGCATTGCAGCCTGCATTCTTGGGGGCCACGGAATCTGGGGAGGGGGGACACAAGCAGCTGTCAACCGTCAACCTTGCATGGTTTTAGGCACGGCGGCAAGGCCGTCGTTGCTCGAAGAAGCAGAGGCATCTCACCTGTCATTTTCGAAGAAGCAACAATATGTTGCGAGGTTTGACTACCCGTCCGAAGTAAGGAGATGGAGACTTCTTTTGATCCACCGCACTACCGCCTGCCACCGAGCTTCACGCCAAGAAAAGTGCGAGCGAAGGCTGGAAAAGTATCTGATTTGGCAACGGGGCAGGCTTCTTAGAGCCCTGTCCCTCAAGCCGGCGTGAGAAGCCACCTTGGGCTGTGAGAAGTAACTCCCCCGCCTCGCTGTGAGTCCGGTTCGCAGTTCTGCCATTGGAGTCTGCATCCACTGGGCGACAGACGGGACGTGCTGCCAGTGAATATTGCCGGCAATTTTCTGTCAGACAATATCAATCTGGGACTCCGTCAGCATGCAGCCGTGGTGCTTGTACGGGGCGGCAGTGGCCAACGCATGGTTTGCGGACCGGTGGAGCTGGTCTGATCCATTTATCGTGGCCAGTATTAGCCTCAAGCTGAGTGAAATCATCGCCCCGATTAAACTGTCCTTCGTAAGTTCCCGTTAATTGTCCATTCCAAGACAGAGACCTCGTGCTTGTGAGATGGTCGAAGCAGTGGACAAACTCGAAAACTCTCCGAGTGTTACGAGCGCACGACTACATGACACAGCACAATTTGGCGTTGACGTGACGCCATCCAGCGGTTGTACACCTGCTGCAACCTGCTGTGCCAGGATGCAGCGAGCAACGAGCACCACTACATTGGTGGCACCCCGAAGGCACAAACTTGTACCACAATCTCGCGAGGCACTCTGTCCGATTCGAATCCATGCAAGCCAGGGCTTAGATGGAGCACGTATCTCGTATATGAGCCTGTGAAGACACTCTGTAGGGACAACGGAATGCAGCATCTGACCTCTGTGCGATACACATCTTGTACGGCCTCCATTATGCTGTAGGACAAGGCATCTTGTGTTCTGGCGGCAATGGGGGCCCAGTTGAGGCTACTTACCTTGCCGCCATGCGCTGCCCGACTGAAGGCCGCCCAGTAGATACATACATATGAAGACACACCAGGGGTGATTGTTTGGAAGCGATTCGCCGGCTGCTTCAAGGGGCTAGGGCACAGAACAACGGGGCAAGCCTACTGTACCCGATCTGCTGCATCTCACCTACCAAGTGTGAAGTCTCCATACAGGCCCAGACCTGGGTATTCGTACGGACCCTTGGCCTCCTCGATCATCTCATCGGACGTATCTAGATCACTCCAGACTGACGGTAATTCTGTCAGAATCCTGGACTTGGCCCGTCATGAAAAGCAAATGGGAGATTACTTCTGATGCGAGATTTGATAGAAATTCCAGGGCCGTGCAGGCTCCTCTACCTGGCACTTCCCGTTGCTCAAGTCTTGTTTTGTTCCGTGCGGTGTAACATACATCCGAGGGACCTTCATAGCAACGCACAGCATGGCTAAGAGAGCGAAGGAGGTGTAGCATTTCGCGGACATATCATCACATCATAGACACTGTTGCTAGGTTCTTATGGTACCTGCGACTTAGTAGCGCACGACCCTAGGATGCCATGTAGTTTCTTGTGCGTCGGCGGGGAGTGACGCTCACGATCTTTCCCATACTCACCTCGAATTCAGAGGATCTGGCTCCATGGTACCGTATTCAGACCCGCAAAGAAACTTTTCTGCGGTAGGTCGTGTGCACTCTTCAATACACAGTGTACCTGCAGTCAATGATCAAGGTTTCATGCAGTCATGTCGCTTGCTCGCAAGAAACCGTATAGTACATGAGCAGGCATGAGGCTGCCACGTACATGGGAGAAAGCCTGAGTGTGTTCATTCCAGAAACCGCGCACCATCACGTCACCGGCCCTTGCACGATGAAGATGCCGTGCTTACTTGGGCAGCAAGGGAACCTCGGAAGCAGCAGGCAATTGTGCGACTTCGTGATCACGGCTGTGCAAACTCGAGGCACGCACAAGTGCTCCATATGGGACGCAGCCAGCGTGGCTTGCCAGCCCACAGGGACGTTGGATGCCCTGATTCGTGCCAACGGCTGCTGAAAAACAACTGTCGAGGACATTGGTTGGGCGCGCGGGCAGCAGACAGGACGCCAAAGGTGATGACAGGCGGCACGGGGCGCAAGAGACCAAGCCAACATCCCGACCACCATGTAAGTACCACCCAGACGCCTTGGTTGAAGCCGCGGCCCATCAACTACTCTACGTCGGGTCACGTCTGCCACCAACAAGTTCCCTTTTGCGTGACCAAGGGCTCCAGCACAGTGCGTATGGACCGTTATGAGGCTGTATGATTATGGGTTCATGCAACCTGCGGCTTGCAAGCCGTTACACGCGTCTTCTCGGGCGAGCGGCCGCAGCTTCTTGCCAATACGTATCCCGAGAGAAGCTCGGATGGTGACCAAGCCGTCGGGATGCCGACATTGTGAAAGTTCAAGCCGCGCCTGCTAGCCAGCCACGGCGGCACGGCAGAGTTGTTGCTTTGGACTGCCTCAGAGGTGTGGGCAGGTCTGACTGTGTTATCGACCTGCTCGATGCACCGCCGCATGCCGGTGGCCTGTCGTATTTTGGGGAACCTTGGGACAGGTGAGACAGAAGATGCGATAATTTCCCCTTTATGTATGGGATCTGACGATGCCAAACCGACAAAGCGACATGTGAGTAAGCACCGCTCGCTACCAGCCTGCGAGAAAAGGCAAGAGGACCGACTCTGCGCCGTCGACCTTGGGTCTCTTGAAGGAAAGATCGTCTCAAGATCTGACGGGTCGCATTTGGGGTGGCTATCCCGATCACCTCCTTCTATTCGGAATGTAACCGACTGTGGGTGACCAACCTTTGTGACCTGTCACATTTCACCACGAAAAAAAAAGAGGAGCAGGCCCGGCCCACACGCGCCGTTGGCCCACGATGCTTGCCCACACTGAGTAGCGCTGACGTCTTGACAAGTACCCGAACGTACGATTTCCCACATTGAACCACCTTTTAAGGTCGCGAACCCCGTCCGGCCATATCTCGCTTGAGCAGGGCGAGCCACGGTGCCCAAGTGCCAGTCGTCTCGGTTGGACTTGTCCACGAAAGACGCTGACCACCCTCCCACACAGCCTGCCCCCACATCCCATGATGAATCCCAGCCCGTTAAATCTTATCGAGATTCGACTTGATCTCGTGTCGGGCGGGGAGATCTTAGCCGCTTTCATACAGATTTCGGTGTTCGATTCCTCCTGGCCCATCTGAGCGGCAGACACCGGTGGTCGATGGCGTCTGGGGGCTGAAACTCCACCAAGAGCTATGTGATTTTTCTTTCTTTGGTGATGGACCGGGGCACCCATAAATGACGCAGCATAGGCCGTTGTCTTCGTATCTTGTGCCTCGGGTGTTTATTGCCCTGGCTTGCTTCTCTTCATCTTTTCCCCTTCTGACCTGTAGCGTGGCTGTACGCAACGGGGATCGGACGGAGAGCTGAGACATGCGTTGGGGGACGTCGTCAAGTGAGACCACACGTGATGGAACACGTTGAACTCTTTGTTCTTCTTCAACATTGCGCCGAAAGGATCCCTCCCTCATGTCCCTCCACTTGGCGTAGGATCAAGCCCGGAGGTAGCTCCCGTCGACATCATTCGTCGAACCCCATGTCTGCTTGCAATCCTGATCCATCTGATGGCTTGATCACAGCCGGCAAGAGGCTGTCAAGTCTGCCGCTCCCGGTCCGATATTGTGATAAGACCTGCCTCGAGGCCCTTGGCAAGCTGTCAAAGTCTCGTCTATTCCTTCCCTCTAGACGCCATGTGGCGCTTCTAAGCGGCTTCTTACCTCTAGCTACTTTTTCTTTTATTCCCGTGCACCTCGCCCCCCATCCTATAGGAGGCGCCTGCTTTTCCCCCTTCACCGAGCCCTCCTTCTTTCCCCCAGAAGGGTGCACGTGCGCGGCCCGTAGAAGACTGCATCCTGCCCGACCTGGAAGGTCTCCCCCCCCCTCCTCAGAGATAGCGTCGCGTCGAATAGATGCAGCGACGTGCGTCTCTCAAACAAGAATGGTCGGCGGTTGGTACCTGTACAACCCGCATCCGAGCATACCGAGGTGCTGGGTCAGATTCGTTCGAGGCCATCGTTCGACCTAGGAGATTTACGTCCTGGTCGAAGGGAGCCCGCTCCCAGCCTACCCAGCCGACCTGCCTCATCGGGGAAACACGTGCGTTGCTGACAATTCTACGAGTGGCGGGCCAGTATGACGTTCCTGTCGAACGGCAGAACAGGCGAGGCGCGCCAGAAACAGGACGATGAGAAGACCCCACACGGACTTTGCTTTCGCGGCCTGGAATGGGAGACAAGGACTTTTATGGGGTTTCGAACGTATCTCATGCTTTTTTCTTCCCTTTTGCTTGCGATGTGTCGGGACTACTGCGTCACGCACTCAAGGACACACTCTCCGAACCGCCCCCTGTTTAGTGCTCACACACCCGCTCACCTCCCCCCCTCAACACCGCTACCCAGCCAGCAGATCTGCCTCGGCTCGACTACTTAGCTTATGGGCATGTGTGTGCCATCGTGCGAACAGACCGTGGAGCCTGTCATCAAAGAGGCGTAAACCCCCCTGAGGGCAGTAACCCTCGCACGGTAAACCAGGGGGGATGCGGGTGGCGTACCCGGGGAATCGTCTTGGACAGTCTGACGTCCGCACCTCCCTGATGGCCCGTGTTGCTGTGCTGCCGTCGTGAAGGCTTCTCTGGTTTCCTTGTAGGCTCTCTGTCGATGTCTGTGCCTAATCAGTAGTCGTAATATGACATGACACTTACGTGCTTGTTCATGTTGAGGAAGCTGTGTAAATTCTACATTTAGACCTCGAGCAAGTCATAGGCAGCGTTGAGGGCTGTGCTGGGTTCCAAGGTTGCCACTGCTTCGTTTGGCGGGTTTGCTCAGCCAGCAATACCTAACTCGCGGCAGAGCTCTGTAGCATTTCTTGTGACTGAACACGAAGAGCAAGGCATGATGGCTTTTGTCCATGGATGGTGACTGGCAGGCACCATCTGGACCTGATGTGAAGGGAAGCTGCATCCGGACGTCATGTCTCAGCCGGCCCTCAAGACAGCTTATTGTGGCCGTCGCACTGAAGCTGGGGAGACTGTCTCGGACCTTGCCCCGAACAACACCGCGTTTCCGCTGAGAAAATTCATAGCTGAAGTTGGAATTCAAGTACATGGCGAGAAGATGAAACACCTGGCCGTGACATCCCCAAGAGGATCGTCCAAAGAGAAGAAGGCATAGGTCGGTTGAGTCCGGAATATATGGACTATGAGCCGTGACACCTCAAGTTGCCGAAAACCATGCGACATTCTAAAACCAAATTTGTCGATGAGTTTCAAATTGCTAGTTTTGTGCTTTCTATAGTGTCTAGGAAATGAACGCTGGACGCGCGAGCCAGACGCACCATTCGAGTAGAAAAGGTGCTGGCTTGGCCGATAAACGACCTCGAGGAGCCCGTGTTGAATACAAATGCGAATGCCAACACCGCCGGGCAGGCACCGGAACCGCCTCTTTGACACCTTGCCTATGGGAACGATCGTGGTTCGTCCTAGCTACACCTCTTGCCACGCCGGAAATTGCCCAGGAGGTTCTCCAGGCCGGGGACGTGGCTCAAGTCGCCGAACCCTTTGCCAGCGCATTCACGGTTCCCGATCTCGATGACAGCGCCGACAATGTCCTTGTTGATCTCCTCGGACACGACACTGTCTCCCTTGTAGGCTGGGTGGCCGGCAACAAGGTGGCGGATCCACTTGGCTGCGGTCCAGAGCTCGCCGCTCGCGCGCCTCCGGATTAGGTCCAAGTAGGTGGCCAGCTCGCAGCGCGTGACGACGTCGACGTTGACGCTGTCCAGGTAGCTCTCGACCAGGGGGATCAGCCCCGGGAAGCTCTCGCCATCGTCGAGCGCATCGTCGCCTGAGGCGTCCCGGGCGTGGTCTCCCGCAGCGGCGGCAGTGCCGTTGATGATCTCGTTGACGCTCATGAGTCGGTACTCGTCCTCGACTGGGCCCAGCGGCGTAGGAGGCCTGCTAATGCCCCCATTTGGCGTGTTTGCGCCGCTGGCCCGCGGGGAGCGGGTCGTAAAGGGGTTCTTGCGGAAGTAGAACTTCTCGTTCAGGGTGGCGTCGCGGCGGTGGGCCGTCTCCATATTCTCATCAACCTTGGCGATTGGGATGTAGAAGTTGAGGTCAAAGGACAAGATGGCACGGGTAATTAGCACGATGAAGACAGCGAATGCGGCGTTCTCAAAGTCGGTGATCTGGATCTCCATGGGACGGAACTCGACGCGCCACCCGATGTTGTTGTCGGCTGGCGGGGGTTTGAAGCGCATATGCTGCCAGTTGGTCGATTGGATGTTCTCGAAGTGGTCCGTCTTGCTCATGTCTAGGGTCTCGAGGTCCTCCTTGAAGATGACAATGGGGTCACGAATGAAGAGGTGTGCAAAGTGCGTCGCTAGCCGGTCGTCCATGCCGCCGTCGAGGAGCTTCTGCTTGATAGACTCGTCGATGACGAGGTCAGGGTCGAAGTACTCGGGCCGGAGACGCGAGTCGGTGGATATATATGTAGAATTAGAGGCATAACGGGACTTGGGAATGCGCCATCGGTCATTTTGTAGAGGCTTGAGAAGTCAGCCGAGTCCAGTCCATTGCGGGAGTGCCGGCGTTCAGACATACCTTCTCTCCTAGTTCTTCAGGGGTTCGGTCATCGACAGCTCGGCTGATCTGGTTCCATCGCACATCTGTGTCTGCCAGGAAGCCCTTGTAAATAGGCGTAGCCGCCGTCAAGGCGAGCAGAATGGGCCCAAGTGGGCTGAGCTGGTCGTACATCTTCCTGCCCTCGGTGATGTTCTTGGCCTGGAAGGTAATCTGCAAGCAACAGCTGCCCATGCCAAAAGCCATGGCGTCCATGTGGATGAAGTTATCGGGAGCGGCTCCATTCCTCACATCATCGTCTTCTGGCCAGTGATGAAGATCGTAGTTCACCGTGGGGTCCTTCCACGGCCAGGGTGTATTCTCGTCTCTAAAGACCGGCACATTGACTTGGACCTTCCTGCCTCGCCGCCAGCGAATGTTCGCAGCTAGGGTTGGAAAACGGATGTGAGGGTTCGCGATTTCGTCAGGCACGAACTGCGAGCGCAGCTTAGGCCCAGAGACCGGGTAGTGTGGATCAGTGAATACCCCGGGGCTCCCTATCCTGGGGAAAGTCGTCAGAGTTATGGGAAACTCTTCTGGCTTCATGTGGTCCTTTGCGATGGCTCGCCTGAGAATCATGTCCGGTTCCACCTTGAGGAGTTCTCGGAATTCAATGCCCCATGGCTTGCCAGGAGTTGCTTCCAGCATGAATCTTCCGAATTCAGGATGGAACACAGGGAGGGGTTCATTTGCACTGAAGCCTGGGTTAGCTGATTCAGAGAAAGACACACCTGGGTGTGGATTTACCTTGCTCCGGCTACATCTTGAAGAGCTGGCACGCAACCACCCTTGGCGGCGAGGTTGGTGTCCGATGCCAAAGCCTCAAGGATATCTGCCTGCCTGAGGGATAGGAGGACGCGAGGGTCGTCTTTCGAATGTGTCACTACGAGATATTCAACCTGGATGGAACTCGGGTGTCAGCGGGGGGCCTCTTCCCGGTGACATGACACTCTGAACTGTGTTTTTGGAAACGGTACCTCGTCGCCCCAAAGCATGGCATCTGACTCTTTGCCCTTGGCCTTGTTCCATATCTCCAGGAGTTGCTGGTCTCGCGGTCAGCAATGTGCCCAATGTGATGCAAAATGATGGGCAGGAGAGCCCCCCTCACCTTGATGCCCCATTCACGGACTTGATCGGCATGTTGCTTGGCTTCTGGCCAATCCAGAGGCGTGCCGAGGGCTCTTTTCACAGGTCATCAGCAAGGATAATCAGAGACAGGACCCTGGAACGAGTTGGGGCATTGGCGTACAGTAACCCCATTATGAGTGAGTGGTGACTGGCCGCAAGATTCGACGGTTGGCGATGAGCGCGGCGGGGGGCAAGTGCACTCTGTCGGGGCACTTCAGGCGTGTTGGATACCGATGATATCCGAATTTGGCCCGAGTGACTTTACTGCATGATCCGCTGAAGTTTTTCGGGCTGTGACGGGGTCAGAACACGCTGCACTCTGTCACAGAGGGCATGAGACTGACGAGGGAGATCAACAGGCTGAGGTATAGGAGGCGTATCTCTCGGAGGAGACCAAGAAGGGACTTATTGCTGCAGAGACAACGTGCAGCAGGCCTGCGGGCTCCACTGCGGCTTGTGCATCAACGTCGGGTGTGGGTGTGCCGCGCTTATTACGCCTTGTGCGGGCAAGGCCTAGACACGGGCAGGATGGTCGCGCAATATCCCTGGACGGCGACTGGATGATAATCGGCGAAACGAGGTGGGCAGCGATGCTCCACGCCGCGCTCGATGTGAGTTGTATACGAAATGAGAAGCCGGGTATGGGACAATCTACCTAGCCTGGACTGGAGATGGAGGCAGGTGGGAGAGGAAAAAACCCATCGACACGGGATGGGCACAGTACGGGAGCGGCAAACGGGGCGCCGACTCGCGGGAAGACGGCCTGCACGTCGTTGATCAGTCAGTTCGGCCGGGACCGCAGGCGAGCGCCCAGACTAGGTTACTGGACCACGCTTATTAGAGTAGGTTTTTTTCCGGCTGGGTTTTCCCTCTTTTCTTGACGAGTCGAGTGAGTCGCAGATGGTGCACCACGTACGTGCAAATAAATCACCCTGCAATAGTGGGCCCATCTGCCGACGAATCGTGCGTATCGCGCATAGATAGACCACCTATTTATACAGCAGCATTTTTCATCCGCAGTTGGGAAAATGTTGCTTAGAAATCCAGCCGCCTTTATCGGACAAGCAGTCTCGCCCTTACCATTTTGTCGTGACTCCATCTGACTGCAGGCCCCTCTGCTGGTTGTGATTGCTCAAGAACAATCACTTTGGTATTTATCTACTATACTTGGATCTGCTCCCGAAACGCAGTCGACTGACTGGTCATTGTCCCTTGCTCAGTGGCGACTTCAGCATGATCCCCTAACCCTCGGCCAAGCATGAAAGAATGAGTGAGGGTGATTAGGTTAATTCCCATAATGGCTTCACATTTTCACTTACCTAGCATTGCCAATGAGCGGGGCTGAATGAATCTCTAGATATTGTGATATAGAGGCACAGTTCTGCCATGGTCTTGTTGGGTGCTGGAGATTCCGGCCGGCAACATCGCCCTCACTGTCCCCCAACGCCACAGCTACAGAGCCTTTCACTGCTCTGTGTCCGCGTCTGCCTACTACCTCTGCCTACTGCCTCGTCCTATTTATCTTTGAAACCTTACCTTCACCTTGGGTGGCTGCTGTTTGATAAATCCTGTCTTCTGCAAAAGCCTGATTTGGATCTGCAATATCCCTTTGTAGTCCTAATACTACGTGTACAGACAAACCACTGCTCCTCACAGAATGAGAAAGGGTTCCCTTCCTATGAGGTGCTCAACCTATCGACTGCCCTGCAAAGTTGTGGCCTGAGGCATCAGCGTGAGCCACGAGCAGCCAAGTCAGTTGTCCCGTGCCCCGTGGTGACGCGACGCGACCTGTGGACCCACAACACTTTACAGTGGCAGCAGTAGCGTCTGGCCGCTAAGCTAAGGCAAAGCACCGGGCAGGTAGCTCCTCCTGCAAGTCTCACCTCGTCCTGGTCCTCGTCGACCACAATCTTTCCTCGCGACGGTCCTTTTCCCAACCCCATCGCAGCACCACCTGCTGCTCCATCTGTCTTCTGACTTCTGGCATCTGCATCATTGCGGAGGCATCTGCAATCCCGCGCAGTCACCATGTCGGAGGCCATCAAGATTGACAACAAGCTCTTCCAAGAGCGCATCTCCCACTTCGTCAATGCCTGGAAGGCAGACAAGCGATCTGGAGATGCCCTCTTTGGAGGCGCCTCCTCCATCATCATCATGATGGGCAAGATGGAAGAGGCCCAGGGCTTTCAAAAGAACAATGCCATGCACGTAAGTCTTGTGCAAGCCTTGTGCCCTGTCTCCTCCCCTACCTGCGTGTTTGCCAAGCTAACCTTCCGATTCTGTAGTTCTGGCTGCTAGGCTACGAGTTCCCCACCACACTGATGCTCTTCACCCCTGAGACGCTGTATATCCTGACCACACAGAAGAAAGGTGCGCTTTCCCCACGAGATGTCACGCACACGAGTAAACGCACCAGACCTGACCACAGACATTAGCCAAATATCTCGACCAGATCAAGGGCGACAAGTTCCCTGTGGAGGTTCTTGTCCGGGGCAAGGACGCAGAGGAGAACAAGAAGCTTTTTGTCAAGGTTGCAGAGATCATCAAGAAGGCCGGCGTGAGTTGCCCCCCCCCCCACATCTGGGATCACACATCCCATCTACTGACAGTAGTTGCTCTATAGAATAAAGTCGGTGTCATTTCCAAGGATGCCTCCCGAGGACCCTTTGTCGATGAGTGGAAGGCGGTATTTGCTGATGACTGCAAGGGCGTGGAAGAGGTTGACATCACCTCTGCTCTGTCAACGGCCGCCTTCTCAACAAAGGATGAGATCGAGCTTCGAGCCGTCAGGAACTCGTCCAAGGCTTGCGTCGCCTTGATGCATTCTTACTTCCTAGATGAGATGTCAACGATACTCGACCAGGAGAAGAAGGTTAAACACCGTGTTCTTGCCGACAAGGTGGACAGCAAGCTCGATGACGAGAAATTCTGGAAGTCTGTCAAACTGCCGTCCGGCAAACTTGCGTCAGACTTCGACTCCACCCAGCTCGACTGGACCATCGGCCCGGTTGTCTATAGTGGTGGGAAGTTTGATCTCAAGATGCAGGCGGAGCCCAGCGAGGAAAACCTTCACCCAGGTGTCATTGTCGCCGGGATGGGCCTTAGATACAGGTCCTACTGCTCCAGCATCGCCCGGACGTACATGGTGGACCCAAACAAGACACAAGAGTCGAACTACAAATTTCTTCTCACCGTCCACAACCTGATTCTGAAAGAGATTCGAGACGGAGCAGTGGCCAAAGATGTCTACAACAAGGCCCTCGGCCACGTCCGGAGCAAGAAGCCAGAGCTGGAGAAGCATTTTGTGAAGAACGTCGGATATGGCATTGGTCTCGAGAACAAAGATCCGACCCTGGTCTTGAATGGAAAGAACGCTCGTGCTCTGAAGGATGGGATGACACTCTGCGTCTCTACCGGCTTCCAAGACCTGGAGAATCCCCAGCCCCAAGATAAGAACAGCAAGATCTACTCCTTGATAGTAACGGACACGATCCGCGTTACGGCCGAGGGTACGGTCAATTTCACCGGCGAGGCCGCCGCTGATCCCGACTCGACGTCGTTCTTCTTCAAGGACGATGAGGAACAACAGCCGGCACCGAAGAAGGAGAAGAAAGACTCGCGTGTCGGCGCCGTTGCCGCCAAGAACATCACCAGCTCTCGTTTGCGGTCAGGCCGCGGCCACGACAAAGACGAAGAAGCTGAGAATAGGCGCAAGGAGCACCAGAAGGAGTTGGCAGCCAAGAAACAAAAAGAGGGCATGGCTCGCTTTGCCGAGTCCACGAGTGATCCGAATGGCGGCGAGGCCAAGAAGTTCAAGCGCTTCGAGTCCTACAAGCGTGATAACCAGTTCCCACACAAGGTCCGCGACATGGGCATCGTTGTCGACCAGAAGAACTCGACCGTTGTCCTCCCCGTGATGGGCCGTCCGGTCCCATTCCATATTCAGACAATCAAGAATGCGAGCAAGAGCGACGAGGGCGAGTGGTCGTTCCTCCGCATCAACTTCCTGTCGCCAGGCCAGGGAGTCGGCCGGAAAGATGACCAGCCTTTCGAGGACGCGTCTGCTCATTTCGTCCGTAGTCTCACTTTCCGTTCGACGGATGGTGACCGCTACACCGAGATAGCGAACCAGATCTCCAACATGAAACGAGACTTGACCAAGAAGGAGCAGGAAAAGAAAGACATGGAAGACGTTGTCGAGCAGGACAAGCTCGTCGAGATTAGGAGTAGGTCGATCTTTACAGCCAGAGAACATCTGTGTATGTGTACTAATCTCTTGCTTCGTCAGACCGTCGCCCGGCTGTCTTGGACAATGTTTTCCTGCGGCCAGCAATGGAGGGCAAGCGTGTTCCTGGCAAGGTCGAGATACACCAGAACGGTATTCGATACCAGTCGCCGCTGAACCCTCACCAGAGGGTCGACATTCTCTTCTCCAACGTCCGCCATCTGTTCTTCCAGCCCTGCGAGCATGAGCTTATTGTTATTATCCATATCTATCTCAAGGACCCGATCATCGTTGGCAACAAAAAGAAGACGAGAGATGTCCAGTTCTACCGGGAGGCGACTGACATCCAGTTCGACGAGACGGGCAACCGTAAGCGCAAGTACCGATATGGCGATGAGGACGAGTTCGAGGCAGAACAGGAGGAGCGCCGCCGACGTGCGGAGCTCGATCGTCTGTTCAAGGGCTTCGCCGAGAAGATTGCGGAAGCCGGTCGAAACGAGGGTATCGAAGTCGACATGCCCATAAGGGACCTTGGATTCCACGGTGTTCCTTTCCGCAGCAACGTCTACATCCAGCCAACCACGGAATGTCTGATCCAGCTCACGGAGCCGCCCTTCATGGTCATCACCCTGGAGGACATCGAGGTCGCACATCTTGAGAGAGTTCAATTCGGACTGAAGAACTTTGACCTTGTCTTTGTTTTCAAGGACTTCACGAGACCGCCCTACCACATCAACACAATTCCGGTGGAGTCGCTGGAGGATGTGAAGGATTTCCTCGACTCCTCGGATATTGCATTTACCGAGGGTCCATTGAACCTGAACTGGCCGACCATCATGAAGACGGTTACTGCCGACACACACCAATTCTTCGCCGACGGCGGCTGGTCGTTCCTTGCAAATGACAGTGACGATGAAAACGGTGACGACGAAGAGGAGCAAGAGAGTAACTTTGAGATCAGCGAGAGCGAACTCGAGGACGCGTCGGAATCCAGCGAAGAGGACTCGGACTTCGACTCTAATGCGTCCGCCGAAGCCAGCGACGAGGATGCCAGCGAGGAGGACGAGGGTGAGGATTGGGATGAATTGGAGCGCAAGGCCAAGAAGCGTGACCGTGAAAACGCTGCGGAGGAAGACGAGTCACGCGGCAAGAAGTCGAAGAAGCAGAGACGTTAGGGCGGCGATGGCGGTACTGATGACGCAGTGTTGCGCCGTGCAGTAGACATCATACAGACTGGGTCTCTGTCTGCCTTTTGTCAGTGATTTCTCGAGGGCGATACCGAATGTTTTTCTTTCATCCATGCAAGGGGTAGGAGACAGTCGTTTTGAGTGTGTAGGACTACGTGAAAGCCACCTGCAACCTCGGCAGGGTCCTGAACAGAAGCTACAATCATGCATTGTGACGTGAGGAGATAATCTTGGTTTGATGCACTCGAAAAGGGAACCGAATGAACTTTCAAGGTCTGCGGCTTAGGAATGGGAAGGGGGTGGGGGGGTCAAGTTGACAGTCTTGTTTAGCAGAAAGTATTTTAATTCAGGAGTAGTAACCGATGAAGACTTGGGCAATTTCAGCGCCATCATCAGGGTGGTGTGCCAACAGGGAGACTACTGATTACTTAAGCATATCCGCCGCCGAAACCAAGATTGACGGTGACCATAAGACCCGTAGGGCCGCCATGCTGTTCCTTCGATTATCAACGTAGTTAGTTGATGATGTCAGGACGGCATTGGAATTGACATGAAAATGGACCATTCCGGAGCCCCTTCATCTGGACTCGGCGAACGAGAAGCAGCAAGTGGTGAAAAGCCAATACACAACGCCTCTTTGTTATTTGACAGGCAGCCAGCCGCATCAGCAGCTCTGCCCCGGGCGTCACATTGTTGATTACCTGTAAGAAGCAAGAGCTACAAAACATACTGGAACCATGGCACCACCATCGGTGAGTCTCGCCCACATGGGGGACCGCGCACGGGACGACGGAGATGGCATGGACTAACTGAGATCCAGACACCGGCCCAACCACGCTTCCTGCGCCCCCAGAAGGGTCAGCCATCTCAGACGGCGAGGCAGGTGCCTTTGTCTCTGCACAATGGCCCTCGCCAGTTCGCCTCGACCCCGCGGTTCAACACTTCCGCGACGCCCAGACCAGTCTCACAGCAACAGCCACCTCCCTTCTCAACCCCGGCGCCGCCTTCGGCCAGGCCACGGGGCGCTCAGTACGAGCCATTGAGCGACGCCATCGACACCTCGCCAATCTCCCCGGACGCTCCCCAAGATGGCGATGAGGACCGCGACCTCCTAGATGAGTCCATCGAGTTCGGTTCGCCCTTGGCCTCCCGCTCATCATCGCGTCACTTCCAAACAACCAGGCCAGCGAAGCGTCGTCGAGTCTCCATGTCCCCGGAGATAGATCCCAGCCCTGACTACGGACAACAAGACGTGCCGATGGAGGATGACGAGCGAGTCGAGGTCGCAAGCTCGCCCACCTTTGATGACAGGATCGCCGTCCAGTCCTCTTTTGACCTCGAGGGCCCCCCAGCAGAATCTCGGCCGCAATCGCCTCGACCTCCAGACGAGCAAACTCCTCGGCACCCAACATTCCGAAATGCACCACGTTTCAAGGCAGCCGAAAGTGCTGCAGAAACCCAGCAGCGACCGCTGCCTGAGGCATTCTCGCCCCAGCGCCGCGGCGCCAAGTACGTCGCCGGTGGCCTCGCCGCCGAAGTGCGCGACTGGCTGGTTCAGGTCAAGGGATCTTCTGAGTATGACAGACCAGCAGGGTCGAGTATTGATGTGGTCGTTTATGAAGCCATGTCCGGGCCCGGGTTGCACGCTATTGCCGCTCGGCGACTCGATTCTGGGTCTGAGGATGAGAACATCCCTGGAAAAGTGATACTTGCTGGCCATGGCCGCGTGACTGAGCTCAAAGGAAGGAGCGCCGTCAGACCCGGCGGTGTGGTTTCCATGTCACAACCCATGTGGGATATCACCTTAGATGACATTGGTCAATTTGCCGTGGCGTGTGATTGGGAGACTTCGGGCAGGTGATGTCCCCATCACCAAACCTGACATTCCTCTTCCGAGGTATGAGGAAGGCTCCAACCGCCTGCCATTGACTTTTGACAGGGTGACTCTGAAGTATGGGAAGGTACAAATGGACAGTCCTTCTATTTTCTTTGTCGTGCTGTGGGGGGGGGGAGGTTAATAGACGGACGTCATAGCATCATCGCCACCATCGCTGGGGGAGCGATAAACAATTGCAAATGTGCCCGCGACTTCACCGAAATCAGATCACCTACGCACCTAGAACACAATATCCACCATCCTTGCTACAAATTCTCACAATGAACACAACATACCCCGACAACGAGGACGATGCGTCCGACAAATACGGACGTCTCAGCGAGCTTCTTCGACAGACACTCACACTTGCCGGCGAGATCGCCGAGGACAAGGGGCGTCCCGTACCCGGCGAATGCATCATCGTGCGAAGGAGGACGAATTCTGATCCTACTGGAGCCCACCCTTCTGGTCCATATCGGCAAGATATTCGCCGTAGCCTACTTGACAGGAAGAAGACCTTGAAGTCGGATGACAGCGAGGAGAGCCAGGCCCCGAGCCCGAGTCCTGGATCATCCGTGCAGGAGCCTTTCTCGCCTGGGTCTGTCGCAGTCAGTCTTGATGCCGTTGTGGAGAAGGGAAAGACATCGGATGATGACTTGTGTGTTCTTGACAATGCGTCAGTCACTTCTGCTACTCCCTACCTCATAGGGCTATCAAGCAATAGGAGCAGTCTTCTTTTATCAGAAGAGGGCCAGCATACCTTGGCAGGCCAGACCTCGCTAACTCAACTTTCTACCAATGAAAACGCACTCAAAAGACTACAGCGTCCATCCTTCCCACAGAGGAATACCAGTATGATTGTGCACAAGGATCAGGAGTCACCACTGGACTTGCCTGCTCGTCCAAGAACTTCCAAATCCCACCCAAATTCGGAGACAGCCCTGAAACCGCCCCAGAAGAGCGAGGAAGAGGGCAGGGAAGAGGATTCCGCGAAACATGACCACCCATCGTCTCCGAAATGGCACGTCAGGATTCTTCCCATCTCCCCGAGCCGAGACCTAGGCAGCGCAGCATCATCCCCGCCCGCTCTTATAAGAGTCGAGGCTGCCTTTCCGCCGCAGGCGTCAGCCGAAGGCCACGCCACATGCTCGCTCTCATATAACGGCGAGCCTTCGTACTTCCTTATTGGTCAGCCGCCGGTGGTTTCCTCACCACGCAGCCCTCGCCTTCACGCGAGCAAAGAGGGAACTTCCGTTGGTAACAAGAAGACTCTGCAGGAATTTATCGACGAATGGGAATATGATGCTGAGGCGCCAGGTGTCGAGGTCAAGAAAATGTGAACTCAATTCAGGAGTTCAGATACCAGGTCTAACAACAATTGTTGATATCGAAGGAGTGTGAATTCAAAGACTACTGAGTAGTCTCATGTGCACGCACAAGTCGTACTCTGAGCCGTCAACACATCATCAACCCTGACTCTCCCTCATAATAAGCCTTTTGACTCCAGTTCACTTCTTAAATTAGTGACCTGCCTTGCCTTGACCAGCCCACTCCCTGATCCCACCAGGCTCAGTCAATCAACCTAGCCAAGCCCAGTCCGTCAAACAGGGGGACCAAGAACGCCTCAAGCCGCGGCTCGGCCACGAGCTTGTCGTTGAACTGGTGCAGCGCCTCGTTGAGTTCCCGGACGCGGTTCTCGCCCAGGCGCGCCACGGCCTCTGCGTAGTGTGGGTTCGTCGGCGTCGCATCGGCCACAATGGCCATGCCCAGCACGTTGTCCGCCACGATGAGCCCGCCGGGCTTGAGCAGGCGGTTCGGGCTTCCCGGATGCGATTTGGAGAGGATCAGGTCCAGGTACTTGGGGTACGCGTCCTTGTTCGCGTCGAGGAAGATCAGGTCGAATGGTTCTGATGGCTCCAGGGAGGCAAGGCTGCCAGAGTCAATGTTAGCGGCTGTCGGGCATGATAAAGAGTGTGTGAATGGAGCTCGGAAATTGTGCCGTTGGGGAGGCAGGTGATTGCACATACGTTTCTACTGCGTCGCCAAGCTTAATGTCGATGTTCTCGACACCGTTGTCATTGAAGGCCTTGTCCGCGATCTGGGCGTACTTCTCGCTGACCTCCAGACCGACCACTTTCCCGTCCTTGCCGACCCCATGTGACCAGACCATTGCGCTGAAGCCTATGTAGACTCCCAACTCAAGGACTATACAAGGCCAGCAGTCAGCCAACTATTAAGTGTGATATGATCCGGCACCATTAACTCACGCCTAGGCAGATAAAATGTCGCACATACCTCTTTTTGCACCGACAAGCCTTGCCAGTAAGACCAGTGCTTGTGCCTCATACGTGCTGATCAGGTACCGGGGGATCTCTGTGTTGTTGCACCCCCACTCATGGTACTTGAGCAGCCAGTCCGGCAGCGGGGTCGACTTTGATATCGAGTCTGGGTCGTCGTGAGCAGCAGGTACACGAGGTCGCCAGCACATTTGCGCGTGAAATCGGCGCACTCACAGTTCAGCACCTTGGCTGATGTCTCCGGTGTCGGGTAGAGCTTTGCTACGTTTTCTTGCATCTTGTTCTGTATTGTGCACTGATTATTATGGTGACGGAATTGTGTCAGACAGAACTGATGGTACGCGTCGTTCTCGGCGCTTAGGAGTGTTGGTGAGGCGGCTTAAATACTTGATACAAGCTCTCCTTGCCCTCTCTAGTGATGAGTACTGCAGGATGAACCCCAGTTCCAGAACGATTACCTAAAAGTGCCCATGCTTTGCAACGGGCATAGCATCGCTCGGCAGACGATAAAGTGTCTCGGATATCCGAGGTTGTGAAGGCACTGAGGTGGCCCAAGGATCGGTTTGCGGCCCGCAGAAGCAACGGATCCAGATTCAAAGGAAGGGTCTTTAACCCACAAATAGAAAGACTATTTATCAACAGCCAATTGAATATTTCAGATATCCAAGGTTGAAAACACCTCCACAGCCTGGCTCTTTTTAGGTGGGTGGAGGAGCGTTGATAGATCTGAAGGAACAGCCAGTCGAGGTTCCGCGGAACGTCTATGGTTCACATAGGATATGCCGTTACTCGATAGCCGATCGAATAGTTCGGAGGTCCGAGGCGTTGAGAAGCAGCCAGCGTGCTCCTCAAGCGCCGAGCTTGTCTCCGAGGACCAGTTTGCGGGGCCGAGCACCGCTCTGAACGTTGGCCGGGCCTCCTCACTCCACCCGGCCCTCCACTCGGGTCCCATGGACAATGCGAGCAGCCTCTCAACTGGAACTGCTGAGTAATGACTGGCGGCCCCAAGGTGCTTCCTTCGACGTGATCAATCGTATTATCCATTGGAACATCCCGGCTTTACCGTGCCGTTACGGACGGCTTCCATGGAACTAGTATTAACTGCGATGCACGTCTCACCCTAAGTGCTCTTGTACTGTGTGATTTCCATACTGTAGAAAAAACTATCTGTCAGCTCAACCAGTCGTAGCAAGCGGAAGGGTACAGTCGCAATATTTTCATGATTATTCATGCATGACAGATTATCACACGATATTTCACACAAGCTTCTGTGAGAATGTAGATTTGGTGATATCGGAAAAGGTTAATGCGGCTCTATGCCAAGTGCTTTGTCCCACGACGACGTTGCTACTCCTTACTTCATGAAGTTTCCTACTTAGAAGAGTATACAAGCAAGCTCAACAGCAATAGAAAATGGTTGTCTCGGATTGTTGTAACCTGGCCTTTTGCCTAGGATTTGTGACATCTCGGTCAGAGAGACAATATTTATTAGCCCGAGTTATCCTAAGACCATGTCAAACCAAATGAGAATCCAGGAACCTTTGAAGCTTTCGATCCCAAGACGAAGTTGTGTCGAGTTTTGATTATGGGGAAGGACATACCTGGTTAGGCGCTTCAAACAGCTGAGACAAAGTGCACAAGCGAAGTTGGATGATTACGGCACGAATGTAAGTGAAATATGGGTGGCGCAAGCCTCCCTTTCCATTCAATGGCACGCTGTCTGTTATTTTAACTCTTCCCGAGACCATGGCAACTAATTTAGTGATCGCTTTTACTAACGTCCATGACATCGACTTTGCCAATAACAAGTTGTATGTCGGCATTTCCCAGCCGGCAGTTACAAGCCAACGCCTCTATCCCAAGCACAGCGAATTTGCGAGACGACATTGAAATAAACCGCTTCGTTGTGCAAATATACAACCATCAACAAATTCCTTCGGCACTAGCTTCGGGAGCAGTTGCCGAAATTGAGCAAACTGAAGACCCGCTAACCTGCGTTGTGTACTGCTCAAGCAAGAAAAGCCTTCGCATTGTAAGTACATACACTCATGCCATGAACAGCCCTATGATCGGGGCAATCATCACGTACATGGCGGTAGCAGGCACTGAAAGCACAGCTCCAGCCGACGGCGACGGGGCGGCAGGCGGCCGAGCTGAAGTGCTTGGAGATGCCTGATGTGGCGGTGGATCGATCAGACTCGGCATAGAATATGGTGGTGACTCAAGAACAGGGGGCGATAGGCGAGGAGGTGGCGGTAGTAGCTTCTTCCTCATCTGACATGAGTACCCTTCTGGACAGACGTGCGGTGACTTTCTCGGGTACTGCTCGTTCTCGGTGTAGTCGTCATCTGGCTGGCACGTGAAGTCCAGTGGACAGGTTGCCTCAGAAAGCTCAGTAATTACATGTGGGTATTTCTTCGTGGTATCCGTCGGGTATTGCCCTACAGTCGCATGGGGTTCTTGTAGAGGCCCCGATTGCTTTGGACCCGCTTGATGTTTGTCGTCATCCGGTGGGTATGGCCGCACAGTCCCATGTGATTCATGTAGAGAACCCCGAGATGTTGGAACAGGCTGATGTTTCTTCTCGCTACCTGATAGATATGGGCGAATCGTCCCGTGAGGTTTACGCAGAGTGCCCCCGGGTGTTGGACTCGCTTGATTCTTCTTGTCATCTGACGCATACGGCCGCACAGTCCCGTGAACTTTGTGCAGGGGGTAGCACCATGTCGGACCCGGCTTCATGCTGGCGTCGACTGGAGTGATCGGGTGTGGCCGGGTAGGTATGCGCCGAGGTTCACAAACGGCAGGAACGGGCTTCGTGCACGGAGCCTCGTGGTCGATGACAGCAGCGGTGACAGTGGTGGTGACAGTGGCTGTGATCGTCCTCGTGTCGTATTCGGTGACTGTGTGGGTCTTGAGATTGTTGTCCACATGAGAAGATGAACTACGCGCCGACGAAGCACCAGAGAGCGGAGTGACCGCAGAGGTTGGCTGTGAGGAAGAGTTGTATGCCTGAGAGCAGGCCACGGTGGATATGGGGGACGAGGAAAAGTCCATCATGGGCGCGCTGGAAATCGTGTGCTGCACCGTATCTTGACGAGAGGAGGACGTATTCGCCGTTGGGAGGCTGGATAGCGAAACTAACGCACTCGGTGGACCTGTAGAGACACTTGGTCCCGTTGGCAGACTGGAGAGACTATGTTCCTCATCGGGATCCTGGGAAGAGGAAGAAGTCTGTGCGTAAGGAAAATTGGGGATTGTAACGGTCTCCAGTGGTGGCTTGTAGTCGAAATAATCCTGTGTCGTGGGTTTCGAAGCACTCAAGGTCGGCGGCCATGTTGCCTGACCCAGAGTGCCGAGTGTAGCGATGAGCAAGATATACGACTTCATGTTGGCTAGCAATTGACTGCAAGTGGAAGCGAGTGTATAAGTTGTCCCAAGTTATCAAAATCAATAGTAATGGCCACTGGCATGCTGGGCGATAATCAACAAGCGATGCATGAAGAGGAGAAAGATTCTACTTCTGCAACTGGGGCATTCTTTGTTGACTCTCAAGACGCCTCCCTATGGGATGCTCCTGCCATTCTGATCTGAGATTTACAGCCACATAGAAGGAATGCCCGAGCCAAGCTCACCAAGCTCATGCATGTCCCATCTATCGTCATTTGCAACCATGCAAATATAGTATCAAGAGTGTCAAGAGAGCAGACACCTATGATGATCGAGGAGACTTCCAAAAATTGACAATACAGGCCGTCAATAGAATCGCACATATATGGCGCTTCCCGATTGAAAACCTCTTGGTTCGGAATCAACTGGGTAGTGGGATGCCCGGATAGTCTCTCTGCAGGCGATTGGATGTATTCATGGGCGCTCCTCCTTCCCGTATCCTTCGAAACCCTGGGTAGGAACACGACAAGTTGGAAAGCAAGCGCCTAGGCTGCTGCAAATGGTGGCTTGGGGACTCCTATTCGATGTCATACATTCAAGCCACTTGGTGCGGAAAGGTCTGGTGAATATCATTGTCAAATGGATACCTACTCTGATGTGATGGCCTTCCGGTTGGTTTGATTGAGAAATAGTACTCTAGGAGACACTCGGATGATGGGACTCGACAGTCATCTAGGATACTTCCCATAGACATGTCCCGACAACCAACCATTTTGTGTTCTTTGAAGCCTGATACCTCCAAGGTGGCTGTCGATACGTTTCTGCATGCCAGCCCCCTTTGCGAAAACATTTGCCTTGCAATTTATGCTTGGTTTCCTGTAAACATCAGTTCTTTTGTGCAAGTCCGGCGTATTTCACTTTTTTGAGGCCTCATAGACCCGCGCTTCACGTCTACCGCAACTCCACCAAACTCCAATCTGCAAGTGCTGCAAAGCCGAACGCCTAATTCCATAACAGAAAAGCCCTATGCTTCCTCGGGCACACCTGAAAACAGCCCAAATCGCATGCGGTGACTCTGCGTGGAGCGTGTCAGCTTGGTCGACCACTAGAAACATGCGAGCTACAGCTTTGGCTCGGAGGGGCTGGCGTGAAAGGGGGGGGGCATACAAATGGTAGCTTCGGAATAACGACCGCGAGGACTGCGAGGAAGTTGATCGTGAAGTATGCCAAATCATAATGCGTATAGTGCGTGCTGAGAAGGAACAACACGATAGGTACGCTGAGCAAGAACTTTTTGGCGGGTGTGTATTGGGCTCCGTCGTCAATTTGTTCCCACATGTTCAGGTTGTCGTATGCCCCGGCGTTAAATTCGAAAGGCACTCCTCGGACGTAATGGAACATGAGGTATGATCCGGCCATGTACGAGATGTTGGTCAGCGTCCAGGATGTTTCCTGCGACACGCCCGGCATAATATCGTAGAAGATCTTGAGGCACATTATGAGGATGAGGTGAATGGTCCATGCTCCTGTTCGGATGTGAATAACAAGCAGATGTCAGCCTCAGGAGCCACGGAGCTCAGGGTCCCCCGCCGTCTCCTGCCATGGCACAGCAGCCACTTACCTTTAGCGTTGACCCAATTGGCGTTTCCGTTCGGGAGGGCCGCGCGGTCGCTGAGCTGCTCGACGGTCTCAGGGGGCTCGTGGTAGACTTGGAGGATGCTACTAGACCTTCTCCTACGGGCCGTGTTTGTTTCCGCCATCTTGTACACACTCCCCCGACGCGGCGGATTGGTCCCCGTGTCGTAGGAGACGGTCCGCTGCAGGAGGATTGGGGAAGACAGCTTGCCGGTGTTGTCGGGAATTGTGGGAAATCGCTGGGTTGTCCGGCCAAGAGGTCGGACGGGCAGTTCGGAAAGAGTGAGCACTTCTTGCAGAACGCGGAGGTCCAACGGATCGTGTACGCGTTCGCGGTGGTGGGCGGAGAGGGCTGTGACTGTCGGACGGGTCAAACTGGTCGTCTTTGTATGAAGCTTCGGTTGAGGGCGGTCTCCGGCGAAGGTACACGAGTACCAATTGACTGTCGGGATTGCGAAATGATACCGATGTAAGAAAGATGGCTACTGGGAGCAAGCCAAGGTCAGCGAACTGCCGTCATGTTCCAGAGGCAAGCGAGCTGAGGGGAAGGTGACAGCTGCTGTCTTGAAGCGCTGTCTCGAAGTGCTGAAGCAGACAGTCTTTCCTGGGAGTACCAAGGTCCAGCTAGACTGGGACCTATTGGCTGCTCTGCTGCCGGAGGCGCCACTCTGGTGCGCGTCGGTGCGAGTGTCGTGTGGGAGCCCGGTCACAGAGAGCAGCCAAAGATCCAGGTGCCCCGTCGATGAATCGTGGCCGAGACGCCCGGTCGCACCAGACCAACGTGTGGCACAGCAAGGCACAGCAGGCACAAGGTAGGGCGGGGGGGGGGCGGAGGACCTACACAATAGCGATGGACGAGAAGAGAAATTAGAAAGCAGCCGTGGTGATGGCAAGCAGCGGCAGCAGCAGCAGCAGCGAATAGTTTGCCGTGCAGATTATGCGTATGACTGCGGTGGTGGTGAATGTATGTATGTACTGGTCAGTCCTGGCTCAATCTGTCCCCAAATGACAAGAGACAACAGGGCAGGTCGACGGTGGGAGACTGGGTGAGGCGGGAGGATTGGATTGATGATAGATATGTCCAGCCTTGGGGAATGCAGGGCAAAAAGAAAAGGGTCCCTGTTGGAGTTGTCAGTTGTCTAGACCTGTCCTGCCCAGGTTATGCTGTGCTGTGTTGTGTGCTTGTCCGGTCGGTCGGTCGGCCTGGGCAATCTGGTTCCAGTTCGGGCCAGTCCAAATCCAGGCTCGCCCCAGTCTGCCAAATGACGGGGCCAGCACTGGGCAGTGCAAGGCCCGACACGGTGGTTGTCGCCTCCTTTTTTGCGGAGCCGGTTTTCCATCAATGTTACGCTGCAGGTTTGACGGTACTTTTAGCGAGCCCGTTGGAGTGGTAGGACCACAGGTAACTGCGAACCCACCCACTAATAACCCTGCCGCGACGCCTGGTCCTGGGAGCTTGAGCTCGGCCGCTGGCTTTATAGGGGACTTGCGGCCAAGGGAAACGAAACCGGGTCTCGGCAGGCACACATACGCGCAGCGCACACACCACTTACTTACTGTCTCTGACGGCAGAATTTTGACCTGCTGCCCTGCTAATCTCAGAGAATCGGCGGCTCAAGTGAGACTCACTCGAGAGCTCGTCTCCGGAAGGGTTTCTGGCCGGGGAACGCGACTCGTCAAAAAACACGTATCCAAAAAACTTGGGGTGACTTTACGGCCGGGTCGTACGCATCGTATCTCATCGCCTTACTGTCAGGGCAGTCATCGCCACACCCTTGCGCGCCCGAGCCACTCTGAGCTCAAGTCACCTTTCGACGTCAGCCCATACCTCACTCTTGTCATCCCCATCTGCCAAGCCAGCCAAAGTCCAAGCCTATACTCGCTGGAGCTCCCCGGCAACCACCAGGAGACGGTCCTGGGGCTCATCTAGACCGTCAGGTACCCTGCAACGAAGGAAGCCGGTTGACAATCAGGCAGACCACGCGCATGGTGGTCCATTGGCACATGACGTCTTGCCTCCAGCCCATCTGAAAAATCTACCAGTGTGGATCATGGCAGATCAACCCGCAGACGGTGCTGCCGTCACGGCAGCTGAGATTGAAACCACGCCAGCTGTCGCCGCTGCATCGTGGGATGGCGCTGATGACACAACCCACAAACGGAGAGCCGGGGACAACGACGCTGCTTCTCCTCGCAAGAAGGCCAGAAACGACCAAACAGAGGCCGAGGTATCAGATGGTGTTGACGAGGGAGAGGTTGATTCCGATCCAGAGTCCAAGGCAAGCGCTTCATCAAGGCAGGCAGGCCGGACATGGAACAGCGGCATCACCACCCAGCTTCGTACCTCTTTTGGATCTTCATCCAAGTCGTCCAAGTCGAATGTGGCGAAATCTTCACCCAAACCCACAGCTGCTCCTGAGGAGCATCCTCCTCCCCCGGGTCAACTGACCCCAGAGGTCCGCAACGAACTGGTCGCCGCCGTCAAAGCGGGTGAGACCGCCATCCTTCCAGCAGTCAAGGAACACGAACGAACGTGGGAATTGCCTCCGCTCAAGGCCGACTTTCAAGGCGAAACCTGGGACGATGTCTTCAAATCGATGTTTTCTCAGTGGTATGTCCATACAGTACCCTCATGGTAGGACATTATTAACACGACAAATAGGTCTACAGATTTCATCTCTAAAAATCAGGGAAATGTCGAAGAGGTCGGCCTTGGTCACAAATTTTCAACGAAGATGTATCTCCAGACACTGAATTCACTGTCTGACGTCAATCAGACTCTGGTCAAAGTCTCCCGGGCGCATTTGCATCGTGCCTCTAAACGCAGCCTGCTGAAAAAGGTTGCCAAAGGATGGACAGATTCACCGAGCGAAGTGACACGCGGGAAAAAGCAGGCCAAGGAGCAGGCCAAGGTAGAGACCGGGCTAGAAAACCAACCACCGGAGGAGCCGAAGCAGCCGGCCAAGAGACAAACGAGAGCCTCTTCTAAGAGGGCCGAGTCGACACAAGACAGCGACACTGGCAGATCGGCCGACTCTTCTCATCGGAAATCTTCATCAGCGTCTTACGGGCCTTCCATTCCTGATAGTTCTGTGCCTCCACTCTCTGAGCTGGCTACTTCTCAGCAGCCGCCCTGTGTCGCAGAAGATGATATCCCAATGGACGAGGGCCAAGGCGAGGGCGACAAGGACCAAAGGTCCAACAACATAGTCTCGGATCGAACGAGAGCCGAAAGCAAGACAGCCCCTCCGACAGAAGACGAACTGGAGCAGCGTCACCGTTATTTTCCAGGTGTTCCAGATGATGCTGTTTTCTGCCTCATTTGCGCCTCTTACGGCCACAACACACCTGATTGTCCAGAAACAAGCTGCAAATTTTGCCAGCAAGGCCACTTCTCCTACTCATGTCCGTCTCGTCAGAGATGCACAAAGTGCAAGCAGCTTGGCCATGCAAAGGCCTCGTGCAAAGAGAAACTTGCAATGGCTGCTGGCGAAGGCTTCATGGAATGTGCCTTTTGCCAGGCCCAAGACCATCAGGAAGAGCAATGCCCCGAGATTTGGGAAACCTATCGGCCACACATAGGCCATATTAAGCAGGTCAGGGCAGTCCCTATTTTCTGCTACTGTTGCGGGGCGGAGGGCCACTTTGGCACGGACTGCGGCCTTGCCGATCGTAAATTGCCGCCTAGCGCGACGTGGAGTAACGCAGGAGCATCTCTGTTTATCGATCCCGCAAGCTCTGAGGAAGCCATCGCGTTCAAGAACCCCTTGCCAGAGCCACAAGCAGACTCAGCCCCTGTCATTCCGGGTCGGAGCATCAAGCCACAGTCCCACATCATATTCGAGGACAGCGGCGACGAGGATGCCTCTGGCCAAGGATTTCTCAGAGCACCGGCTTCTGGGCCCCGACGCCAAGGTCAGATTCAGATAACATCGAATATCAACTTTGGGGCTCTGGCCGGCCCTTCGGCTCAGAATGGCGGTGCTGCCCAGCAGGACTCATCACATGCGAGCAAGCGGCGAAAGCAGCGTGGGGCGAACGGGCCAGCCTCTTTGCCTCCTAAACCCCAGACAGCAGCCCCCGCCCCTCCGCCGCAGGCTTCTAAGAAGGGCAAGAACAATAAGAAGAACGGCAAGAACTCCCAGCAGCAGCAGCCACCGCTCCCGCCTGGCCCACCTCCTGGGAGCAAAGGTTGGCGGCCCCCGGAGTTTCAAGCACGAGGTGGTAATAGCTCACGAGGACGAGGGGGCTTCAGCAGCCTGGGTCGGGGCGGTCGGCGGGGCGGCGGACGAAACTGAACGGGTCCCAGCGGTGGGCAGTATGCACAAGCGGTGTAGCAATGCGGACCTAGTGGATACGCATTCAACAGCGCCTGAGCAGAAGCAGATATCAGGAGAAAGCCATCGTGGATTATTGACCCGTACAGGAGTGCTCCTGTATTAGTTCGACGTCCATTGATTGACGATTGTCAAGAGATTTTGGGGGGCAGCACATGCCATAGAATTACTTGAACGTAGCTCTCGTCGACGTGACTTATATTCGGCTTCATTGGGGTGCCTGTGACGAACTGCCATCGATCTGACAAGTAAGAAAATGGTTAAGGCCTGTTGGATCTGGATTGGGCTCGCCATGCGCCTGCCGGGCAGCTTCACAGAGCTATTCTGTATGAGATAGACCAGTTATCTTGTCAAGCTCTAGAATCGTAAGGATACACGATACCTTTTGAAAAGGCGGCACGAGATCGAAAGCGATCCAACTGCCGTGGATTGTTTTCAAAGATTTCAATCGTAGCCTTGGCTCCTAGCCGAGAGAAAAGAAGGGCACATGCTAGTCCACTAATAAGACAGAGTATGGTGGACGGCTGGGGCTGGCCTGCCTGACACAGGGGCCTCCACAATTTCCCCACAGCGCTGGGCCTCCAGCCGCGATCTTGAGTTTAACTCGACGACGTCCCTGAACATGCGTCCATCCCGGTCGAGATTGGAGCGCGAGGACCCTCCGCCACGGCGTAAATCCTGCCATGCGTGCGTGAAAGCAAAGCGAAGATGCGACCAGAGGCAGCCGATTTGCACGCGATGCTCTCAGAGGAACGTTGCCTGCCATTACTCCGCTCGGCCAGTGCGGTCCCGCGTTGCCCCGACTAGTCCGTTGCCTTCGACCCTAACGGACGTCCCTCCGGATGATTCTGTTGTAGACGAAACGATCACGGATTTCCTGGCTCCTCCATCTCCATACAATTCGGAGTCCTTCGGTCATCTATGGACTTCTCGGAAGCCACCATGTTTACACCAACTAGGGCCGCCTGAAGCCCCAGTACGGGCCCCTGATCAGTCTTCCCATGTTGCCGGTAGTGCAAGCTCGGCGCTGGGTCTCGATGATTTCGATATCTTTGGAGATATGGACCTAAACCTTCTTTGCGACTTCGCAGATAGTTCGCTGCCGGGAAAGGACGTTGCACTGAAGTCACCACTGAGAGTCCCTACTGCTCAGAGACGGCTCGATCTGGCACGTCTGCACGCCGCCCTGGAGACAAACTTTTCGTATGCTATGAACAGAATCAAAACAGCGCCCTCGAATATGCTCCTCGAGAATCAGACACCGTGGTGTCATCCACTGTTATACAAGGAGCGTATGCCTCGAGAGATGCAAGGTAAGGACCATCTGTGCCTGGATGGATGCCCTCACACATCCCAAATAAGAAATCGAGCGCTTTTTGGTTCCTCTTAGATTTATTCCTCTTTCACATTTTATGTGGCTGACAATACCCTCAGAAGCCATCTCCACGTGTGCCTTGTACGCATCGAAGAACGCAGTCAACTCGGGCGTCATCATGCGCTGCATAGAGACGAAAATGGACGACCTTCTGAGCTCTTCACCACAAGGAGTGGCCCTCGACGTCCTGGCACGCACACAGGCCCTCCTCCTGTATCAATCCATCCGCTTCTTCGATGGCGACGTTTTGGCCCGGTCATCAGCCGACGCAACCTTCTGCGAGCTGGAGTCCGCAACCCATGACCTTCACGGGCACGTGTCGTGGAACGTGGCGAGCGGACCAGAAAGTGGCCAGAGTACGGTCCCTGGCGGTTCCGATGGGTTTTCCCTGGCAACACAGCCCTCGCGGCAGATCTGGAAGTCGTGGGTGTACCAAGAGTCTGCACGGCGCACGTTCCTCGTCGCGTCGTTCTTCGTGCATGTCTGGAAGATGCTCACAGGACAGCCGCTAGTCCACCGGTGGGGTGATGAGGAACTCAAGAGACAGTGCTGGACGTTGTCAGCGCAGCTATGGGAAGCGCGGGACGCGCTCGACTTCGCGGCTGCTTGGCGTGATAGGAAGCATCATGTCGTGCGTAGGGGTAGTATCCGGAGCACGATGATGGATGCTGGGCCAGGCGACGTGGAGGCATTTGGAAAGATGTTGATGACTGCTGCCTTGGGTGTCGATGAGACAGAGGAGTGGTTGGGTTCGATAGGTGCAAGGCTGTGATGGACCTGAGGTTACATGGTTGGGTACACCCGCTCTTGATGGAGTCAGGGTGGACTCCATTGCTTCAACGGCTCAGGGGCATGCCTTTTGGCGAACTGAGCCGCCCAATTGCATATTTTATGTTGACTTCATTGCTGGACACGACAGTATCGAATGTCGAACTAGGACAGAGCCGTGCTTCTCATAAACAGCCTCGATAGAATCATATATATTGGCCTTGCGTCAGTCTACTATATGGTCTCATCCTTTCCTGGACATCCATAATGGTCGCTTCTGCTGACAGGTCAGGGCTGCATGTATTACATCATCCCTGATACTCTGGGCGTCCACGCTCAGACGCTGAGGGTGTTTATACCCTCATTTCACCTAGGTCTAGGTGTCGAGAGACTGTCGATCGAACCCCAAGATTTCTTTAAAGGTCCTTCAAAAGGCTGAGCAGCTGCATTAGCGAATACATCAACAGAAAGGCAGCTTATCATAGACATGGCTGAGGCGGACTCAGTCACCAAGTAGCGCGGTATTAATTCTAGTCAATGTAACCCATCTCTGAAGTGGAATATGGTCTGCACGATGGAGTCTGGATAACTGGTTGGTTGAGTGAAAGAGTGCAGTCGATACGGCCATACCTCCCTGTTTTACTCCCCCACTTTCGGCGCGGGCAACACAGTAGGTATGTCTTTGTCAATGGCTCGGATTCGGAACCAATGTGACTAAATCCCTGCGGTTTCTTGTTGTTCCCCAGAATTTTAGCTTTTGCTTAGGCTTTGGCACGGATGTGAGCCTCCCCTCTCGTCCACTCAAGGGTAGCATTTCAGCAGGCCCCTCACGTACGCACGAGTCGCGAAAGCCAACAGGCGGTGATCAAGTTACCACCATGGCACGCGCGGTCAAGTTTCTTTTCCCAGAGATTTGCAAAACTCTGGGCTCGGGTCACAGCCCGTCAAACCCCGTGAGTGGCGCTCTGTGCTCCAAAGGGGTCATGCCTTACTGTCTGGTCCCCACACCGGCCTAAATCTGTTCTCTCCCCGCAGGTTGGTTGCCCACGAAACTCCATGACACTGACAAGGCCGTTATGAGCTGAGGGCGAACGGTGCTTGGCCCACCCTATTTCCGCGACACGCTGAATTCGCACTTCTCGTTCCTCCTACTTGGCCCATTCTGCGGGCGGACCGCGATGGCGCCGCGTTTGCTCGGAGACCTTACGTCGCGCGCGAACAACAGTCTCAGCCCCAGGTCTGGAGGCGGCCTCCGCGTGGAGGAGTCTCTCCCAGGAAGCGTCGCTAGCGTTCTGACATCGCTCGTGGCTACGAGCTTCGCATTTCATTTTCTTAGTAGGTCCCACTGGATGGATTGGATGACTTCGGGGACATTAATTGAGGCATGATCCAGTACAACGGTATCGACAAATATCGCGATGGCGCGACCTTTCTTATATCGACTGGCGTGAGTCACTTACCTGCGCCTGAATATGCAGGTCAGCTTCTTCGGGGCGATAATTACTGATCATACACAGTCATATTGGCTCTTTTTGTCGACTCCTGGCTGTTTTTTGCCGGCTCTTCCATCCTTCAATTCGGTAGCTTTGACATGAATTTCAACTCACAAGCCTGTGCAGCCGGCTCATACATTTGCGTCGTGGGCTATTTCATCAGCAAGGTCAGATAACAAACCGTGTTGCACAATATTTGAGGTGGGGTAACTGACAACTCCTAAAGGTGGTACGTTATAAGGGTTCTGTGGCAAAAACAGGCCAATTCAAAGTATTGACCTTGTCTAGCTGATATACCTTCTTCTCGTCGAGCGATTTGTAAGTACATACGATTCTTCAATTCCTCATCACGGAAACCAGCTAACTTGATTGTCGTAGTATGTTATTAGGGGAAACGGGCGCAGTCGCCTCAAGTCCAAGCTCTATATTCTTAACCTTGTCGCTGTCTTGCGTATGTGCCTATTTCAGCCTATATATACTGACTTCTTGACATTTTCTAATGATACCAAATAATAGTGGGCTACGTTGCTTGGTTACCTGTTTACATAGTCTATCACATCAGCCACAACAATTCCGGCATAGTAAGTGGCTTCCGGAGACTTTTGCCTCGGGGAGGACGACCCCCCACGAGTTTGAGCACTCTCGCCTTGTGCCTCTTCACAGTACCAGCTGACTCTGCGTCAACATAGTGTATCATTGGAGTACACCAGCGATTCCTGGCTACAGCCTTTGCATGTGACGCGGGTATCAATGTAAGCACTGCCCACATAGCTGCGCTCTTGTCAAGTAGGACTCAACCAACAAGGACTAACATCTTATCTCTTAGCTTTGGTTGACCTCATGGTTCCTATATCCGTTGATAAGTGGGTCTCGGGACGATCCTCGTTCGAAGCATTTGTAGCTAACACGAGGAATTCCAGAGTTGAAACCAGAAGGCACGAACAGATTGAAAGCAATAGTGTGTCCACGACGGGCAAGCCCGGACACTGACTCTAGTGTTGTGCGCCTATACAATCTTGCGCGAAGGACGTTCTTCGGCTCTGTCATCACTCTGACTGCTACATCACTGTATGCCGAGAATCTGTCTGGTTTCTAGATCTGAAGTAATAGAGCAGCTAACATGCTTAGAAACCTCGGAGTATCAGTCGCATACAATGGACTCAGCGCCTGGCTTTGTCTCATGCTGTGTAGGATTGATGGTAAGTTATTTCGAAGTCTGGGGTGTAGTCAGAGAACCACCCCGGATGAAGCTGACCACTTCCATATAGTCTTCATCTGCGCCGCTGTAATCAACTGGATCACACAGAAGGAGCCTGTGACGCCAACTTGTCAGGACAAACCTTGGGGTGTGCCAAGATACCCTGGGACTGATTGGACGACTCTGGTGGGAGACTCGTCCATTCCAGGACCACGGCCAGTGAGAGCATTGGGCAGCTTGGGAGGGGATGCTCACCCTGGAAGCCTCGTACCAGGGAGCTTACATTTAGGAAGGTTCGGTAATTCGGGTGAAGACCTCCAACGGTCAAACGCATCGGTCAAGTCAGCGCCAGAGAGCAAAAATTACGCGACGGGCAGCGAGGGTACGTCTAGTGGACAAGAACGGAGCGAAGACGAACCAGATGACAGGCAACATGTAGACTCGTGACGTGGCCTGCAGAAGTTGTCGAATCTGCTTCAAGTATGACTGCAGTCCAGATGATGGGGAGCCAATCACCACCAGTTTTTGTATACACAGGTTCAAGCGATACACGAAGCAAACGCCTTAATTCAAGCATTTAGTAGCGATGCTGCTTATCTTCCCCGATGGCTGGAAAGTATTGGGTTTGCCCGACACCCATGCCAGAAATACGAATGTGTGGGCGAGAATGGTGGCACGATATACTTATATGTTTCAAATGAAGTCGGATTGAAGGCTTCCGGATGGCGGTCACAAGTATAAGGTTGATTCTGGAAATTGTGACCTTCCGACTGTCTATATGGTTCCTTTCTGTTCCGTACAAGTCCGAAGCCATGTACGGTTGTCTATGCACTGCAACTGTCGATTTGACGAACCTGGAGGCAATTGCCACTGTGCCCTCGGCCGGTTACGGCTATGGCCACAATGACAGTCAAGTCATCTGTCGTATAGCAGGTATCCTCTGGCACTTGTGATGAACGGACGGGATTATTGTTGACACTTTCAATTTCAGTATCCTATTTGTACTCTTATCAAAGAGAGAACCAATACGCTGAACTCCTAGAAACCCTGAGAAGAAAACTATTTCGATGTGACCTAAGCAGACTGAAAGGCAGCTGATCTTTGAGCTGCGCTCATCGCCGCTTGTTGCCCCAAGGCCTGGCTCGTCATGGTCCGGAGCTCAGGCTGCGCAAGCAGCTTGTAGCGGTCCTCAGCGAGAAGCCTCTGAGTGGTGATACGGTCCGGATAGTTCCGCATGAACATGTTGGTGAAGTGTGTTCCGTAGTGGATACCCTCTTGAGGCTTCTGGCCATTGTTGTATCCCTCCAGGGGCTTCACAACAGCCTGGAAGCTTGGCTCGTGGAAATAGGCGAAAGCGAAGCGGTCCCTTGTGTTCAGTCCGACTTTGTGAGGGGTGGATGGCAGGAAGGAGTCGGTCATGTATTGCATCATATCACCTAGTAGATGTTAGTTAGGGGTCAACTTCGCGTACTTGTACCTTGCTAGTCTGATGTTGCTTACCAGGGAATACTGTGAAGGTGTCGGCGACGGGAGGCACGTAGACCCAACCCTCGTCATCTTCCTTCATGCCAGCGGCGCTCTTCTCCCAGTTCGCGTAAGTCTCGCCTTGGTAGGGAGGACGGATGAAGAGTCCTCCGACATCATCTTGAGCAGCAATGACCAACAGACCATAGTCGGTGTGACTTCCAATTCCACGGCCAGCCTTTCCTTTGCCGTTCGTCTTGTTTGTGGGAGGGAATCTGGGGTTGAGTTAGTCACTGTACACCGAATGATGGATAATGACTTGAGAGCTTACCGGAGGACCCTCATGTGGTGCCACCCGTCCTGCGTATACTGCAGTAAGGAGCCCCTGGGAACACCCAGTCCGAGCTCGGTCAAAGCTAGGAGCTTCTCACCAGACTCGCCGAGGTAGTTCATGTAAGACTTCATGGGATCCCGCATTTCCGCGTCCGGCCATGGGCATGGGCCATGGCAAGGCCACTTCTTAGCCACCCTCGGCTCCGCCAAGTCGAGATCTTTTGTGACGGTAAAGATCTCTGAGTAGTCGGCAATGCCGTCTGTTATCTCCTCACCCGAAGCAATGTATCCAGCATAGCTTTGCGAGTCAACGCAGGCGGCTTTCTCATTGTGGGGCTTTGCGAAGAACTTCTTGCTGGCGTTCTCTGCGTACTTGTAGATCTCCCGTTGACTGCTATTCATAGATATCTGAAAGATGCCGTCGCGTTTCCAAGCCTTGATAATTGCTTGTCCCATCGCCTTGTCACCGGGTGATCCGGTGACACGATCGGGGAGGTCGAACGTCTCTAGACACCCCACCTTGGCCTTGTGACCAGGAGGCATGGTGGCTCCGGCATCCCGGATGTGGGTATTGTGGACTGTGGCCATGGCCCTAGTGGCAAGTGATCGCCCATGACGAGTGGCCAGATGCCTGGTAGCTTTTGAGAGGACGAGAGGCATGATGTGATGATCAAGAATCTTGGATATGTGTCTCAGTGAGTTTGATTGAGTGTGAAGAATGATGGCCACTCTCTCCGATTATGGTCGTGAAGAGCCCCCTTATATAGAGTTGTTTCTCCTCTCAAGCAAGGAGCCTCAGCCGACATACTCTGGTCGATATTCGGGGATTATTACAAATCCGAACATCAACACAAGAGAGCATGCATTAGGATGATTCAAGAGGATGGCGCCTCGCCTTGGGCGGTGTCCCCGCTGTAAGAGGCATGGCAACGACTTGGCGACTTGACCCATAGTTGAGAGGCTGACGATACTGGCAAGGCTTCGGTATCCACCATCCATGGACTTGTACCGCTCATGTAACTCTTAACCAAGACCAGTTCGGTGAAGACAGTGGATTCCGTGTCCTCGCAGTCGTCCGGGTGCTAATGTGTACATAGTGGTTCCGACGGGATGTTAAGGGCTAATATCGGTCCCTTGACGTCCCGCCTCTAAAACAACATCGTGTACATGGCTGTGGAATCATATGATGGATATTGGGTTCCAATTTTTAAGCTCTTTCTGAGGGTCGGCGGAGCCGGTGTTGGCGCGCCCCGTTTTCTGTGGTGAGTAGATATCCATTCCTAGCCTGGCCATAGGGGGACTCGCGGTATTAGATTATTGTGGAGCATCACATAGTCAGCCAGCTTTACTTCACTATGTACTAGTATCCATTGCTCGGGATACGCGGCGAACGGAATGTGGATACGGCTTCTGAAGCGAGCCACTTAATGCTGCCTCAGCGGTGTAGTCTTGGTGACTCCGCTCAAGTGTAAGGGACAACGATGGAATTACGACTCGCAATCGGAGCCGTTCTGCCCGTATGAGTCGACTGAGACGGCGACGATTCATCCCCTCTTCCGTCGTGAAACCACTCTCCTAAAACCCATTAATCTGTGCCATGTGTTTGATCAGTCTTTGATCCTACAGAAGCACAGAAGACAAAGATGCTCCCTGTCATGCCCAACGGCCTTACGCGGAGGAGCCTGCGGGGGTTCATGGTCTATAGTAAACGTCAATGCATCGGAAGGAAATTTGTCGCTCAGCTGAAGAGGTGAAGCACAGATCCCAACGTCCTAACTAGAGCCGAGGACTAGATCGCCGATTCTAGACACTGTCTTGGAAATTCTATCTACTTGGTACATGGTTGAATGTCTCTTCCAATTAGGGTGATTTATTCACCTACTTGTGCCACAGAGGGGCTGCTAAAGTTCTCGTACCTCCACACGAGTGGAGAGCAAAAGTGCGGCCCACTTTCTGCCTTCGCGGGCCGAGAGATTTCCTTCTCCATAAGCACGACTCGATGGAGCCGTCTCCAGATCGTCTGGGCTGGCTGAGTAGCAGAGTCGTTTGAGGGGTCAAGACCCTGCCAAGGATGTCCGTGAACGGAATTCCGTACCGCAGGTCCCCCGAGTCGGGTCAGTGGGTGGCTCTGCTGATGACTCATACGGCTTGGTTATATGCGGTTGCTTATGAGCATAGCGAAGAGAAGATGTCAGGCTGTGATTCATCGTCTGTTTTGTTTGAGCTCGCGGGAAGTTTCAAAGCGTTCTACTTTTCTTTTTGAGAAGCAGAGACTTAGCTCTCTACTCGGCATGATCCGACCAGAACAAGACACAGTTGGCGAGATTCGAGCCGACGGGCACCTTCGTGTGAACATGACTTGAGATGTCGTCGCATACTCGCCAAGTTCTACCAACTCCCTGTTGTTACTGGGTTTACGTATATAGATTTGGTTCCGCCCAAAATAACAGGCTAGTCCGGTGGAATGTTCTCGGCGGAGAATCCAAATGAGACTTGGCCGTTACACACCAGAACCGCTTTGACTGTATTGGGCAGGCCCGTAATTTGACACACAGCATTTAAGCTCTGCTAGGGTCTTAGTCTGAACTTTATCTGTTCGTTTCTGCAAGCAAACAGTTTGGCCCAAGATGGCGGGTTGCTCTAAGGCCTTCGAGTGAACAAGTTGATGCGTCAGGTAGTCTGAATCTCTTTAAGAAGTAGGTTTCTGGATCTTGAGATCGAACTCATGTCGAATACAAGCTCGAAACCTACATGAACGGGTATGGCATATGACCTCGCCTGAACATTGAAGGAGGAGTTCCCAGCAGCGTTTCCAGTTAGCTCACGGATTGCGTGGTGAATTTTAAAGTTTATATGACGACGAAGCCCTCAAACACACGCGAGTGTAATGCCCCATCTTGCTGGAGATAAGGCCTCAGTTATTGGCCCTGTTTCGAGTCTTTTCCGGCAATTTTGGCCAGGATCCGTGATCACGCGGTCAATCCTCAGAATGTTCTGGTTCGGGTCATCATCTTCCAGGAAGGCCTCAGTAAAGTTGTGTGACTTCTTACCGCTCTTTTGCTCGTAGCATTAATCCCATCGTGGTGACGGCATTGTCTTGCGCCCGAACGAGAACTGCTTCTCTTAGGCACCCTGGTATCTCGTCGGGCTGGGCCGGAGCGCGCCGCAAGCGGTTGAGCACATTACTCCTGGCCCATGGTTGGAGCATGATTCAGTAGTCTGCATCCCGGCTCTCCCGTTCCCCGACGAGGAAGCGCTACTCATTAAATGAACCAATCATGCTGGTATCGTCAGGCACGAGAGAGACCATATGAGAAGTGCTGCACCGTCCCATGGATGGGCAGACATGTCGTGGCCACTATAGACAGTTTTCTAATGTACTTCTATCCTGACACTTCCTAGGTTTCCACTTCAAGTTTCCTATCCGATTCCCGCGATCCAGGATTTGGCAGACAGCACGCGCACAAACTGTTCTGTAGCAAGAATAAATGATCATTTCTTCTTTTTACTTGATTTGCTGATGCGGTCCTGGACCGAATCTTTTTAAAAGTGGTATAAAGTTTGAACCAGACCGGCCGCGTTGCAAGGAATGTCTTTATAGGGTTGATGTTCCGCTGAGTCGAAACTCATGCCATGATAGTCATCGAGAAAATATTGGTGGCACGCGGACTGTGTGATATTGAGCAAGCCTCTTCTCATCGCCACTTACCTTAATTCTACAATTTTATCATTTAGAAATGAGACGGCGGAGGTCAGCAGACTCGATGTAAGTATAAGCAAAAGCTTGTTACGACAACGGCTGACTGAAGTTCTAGGCGTTGTTTAGCTTTCGATTACAGTTCACGTAACGCTTCATTAGTAGTACACGTACACTCTCAACGACGCCATAAACCATGGCCACATATGAGAATCTGCTCAATTCTACATATACTCTGAGGGGATCTCCCGTACATTTGCTGGAGCGGAGCAGGTAACTTCTCATCCACAACGCTTGCATACTGCCCGTCAAATCAATACTACATATGCTAGCCTGATAGAAAACCCGGAATCGCTACTCCTTGGACCCAAATCGAACAGTACACAGATCAGAACCCACCGTCGTACTCGTCACATGACAAAAGGTGTATGGAATAGGGAGACACTAACCTTTCTCCGGATGTCTACTAACAGCCAGTTGGAGCCTCGTCAGTTTTCAATGTTGTCTAGAACGCCACTAACGCAATGCTTACCGACCTTCTGGGTCGACCTCGTTCTAGGCCGGCTAGCGGCTTTGAGCGACTTAGTTGCCTATGGCATTTACCGGTAAAGCTTATGAAACCAACTAGATGGCTCACGCGCGCGCTAAACCAGTTACTAGGAGCTTATAGTCTTTGTACAGCGGAGAAACATGCGGCCGTACTGAGGCATAGAAAGCTAACTATGCTTGTGTCGCGGGGAAGCACCACAGCGGCTCGCATGGGCGGGTTGTGGGGAAAACCTGGGGTCCCGAGACCTGGGGAATGGCGCCAACACCGGGGAAACCAGCAGTACTGGGCGAGATAGGGAAACCAACTGCACAGTCCACCTCGGTTGTTCACTTGGCCTGAATCTTGGTGGGAGAAGTTCGCCACTGCAGCGTTGCAGGCTTCTGGAGGCAGCGCTGGCGGGAATGCAACGGTAGGCTTGGCCACGTGTATGTCTGTGCAAATTCCGCCGATCCAGATGTCATGCTGCAGCGATCCTTTGATGACGGCGATTAGCTTGCAGGAAACTCTATCCGTCACTTAAGGAAAGGTGCGCCGGACGACGGGACCATCTTCAAAAGGTCCAATTGCCGCCGCCCCATCCCGATGGGAGACCTGCCAGCTCTCTCCGCACCTTGGATCCAATGGTGTGGCAGGCCGTCGACATGGTTGCAAAACCATACCTGTATGATCTGGGGCCAGGGGCGGAACGCATAAAATTAGCACGTAGCATCCAGTCCGGCTTGTGAAAGCGCTGCTGAGTGTCTCAATAAATATTGTCCACACGTGTCCGCAGTCTACGAGCGCTGTGCCTTCTTCGACTGTATTGCCGATCCGACCCTAAATCGGGCGTCAGACACTTTAAACGACTTTAGAGAGTTGCATTCTCGATCGCACTACCCAAGTGTCGTTGTACGTGCAGCAGAGGCGGAACCAGAGGCGGAACATTTGAACCTTCGACCTTGAAGTCCCCGAATACACTCACTCTCGCCAATCGGCCTGTTGACAGCGCTCGAGACCTCGCCAAAATGGACGAGAACCTGGACGAGAACACCATCCACGAGCTGGAGGAGGTCCTCCATACCAAGATCTACCCAGGGACGGAGCTCATGCAAGATGTGGGAACTCACCATTTCGTCAAGGGCAACAACCGTGCCGTTCTTGTCCCTCAGCCATCCGACGACCCCCGTGACCCCCTGAACTGGTCGCCGTTCTGGAAGGGTGCGACCATATTCTGTGCTACAGCTGTCTCTTTCAGCCAGAATCTCGGGCCCCTCGCCCTCGCACCCATGTTCGGTAACTATATTCAATTGTACAACCGCAGCCTTGCAGATGTAGTCCAGTTCACAGGCGTTGCCATCCTGGTTCTGGGCTTCAGCAACTTCATCTGGGTACCGATGAGCACCTGCTTTGGAAGACGCCCCGTCGCAATCTTTTCCATGGCGATTTGTGTTATTTCCTCGATCTGGAGAGCTAGAGCCAAGGATTACAACAGTTTCATGGGTGCTTCTGTTCTGAACGGGATAGGGGCTGGTCCTTGCGAGACTCTCATGCCTCAAGTTATTGCAGATGTGATCTTTTTGCACGATCGTAAGTGGATTTTCCGGCTGCAGTCTTGCTATTCGTGCCCACAGACTTTGGGGTGGACTAGGACAAGTCGAACCCCTGAGTTTTGAGGTACTGCTTTCTAACGGGGAACGAATCAACAGGTGGAAAGTATCAGACACTCTACTTCAGCTTGTACTTCGGATCATTGATGGTTGGGCCAATCATCAGCGGTGCGATGGCTGAGCATACAGGTGTGGAAAGCTTTTGGTGGTTCAACACAGGAATGTTGCTGTTCACCCTGGTCGTCTGCATCTTCCTATTTCCAGAGACTCGGTACCACAGGGCTTGGGAGACAGGCGACGCGCCGAAGCCGCCCCCCGTTAGGGACCCAAAGGCCGTTATCGACAAGACGAATGGCTCACTCCACGAGAAGCATAGTGGCACTGATCAAGAAGAAGGCCTGGGAACACAAGTAACTCAAGCAGAAACTCAACACAGCGCAGCCACCGAGGGCCAGATTGCTCCTACCGAAACACACGTCGACCCCTGTCTTGGCCGAGGTAGCCCAGGGAAGAAACAATTCTTGCCTTTCCAGCCCTACCATGGAAATCTGTTTCGCGAACTCTGGCTGCCTTTCTACCTGCACCTCTTCCCCATCGTCGAGTTCGCCGCGTTCGTCGTCTCTTGGAGTGCTTCTGGCTTCCTCGTCGTCAACTTGTCTCAGTCCCAAGCCTTCGCTGCTCCGCCGTACAATTTCTCGTCCCAGACTATCGGGCTGTTCAATCTCGCAGTGCTGGTTGGTGGGATGATAGGACTCTTCACTTGTGGGCCCCTCAGCGACTGGGTGGCAGCTTATTTGACCAAGCGAAACAATGGTGTCCGGGAGCCCGAGATGAGACTGGTGGCCATGGTTCCATACATCATTATCATGATCATTGGCAGCATTGTTACTTCTGTGGGCTACGACTACCACTGGCAGTGGGAGGCCATCGTAATTGTGGGCTACAGCTTCTTGGGATGTCAGGTCGCTGCTCTGCCAAGTATTGCCTCGACGTATGCCATCGATAGTTACAAACCGGTCACGGGATCGTTGTTCGTGACCATCACGATGTGAGTATCAACCCGCTGTCTTCAAGAAACATAGAGATGCTTACTAACACTGAAAAGAAACAAAAACCTCTGGGGCTACGGTGTGTCAAAATTCCTGACGCCATGGGCAGAGGAGAAGGGTTTCATCCCTCCTATCCTGACGAACATGGCCCTCATCACTTTCTTCTCCTGTTGCGGTATAATCTTCTGGTTTTTCGGCAAGAAATTCCGAGGCATTACCGCAAATTCTTTTGTACACAAGCTTTAATAAGCGACCTGTCTTCCAGCTCACGGTTGGAGAAACGGTGCTGTATTGTGGTAGATACCAATCCACCCGGGTAGTTGGGTAGGTAATCACCCAGGCGTGTGTCTGGAACTCGACTACGAAAATCGTCACGCAGGAGATGTGTATCACAGGACTCGGCAGGGTCTATGGCACCCACCCAAATTAATATCATCCACGTCTGACTTAGCAGGCCTCTGGGCAACTTTTCAGGAGATCGGAGAGCTCCTAGGGATAACCTCCTAGAGGATTATTAATTTATTGTTAACCTGACCTGAGTTGTCCTGTATCCTCCCTGGCTTTTATTATCTATATCCACCTACCTAGGTACCTAGGTATCTACCTAGGCATTAGGTTGTCGGTCTTGTACTCGTGTGCCCTCTGTCTTTGCGGGTGCGAATCTCCGATCTCTTTTTCAGACCTCTCACACGCTTGTAGCTGAGCCAGATGGAAGAGCCGGGAGCCGAATCGTGCCTGCCCAGAGTCCCATATGATCATGCAGTTGTGCCCTTACAGACTCTCAGTTTCTACTAGACTCAAGATGGAAGGTATGGTCTTGTAAGACTCCAACTGGGCATCCAGAATGGTCGGGGCTGCCTCCTTATCCGAGAGTTAGCCCACGCACTGGCGCCTAGCTGCATCAAAGACAAGAAGGAGCGAACTTGAATGTTATTGAAGCCAAACCGGGTCAGGTCCCAGTCGCCTCTCACAGGGTCTGACATTGTTTGTTTCTTCTTTTTCTACCCAACCTCTTTAGCATCAGTCAACCAGACATCACTCTGAGCATCAGCTGCTTTCTGGCCCGTCTTTTCTCTCATCATTCCATTTCATCACAGACCCGTTTGACCGAAAAGCTCCGGAGAGCACGTATTGTTTTGTCCGTACGAGTCTTCACCCCTCCTTCTACTGTGCCACCTGCAGTTTGCCCACTTCACCTTGGACTTCTACCCCCGCTTCAAGTCTTGACAATGCATTCTTCAGCTCTCGTCTCCGGTTTTCTCGCTCTTTCAGTTTCCCGCGCAGTCGGCTTTGACAATTTTGCCCAGCCCTTGGCCTTTGGAGTATCTCGCATCCTCGTCAACCCCGACACAGGCCGTCCCTTTGGCGGCGTCACACGTCCTAATGACCCTGGATTTGAGCTTGGTAAGAAGTGTGACGAGGATGAACGTGAGGTCTGCGATACCGACTACAATAACGCCGTAAGTCCGGGCCTGCGACACCCCTTCCCTGCACGAAAGCCCCCGGGGCTTGCTTTGATGAACTGACAGGCGCTTCTCACCAAAAACAGATGATCTGTAAATCCAAGGAATGGGAACTGAAAGAGAAATGCGAGCCCGAAATGTGCTAGTATTACGATCCGGGCTTCGGTAATGAGGCCGGTTGCTTTGAACTTCCCAGCAGAGAGGTCGTTGTCTCCTCCGAAAGCAACCGAGGTTGTTCGGCGACGTTCAGCATCGGCGCCAACTGTGGCTTCGATCCAGCGCTCCAAGGTGTGATGAGTTGTGACACAACTTGCACCAACGTCGTATGTGAACACCCTTCACCTGGCGTATGAACCTCGTCTCTCTTTCAGTGGCTAACACTCTCACCAACAGGGAATCTGCCATAACGGCGTCTTCCAGGTGAACAGCCCGTGTTCCCCGGGCCACTGCGAGTGGAGGGCAGATGTTGGCCAGCCTTTCTGCGTTTAATCACGGCATGCGTTGGGACACATTTTGGTGTTGAGACGAGCGTCATTTGGCACAGAAATCAATGGTATTCATGGCTTTGACGACATCGCGTTGACAATGGAGAGGGCTTGGACGGATCATCGTTTGCCTGTATTCTAGAAGTCTGGCACAGCCGGACAACCTAAGAGAGCCGTACTCAAGTCTACTAAGCAATAAACCCTAAACTTCTCATCCTACAGCCGGTTCCCATACCTAGCTCTCTTGCCTCCTTTTCAGTGATGCGCATAATCCTTACTGTCAATCCTACCGTGCCCGGATTACTCCGGACCCAGTTGTCAAGGCTTCCATTATGTCGACATATCTCCCGCAGTTGAAGAACAATGCGTAAAGCCCACCGAATCGCCGCGCGTGGCAGCTGCGCAACCGTCACCATCTTTTTCTAATTCAGGCGCAGGACGGTCATCCCGAGAAGAGATTCAGGATATCAGGCTCTACATTGTTACCTTGTCGGCTTGGCCGGTACGGTAGAATTCAAGTGTTGACAAACTTTCATGTTGAATCATTTGGTTTGCGGGCGACTCGTGCCAGGGAGGGCTCTGTGCATTCACCACGCACGGGTCTTACCTAGGTACACTAGGGTATCTTTGCATGTTCGAAATGTGCAAGCGCCTGATTGGCATATTTTCAATGCAGTGCATTCCATGTACAAATTTCAGGCCACATGTGCGCCATTTCATTTTGAGCAGCATGGTGCAAACTACACGGGGTCAGGGTGAAAGCACTTGAGGCTGGAGTTTTTGCATAATATAGGTCATCATCCAATCATCAATTTGGACAGCACCTATTGTATGTTCACGAATTGGTCCATATGTATTCTGTCTTGGATCTTTACCTTCTGTTCTAGTACAACAAAGCTAACATATAGTCACAAGCTATGAGAATGCACATGTCTAAGTGCAATGCCTAAATGCAATGCCTAAGTGCAATGCCAGTGTGTTGTCGTGAACATTCTGCACGAGGCTGAGTCCACAAGCCCATCAAATGTGTCTTTTCAAGCTGTTATCGACTCTGTGTTTCTTTTTTACCAATGAGTCTCAGGGCGTTTACAACTGTATGAAAGGACCGTACGCCTTCGGGATGTATACGGACTAAGAACGAAATCACCAACCACTTGGACGGTCTCGCAAACCTAACACCCTGAAACCGTGGCTCAGGGAAGATTCCGAACCATGAAGTCCGAGTCTAGGTGATGCGAGATAAAATGAAATTTCAGATGGGCTGTCATAGAAATGAGTTCAACATGTCATTGCCAAATCGTGGACAAAAACGATGCGTATATATGGACACTTGAAGTCTAACAGACCGGATCTGCAATCGAATTTGGGGTCGAATCGGAACTATGTTGAAAATTTTACCTATTCCCTCTTATCTCGGGGTTTCGTACTAGCGCTGGTTGCGTGATATCACTTCCAGATTGATGAAACTATATGTCTAGCAAAAGTGCTGGCACGAGGCCCGAGAGCTGTAACTCGTACAGCCAAAACTATTGGAAAATTTCGGAAAATATCGTTTGATTATGGAGGTGCTTGGCTCCAGGGACATCCGAATTGCCACAAGTGCTGAGAAAGCTATGGTATAATGAGAAGTTGGACTGATTTGAAGAATCAGACTGTCTACTTAGATAACTCAATTGCGCCATGTCCTACAATTTCGGAAAAGAGCCACAGAAAGTAATTGGCTGGCAATATGCCGACATGTGCTTGACCGTCTTGAGCACTAGGGAGAGATTCAGATAGCCATATCTAATGTATGATATATCCCCCATCTACTGGCAGGTTCACGCCGGTAATCCAACTCGCATCATCACTGGCCAGCATCACGGCGGCTTTCGCAATATCCCCCGGTGTGCCCACCCCGCCGAAAGGGTGCCGCTCAGCCAGCAGCTGTGGAGTTGGTCCAAAAGACGTCGTCTCCTGGAAGATAGCCGTCTCGGTGAACCCGGGACAGACGGCGTTGCAGTGAATGCGGTGCGTGGCGTAGTCCAAGGCCACCTGCCTGGTGAGGCTCGAGACCGCGCCCTTGGAGGCGCAGTACGACGCTGGCGGCATCCAAGTTAGTGAGACACGTTACTACCATTGCCAAATATGAGACTTACGGGCCCTATGTGTTGCGACCGTCCCCATTATGCTCGACACGTTCACGATCCAGCCCCGGTCCCCGCTCTCATGGGCTTCCTGGGCCAGCATCTGTCTGATGGCGAATTTGCACCCGAGGTACACAGATTTGGCGTTCACTCGCATCGTCAGGTCCCAGACTTCATCTTGCTGCTCGTGAATGGGCCCCACGGCTTTGGCCTCGGGTGCTATACCGGCGTTGTTCACCATTCTTGCGTCTGTTATCAGCGGCTCATTGGTCTTGCAACTTTTTTCTAGCGAGCCTCGCCTCTGCGTGACCTACACATCTAAGCGGCCAAATGTCTTGACCGCGAACTGGACTGCATTCTCGAAGGCGGCTGCTTCCCCGACGTCGGTCTGCACAAAGGCCGCGTTACCAGGCCCGATGAGCTCGTGCGTGGGCTGCGCTTCGCCATCCGCCTGGCCAGATGGGTCCTTCAGCACTGCAACGCGTGCTGCCGGTGAGAGGTCGGCACAGATGACTTTGGCGCCCTCAGCAGCATAACGGAGTGCGATAGCGCGCCCTATCCCGGAGGAGGAGCCCGTGATGAGGGCGACCTTGTTGGTAAGGCGGTTGCCAGTGGCCATTGTCTGCTGAGTACACTGCCCTGAAGGTGAAAGAGCTACTTGAATCAAATTTGGAAGATATGTAGTAGGCTCACGACTTGCCACTGCTAATTATGCGACGTTGTTTCCTCGGGGTTTATTTACCCCCCCCGCTTCATGTTCACAGCCCATGCTCGGTTCGGTTTGAACAGCTGGTGAGGGGAAAGCGGGCAGCCCAGCTTCGCTAGTACCGAGCATGCTGTGGTGTGCGACATCGCACAATGTTATCGAAGCCTATGAGAAGGCGACGGCCTCGGCTTGGGCACTCTTGGAGCTTCAAGCTGGTAGCAAAATGGGATTGCTTGAGTGCTGGCCATGGGCGACTTTTCTGTGCGGCATGCAAGCCATCCTCACTGTTCATCATGCTTGACTCTTTTGAGCAGAACATGGTAGTGATATTGCCGCCTCAAAAGCTGAAAATTCCCGGTGCTCTTGATAGTCGCACACAGATAACAGATGATTCAAGAAGTGCGAGAGGCTGAATCGTCAACATAGAAAGACCCGAACTGCCTGCATATACTGGCTCATGTGCTTGTGGAAGTCGATCTGGCGAGTTGGTGATATGTGACCAAGCCTTAGAGATCCCGACGTCAGGAGCAAGACACTATCGAATCAGACAAGCCCGTGCTGCCGATCCCCGAGGGGGGGCTCTTATCTGTGCAGGGCAGGCAGTTGGGTTCGCCCGGAGCGATTGACCGTCTCTCACAGGCCGGTGAGGTCAGGTGGGAATGATTGTGTGGGAGGCTCCCGCGGGTTCCAAGGTTGGCTGCATGAGACCATGCCGCTTCGAGGCAGACGCCATGAAAAGAGGCTGCAGGCCGCGAGAGTGGAAACCATGTCCCATTCCCGGCCACTAGCCCAGACGGTATGACGGTATGTGACTTGGTCTGTCCAGGCTGTTGTTCCCGCGCCGACATGCAGGACGAGGACTCGAGTCCAGCATCCAGAAAAGCATCGTGCAGTCTGGCCAGATGGTGCTTCAAGCCGTCGTATGTCTGTTGTTGTTGTTGTTCTTCACAGGTTGACGTGAGGGATTATAGGCACAGACACACAGTGGATGAGAGAACAAGAAGGAAGAATATGCTCCTGGAGAGATGTTTCCAAAAAAACAAATGTGGCACAGTGGCTGTATAATGGCTGTAAGTCAGTGTGGGGAACGAGCGGTCAGGGCCACCCCGGCTTCTGGAGCTTGGGAGCAGTTGACCTTGGATGTTTAGGAAGGTCGAGTGTCTGGGGCCGTCTGGGGTGTGCACTTGCAGCCCATGAAACCTGCCACCGTTTTCCATCACACCACATCAGAATCCCGATCCTAATCTTAGTCCCAGCTCATTTTCTTTTCTCATACACAAACACAACCCCCCGAGCTGGAAGGATCCTGTCTAGATCTCTCAGGTCCGAGCCCATCCTGCACCGATTGGAAAACAACCACGACCATGACACGATTATCAGTCTACGGCGCCTCGCTCGCCGTCTTCATTGCCGGTACGTAATCCCAAGCCATTAGCCCTCTTTCGCACCCGCCTCCGTCATCCAAAGAGCTTTCCACTCGCACTACCACCGCGCACCTGGGCGGGGACGAGCCTATTGCGAAAATGCCACTGCTCCTCCTCTGTGTCGAGCTTCACCTGCCATTTGGGAGGATTGCCCGCAGAAGAAGCTCTGCCAAAGATGCCCGCGTTCATGAACCTGTGCCCCGCGTCGGGTGATGGTTTTAGCACTCAGCCTGCACGAGTCGCAACCCCGAACACCAGCGTCATATCATGTCGTCACCGGCGTCAAACGCGCAACGGGGACAACCTCACCCGGTCGACCACCTTGCTATACACGATCAATATGGCCCGCCACACGCATAGCTAACATGGCATACCATTCAACAGCGTCGGCATTGACCCTCACATCCATCCTGGTCCCCCACTGGGTCAGCATGGACGTTGAGTCCCAAAACAGCGACACCGTCTACTCCCAACACCTCGGCCTTCACCACTACTGCAACACCGCCCTGCCTGACAAGCCCTGCCGCACGTTCCCCGACGAGGAGAAGGACTGCGACCCCAACGATAGGTACTTCTGCTCCATGTGGCGCACCTCCGGCTTCCTCATGAGCTTCGCCACCATCGCCGAGCTCGCCACCCTGGTCTGCTTCGTGGTCGCAATCGGCGGCGGCCAGGTCAAGAGGGAGTATGGCTGGAAGGTCCTGTGCGGCCTACTGAGCGTGGTCTCTGTCGTGCAATTCGCTGCCATGGGCTTGATTGTGAGTCTTTTTTTTTTGTTAGGGGGTGGAGGGGGGGGGGGCGCTCCTCTGCGATAAGCAAGGCTCCCTGGTTGCTGACTGTGATCTCGCATAAAGTCCTTCCTCTATGATAATGACGAATACTTCTCCGTCCCAGGCTGGAGACTCGACACGTCCTGGATCCTGTGCACCGTCAGCGCCAGCGTGGCCGCCGTGTTGGTCGGTGCCCTAGCATCGTGCGCCTACTTCCTGCCGCCAGAAGACGACGGCTACAACTTCCTCGACGACCCCATCGACGTCTAGTATCCAAAACCATGATGCCAGCGAGAAGGGTATTCCTGGGGAATCGACCTGACTCGCAAACTATTGTTGTGTTCTTTCAATCACATTAGAGATATATATACACGGGGCGTTTCGGGCATTACAGGACCACGGCATTATTCATTTTCTTTCCTCCTTGACGGGCTTGACACATTTTTGATACCTTGAGAGTGAGTTCTTGTTTTCTGGGCAGCAGGGTGGGCATTTGGGGTCTCCCATGGTTTACCATATCTTAAATTAGGTGGGTCACCTAACCGGTGTCCATTGCACGTAACTTTGACATTATTGAACATAGATACAAGGGTCTCCGGCCAACTGCTCTACCAGCGGGGCTGAAGCCTGAAACCGCGATCCAAATGTCGAGTTGCACATTCTTGATGCCGTCTCTGTGTGCTACAAGAGTGTTTCCAGCTACCCGTATATGCACGGGCTAGAGTACTGATCGCACCATTTGAATTTCGGGAGTCTGATTGTCGTGTTAGCTCCCGAAAATGAGAACAACTGCGCTTCACCCAAGCACTTAGTCCTAGTCCTAGATCGATATGGGTACACCCGAGACATGTCAAGAAAGCGCCGACTATGGGTAGTGAACAGGTCCGCTGCGGCCTGGGACGAATCAGAGGTTAGGTGGGTCGCGGTTAGAGGCTACACGGTCACGGTCTTGTTTTGGTATGATGGGTTGGTTTATCATTAGATCTCATGCGCTCGTAGCTAATCATCACAAGCCCAGCTGGTATCATCCGTTCCGTGTAAAACTCCGAAGCCTATCAAGATGCAAATCCCTAGGATTCCGCCTCTGACAAAAAGTAAAAAGTGCACAACTCTTCCTGTAGCTGCTCTTTTCTCCCAGAACAGAGAACCAGACCACGCTGCTGGTTGGGCTGTTTTCTTTTTTGTGGTATATCATCCCCCCCCCTCCCAAAAAAAGATAGCGTCTCCAATTCGGAGACGGGGAAGAAAGGAAAATATTGACAGTCGAAGGGAATTGGGCCCTAGCAGGCAGGCAAAGTAGAAATTCAAGAATATCATCCAAAAATCAATCAAAAAATCGGCACCTTTATATGACGTGAGGTGCGAGGAAATCATGCGTAGCGCCGGGTAGCGTCCAGCTCGCCCAAGGGTCGTGCTGAGTAGGTGGCATGGCTGACGGTGGCCCCCGGCGTCTCGGGGACAACTCCCCACGCAACGGGTTGCCGATAGACGTCGGCCTCATGGGGAACGCGGTGGCAGCGCGCGCTGACGACGGCGCTGCAGGACCCGCCCTCGAAGACGAGCGGATTGCCGACAGTGCGGCCGTCAGCCATGGTCACGGCCGGGGCGCGGAGGAATCCGGGCCCCACGATCGCGAGGAGCAGGACTATGAGCATTGCCAGCAGGATGGCGAGGGCGACACCGCTGAAGCCCACACCTAGAAGGTGCTGCGGCGAGGCGTCCGGGTCGGAGGGATTGGGCGAGCCGCTCGACGTCAAGGAGACGACAAAACATGCCTGGCTCATTACAAAGCCCATCGCCGCAAAGTAGACGGCCAGGCCCCAGCTCACGGGCCGTGGCAGCGTCAGGTACAGGCTGGTGGTCTGGTGGCCCTCGGGGTCAGACGAGACACGCAGGGCTCGGCGTACGTTCTGTGACAGGATGGCATGGAGGCTGCTCTCGCGCGAGAGGAAGTAGGCGGTCAAAAGGGCGTTAGTGGCGAAGTACAGACCGGCAATCAGGATCTGTGGTAGGGAAGTGACAATGGCGAGTGATCCGGCAGGGATGGAGGACGCCGCCGGGGTCGGAAGGAGGTATGTTGAGTGAGGGCTCGCGACGCCAAATGGTGACAGCGGGTGCGACGACGGTTGGGAGGCGACAGTCAGGGCCAGGACGCCAGCAGTGAAAATCACGCATGCGAGCCACCAGAAGGCCACGCCCAGCCAATTGGGCAGCGAGGGTGACCGGAACCAGAAGTGGTCGCGCTCCGGCACCCAGTACTTGCCGTCCGTAAAGCCCCAGCCGCCCATGCCGGTGCGAAGGTTCTTCTTGGACAAAAGACAATTCTTGCGCGTCGATGGGTCCGGGTCCCGAAGGAAGGAGGAGATGGCGTCCCCGAGTGTGACTAGTGGCTCGAAGCGGCGCAGAAGAAGAGTCGCGGCGGTGGCGATTAGGGCGATGAGGTTTAGCCCGACGACAACGACCAGGAGTATACCATTGAGCTGTAGCGTGCATGTCTCCTGTGTCGCCTCACTCCTCTGTGCCAGGCAAAACTGGACGACGGCCCCGTCGAAGAAGATCTCGGCGTTGGAGATGGTAGTCGACATGTTGTTGCCCGTCTGAAGGTTGATGCCCGCCTGGGCGGTCTCGACGAGGGAGTTGCCCGAGCTGGGGCTGTTAACCACAAGGAGGACGTTCTGGAAGTCGGTATTAAAGACGCCGCTGAAGAGGTCGACACACTCGCTGGAGGTGAGGTTTGTGAGTTCGTTCCGGCCGGCGAGATTCTGGAGCGCGAGCAGTTCGTTGCGGCTGAGACCACCAGCATTGTTATCGGTCCCATTGCTGAATGAGGAGCCGGTGAGGAAAGAGGGGGTGACGGCGATAAGGTTGTAGCTTAATCCAGCTTGTGTGGTGAATATTACGGAATTATATCTGCAGCCGATGGTCAGCCACAATGGAGGTGTGGGTTGGGATGAACCACATCGAGACTCACATTACTTGGGTCAAAACAGCCACGGTCAGCAGGATGCTGGCCAGGATGACCCTTCCCTTTCCAATGTGTCTGAAGTTCCGCAGCGACGGAACGCCGATCTCCAGCCACTGCTTCCCCTCGTGCGCCCGACCTATCTCTGACCGCGTTGGGCTGCTCAGGGCCTGGAAGACGTAGTTGGCGCCCACAATCAAGATCACCACCAAAACATTAATCAGCGCATGCAGGCGCCAGTCGAGGGAGGTGACGTCCGTACACGACCCTGTGAACAGATCCATATCTCCGACCAATATGGCGATCGCCGTGCCAGCGTATACCAGGCACACGAAACTTATGACCAGGATCACAAAAGCCAGGACGGCGTTGAGGACGACGCCCAGCCTCCAACCAGTCAATAACCTCCTCCTCTTCCTGGGCTTCTCGTTGGTCGAGGGCAGGATCATCTGCAGCTCGGTCATTGTGGAGGAGGCGGTTGTCTGGGACATGGCGTCGTGAGCCCTGCGAGGCCTGTTCTCCTGCACGCCCTCGAGGAGAACCATGTGCGACTGCTGCGGTCGGTGTTGGTGAACGATATCGATGTTACGTGCGCCCTGGTTGCCGCCGTTGCGCTTGCGCCTTGCGACCGTCTCCGGGGTCTCACCCCGGATATAATTGACGACATAGTCCGGGATGAGAGTGCTGTCGCGCAGGCTGCTGCGGGAACCGTCGCTGCCGATCTTGGGGACCTGCACGGTTGCGCGGCGGAACAGCTCCGGGGCGTTGGCTGTGAAGATGGACATGTTATCTGTGGCTATGCTCTGGAAGGGCCAGTGTATGGTCATGCCCTTCCTGCCCCTCCGCGACGGCGGGGGGTCCAGCTGTGAGTCGTCGGCGCCATGACTGGTTCCCTGGCCGGTCGATCGAGAATGCAGCCGCCTGGATGATGAACCGCTCGAAGAGGACGGCGGCACCCTATGTATTGTCAGCGTATGGGCCCCAGACCCGCAGCAGTGGGACTGAGAAAGATAATTCTCCGGCTCACTTACATCCTGATCTGTGTCACCGGGCCATCGTAATCGCCAAAAACGGATTGAGCGTCTCCATCGCGAGGCTCTGAACTGTGGTCCATCTGCCGCGCGCCTGAGAGGGTTACGAGGTGGCAGGCATTGACGAATGTGAGGCGTATATGGTAGGTATATTGCTTGGAGAAGAGGGCAATTGCTTGAGGGGATCACCAAGGTTAGAAGTTCTCGTAGGAACAGATCATCTAGCGTGGAGTTGGGCGGAGCTGGCACTGGGTCGTGGTGGACGGCACCGATAAAAAAGAGTGACGAGAAGGTTGGGTGGCGGGCAGCGTAGTCCGGTAACACACTGGTCTTGGTGGTGTGGTGGGCAGGGGCGGTGGTTTTAGTACCGTAGTAGCAGTAGTAGCATGCAGAGAACAGTAGGAACAGCCTCGCATGCAACAGAAGACCAGGACATCGTCACCCCTGCGCGACGATGGGGGGCTGCCCACCTTCCCACCGGGCTGGTGAGAGAGGAGAGTGGGAGCGTACCAAGGGACCTTCTGAGTGGACGTGCATGGTGTTGGGTCACTTGGGTGTTAGAAAAGACGGGCTGGCGTGAGGGACCCCGGACCCTGGAGGTTCGGCCCCCCTGCCCCCCTTTTCCCACCCACGGGCGAACCCTACTGCTACTCTGTGCAAGTGTATGTGCCACTGCCGCTGCTACATGTAATTCTACGAACCGGGGGGTACAGCCGTGCTGCTTGTTAGCGTCGACGACCCAGATCGAGCGTGGGCGGGGGCCTTGGACTATATTTAAACTGCGCCTCAGAGGGATATGCCCAATCAGACACTGCAGGACGGCCCTGGGGCAGGCACACCGACGGCCCAGATCCCATCAGATCAGATACACGCATGTGTGATGAGATGAAGGAGGAGGACCCCACGGCAACGTTGAAGGTTCAACCCTCGGGGCCTGGTGTAGCAGCCAAGTGGCCAGCACGTCGACATTGGACAAAGTGTTGATCCTCGCCGGCGGGGGGGGGGGGAGGGGGCACCACTTTGGAACTTGGCCTGCGGGCTGCGGGCGCCGTAGACCGCGATCTGCTTGTATGCCACGGGGCCTTGGACCACCGGCGTCTGCCCATGTTCCCGAGGCTGCTACCTCGTGGCTGCCGGCAGATGAGCTGCACCTGGATGAGCCTTCTTGTCCTCCCGTGGACGGCGTGGCGGGTTCTGCAAGGCTTGACTATATGTCACAACAGGTGGCATCATTATCACACTGATCGACAAGTCTCAGCGTGGGAACCTCGGATGCCCTGCCGAATCCGCTGGCACCGGCTGGTTGCAGTAGCAGCCTTCGACTGTGGTAGACTAATGACGATGATCAAGGCAACCGGGTATCCGATGTAGATCAGATTGTTGACGAGCGTGTCTCGAAACAAAAGACTGGACCGCATCGGAGAGTTTAGCTCATGAGCCCGCTGGGCCCGCCATCTTGTCTGGCCTGGCTGTCTGGGGGCAAGATTACAGCGTGTGTGCGTGTGTGCGTGTGTGACATGACGAGAAGTGGGCTCACTGGGTGGGTGGCTTGAAGTGGGTTCCGTCTGATGGTTTAAGCGCAACAAGACAGAAGCAGCGCAAATCATTCATGCAGGAGCGAGCACCCAAGACCCGCAGAGATCTCAAATCAATTCTCCTCTTTGCCCCGTCGCCCCAGAGCCCTCCCACCTCGTCCCGTCCTGCCAGTCCCCCCCCCCAGTCTGCCGTCCCCGCCAGAGGGGGATAAATTCTCCTATACTCCCAGATGCCACTACACCGGATCTGTACCCTGGCCGACTGCGCCCAGGCTGGCCCGGGAGGTGCAGCCACACTTGGGCATGTGCTGCCGGCATTCATGCATGTGCTGCGGGGATTGCCCTAGCCCCCTCCAGGTGTGTCGGGTTTCAGATTGGAAAACCTCACCTCGCCCATGCCTAGTCGCCAGCCAGTGCGCGCTCAGCGAATGGCTGGGCTGGCTGGGGATGTAAGGGGGTCCAATTTCCTGGACCTGCAGACTTCTCTCCCACAATTCATGCCGCCGACCCCCAAGCTAATTTCACATCAGTGATACTGTGTGTATACCAGCAGAGCCAGTCAATGGGCCTTGGTTCCCTCACGACGGGCGAGTGGGAGCAGAAGTGGAAGAGGAAGAATGAATAGGGTGGGACAGTGGATGACAAGCTAGATGAGCAGACGAAAATCCTCCAGGGATCTCGGTCGAATGCCAGTCGTTCTGCAGCTGCCTGCGCTCGCATTAACGCCGGTGGTAACACCAGGGTTTGTGGTCCATGGCCCCAATACCCACAAATTGGCCCCCGTGCGGCGCTGCGGCCTCTGGAACCGAGCGAGCCCAAAGTCTGGGTGACATGTTTCGTCCCTTTCTGCCCGCAACTCAACGGCCTCGAGTCCTGTTGCCCCATCTACACTGCACACCTGCCTGGTTCTCAAATTCTGGTGCTAGGTCTGGGTCTGTCTCGTCGGTGTGGCGCCCGCCAAAACTTGACAGACTAGCTGTGCCTTTCAAACAAGAGCTCGTGTTGATCGACTCCACCATTCGCCCAGCAGGGATGTGTCGAGCCCTGCATCAAGATCTATCCGACTGTACATATCTCACTTACACGAACCCCAACCCTGAAGCCGCGGACCCATCACGACCAACCTCCTTCAACCACACTTGCTATACAATATTTTTTTGACCTGTGGCGTAACTAGAGTATGCTGTTGCGTCGGAAAATACATTCACATTTAGTCCATATGTAGTAACCCCTTGTCCTTGGACCTGGTAGATCACCGGCACATTGTACCCATGTTGATATAGATTGCCATCATTTTCATATCCTCAACCCAGACTGATGCAAGGCAACAATGGACAATGGAAGAGGAACATGACCACTTCAGCCCCCTGCCTTTTCCGATCTCCAGAACAGCCAGCTCACAGAAATCCCCAGCTTCACGGCCGCCGAGATCCACAGAGCAGCAGCGATACCGCCCTTGCTCCTCTCGAGCCACCCGCCTGCGATGGCCCCAGCAAAGAAGGCAACAACAGCAGCTATCCTCCGGTCACGGTGCACATTCTTCCTCCGTAAAATGCCCACATCCGCAGCCAGGCCATGATAGACACTCGTGAGCACCACGGTGGGCACCTCGCCGACACCAACGAGCTGCGCAGTAGAAAGCTGCCCGGCCGACTGGAACGCGAGCAGCGCAACGGGCACCCTCTCTAGGAACTCCTGCGAGTCCTTGCTAGCCCCGGCACCCGCCACGCTGCTGCTGGTGGTGGTGGTGGTGGAGTTGGAGGACGGCACGACGCCAGCCTGCACCAGCGCCGCCGCCACGGCCGTAAACAGAAACTGCACGGCAAAGCTGGCCCCCAGCGTGGCCCTGCGCGTGGGCCCCAGGCGGCTCGAAGCCCGGGACCAGAACAGCGAGCCCACCAAAAATGCCGCGATGGAGATGAGTGACTTGGCCCAGCCGTATGGCTCACCGCCCACGGGGAGCCGTGACGCGCCCAGGCAGAGGAAGACTGAGTTCCCCGTCTGCATGGAGACGAAGCAGCCCCAGGCTGCGAAGGCCGATGCGTCGCATAGCCCGGATGCGAGGCAGCAGAGGACTACGAGTGTGTCTGCGTGTGTCTGATCTATCGGGCGGGCGAGGTAGGTCTTGAGCCAGCGAAGCCGTTGTGGTTGTTTCTGGCGTTGGGGCGGCGGCGGGGCGTGGCCTTCACGACGATGTGCCAGATAGCTGCGGGGCGTTGTTGCGATGGCCGCCTGCGAAGCAATCGATGGCTTGGCCAGAGGTTCAGACATGGTCGTGGTCTAAGGTTCCTCGAGCCACCCGACCTGTGACTGGCGGTGGCGATGATCCAGTTGTGAGATATCCCAACCGTGAGATTGCTTGAGATGCGATGCTCTGATGCGTTGCTGCACTAGTGCGCCGGCCTAAGCCGGCAGCACTATAACAGACTTCAGTTGTTCGCTAGCGTTACATCCGGTGGTAGTACTATTTGATATAAATCGTATATATGCAGCTTTACATTTACAATATATGTTGAATAATTACCTCCCGCTCAAAGAGAAGGGGTAGATTCTAGGCTAAGTCCTGTATTGCATTAATATGTGGGCTCCAAGCCAGCCATCATCCATATGACAGCAGGTATCATCGCCGCACTACGAGACCTGAGGAACAGCGTCTTCATCCACGTGCTTTTCACGCTCGACTTATTCAGAATGCTCTCCTCCTTGAGCTAATTGTCTAATGACAAGCCTTGGTGTGGTGCAGGGGAATGCGTTCCCATTAGTGCATATCCGTGGATGGACCCCCAGTGCCGAGGGTGGGACGCGAGATGTGTTCGGTAGTCGTGTGTACGTGAGGCACCTGAAATTGTCAGAAATAGTGGGCTGCATGTACAATCAGCATCCGCGTTTGTCTGCATGTACACAATTAGGCAACAATGCACTGGGCGCGTTGCTGATGCTCTCCCACCTCGAAGCCGCTTCCTTGTAAGCTTCAATCTTCCAAAAACAAGAACGAAATCATCACTAAAAATTCCGTTGTCGAAACACTCCGTGTCTTATGAGATTAAGACGAATCTTTTATTATATGAATGTAACATGGCGAGTGATGACGGCTCGTTCCAATACAATTCTACCCTGAAAGGCCGTCGAATCCGTCTGATGTACATCGAATGCCATGGTGGTCTTAATCTCCTTACTGCGCCACTCAGCGTGAAGCTGGTCGAGGAAAACCTAGATACAGCGGATTTTGACGCACTTTCGTATGGTTGGGGTGATCAAGCCACAAGAACGCAAGTAACATGCAACGGACAAAGTTTTGCCACTGGTCAGAGCCTGCACGCCGCAATGATGGAGTATCGACTTCGATTGCGCCGAGGCCGTGGCCGAGACGATGGTAAAATTGGGGGTTTGTGGGCTGATGCAGTCTGCATCAACCAGAATAATGAGATGGAGAAGACGGAGCAAGTCCGGATGATGAGAGACATTTACAAGGCTGTCAAATTCAGAATCATTTGGCTCGGGCCTCTCGGAGACGGGGACCTTCAAGCTATCCAATTAGCCCAGCTTGCGTATGAAAGGTGCCCAGAGCATCTCCAGTTCGAAATGAAAGGCACCCGTCAGGATTATCTAATGTTCAACGCCACGCAGCGTGGCCTTCCCGAACCTTTCGACGGCGATCGCAGGGGTCATGTACTCGACCTGACATGGAATAAACTCTTCAAAATTCTGCACCACCCCTGGTTTGGTCGTATCTGGATCGTTCAGGAGCTGCTGGTCTGCGGAGATGTGCCGGGGAAGGAAAAGCATAGAGAGGTGGATACACTTCTGTGGATGGCTAAACAAATCGACATACATACCGAGCTCCGTCTGATACCGCAGATACACCACCCGGACGAAGGACGCTTCTTTGCCGTGATAATAGCTTTGTGCTATTACCAGTTCAACGAGAACAACCCGCCACCCCTTTGGGCTAACACGTTAACCACTGCCGGTCTGAACGCAACGGAGGTGGTCCTAGACCGGTTCTTCGCATTAGCGGGTATTTCACAACAAGTTCGCAATTATTTTATCGGCGACTCCAGGAAACTTGAAGAAGTGGCGAGTCAGGTCGGTCTTATGGCACTGTTGGGCAGCCCGGAGTACCCTGTGATGGATGGCTTGGATCGACTTGCCGACTTTCCCAGCCGAAAGGCGCGAGTTCAAGGAAACCAGGTGCCAACATGGATCCCGGATTACTTCTTAGGGTCCACATCATCCACAAAGATCGCATTTCTGTATTCGACATCGAAATGGCGTTCGAAGCACCCAAGCTTCCCTCTGCCAGAGTTTCAGATTGTCATGGATACAGAGGGCCCAAACTGCAGTCCTCGGCCACTAACGGTATCGGAATTCCCTTATAGCATTTTCAAGGTATGTATATCATGTGACGATGGCAGAGTGATGAGCCTTATTTCGCAAGGAATGATGCCCCGACTCACATCACTGTCTTAGGTTCCAGAATTGAAAGTCAAGGCTATAGTGTTTGATAGGATTAAACGAATATTTCCTGCCGACGTGTCCGACGCACTCATTCCTGAGGAAAATGGTTTTATTTTACAGAGGATCAGGAGCGATACTATCAGAACAGTACTAGACAGCTACGATTCATAACCACTGCGAGACTTCTAAGTGATCCGAGTCATCTCTTGGGGATGACTTGTTGACAGGGTATACTTTCGACCCTTTTTGGCCCACAATGGTTTACAATCGGACTGGAGACACGTTTGTGGAGGAGGTCGTCCCTGACAGTACAGTCGGAAATTCCTTCGCCTACTGGTACATGTCCTTGAAGCTATACAAAACGCGTAGATGGGAGCAGGACCTCAAGCTGTTCGATTTACAGATGGATGTGCTTCAGTATCTGCAGGACTCGTTTGCTGGTGTTTATGACACCACTTATGGCTACCGATCTTTTTTCGTGACGGAAAGTGGTAGAATGGGATGGGCGCCGCCTGCCGCCGACCCTGGAGATGCCATCGCCATATTTCAAGGTAACAGGATCCCATTTGCGGCTAGGTCTGTTGAGGACAATGGGGCTTGGGAATATGTCGGGGGATGTTATGTTCATGGTTGTATGGATGGGGAGACTTGGCATCCTGACGGAGCTGACTGGGAGTTCATGAAATTTGTTTAGCTCTCAGCAGTTTGCTGCCTGCGGTAACTGAAGGTTGAGCTCTTTCATTTTCCTGTTAGCGAGAATACTATAGTGAAGACTGGGCGTCTGCCTAAGACCTTCATATATTGGATGCATACTTTTGTAAGTGTATGGGAGGGCATTCTTACTCTCCTGTAGCTTGGGTATCCGTTCCTCAGAGTTCACTAGGATTTCTATCTCGTATTTTCACACTAGGAGTGGGAGACATCTGTTTCCGACAATTCATTTCCCCTAATTCTGCGCTACAAACCTATCAACAACTGCAATCCTGAGTCAGCGACCAGATGCTAATTTTCCCTGGCGAGTACCCTGTGAGATGCCTCCTTCGTTCTCACAAGACAGCTTTGGAGCGGAATCTTAGTCGCACACGGAAGAAAAAGCCTGTGTCTTGATAGAGCAAGAGATGCTGGTTCAAATTTCAAAATATTCGGATATGACTTGGCTCAGCAAGTTGATGAGCTCTACCTAATGAACCTGTACATGGTAACTATGGTTGATGAAGCCGCTCCGAACAGGCACTCTGTAGGGTTCAGAAACACTTGAGAGGCCGACAGGAGATTCAGAATCCATAATTTGTTTAATACCATCATGACCGTCACTGTAGTCCATGGGTTCTCTGGCAGCCCATACGAGGTCACGGGTGACACAAGCCCTTCGAGTCGTAGTCGTTTTCCTGGGAGCAACATTTTAGTGTCATCTAAGTACCGCGTACACGTCATCTCACATTTGCATACAAAGGAACAACTCAGTGGGGCCGGTGTGAGCATGCAGTTTGTTTCATCTAACTGGTCTGGTTTCGTTTCTATTCCGTATATGTCCGAAGCTGTATACGGCGCCTTTATATAGTGCTAAACGCTCAAAGCCCCAGCGTTAAAAAAACATAAAATGCCATGTTTAATCTGAATACGGGCTCTGACTGAATTGATTTTGGGGACTGTATTGCGACGGACATGTTGTCACCTGTGCAGTGAGGGAAGAAAAGGAATGAGTCGCCATCTCGAATATTATTATTGTTCGGGTATTCAAAGTACTCCAAGAGATACTTTAGGTCAAGTCAGGTTCATAAATTTCCCATCTCCTCGCACATCGGTATACTCTGTAAACCCAACCCTCAACACTACCGTCCTCCAACTTGCAACACTAGAACGTGATTAGCAAGGCTTCTCCGTCGCCAACTCTAACTCTGGCCTGCCCGTTGCCTAGATCTTCAACCTCTTCTACAACCTTATCCCCGGTCAAGACACCTGAGGTGTTGTCTATGTGTTGACCGGCAAGTGTAACATTGCTTGCCACTTCAACGCCAGGCGCTGTAAGACGGTAGACTTGGATGTCAGAAACCCCGATGGAAACGTTGCCAGCGCTATCTGGAAGAATAAAGTCAAAGCTTGTGTATGGGCGCGGCGTCGTGAAAGTTGAGTTGTAGATGTTGAGGTTCAGGAGAATCAGCGACGTCAGCTTTGGCTGTGAGGCAGCCGTACTCTGGACGGTGACATCGTCCGTCCCAGAGCTGCCGGCATCGAATATTGCGTAAGCAGTGAGAGACGTTTCGTTCAGCAGTATCTGGACCTGCTTATTACCTCCCGACAACGCTGAGGCGGTAAAGAGGTTGCCATAGTAAAGAGGTTTGGCAAACGGCGCCGTGCCGTTGACAATAATTGGTTGCCACGGCGAATAACGGTAAGCCGTACCCATCTGTAGCATTGGGAGTTAGCCATCAAATGAGCAGAGAATTAGCTTCATATCAAGACAGCAAAGACTGGGCCATAAGCTGGCCATACTATGTCTTGAAATCTGCAGCCCCCGAAGTACTTGTTGTATGGGCTAAGAATAGGGTATGTTTGTTCTTGAAAGGGCAAAAATTGTATCCAGAAGCTGCTTACGTGGAAGTGTAGGCGCGAGACCTGAAGCGTTGCAACGTATAACACGTAGTCCACTGCCCAAAGAGCGGAGGCGAATACGTCCGAGACCCCAGGTGTCCCCTGACACTGTTATCCAGGTCAGTGGGGCAACGCAGTGGGACGCTTACTCTCAGGGTGGAGCAGGGTTAAAAGTCGTGGAGTTACAAGGTACTCACAGAGATTGAGTTGGTCTCGCCAAGCACATATGGCACGCCTTGTGAGGCGCTGAAATTACCGAGAGCTTCATGGTACCACATCAAGGATGTCATCCGGTAGTGATTGAGAATGTTATCTTTGATAGTGGGGACCTTAGAACCCGCACAGTTGGCTCCCATGTACTGATCATTCCACAAATTGGTCAGCTCTATTGCTATGCGAGAAACTTCCGATACCAAATCAAACTCACGTCATGGTCAGCCACTGTTTTCAGCCCACCAGATCGGGCCATTCCCAGCTCGAGCACGCTTTGGATATTCCAGACCGAGTTGTTACCGGGCTCGATGTCTCGTGGAGCTGTGAATGCACAGCCCTGAAATAGAGGCTGCAGCTCTGCATCGTCCTCGCCAAGTGCGTCTTTTCCTATCGCGTCTGCGTACTCCGTCCATTGATCTACGTACGACTTGGTTGTGTAATTTGCCGGGCGACGACTGCCACCAGGCCAGGCTGACATTGACTTGTGAGCTTATCATCTTCCTGGAATAGGGTGAAACTTGAGCACATGTTGAAATTTGCATACAGTTGACTTCGTTTCCAATCTCGAACGCGTATAGGTCCTTCCCAATTCCACGGTAGGCGGCACCGGCCTGCAGCACGGCCTGCGCCATGCCTTCGTCGCCGTCATAGAAATTAAGACCGTAGATGTACTTGGTACCTTTTGGGAACTGTTGGAAAGACTCGAACCAAGCAGGGCCGACTGTTAGCGAGGCCGGCTGGTCTGCGCCTGGTGTCGAAAATCTTGCTATCAACGCCTCGGTCTGATTTGCAACATAGGTATTGCGGTTCTGTGTTGTCCCGCCCGCCCGGATGATGGGATAAGAACCGGAAATATCGCCTAAGTTCTGTAGCATCTGGCGGGAATAAACGTTTGGATGACTTTGCGAATCAGTAAAGGCTTGCTGTTAGACTCGCTACGAGTGCAATGGGTGTTTACCTCGCATTGCCTGCGAAATCGAGCATGTATGAGAACTCAATCGAGTATGATTGGAAGCTGGCATCGACTATTTGACGACCCTCGGGTACTGTGTTAGGGACTTCGAGCTGAACATTCCTGGTCTCCTCCTGTCGCCAGTGCAAGTCTCTCGTCAGAGCGCCGAACGCGCAAGGGATCAGTGCTATGAGAACAAGGCAAGCCATGCTGATGACACACATCAGGTCCGAAGCGGGGCTCAAATTTCGATCGAAAATGATTCGAAGCTATCACAGCTGTTCCATAGGACACTTGTGCCGAATAATTATAGCTTCGCTTCAAGCGCCGACGGTGTATTGCAAACCGAAAAGGAGACGCAAACTTCGGCGGGTTCGGCTTCAAGTTCCCAGGCAGAAAGTTCAGTGTAGATCGAAGCCTGCGAGGACCACCGCTAATTCTGTGTTTCATGGAGCCTTTCACTTTTAAATTCGAGATGCCCACGTCGCAACGCCGGGGTTGCAGCCGGAAGAGATTAGCCTAGTGCTGCGTGACAGGTGATTAGTGGGAAAAGATGGTCGCGAAGTTCGTTTCCACTGCTGGGACTAATGAAGTTGCGAACGCCGACATCTACGTCAAAAGCTTGAAGGCACTGTCTCGTCTTCTATGAAGTTGGGCGACTGATCATATTCCAAGGTTATGAAAGGCTAGGCTAGGAAGGCCAATACAGCTCAACTATACTCAAGAATCGGCAGATCAATCAACGAGCTTGAAGGCCGGACAACCGCACGGCGTGACCGAATTCGGACAACCAGTTGGTCATCGTCTTCCTCATCCTCGTCGCCAGATGCCCCGACCCGCGTGCCCTCACGCTGACCCCGCGTCGCGTGAAGGAAAGTAACGCTCCACATCGCATCACACAAGCCCCAGAGCCTTGCGTGCAATCTGGTTCCCCGTCTCCGAAGCGATGCCCAAAAGGTCGGCGTCGGATTCGGACCTGCGGGACGCGACCACACATCGAGCCTCGCCCTCGTCATATAGCTGAGCGACGACCAGGTCCAAGACCCACCCGCCAATACCATTGGCAAGCTTACTGCGACCGCTAGCCATAAGTTCTTTAGTAGTAGACTTTCGTGTCTTCCATTGCTCACCCGTGATGATTTGAAAAGCCTGCAGCAGCTTGTTCTGGCAGGTCTTGATTGAGAGAGCCTTCACAAAGCGATTCTTGGTCTCTTCGGGGTGGGTGAGAACACCAACGACACTTTGTGCGATGCCCTCTAGAGTCGTGGCTGTGAATTCCTCCTCGCCCTTGTCGTATATAGTTGCCGAACGGTCGTTGACATTGAAACCCATGAGCGGGAATTTCTTGATTGCCTGTTCACTGGTCAATGTGTGAACAATATCCTCTCCTGCGTATGAATAGAAGCAGTTTCGCCGCTTACCCAGTCAATAGGATTTCCCGTGCTTATTCCAGTCCAAGTGAAACGAGGGTTGGCATCAGCCCTCGCCTTCGCATGGTCCCACTGCGCCTTCCGCTTCGCATGAATATCGTGGAATTCAGGCATCCCACGTACATTCGGACCCCAGCCGAAGTCATCCACGATGAAGCGCTTGACACCTGCGGACTCGGCTGCATCGATCATAGCAGTCTGGTGATGGATGCCGGCAGGTCCGACGACGCAGACGGCGGCATCCTGCCCCACTAGGGCATTGACGAAGTTCTCTGGCGTATATGCCACCTTGATAACACGTAACTTAGGCGGAAAGACTGCTGCTGACTCGGCCCGGGATATCACAGTCACCTCGAAGCCGGCTGTGATGAGGGCTGCGGTAATTGGGGCACCAAAGTTGCCTGAGGCCTTGGAGTCATGTTAGCTACACACTTGGACATGATTGAAGCACGCAGAACTTACCCCGAACACAGCAACCTTTTTGATTGCAGTCATAATTGATGATGGATAATATTAGTAGCGGACAAGAATTGATCAGTGGCTTAATAGGTACGGATGAAGCTTCGTTGATCAATGCACAGGAACTCCCTCGACTAAAAGTGAGACTGCAATTCTTCAAAGCGATCGAAAGTCTCGTCTAGAAGTTCGTTTTCGACTATAGGAAATCTTTGATGGGGAGTAAAGCGGAGTCGTTTACTTATAGATGTGCTGGCTTACTCGCCCTTAGGCCTGGAGCGGGCGGAACTCCGCCAGAGGGATTCCGCAGCAGTGGAATTCCACCACGAGATGATGTAACACCCAATTGACGTGCGCAATGAAAGAGGCAGTCCCCAAAAAATAGGTTCGATAGTCAAGCTAAGTCAGCCGTAATTGCATTTTCCAGTGCAAAGTCACACAGGCTATGGTCTGCATCTCACACCTCGCGAACCTTATACTCGAACATCTCGTTCGAGGGTCCGCCGTTTCGGTCCCGCATCTTGTTTGCTATCTCGATGCCTGCAACTGGCACACGATATTCCACCTGCTGTCCAGCCGCGACGCCACTCCCCTCGGGTAATGGGTATGGGAAGGGGAGGTACTCCGGGAGCAAACCAAGCTGCCTCAACACGCTGCCCTGGTCCCACGCAATGTGCTCATGATACAATCTATCGCCACGAACATTTACTACGGCCGTGAAGGGAACTTCGACCCTCTTGCTGGTAGGTGGAACTCCCGGTAGGCTTTGTACGATTAGCCTCAGTCAAACCAGATGGACGCGGGATAATGTTCTTACATCCAGTCAATCATTTGGTCGTGAGTGAACTTGAATATGAACTCGTCGATGACACGATCGACACCAACAGTCCGGCTGGTAAGCTCGAGCTCGGAGTCGGCAGAGTTGTTGAAGATGAAATTGTGCTCATAAAAGTGGGACAGCTTTGTACGACCAATACCACCGGTCATCTGGACTGAGGTCAGCCTCGTAACACTACCGGGGCAACACAAGGTGGCAACTAATAGACTGACCGTAGGTACGTGGTTAACATAGGGCTCCTGCACCATCGTGCTCATTGTATGCTCAACTGATCGATCAGCAAACTCGTAGTACGTATGCTCTTCCCATATCGTCTCCAAGTCGAAGTACGGGCCGTCCATTTCCTTCTTGAACAGCGTGAGGTTTCGAGTGTGCGAGATGGCCTCGGTGTTGTAGTGAAATGAGTCTTGGAAAGGAGTTGCAAATTTGGACGAAGTGACGTTGGAGTAGTAGTACTTCTTCACATTCTTTGGTTCATTTGAGACTGGAGCAGCTCCGGCTGGCTTTCCTGCGAGGTGCTGCAACACTGGTATAGACACATCCGCAATGGAGTGTGGCGACGACTCCGTCGATGCTTCTGCATAGACAGCAGCCACGACAACGGAGGGATGATTTGACAACTTCGGGGCGACGATATTCCACAAACCAGGGTCATATGCTGTGGAGGGCGTCAGCTCGGTCGCTCCTCAAGTACCTGGTGCTGGAAGATAGACGTTACTCACCAGTGAGACCAATCTTATCCTTGGGCTCACAAACGTCACATCCGTATAATGCCTCGATTGCACTGCGAATGGGATCGCCGTGACCAGACTTGAGGGCCTCTGCCCTTATCTCGACAACTGCGTACCCTTCTTCTGCCCACTTTATGAGCGGAGATGGAACACCGTCAGTAATAGCCAGCAAGTCACCATAATCTGCAGCAAGAACGATCATGCCAGGACCGGTTCCTCTCCGGCTCAGTGGCCGCAGCAGCGACACGCCCGGCAGAACTGCCGTGAGCACCGGACTCGGCAGCGGAGGCGGGGGCTTGCTGATGTCGTTGAAGGGCATGGCTGCTGAATGAGTCCAAGCGTCAGGCACTTTGAGAGGGATGATTGCTGTTCCGATGCGCACTGTAGAAGGTTTCGGGTTCGGATTCTAATTCATCGTCAAATCGAGTGCTGCGATATTTATGGTAGGAAAGGAAAGCATAAGGCAAGTGAGGTGGAGCTTGAGGTTAGACCTATCGCCCAGTGATATGCGCAGGCGTGTGTTTAGCTATGCCACCCTTGCTAGTCTAATCTTGTTGAGGCAAATCATCCGGTGCAAGTGAGGGGCGCCGTATCCAGACGCTGTAACTCGGACTTGCAGGGAACTCTATACGCGTAGCAAAGAGAAAGCCAAGGTGCATCTGACGGCGCTGCACTGTACCTTGCTACGATCAGGTTTTGATAGAGGGAGCATTTCCAAGTTTCAGAACTGGGCAGAAGTCGGCAGTTGGATGATACGGGCAATTTTCCAAGGTATCGACATCTGGAACTTCAATGAAAACGCTCGGACAATTTCATTTCAGACAGGTAGCTAGATGTCAATTTCACCAAGAAACATTAAATTCGACGCCGACCACTGAATCAAGCCTTTTGACCCGCCAAACGGATGTTGTATTCCAGCTCCAGCGAGGCCTTCGGGTGGTCCTTCACTGGGACGAAGTCTACTACCAGATCGTCCTTGACAGCGAAGACAGAATCGTTGTCGAGGTACTTCGTCTTCTTGTCGAAGATCTGTGTCACCAGTGGTGAGTACTCATCGCCCTTGCCGGCCTGTGTGCGGATTAGCTCATGATCGTGCTATGTGAATTTGTCCACCGCGACATGATCTTACCATGATGTGAATATGCGCTGGGCGATACGGGTGGCGGTCCAAGAGCTGCAATAGCTCTCCTGCCGGGCCTGGGGTGTGTCAGTCATGCGAAACTTTTTTCCAATGTCGCTCAGTATACTCACCGTCATACGGCACCGGGTACGGCACTGGTCGGATGCAGTAGAGCCCGTAGTAGCCGTTCTTGTCCGTGGTGAGCTTCCCTCGCAGGTTGAACTCGGCCTGGTCAGGGTCTTGCTGCTCATACAGCCCGTTGGTGCTGCACTGCCAGATATCCACCTGAACACCCTCAAGCGGCTTGCCCGTTGCTGCATCCGAGACAATGCCGTGCATGTACACAATCTCGCCATCCGAGGGCATGGTCTTGATGATGCTGGCGTCATTCTCGGTAGGCGGCGTGTCCTTCCTGAAAAAGGGACCGAGAATTGCGGTCTTGGTAGTCTCGTAGTCGGCGCCAACCAGCAGCTTGTTGGTGATTTCGTCTACCAGACTCTCCAGGCCAATGACGTCGCAGAGCAGCTGTGTCTCGTTGCGCCGGTCATTGGACATCTGTCCGGACCGGTTGAGCAGCTCGACGCCCTGCATCCACTCGGACACGGTAATGTCGTTCTCACGGGCAAAGTCGTGTACGTGCCTGATGAGGGAGCTCATGACCTGCCTCATACGCGGGCTGGCCTTGGGGCCGGTTGCTGCGATGACGCTGTCTGTGAAGTTGGGGTCATATTGCGGCTTGCCGTTGGTAGCCATGGTGACGGTATGCTTAGTAGTGGGGTTTTGTGAGGGACTGGGGTGGAAGGCCGTGTCAGTGAGAGCTGTCCTTGAGAGGAGTCTGACGTGTTTGAATATGGATGAGGGTGAGAGAATGATTGATCCAAAAGTGCCGACGACTTCATGTGAGATATAAGTAGGGTCGATGGCTACGGTGTAAGTTCCGCCCCTGATATCCCTCTCAAAACATACGACTCCTGACCAAGCGGGAACATGCTCTAGCAAATCAGCGGACTGCTATTTGTTGTAGAATCTGGGGTTGACGTCGGCTAAGTCCTCTTTCCCGGATGAGTTGGCGAGGCCCTGGCGATAGGGGTGCTAGCAGCTGCCGCCCAGCCCGCCCAACCGCCGTGGACCTCCTGAGCTCCGAATGCCCCGCAGAGACCCCCGGATTTCTGGGTCCTCTACTTGCCGCATTCGTAATGAAGCCCAGTGTAAGACTCGTGCCAAAAAGACCAGAGACAAGACACGCTCATATCGACAGATTGCTAGATTGTCGGCTGAGGCGAAGGGCCAATCGTTAGGTCAACGGCATGGCCTATAAAATCGGAGTCGTTCACGAAAAGCGGTCGTGTAGTGCGCAGACCCACTAAGAGGACATTCGGATGAGTACCCGGAAGTCTGGCGAGCTCGTCGGATGTGGTCCTGCAAGCCGCAGGCCAGAAACCACGACGCTCTCCACCGTCAACTGCAAAGCCGCAAAGGCAGTTCCGGCCAGACCACTGGCAAGCTAGACCGCACGACGTGTTTTGGAGTGAGAGTGCGAATAGTTCGGGCACTCGATTCTCCCGAACTATTGGCGACTGTCGGAGGACGAGAGCGGCGAGCTGGACCAGGCTACACCTTATTGACTTGACCTCCACGCGGGTGGCTTCCTACTTGTTATCGCTTGGCGTAGGTTACAATATGGCATTGCACATCAGACTTGGGTTAGCCGCCTTGATATGTCCGACTAGCAAGGGGTTGGGCTGTCGTGCTACATACACTATGAGTTGCTGAAAGACCTAGGGAGAATCCATGCATGGGTCAAGTTCGGTCAACGTTGAATATAGTCGCGTTCGCACGTTGCGCATTTACCTGTAGCTCAGAAGCAGTGTGGCTTTTGATCTGAAGCCTGTGACTCTTTTTCAAGTAGTTCATGCAAATAAGATGAAGTCGGCTCGTCTACCATATCAAAACATACAAGATGCGGACATCTGGAATCAACTACCTAGGCAACAGACTGTCCAACCGGTAGATATGGCATGGAGTCAGACGCGGCAATGAGCTCAGACTAAACATAAACGGAGTAGTTGGACTTTCGGATATAATCTCATGCGTGATGAAATTCGGACCAGGGCGTCCAGAGGATACCAGAGATTGTGTACCTTGGGTCTTGCATCACTGAGGATTGTCTTGAGACACATCTTTCCACTGGCAAAATCTACGTCTCACCACACATTGCCAGAAATACATATCGACTCTGACCAACTGCCAAAACGATACTGGCCTGAGGGAGAAAGAAGGATATAAACAGCACTGTGATATCTGACCAGTCGTCAACTGCCCATAGACTTCATCAAGCTTCTCTGAGCGATCAACTCCAGAACATCAACGCACTCCTCTTTGAGAGGGAGAAGCTGATATATGTCCGTGGTTTACTGGTGAGCCAAGAATCTTGGTGTTGAGAAGCAACATCCTGGCCTTCTGGACGCTTCGGGGCAAAATGGAAAAAGAATTCTCGAGCACCAAAGTGCTGTCATAGAATACTATGAACCGTGCAGGGATCGAACCTGCAATCTCCTGATTCCGAATTACTTGTGGTATTCTTACAAGTCGTAGTCAGACGCCTTGCCATTGGGCCAACGGTCCTTGGATGAGAATTTTGCATTTCTAGTGCGAAAATAATCACAGAACAAAGTGGGTCGAAGGTGGCAGTTAGCGTGCCAAGGCGCGTTAGACAGATACATCAACAGCGGTTGGTTATGTAAGACAAGAATGTTATAGAGTAGGGAAGTCAGAATGCGTGTACAAGTCTACAACGGTCAAGTAGTTTCACGATGGTGGCATTTATGTCGCTGCTGGTTGGGAGCTCAACTTTATTTCCAGTGTCTCGACAATGTCGATGTAGGTGCATCCACAGCAAGAGCCAATGCTGACCCCGAACCCTGCACTCTAGTTTCACCCCGGGGGGGGGGGCAGGTCGCTCGCGGCTCAAATGGTGCACGGACCAGTCGAAACGACGCCAATTGGGAGCTCGATCAAGGTCATCGACAATCCGACCGACTCCGGGAACAGACCAAAGTTCGGGCAATTGAAGGCTCGAGTCCACCATCGATTGCACCGCCCAAAATGGCACACGACGAAGCAGTTGAAATGCCGCGGCGTAAGGCTTCCCATGGCGTTCTAGCCCGACCGAGAGAATCTTCGCTAACACGCAACTACGACCAGAGGCCACCCGGGAGGAGATGCGCGATGCGAAGCTCCCGCTGGCATACCGAGACAGCTGCGCGAACCTCCTGATTCCTCTCAATCGATGCCGATTCGAGACATACTACCTGCCCTGGAAGTGCGAAGTAGGTCTAACCCCGACTGTCGTGGCAGTCGCTTCGGCAAACACCATCGCAACGATGCTGGGGTTTACGGGACCAAGGCCGGGGATCGATGGACAAACGCTGACGCAGAGTACAGCAAGAGAGGCACAGCTACGAGAAATGTCAGTACGTCGAGTTCAAGAAGCGGGTGGCCAAGATGGACGAGCTCAGAGCGGCCAAGGGTGGTGCGAGGAGCAATTAGAAGGGAACCAAGACACAGGCGAGCCGTACGCATGTTTTAGGCCGAGAAAGGTACTCCAAGATGCAATAGACGACTCGATTATACAAAAGTGCACCGAGAACTATGAGCACGAATATTCGGGTGCTGGGTGTCTGTTTGGACGCATTTGTCGGTCTCAAGATGTCCCAAGCGTCAGAGAAGGCCCAACGCACTCTACGGAACTGTCCATGTCGCTATGTGCTTTTCAGTCCGTCCAGATACTGAACCAGCCGCTTCTTGATGACCAAACCAAGCACCTTGGCGCTATCCCCCTCGACAATGACTAGATATCGCAGCCCCAGCTTACCGAACATCTCGACGGCATACTCGACCGGTGCCGTTGAGGGGATAGTCAAAGGTGTGCGATTAACAAAGTCCGATATTGGCCCTTTGACCAAGTCAACCTCGTCCTGTTGGCCAGTGTCGACTTCATTGGCTTCTTCCGCGTATTCCCTGGACGTCATGGCATACTCAAGTTCTGCCTCGGGCAGATAACCATGACAAATGCCTTGTGCGTTGACCAATACCAGTCCAGCATCCATCAAGCCCCTCGCCTTCAGCTGTGCTAACTTCCTGCGCAGAACATGCCTGCCAATCATCCCATCTGGCCTCATGTGAACTGTGATCTCCTCCATTGTGTTCTTTGGCGGTATCAAATCCTCCACAGTCCCGCCTCCTGCTTCCCGCACTTTAGCCAAAGAATGCTCAGCGTCCAGGAATGGGTGCCCCAGCAAGTGCTGGCTCAGATCATAGACACTATCCCCGCTGATTGAATCCGCAACCCACTTGCTGGTAAGAATGGCAACCATGAAAGGAGGAATGAAGTTCACCTCGCCTGTCAGCTCGAACATGATGACCGCAAGACTCACTGTCATCCTAGATACACCAGCGAGAAACGCCGCTGCGCCGACCATTGCAAAGATGCCTGGTGAAATGGAGTGAAAAAGAAATGGCGCTTGGCCCACCATGCGTCCGAATAATGCACCAGCATCAAGTGCAGGGATGATGATTCCCGAGGGAACTTTGCAGCCAAAGGTGATGATCGTGAGTAGCAGCTTGACTAATGCACCAGTTCCTAGCCACAAGTAGTACTTAGATCTGTCCTCCAGGGCCTCCATTTTGCAAACGTATGACATCTTCACATCCTCCGGCTCATTGCAGTCAATCAACAGCTCAGCCATGACTACATCCCCAGTCGACCGGATGAGTCTGTTTGGAAACTGCAGCAGAGAGGTCAGCAGTACAACGAGAAGTACCTCAAACACTGGGTGATCTTTGATGAGCGGATATTTCCGGAAAAACTTGGACCAGTGAAAGTTTGCCTGGCAGAAGACACCCCCAAATACGCCGCCACACATCCCCAGTAGGACAAAGACGATATAATGGACGGCATCATAATTAACACCGTAGTTCGTCTCAAAGAGAACAAGTTTGCCTGTGCCCGTCGGATTGAGCTCCTTGAGCGTGGCTGCTGCGACGAGCGAGCAGAGGAAGGCTTTCCAGAGCACAGGCCGAGGGAAATATGTGCTGATCTCCTGCAGAGGAAGAGTAAATCATCGTTGGCACAGTTGAGATGAGATGAGACGGAGATGGGTTCTTTTGTGGCCCGGAATACCATGGCAACTTACCTCGTAACTGAACAGTACACCACCAATCGGTGCCCCAAAAGCCACGGATAAACCAGCAGAGCATGCGACACTGAGTATCTCTCTCATCTTCCTGCCATTTCCATTGTACTTCGGAAACCATACGGCGACCAGATATCCAACACAGGTAGATATATGGACAAATGGCCCTTCCTTGCCCAAATTCAGGCCCGTGCCCACAGCGAAAATAGCACCCACGGCCTTGACGACCAGCACTTTGAAGTCAAGGAAGTGAGGGATGACAAAGCCCGACAGTATAGTCTTGATCTCTGGAATGCCGGACCCCGCAGCCATGAACATTGTCTTGCCCGTCGCAGTTTCGGTAAAGTGGACCTCGCTCGGGGACGGCGATCCTGCCGTCTCCTCAGCCTCATCGTCTACACTCTCTGCGGCTGGCAGCGTCGTCTTGGTGAGCATGGTCACAGCGCCAGCGATCAGCCCATACACAAGAGCCACGCAGACGTATATCCCGTACGCGCCTCCCCAGGAAGCCGACCACGGCCTCCACGCGTCACGACCACACCGCTCACGATTCAGCCACCAGCCGCCACCGGCGCTGGCACACCTCCCTTCCTTCCAGTCTGCGACACTCGCAACGCTGACATCCACCAGGAACGCCACAACGGCGGTCAGGACGCCAATGACGAACGCCGCAGCCCATCCCTGGGCGGCATCCCACCACAGCTTCAGCCTGTGCGCCCTAAGGCCAGGTCGGTGCAGTGCTTGATACCTGGCACTATCCTTGACGAGGTCGTGAAGCCAGTCAATGGTGGTGTAGTCATTGTAGGGCAGACGCTCCCCGATGGACTTGGAAGAGGGATGCAGGGCCTGTTCGTCCTTGGAGATGGCGCTGGGAAGCTGGGATTCCACATCAACCTCTGAATGAGGTTCTAGACGGTCACCGAGTAATGACGAAGTCTCGGTGGGAGAATGTGTGTTTTGGTCGTTCATCTTGCCATTCAAGGAGGGCTTTTTCGTAGATGCAGATGCAGAAGTTGCTCAACTTCAGCACATCACTTGATGAGCTAGAAAAATATCAGGACCTACCATGGCAGGAGAACACTCTTGTCCGCCATTCATACACTAGACAGCATATGCTCTCTGAGAGCTTATCAGTACTAGTCGTACGCAAACAACAAGTGACATCACCGGCAACCCTGGGACACTGAAGCAGCAAGCCACAGAGATAAGGGAGGGAAGATAAGACCGATCAGATACGCTTGGGACGAGGTCGAGGTTTGGGGCTTCGATAAGCTGCTTGGATTTGGAGCAGTGTGTGTCACTTGGAGTAGGACCACCGCCACGGGAAGCTACAAACTAACCCCTACCCTTCCATGGGGCACACAACCTCCACCGTGCTGACTTGCAAGGTTGCGTTTCTTGACTCCCTTTCGCTCCGGGAGCTTTCGATCTGCATTACAGCACCGCCACGAGCGTTATTTCAGCCATCTCAGGGGGTTCAATGCGCCTTTGCTTCATCCTGGAGAAGTGGTCGTCTCTTTCTCTGATTGTTTCTTGGGCGACGAAGCGCTGGACTCGGGGCCCAAGGGTCGGTCTCACATAATTCTCGACGTCTATATGCGCGTGAAAAAAAAAGCTCGTATTCCACAGGGACTGGTCCTCTCCCAACCCCCCGTACATATTCGCGCCGTGCCACATCGATTGCTCCCGAGCCAGCAGCGGGCTGGTTGTACTGCAGCGTCGAGGTATGAGGTGTACGCACCTGGGCATGCGGGTCCATTGGAAGCCCCCTGAAATTATACTCCATACGAGGCTCTTGAAACCCTACGGTCGGTAGGGTTGCACCGTTGGGGCTGGGCCTGTTTTCCTCTTCTGGTCGTCGACGGTGCCTCACTCCCTGCAAGCGTAACAAGTGGAGGACGATGTCCCTCTCGCACCCTTCCCAACCAGGCAATGCCCTCTCCCAAAGGAATGTCGCCCCCATATTGAAGGGGCAGTGGCCCGACACTTTAACGAGTGCCGATCCCGTTGTAAGGCCATTCTGGGATGTCCACCCCGGGCAAAGATTGGTAGAGGCCGTTCTTAGTGGCACTTGGCGACACTGGAGCCCGCTTTTCGCGCCCGGGATTGAATGCTTGACCCCTGACGGAATTCCGTCCGTCTGCTTGTTATGGAGTACTGTGGTAGACCTGGCTGACGTCCCAGTATGTAGAAGCCAGGGGAAACATTGAATCGAAACAGAAAACAAAAAGGACGATCGTCCTCCCGGGCAAATGTTTTGTTTATGGTCATGACTTCATTTTGTCTTAGGGTCCCTTGTCACAACTGTCCATTCTCTTTCATTCACATATAATATCCGGGCAGACTCTCGTCAATCATTTTCCAAGACCGATCACTCGCTTCTTCCTTATGGTCTTCTTAAGTCCAAGTCACATCAAGATGCACTTCTCGCTTGTCGCCGCCCTTTCCCTTCTCGCTTCTGCTGAGGCTGCTCACTTGTGGAGCAAGCCTTCCGTGAAGCTTGTCAAGACCAAGGCCGCTGTTGCTACCAACTACACATGGTCTGTCACCGGATGGAGTGCCGGCTGTGCCCGGGCCGGCTGCTACTATGGTATGTCATCTTGCATCCTCGGCCCTGGCCCTTGGCCGTTCAACCGTGGACACATGCTGACCTTACCTTTAGACTTCAACATCAGCGCCCCGGCCTTCTCAGACTCAGTCCCCGCCTTCAAGGCCTACTGCTCGGGCTTCGGCGAGGGCGCCCCCTACGACGAGTGTGAGCTCCTCGACGACAGTGACACGATTCGCCAGGTCGCTGCACGCTTGGAGGCTGTCAACACCACCGGCACGGGGGCTCATTTGGCCGTGAGCTATGAGTTTGTCGATCCGACTGCCGAGTAAGTGCTAGCCATCTGTGACCGGGGAGAAGTGTGAGTGAGACTGACTATCGAAAAAGGAATACGTACTGGAATTACACAGGATTTTCAGTCTCGCAGTTCAACCAATTTGTCTCGCCACTACTGAATTTCACCGTGCAGCCCACCGAGATCTGGGGTGTTGCGTGAGGCATCACCTGAGGCCTTGCTACCGAACCATGTGGGCGTTCAAGTGCTGAACGCCTCAATACCTATTTAGTATATAGCGGGATCCCCATCTGCATGTGGATAGCCCATCTCATCAATACTTTAATGAGATATAGCAACTATGCTTAATGCACTTCAACATGATGTATTCTGTTCCTCGGATCCGAGGACATGGGCTTGTGGGCAGCCTTGCACCATGCCATCGGCTCGACGTTTCCCATGTGATTTAAATAGTAACATACGAGCTCTGTCCTTCGTTAGCGAAGGCCAAAGTCGAAGCTTCTGCCATTAGGGTCTATGAAAAGTCTATAGCAACTCAATCGACCCGCCTAGGGCCTTTGGTCGCCAAGGCCCGGTTATAGGGCAACATGCAAATTCTGGGCCCATCTTCGTAGTCCTTTTCAAGGCTGCTCTCGATCATTCGCACCAGCTTTTTCGCGAGCGTCCTATTTGCTGTAACAACTGTCATGGCAGAAGACCAACCATACAGATGCGTAGTTCTGTTTCCCGGCACGTTCAACAGCTGTTTCTCGACGTTGATTGCTGCCTCCGGAAGCCTGCCTGTCTGTACCAAATCCATGGCGTGCAGGTCCTCCTCCTCGGAGAGCACCTGAACCGGCAACACGAGGTCTTCTGGCACGGTATGAATGGACAACCTCTGAAATTCTTTCTGTCCGCCCGAGAAGAGGATCCGCGCCCTTTCCAATTCTGTGGGACTCGCAATGGTACCTGAAATTTCATGGAAATGCTCCATGGCTTCCTTTGTGCAGACTAGCCGCTTCCCTTGGAGCACAGGATAAGCTTGTGATTTCAGGAAGTTGATACCGTTCGCTTCATCTCGGATCTGAGCCTTGCAGTCCTTGTTGTACCATGTCTGTACCTCCACGGCAGTGTGGGAAATGTCCGATATTAAAGCAATCAAGACGCTTGTGTCTAGAAGGACGGCCTTTCCAAAACGACTCATGTCCTCAACAGGAACGAGGTTGGACAGCGCGGTATCAATATCTTGCGAGGCTTGACTGGAAATCGAGGGTGAGTCTGCGCATTCGACGGTGACTTTGACGTCGTCACCACCTGTACTGCGCATCTTCTGAATGACTCTGTCCATGTCTTTGCTCTGGCCTTCATGTATCCGGCTGAGCAGGATTCGTATCCTTGGACGGTGGTAGTCATGCCAATATTTGCGTGCAGTATCTGCAAGTTCCTTTGCAGTGCGAAGAACAGGGACATCTTCAAAAAGTTCAGAATCGTCTTCGTCGTCTGTATCTCCTTCCTCATGGTCCCAGTCCCACCCGCCAGCAGCGAGCTCAAGGAGTATCCTTTTCTCGTCTTTGCTGATGATGCGGATCCATTCGGCTCCTCCATCGACGACTGCATGGACAAAGACCATGCCCGTGCATCCGCGTGTGGCCTTGGCCTTAGCCCGGTTTATCCTCAGTCCGCCGTTCTCCTTGACTTCAAACTTAGGCCTCTTCGGTATTGACTGCTCGACGGAGACTATATCTCGGCAGCCCTTCAGGATTTCCCAATTGCGCTCAATAGCAGGCAGGTTTGAGAAGTGCAGGCGCGACTCCGCCGGATGGGCTTCTAACGACTCATCGATTGATGCTGCAGAGCCATTCGCGTTCGAGTCCAAAAACGGCTGCGCAGCATTGCTTTCCTTTTTTATCTCTTCTATCAGGGTTGCCAGGCCCGGGATGCTCAGGTGATTGCCTTTGATCGAACGATATTTTTGTCGCAGCTGTTCAATCTCCCGCAACAGCTTGTCACCTTTCGTCACGAGGTCACGGGCCAGATCCCGCGTACCAGCGCCTTCGCCATTCTTGTCCATTTCCTGACGATTGCGGATGGAGGTCTTGTGGGTGCAGTGGAAAAGGACGAGGAGAGGTCGGGAGTGAAGTTTGAATCCCAAGGTTGCGATGATACAGAATTTCAAGCACACTGCGCAAATGAGCACACTGGAGCACTCACTTCGTGGGCCTCGTTCCAGACCGAGGGTTAGGGTAAACTTGCTGGTGCTAAAGCTTTCGAGCAATTCAAGACTTGGCTGGTATTTCAGTCTTAGTACAAAACGCCACTCAACCACCTAGCTAGCTTGTCCTAGGGTAGTGATCAAGTAGGTACTTGAGTAGGTTGAAAGTAGCATTGTAAGACGAATCTATTCCAATTTTCCATGAACCAACTTCAATTTGACACTAATTCTCCGCAATTTAGCTCCCTCGCAAATTCTTAGCAAGTACCATTTGCACAGCAATCTGGACCATCGCAATGGTTTTCGTCACAGAACTGGAAGTAGACAAGATTCAGTAAGTGGCCTCAAAAATGACCCTGTTTGAGATTGAAAGTAATTGTAGAATTGGTGCACGTACGCATTCTCGACGCATCATACGATCCTCCATCATGTTCTCGGGCACCGCCGCAGCGAGAGCAACGAGGCAAGCAATGACGACAGTGAAAGAACGCATTTTGACGAGTCCCTGAAACTGTTTTGTTTTCAAAGGATTCTTGAGGCTTTCGTGATAGTTACTCGGTCAACGAGCTAAGAACGAAGTAATTGCTGGAACTTTGAGAGCACAGCTCAAGAAAGGAAGGTACCTTTACCACACACAAAAGGAACAAAAAGCGGATGAGTTGTGCTGGTCCACACGTACAGGAAAGGAAGGCACAAATAGTCTTACTTATAATCCACTGTTTTCTACAGATTCAAGTTACAGGTGATGATCGTCGACAGAAATGTGCATCCCCAACATTCGCGCTCGACACCAACTCCCAGCTCCTCTTGGTCGGACCGTCGTCGACCCTGTTGCCAAGTGTTTCTGTGAGCCGTGGCCTCAGATCCCTACAGCAGGTCATAAATTCCGGGCCTTCGTGTACAGCTTGCAAAATATGCGTATTACGGACCCTTGTTGCGGCCTTGCCAGAAACCGAGGACCCAGGTCGTGAAGCGGTCAGCAGCTCCACGCTGCTGCAAGGGGGCGGCACAGCAGATCTCGAGACGCCACATAACGCTGTGCCACCAGGCTGAAGCATTCACAAATTGTTGTGTCAAATATCTTCCATGATAGCCCTCGTACATCTGAGCGTCACTGTTTCGGACGGCTGGACATGTGGGTCGGCCAAGGTCACCGTTTCATACCAGAGGCGGGCCGCGCTGGTCTCAATGCCTGGTCTGACCCATCCCGTAAAGCTTGTCGAGGATGGTCAAGGCCTCGGTAATTTAAACATAGTAACTGTCACCAACATACAGATTACTACCACTGTGCGAATGCGCCTTATACGGATTCCGACGTATACGGAATAAAACGAAACCAAGAAGATATCAAATTACAAGCGTATTTGAGGTTGAGTCTTCAACTCAGGGGGGGTTTCATGGCATTGCCCAGGTGAAGCGCGGCCCTGATGCTTACAAACTGAATCATGTTCTATTGATTATTGTGAGAGTCTTTTCTAGAGAATAGCAATCTACTTAAGTACCGGCTCATTGCAATTCAAGATATGGGTAATCTAATCTAGCTTTTAGAATAAGCTAAACTTCGATCTGTGCGAGAAATAAAATAACTTTCTACTAGGTACCGCCATTAGTAGTCGGCTCATCAGGGTCAGGCTGTGGCGGCGGTTCTGGGGATGGAGCTCCGCTTCTACGACCTCTACCATCTTCTTCTTCTGATGACATCCCGTTGCCGAAAGGTCGATAGATATCACTTCTGATTTCGATGTGTTCTTCTTTTTTCTTTCTCTTTCCAGTGCTCTGGCTATAGAGTTACTTATGCAGCAGTGTAGAGAAGCAAAATCATAGAAGCGAAGATTTATATAGTGGGACAGATCGGGAGCATAACACTGAAGTTGCCATTGACAAAGGCTTTGTTATGAGACACAATGCCCATGTAACCACATTCCCACTAGGCGCCTTCAGTCAGAGGCTAGCCAAATGAAGAGCCTCGCCTTGTCATGATGGTCCTTCTGTCTCGTGATTTTGAGACCATGATTGAGGTTTGGTCTACACTATACCTTGGGTTGCAGAATTTCCCGTGTCGCACACAATTATCAACACCAACACAAAGAGTTGTATGTAATTGCCTCCCAGCTTCGACTTCCCGGCTCCATGTATGAATCGAGATGCTCTAAGAATGTTGACACAAAGGGAATGAGAGGTAGAAATTTTGCATGCAAAGCCTTGATTCCAGAGGAACAAGCATGAGTACTTTTCTGCTGCTTAATCTAGGCCTAATGATATTCTATTTTTCAAGGGGGGGGGGGTGTATGTGCTAGGGGCTGGATCTCGCCGTCGTAGATTGACTTTGAGGACTTGTGAATAATTATGTAAGATAAGGGCTCTAAGGCCATATGTTGAGTCTGAAGCTGAGTTACATGTTGCTGTTTATCGGGTGGATCTGATGTGTTGTCTGACTGTACTAGAATTATTTCCAAGCAATCTCACGATCGAAACAAAAGGTGCCTGTGGAGTTGTTGTCTCGAACCTGAGTGACTGCAAGATCGATGCAATTATGAGCTGGCTCGGCACCATGCTACAGGTGGTCCAGCAACGTTATAACCTTGGAAGCTCCCAAGGATGAACGGCTTGGCCAGGCAAATGCCAGACGCAAGAGCAGGCCACTCTCGCAAGCCGCTGCTTGAATTATGCCAATAGTTTTGAGGAGGATACATGTCGCAGAGTACCTAGGTACCTTCAGCATGGCAGCCAAGGCTCTGAGCCTCGGCTCGGAGCTGTCATGTAATCAAGCTTGGAAGCCTATGCGCCTCGGCTCGGGGACGGGGCAAAATCGGCCAAGGGAAGCCGCAGCACACACAGGTGGGTTACCCGCTAGTCAGTCTCACCAAATTGCAGAAGCGCTCAGCTCAACCACAGCTAGTCCACCGACGGACGAGACAGGGGACGAACACGACTTCCCACTCCTTCGAAGTCTGCCCTTCTCTTCATGCCCTATCCCCAGCCCTCCTCCTCCTCCTTTATCGCAAAGTGCGGCACAACTCTCACCTGCGTGCTCCGTTCCGTGCCGCTCTGGGTCGTCGTGATTGTTGTACTGCTCTTCGGCTTTGCGCGGAGCCGTATCAGCCGGCTTATCAGCACGTATAAGCCATCTTCTCAGCGCATGGAACAGTAATCACCGACGACCACACGTAGAAAATCCTGCGTAGAATACCATTTATCAAGATGGCGTCGGCAAACGCGCTGGGCTTTCTCCTGCCGGTCGGCGTGGGCGCCGCAGGCGTCGCGGGCGTGTCGCTGCTGCACATCGACATGAAGACGCTGGTGACCAACTTCGTCACCGGCCCCGGGCGCACCAGTCGGATTCTGCTGGCCCTCTTCGTCATTACGAACTTCAAGAACATGCCCTTCGTGTGGACCGTGAGTGGCCTTCTTCTCCCCTACACCCTCCATGTACAAGACACACCCCGCTAACAGCGGTTGGCCCATTGCGCAGTACCGAGTCTGGGCAGCCATCCTAAGGAACTATGTCCCCTACCTACAGCGCCGGGTGAAGGAGCCGCGGATGCTCTTCCACTACTCGATCACGAGTACATACAACTCTATCCTTGAGACCGACTACAACTTCCACAAGTCCAACAGCACCTATTTTGCCGACCTCGACATCGCACGAACGCAGTGCGTCACACATCTCATGCACGATGGCCTCAAAGCCATCTCCCACAACGCGAGCACCAAAGCTGTCGTCACTCCAGACGGCACGGTCGCAAAGGGCGGCATGGGGATCGGACTCGGAGGTGTCTTCTGCTCCTTCAAGAAGGAGATTGCGCCCTTCCAGGGCTACGAGACCTGGACCCGGGTCCTGGCCTGGGACCGCAAGTGGCTGTACCTCGTGACTCACTTCGTAGTCAAGGGTAAGGTAAAGCCAACGGCATGGGACAGCGGGACCAAGTCGTGGTTCGGTCCACTCCGGCAGAGGCAAGCAACCGTCGCCGAGGGCGAGACGCAGAACTTTGAGAAGTATGTCATCGCCACCGCGATCAGCAAGTACGTCTTCAAGGTGGGGCGCTTCACCGTCCACCCGAGCATTTTGATGGAGCACAGCGGCCTGCTGCCTGAGAGGCCCGGGGGCTGGCGGAGTGGCGCTGAGGAGGTCGGCGACGAGACCCAGGACGCCGGCGAAATTGATCTCAGCGCCGATGCGCAGTGGGATTGGAAGAGGGTCGAGGCCCAGAGGCGTGAGGGTATGAAGTATGCTGAGAAGTTTGCGGCGCTAGATGGTACCAACGCGCTGTTTGACGGCGGCGAGGATGGTGCCTTGGGACGGTTCTATCCTGGCTAATGTTTGAATCTTCGTGCCCTTGCACATTTCTGGCTTAGAATTTGGGGTTCTTCATAGATGGTTAGCAGGAGAAGAGGGAGCAAATATCACGTAGACATGTTACTGTTAGAGATAGAGCGGATGTTGGGTATAGACGTCCAATATAAGTCCTTGTATAAACTGAACGCCAGAAGTAGACCACTATTCTTTCTTCCAGAGCCCTGGCCTGTAGGGCCTGCCCCCTTTGGTATATTGTCCGTGCAAAACCCAAAACCCGTCGTGTCAATGGTCATAACCAACTTCCCGAAAGGTGTACCTGCCTCCAAAATAACCGGAGGTCTTCCTAAATTTTTGAATAGAATATCGTTGAGGCGGGCCACATGACACCGCTTTGTTCAAGCAGTCTATTTACATGACCATGAGACCAGCGATACCGGCAATAGCAGCCATACCGAGGCCGTAAAGCTCGGGGCGGGATCCGGCACTGGAGCTACCGGCGCCGGTGGAAGAGGCTGAGGCAGACGAAGAGCTGCTCGAACCAGTAGCTGAGGCGCTGCTGCCAGAAGCCGAGGCGGAGGTGCTGCTGTTGCCACCAGTGACAGCATCGCAGATCTGCTGCGAGACAGTTTGGGTCTCTGAGAGTGTTGTCAGCTGCTGTATGAGGGATTACACTTGGCTGGAGTGGAACGTACTGGCAATATCGTTGGTGTTGCAGGAGCTTGTCAGGCAAGAGGTGGCATTGGCGACAATAACATCCTGCTTGCCGCACTGGCACGAGTAGTCCATGGACTCGCAGTCAGCAGCGCTGGCTCCGGCGAGCAGACAAGTAAGACTGCAGGATGGCAGCTCGGCGACGAGGGAGGTAACGTCAGAAGACTGGGCGGCAACCAGGCCGAGAATGGTGGAGAGAGCGATGGCCTTGAACTGCATCTTGAAAAATGTGGGTCGTAGAGGTAGCTACAGCTGGGATTGGTTGAACGGTGTAAGGTTATTTCGTGACTGAAGCTTTTCCCAGAGCTCGAAGAATAATTACGTGGTAGTATCTGAAATGTTGGTTTGTTATCGAGCGAACGCTGTGAATAAATGACAGTGAATGGTGAGATAGACCAAAAAGCTGCTTGGATAAGAGGGACCCCTTCAAGTATTTATCATCGGAGTCTGGACCTCGCCTACCTGGTCAAAAAGCTAATATAAAGTGGGTGATGTGAATGGATACTCCTGATCCAAACCCATGTCCCCCCCTCGGAAGCACAAACAGGAATGCCCTGTCCGCTGAGAGCGTCCGTGGCAACGGGAAGCGAAGATTGGACCACCGGTCTTGGCTGGGGTGCCAGCACGGACTGGGCTATAAGCTCACGTCAAAGCGATCGAGCGGTTGTTGCAGCGAAGGCGATGGTTTTTCACTCCCTAGCAGCTAGCAGCCATCTATACCAGTCCCGCGAACCGGAAAGACGTTCGCGCGTCTCGATTAGCTCGCCGGGAAAGCTCATAGCGCCCGCCAGTCGAACAATGCTGGCATCGGCCCGTTCCAAGGTCTGAGTGGGAAGCGCTTCTTTTCCTCGGCTAAGCTAGCTCGCGAGAGAAAAGTTCCTTGGAGACACCGGTCTGCGTCTCGCCCCAGGCTGGCAGCTTCACTAGAAGGCGCGCAGGAGAGAAAGTTGTCGAAGAAAATTAACGTTGAAACAGCCAATCTGCCAGCCCGCGCTGGCCTGCCAATGGTGTCCAACCAGTGTAACCTCCGGTCAGGGGCAAAGATGACCCATCGGCATGGTTCCCAGCGAATGGGGTCACCCGAAGAAAGGTGACGGATGTCGGGTTCGTCCCGCCGACCCACTTTACATCGACCGGCAGTTCTGAGACAGCGGTGTCTTGCAGGGCTGAGCCTAGACAAGGCTGGGTACTGAAACCTCGCCGGATGGTTCCGTACCTAGAAGCCTGCTTCCCAGGCTGCTGCTTCGGATCGAACCAGACGTCACCTGGGAGGCCTGTTAATTGAAGTAGCTGATGCGGTCGCTTTTGGCCAGATACCGATCCAACAGAAGAGATCTTGACACAAATCAGACTGGTGACGAGCAGTGAACGGATACTAGTCATGCTTGGCGGAGACAAAGAACCTTCGGGTCCCGGTTGTAGTGCTACATACAACGAGTGTAGTATGTGAGCAACGGGCAGGTCCTAGACGCAGCTGATCGTCGTGCGTATGAAGAACGTCTTGTGATGTTGGGAGATTTGAGATGGGGAACCAGAATGAATCAGTGACCACCGCGTCTCATGGGCCGATACTAGAAAGCGGCATCGTGTTAATTTGGTTAGTATGGACAAGGCCTTCCTGTCGTAGATCTCGTTGGTGAGAAGCCCAGAAGAGGGTGTTGTGTAGTATTGGAGTGATGATCTCGCAACCTGGGGCCGTACCAGGCTGTTGGATTGGCCAGGCGCGGGCTCGCCAGCAGAGAAGCGATTCAGGGTTATAATGGCCCCAGCTAATCCTGCGATCATCCTCATAAAGCTTGTTCAGCCCCAGGGGTTAAATCGATAGTCTTGTTCCACGGATCAATCGTGGGTTCCTGCTCAAATCTGGCTGTCGACCGCCGACTTCACTCACTGCTGCCGATGACAAGAGGAACTGCCGCATCATCTGGAGCCTGGGTCGGCTCAAGGGCGGGAATGAAACCTTTGCTCGTTCGCGCTCGCTCTTCATTGGCTTCCCAATGGTTGAGGAGAGAATTCCAGGTCCAACGTGGCTGCTGAGACAATGAATGAGGGAGTTGATGGCGTGCTTGGTTGGAAGTAACCGGATGGCCCTGCTCACACACAGCACAGCAAACCGCAATGCGGCGATGTGGGTTGATGGAAGGAGATGGACGGGCAACAGTGCAGCTGGGCAAATTGCCTGCCCCGCTTCGCTGATGCCTTTCAGGGTTGGACGCTGCTTCCCACAGCGTCATCGCGGGGCATTTTGCTGTGCGGACAGCTCAACGGCTCGGCTTCTTCTTGGAATTTCTGGACTTCCCCGGAGCACCCGCCCGCGCTCTTTTTTCTGATCGACAATAAATCGCCGCAGCCTGTTGTCGATCCTTCGCCCTCGAAGCCACCTTTCCTTCAAGCAGTCCTAGATCACGACACCTCAGGCCAACACACCTCGACCATGCCCGAACGCCAACCCATCTCCGTCCTCTTCGTCTGCCTCGGCAACATTTGTCGGTCGACAATGGCCGAGGGGATCTTCCAGAGCCTTGCAAACAAGCCCCCATACCAAGGCAAGATCAAGAAGATCGATAGCTGCGGCACCGGTGCATATCATGTCGGAGAGGGTCCAGATGACCGGACGATGGCGACCTTGGAAGAGCACGGCATCACAGATTACGTCCACAGGGCGCGCAAGGTAAGGAGAAGAGGGCGCCTTGAGAACCAGCAAGGTGGACGTGACACGGGCTAAAACTGGACCAGTTCAACGTCAAAGACCTGGACAACTTCGACTACGTCTTCGCCATGGACCGAAACAACCTCAGCGACCTCCAGCGCATGCATAAGAACAAGCCAGAGGCCAGGGCCAAGATCATGTTGTTTGGCGAATACTCGGGCACCGGCAAGGCTGAAGTCGTCCAAGACCCGTGGTATGGGCCTCTGGATGGCTTCGAAACAACCTACAACCAGTGTTTGAGGTTCACCAAGAACTTTCTCAAAGATGTCTTCCCTGAGGTCACACCACCGGAGGAGTAATGGGGTGAAGGGTCGCTGCTGTTCAGCCGGAGGGGCCCAGCTGACACGTACTTACTTTGACTTACTGGCATTGCATATCTGGAGCCACGGCGTTTCTGTTTGCGGTGCATCGCGATAGTAGACCATCCTATGTTTGATACCACGGAAGAGACGATAGACCAATCCCAGAGCCTATTAGGGTTCAAGCCGCGCGCAGTGTCACGAAAAGAAAGACACCATAGACCCCCAGGTGAATTGTCGTCACCAGACCGACTTGCTGAGTGCAGGACGGGTTCTCGCCAATCAGGCGATGCGAAGGGTTGACACCTGGAAGAGGGTTCGGGGGATGGGGTATTCCGTCCACCACAATCAGCCCTATCTCCCCTGAAGTACCTTGCGTACAGCCCCCAACTGGCGTCATGGCGGTTTGGAGAGACAGGCAGGAATTCTGGGGGGGGGGGCCAAGGCGGTCATGCCCGGCGAAGGAAGCCACCTGCATGGCGCGAAAGATCAGACGAAGGGACCTGTCTGATGGCTCTTCGGGGCGCTAGTAGCATTTGTGTTTGGTCCGATCTAGCGTCCATATATTATTATTGTATTGTCTGCATGCGGCGTAAGCCTTAGCAAGAAATTCTCCCTGCCACGTTCCTGCCGGCTCTGGCTGAGCCCCATTTTCCCCTGAGCAGGATTGGGTGAGAATGAGGCTGTGTAGTGCGTTGAGGATTTCCCATACGCAGGTGATGCCAATTCGGCAGTTCGTGCGTTGCTGGAGAAGATGCTCTTATCATCGTCACCGGCTAGCTGCTGCGGTGAGAATTGTGGGCATCTTGCCCGAGGCTGAGGGGACCCTCCAGATTTGGGTGACGTCTATTTAGTGGGCAGGCTATTGCGCCCGGCAGACTTTGATGTGTGTGTGTGTGTGTGTGTGTGTGCATCAGACCTCCAAGTGTTTGCCTGGTCGGAAATCGTAGGACTTCGGTGCAGGACAAGGCTGGGTTGCCCATGACACAGAGCCGAAAGAGACAGGCAGGCTGGCGGTGATTGAGGTTGTCGCGCGGTTACACGGTGCAGCAGTTGGGGGGAATCCGCAAATCAGGTCGAGGCTGGCCAGAGACCTGGGTCCAGCCTAGACCGGTCCTGGCCGCCCTAGTGCCTCTCTGCTGGTGGTGATCCAGGTCGCAAGCTGGCTGGCAGGGACCAGAGTTCCAAGGTCAACGGTTCTCTCGCTGAGGGTGGGGCTCGGCTTACAGTGGAGGAGAGTGGGTGTGTGTGTGTGGTTACTGTTGTGCGGGCTCAGCCAACGGGCTGGGGTCTCTGCTGGTCCTGGCAGGTGCTTAGGCTTGGTTCCCCTCCTTCGTCGCAAGTCCCGCACCGCAACAATTGTGGACTGGGCACCGCAAATGCGCGAATCTGATCGGCCGACAGACACACTCCTGCATTGCACCGCACCGTACCCCAGGAACAGGCACTTTTACAGTACGTCCATGTTATATTAGAAGGGGACCTTCTCTCAGCCGCTCCACCGACTGTCTCGTCCCGACTGTTGGAAGCTGCCGTCTCCCATCCCTTCCTCTGACCACCCAAGCTGCCCCAGTGTAAGCTCCCACCCCTCCCCATCGGCTGTGCCACCACCAACTCCATATCCTCGGGGGCGGCGTCTCAGCTTCTTCCGCGCACATGGACAGCTTTTCTGACTGGGCTCTCTCCATTCATAGATATCCGCATACGCACGCAGCCCTGGCCGTTCCCCGACCGAACAGAAGCTGTCCCCAGCCGGCGCCCTTTGTCTGCCCAGATACATCATCCTTTCACCACATTCGGACTTTGTCTCCGGCGCTTCTGACAACCAGAGACTGAACTCATCCCTGAGAGACCGCACCCGCCAGACTCAGCCCCAAATACTCGTCAAGATGGCGGATCTACAAGGTCGGAAGGTCTTCAAGGTCTTCAACCAGGACTTCATCGTGGACGAGCGCTACACCGTCACCAAGGAGCTGGGCCAGGGAGCCTACGGTATCGTGTGGTGAGTGGCCGATGTGCCGTGCTGCTGGCGACTCGCGAACTGGCTGGAAACAACAACTAATAGCTATTCTTGTGTCCCAACAGCGCCGCCGTCAACAACCAGAGCAACGAGGGTGTCGCCATCAAGAAGGTCACCAATGTCTTCAGCAAGAAGATCCTGGCCAAGCGCGCCCTGCGTGAGATCAAGCTCCTTCAACACTTCCGAGGCCATCGCAATGTAAGCTGCCGTCTTCAGTGTCACCGCACTGCGTAGCCCACGAGCTAGCCAGGACTGCGCCCGTGAGGAATTCGACTGATGGCCCAAATTGAGTAGATCACCTGTCTGTATGACATGGACATTCCTCGACCAGACAACTTCAACGAGACTTATCTGTACGAAGGTACGTCGTCCAGGAGATGGATTTCTTTGCTTGCGAATCCGACGACAAAATACTGACAATGACGGTTCCACCTTCGCAGAGTTGATGGAGTGTGATCTCGCTGCAATCATCCGTTCAGGCCAGCCCCTCACCGACGCTCACTTCCAGTCCTTCATCTACCAGATCCTTTGCGGCCTGAAATACATCCACTCGGCGAACGTCCTTCACCGTGATCTGAAGCCCGGAAACCTCTTGGTCAACGCAGATTGCGAGCTGAAGATTTGCGACTTTGGTCTGGCGCGTGGTTTCTCAGTTGACCCTGAGGAGAACGCCGGATACATGACAGAATACGTCGCCACGAGGTGGTACCGCGCCCCTGAGATCATGTTGAGCTTCCAGAGCTATACCAAAGCTAGTAGGTCGCACCTTTTTCCCCGATGGCCTGGGATCGTGTTGCTGACTGCTTCCGCGCTTTAGTTGATGTCTGGTCCGTGGGCTGCATCCTGGCCGAGCTTCTCGGCGGCCGACCATTCTTCAAGGGCAGGGACTACGTCGACCAGCTCAACCAGATTCTCCACATCCTCGGAACGCCCAACGAGGAGACCCTGTCCCGCATCGGCTCGCCCCGCGCCCAGGAGTATGTCCGAAACCTGCCCTTCATGCCCAAGAAGCCATTCGCCTCGCTGTTCCCCAACGCCAACCCGGATGCCCTCGACCTGCTGGACCGCATGCTGGCTTTCGACCCATCCTCGCGTATCAGCGTTGAGCAGGCACTCGAGCACCCGTACCTGCAGATCTGGCACGATGCTTCCGACGAGCCGGACTGCCCTTCTACCTTTGACTTCGACTTCGAGGTGGTCGAGGACGTGGGCGAGATGCGCAAGATGATCTTGGAGGAGGTCTACCGGTTCAGACAGGTCGTCCGGACGGTCCCAGGCTCTGGCGGTGGCCAGCATGCCGGGCAGCAGGCCGGCGCGAGCCAGGTCCCCATGCCGAGCGGCGGTGCCACGGGCCAGTGGAGGACGGAGGACCCGCGGCCCGAGGAGTATATGGGACAGCACCCCGGTGGCCTCGAGGCGGACCTTGCGATGGGTGCCGACGGCAGGAGGTAGAGCCACTGCTCCATGGACTCGGAACAAGCCGACTTGTGGACCAGGTCATGCCGGTATCTGTTGTTATCGGAAGGCGACAGAGATGGTGAGGGCCCTGGGACAAGGGAACCCAGCGAAGAGATGGACTGCGTGGTTGAGGACCTCAGCCCGGCGCAGCAGGATGTGTACTGGCTGCGTGTGCAGAAGAAGCTGGAGACGGTCAGGCGGGTGCTGGAGAGGCAGGCAGGCACCAGATCGCCGGATCCCGTTGTCTCTGTCTCAGTTACCAGGCGAGGAGGCGACAGATGCCTCTACGAAAAGTGCAAGGGGATATATATAGAATAGGACAGGCGAAGGGGGGCACAGTGGGTAGGTGGTGTGTGGCCTGCCAAGTGAGCATACTGAGCGAAGAGGCGGGCAGGTCGACGTCTCTCCATATCTCCTGGATAACAATTTTTTCCATAGCATAGTATCATCGGAATCATTTTTTGAATGGCGTTTACATCTTTGGCGACGGCCAGCATCACTGGACAGTGTGCTCTCAAGAGTGATGCAAGTAAAAGTGATGGAGGACCCTCGAACATTTTGTCTCAAAGGCCTCGCCGTAAAATTGTTTGAGAGTGAGGGGAGAGGCGAGCCCAAGTCTATGACAAGTAGGCCCTTTTCCCTGCCATTATTAGCACGTGTGATCGTCGAAACGGACCCGCCTGCCCGCCCAGGAACGCGGCACCCAAGATCGTGAAACGATCTGTCGTTTTCTTCCCGAGCGCTTCCGCTTTAGGAATACACTCATACACGGCAGCGAAGAATGGTGATACCATTGGACTGTTTATTGTTTGTTGATTATGAGCACATCTCATTACACTTTGAGTACAGATTATATAGTGGCTAGCATCGTAAGAACACTTCTAACAACTTGCTCCGGCATCATGGAGGACCTTGCGGTTCCGGCTGAGCCCAGTACTCCCCACGCCGCCTTAGCCAACTGGCCTCTGGATCAATTGCCCATATGGGCTTTTCCAATAATACCTTTGCTCGTCGATCCATCATCTATCGACGCGAAGGGGGTATATGCGATCAAAGGAAATGCAGAATATATACGGAAAAAAGACAATAGCCAAACCCGGCAAACGCCCAAATCATCCTAAGGACCCTCTAATTCAAGCACCATAGAACCAGTACTGAGCGGTGTACGGTACGCTGAATGCCTCACCTGCGTTGCTCGCTCCGCTCACCGAGCATGCCTCCGCAACGCCACCTGCTGTAACCACACGGTACACATCGGCCACGTTCTTGCTCAGACCGCGTCCGTTATCGCCGAGTTGAAGCCAGTCCACCGCACCGGTGTTCAGCACACCCTTGTCCGCGTCGGTCGGCGCCTTGACACCTCCGGTCTTGGCACCGCTGAAGAACAGACCGGCCGGGTTCGCACCACCAGCGAGGTCAAATGTAGGGCTGGACTTGGCGTCAAAGTAGTGAACCCCGAGGTACTTGGCGTTGATCCCCTGGCCATCGAGGGCGAGGTCAGGGATGGGGTTGGGGAATGGGTTGCTGGCGTCAGCCTGGTATGCTGTCTCGGCCAAGGGGTTTGTGGTGCTGGCGCTGTCTGTAGGGATGCCGGCGGCTGGGTTGATGAGGTTCAGGGGGATGGCTTGCTCCCAGAGCACGGTGGAGGAGATCTTGTCGAACACATCGGCAGTCAAGCCGGTGTTGGGCGTGCCAGGATACAGCGGCGTTATATCGTAGAGAACGGCCAAGGCGCCCGTAGCCACGGCTGATGCGTTCGCCGTTGCACATGTGTAGTTTTGAATGCCGTGGCCAACGGCAACATATCTCAGTGTCAGGTTTGCATCGGGAGCAGGCAGGTCAGTCGCTATACTGTGTCAGTGCCTAAATATTGCTGGATCAGGGGTTCGTTGGACACTTACACCCTGTGCTTGGCAGAGTGATGGAGACTGCTGGGTCCCGCTTGCACCGCTTCTCGTATGGAGCAGCAACAGCTGCTGTTGCAAGCGACGCCACGACAACTGTGCTTTTGGAGAAGAGCATCTTGACTGAGTGTCTCTCAAAAGAGTGGTGAATGGGGTGGGAAGGTTGGGGAGTGGGTCCGGCTTATATTTCAGAGGACGGCGCTTAAAGGCGGGAGGTACGAGGCTGGGCAAGCTTCCTGAGCGCTTGGAGAAATGATACCGTGCAGGTACGAAGGCTGAGTAAATATTGTGCTACTGAAAGATGGGACGGAGTCTCGGACTGCAGAATTTGATTGTGCACAGTGGGATGAGCTGCGGTTCCGAACAAGGGACGGGGAATGAGTCGAGGTTTATATCAACAGGCTGCGCCGCCGGTGGAGGAAGTGATGGCGCAACTCAAAAGGCACCCGATGTGATGTAGAGCAAGATGAGGTAGCAAGATAGGAGCGAATATGCTCACGGACCCTGATCTAGGAGATACGACCGTTGTGACAATGCAAGGTTGGACTCTGACACACGAACCAGGGCTCCGTATGCATTTTGTAGTCTCGGGGGAGACTAGGTGGGCAACGAGGAAGAAGACTTCTCTAGCAGATGTGCTCTGGCACACAAGGATCGGGATCCGGCACCCAACCTCACCCCAAAATGGTCAGTGGCGCACGCAGGGAAGGGGAAAAAAAAGAAGGAACACAGTCACTAGACCCATGTCGACTGGGGAGGAAGTACTGTACCGTGCTGCATGCGAGAAGAAGAAACGACCCCTGGCCTCCGAGTTCGAGATGAACATGGCTGCATGGGCAACAAGGTTGATACCCTTGGGTATGCAACAGGGTTACATCCAACGCGCAGAGGGAGTAGTTGTGCAGATGTGGAACAGGGGTACATCGGTATGGATGGTCGCCGCTCGGAGGCCCGAGTCAATTTTAAAAGGGATTTCTAGCTCGTGGAAGGATGAGAAGCGAAAAGGACGGCATAAGGACGCGGACAATTGTCCCAACCAGCTTTGGGATGGACATTGACAGTGGGCTTGGTCGGCCAGAGTAGCGCAACAACCGCGCCGTGCACCAACACGCGGCGGTTGTCAGACGGCAGGCCCAAGCTTCCCGAGTCCGCGACTGGCCAGAAGGCCACGGCCCAAGAACGAGAAGAAGGCTGTGCCCGATTCATGGCCGGGGGAGGCAGGGGTGTGGGTGAGGGTAGCACAGCACGCAGGCGGCATCAAGGATGACACCTGCTGCGTCGGCTATTCTGCGCGGGTCGGGGAGGGGGGTCAGGTGGCCGCCTATTCGCTGTAGTAGGCGATGCCTCCGCCCGACAGTCGCAATATTGGAGGCCATTGCTTCTCGAAGAGGCCTGGCGGGTGGGCCAGGGTCGTGATATCTGGCCGGGTTGCGGTACTAATGGCCCTGCTGTGCGCGGGTGTGCGGCGCGCCTCGTGGTTTGTTCCCGTTGCCGGTGCCAACTTTAGAATTATTTGACTGCAATCAGCGTCACCTTGCCTTCGGAACGCTGGACTGCCGAAAGCGAAGTGCTCACTCAGACCGGGCCATGTCAATTTTAGACCTTTGAGCCAACGAACCCGTTGGGAAGGTGAGCCTGGCAGAGCGATTACAAGTCGCTGCGCCGCCTTGTTGCGCCGCCTCGTTGGACCGCCGTTGTGGGGTTATCGGAGCCGTCGCAGAGGAAGCGCGGTCCAGGCTGGCGGGCGACACTAGTCGAGCCAGCACACGAGGACCCTGGCCGGCCTGATGTCTCCCCTTGCTCCCATGATGTGTCTGATGCACCAGAAACAACCGAAAAACCTTAGATGGGTGCGCATCTCGTCTCCCGGCTGTGCACGCCATCTACCTGCCGTGAGTTGGCCGGGCTCGACTCAGCGCCTCAGTTTCAGGTACAACTTGGAGCCGACAAGTGATTTCTGATGAGTTGGTCCAATATATCCGAGGGGGGGACACGGCTCATGGCATAACTACCAACGGTAGAATAGTCCTGTGCTCCTGTGCAACCAAGGCGAAGGCCAACAGAGAGGGGGAGGAACGCATCCGGTTTGTCCCTTTCCGGGAGCTCGACGATGGGGACCTCGGAAACGAGCTGCAGGTCACAGCCAGTGGGAGGCTGGAGGGGACATGATCAAATGGCTGGTTGGGCGACTGCATGGAGGGGCGCGATTCGATATTGAAGATGAGCAGACGGGCAGATCAGATGGAGCAATGCGTCTTCTGTGTGCCCAGCCAAGGTGCAAGTCAAGCTTCCAAGGGCTTTGCAAAGCCGGCCGACGGCAAGGTGCATGCAAAAGCGCATTTGCGGTCGCACTTGCACCCCCCAGCTGCCCAACCCCGAATCTTGGATTCTTGGACGGGACCTGGGAAAGAAGCAAGTGCGCGGCTAATTCCCTCGTCTCTATTTGCTGGGGCGGCTGAACAAGTGGGCCGCACGGGTCGCAAGCTTCCAGGGTGGGGTGGCTGGCCTTACCGCATGGGGCAAGTCGACAAGTGTTGGTCCACCGCCGACTGCCACGGCGTGCCTCTGTCTTGCTGGGGACAATTTTAGAATGGCAACACAACAGAATGCACTGCTACAATAACTAATCCCTTTTGCCGAATGTGGCTGGCAGGCTCGACCTCTCAGGCCTCGCTGCCCTCTCCCGCTCCACTGTGTCATTCTCGCCTCCTCGCCTCAGGCCCAGCTGGTCTCTGGTCTTGGGCGGCCTCACCGTGCAAGGCACACGGTAAAGCAGGCTTATTTGCGTGCTATACCTGTCGTCAAGCGAGATCCAGCAGACCGACAGCCCCCCCCCCAGGGTACCACGGTTCTGCGCAACAGGCAACAGAGGGCAAGTACCCTGCACATCATAGCAAACATGCCTGTCAGTCAGTCAGTCAGTCAGTCAGTCAGTCAGTCAGCCAGTCAGTCAGTCTGCCTGTCCGGGCAAGAGATGCCTGACCCCTCGTCATGCCCGTTCAGCACTGACTTCGTCTGAACTCCTGTCCGCGTGTTTCGCATCTCCTTTAGGGAAGAAAGCTTACAGCCCTGTCCGCATACATTGACATACACTTGACATGCTGCATGGCGACTGGCCCTGCGCCATGGGCGGGAGACGGCGGGAGTAGTCTCCTCTATGGCGTGGGCAGCCCTGGCAGCCCGTGCCCGAGAGTGAGGGGGGAGGGGAGGCTCAGGGGTCCCGCGCGCGCGGGGGGCCACGGGCCACAGGACACCCAACGGTAACAAACAGTGGGTGGGCAACTCACCCAGGGTTACATTCAGGAGCACTTTCGGGAATGGCCTCAGATCAAAGTTAAGCTTCAATACCGACTTGCCCACCCTTTTTGCTTTGCTCCCCTGTTTGAGATCAGAAACGTGCCCGAGCCTTGACTCTCTCACCCTCTCTCCCCTTCTATGCAGGCACATCATCCCGCGCATCTGTCGGTGCCATCGTCCATGACAGTGAGCATCGCCCTCGCCCACGTTGAGTCCTGCTGTCGGCTCCAGCACAGGGTTCCCCGCCACTGGTGGCTGGTCCAGGTTTAGCCGACCAGACCAGAAAACAACAGTCCCACACCGGAGAAACGGGCCCCACACCTACTCGGCCGGGGCAGCTCCGTGCCTGCGTAGGCCGGACTAGTACTGCAGTGGATTGCATCCCGTCCCACTTGCTTACCGGTAAACGAATGTATCCAAGTCGATTTATTGATTACCTACATGTTATTCATGCTTGGGCACGGCATCTTCCCGAAGACACTCGACCAATCGAGCCGGGCTTGGCCGGACCACGGCGCCTCCAGCACGCAGACGCCTCGGAGAGCATATGCTCGCCTGTCAGGCTTGATTAGAGGCTCAGTCCGTCATCACCTTTGACAGCCAATTCCTCGATATCCCCCTCCCCCGAGATGTGTACACAGCACACAGATTCTCAAGAGAAGCTCCCCTCTCATTGACTTTGCGTGATGAAAGGGTCGCATGCAGATCTTGAAGCAGTCGCTGTCAGCACCGTCCCACACCCAACGCCCCTGATCCGACTATCTGTCTAGCTTGCAGTTGTTGTACCAAGATCTCGAGGCGTGAGGCTCGGCCCAGCCCAGAGCCCATGGCCCGTCTGGGACTAGTCTACCAGAAGCAGAATCTCCAACGCTCTGGAAACTCGGGGCAGGCTTCTGCAGTGTGGTTGCAATGCTGTGCCTCCCTCCTGCTTACCTGGCTCGACACAGACTGATTCAGACGATGCACGCTGTCCTGAGTCAAGGAGCCGACAGCATCATCTACCACTGTCCTGGGACCATCAGTTCAACCTGAATTTTCTCGTATTGATATCAACCTGTCACGTACTCCAAGGATTGCGCCAATCCAGCGTGGCTTCTTCCCCTGGGTGTGTTTCGTTTCAAGTCTGTGCAGAGGTGACGATCCAAAACACCGGTGGCGCACGGGCGTGCAAGCCTCTCTTGGTCCCAAGAGCAACGAACTACCCTAAGCACCAGGCAATGACACCATGAAAACCCGCAGCAGTGAGGCTGGTTATCTGTCACAACATAGTCTCCTTCCTGAAGGGGCCTCCTATCCACTCTAGTCCGTTGCAAAATCCAGGATGTGGGGACCGAGTGGTCGGTTGACCCCCCTGTCACCACCGCCCCGTTCGCGGCCCGTCAGAAGACACCATGTGGATCATCACGGCTCAGGTACGGTGTTTCATGAAGGAGGATTGTGCCCTTGGCTTGACCCGTCCCTGCTCGATCTGCAAGGAGAGGTCTTTGTGTGCTAAGGTCAACATGGGCTTGTTGAGAGGAATCGAACGCCACCAATGTGCACGATTGACCATCGTGGCCGACCATCACCGGCCCCCCATCACTTTACCCCGGGGGGACAAGGTGGTGGCCCCTGAGAGTCGTGCCCGTCTCAATGCTCTTGGCTGGATTTTCTCAGCCGAAAAGACAATTCGCAAGTTTGAAAATTGAATCGTTCACTCCCATGCATGAATCCTTTGGCGCCATTGCGGAACACCAACACAGGATCGCAGCGTTGACATGGGGACCGGCAGTGCGACCTCGCCACGGGCAACTCTCCTTGCTGTACATAGCCTGCACACTGGAAAGTGGCACATTCAACAGCTCGATCATGTGTCGACTAACTCTTGCTGTGAGTTGTCGGCTCACATACCACACAGGCCGCGCTTAACAGTATTCTGCACCAGCACAAGCACCTCGCTTGCGGCGTCAAACGCGGCAGCGGATTTTGTATGCGCAGTGTTAACGGGCCTCCAACGAGATATCATAAAGTTCTTGGGATGGTGATCCCCGGCCCAACAGAACTTCAATGTGACCATGCAGAGTTGAGCCAAAGTGAAATGGCGCGAGTTCCGGCCTGATCCTTCGCGCGAAGATTTATGCACGTTGGCACTGGAGAACGCGCGGTCTGCTATATAGCTCTATATAGGTAGTGCGATGCGACACCACGCCGCATCCAGCACCTGTTGGGCCGGTCTCATTATATTGGAGCGAAGGAATCCCGTCTGAGCTCCCTGCTGAGAAGACATTGGTCTAGAAGCAGGTGTTCGTGAGGATTTGGGGTGATGGATGGAAACGGCTGGTTGCTAGCCCGCAATTGTGATCATTCAAGCTTCACCGCTGCGTACTATTTTCATGGGCGTCCAATCTGTTGCTACTCTGCTGGTCCATGACACACATTATAACGAGCTATGTTATACAGGCTTCTATTTATACATTTTGACCATTCTGCGCCAAACATCACATCCGCCTGGTGTGCATCAGACCTTGTCGTCGTACGAGATCCGACTGCCTTGAAGGGTGTTGGAGCCATCAGTGTGCCTAGTGTTTGAGTCATCAACGGTATGGCTGGTGCTCGGCGGGTTCCTGCCAAAGAATGCTGATCAGTTTCTGCTTGCAAACGTGTACTACCTGGACAAGTGAGGCTGGCAACCAGCTGTCATGTCTTTCTTACCTCCACTTCTCGTCACCACCACTGGTAGAGTTGACAACCGTGGTCAGCGTGATAGGTCCCAGCGAGTCGAAGCTGGCCATTGTGTCGAGGCGATGCGGCAGGGTCTTTCCCCTGCCCTTGAGTCTGCGAGTGATGGGCCCGATGACCCGCGTGCCAACGGCAGTTTTCTCCGTCTTCCTGGCCCAAGACTGTACGCTGCTCGTAACCCTGCTGAAGCCAGCGTGCAGGAACTTGCTCACGGCGGGTAGCGTCACGACAACGTTGCTGGCCGTCAGCTCGGCACACGACCAGATGAAGGTCGGCGCGAGGCTCCGGGTGATGTCGCGGTGGTCGCTGAGCTTGGTGAGCGTCGGGGCGCGGACGGAGGCCACGCCGATTGTCCTGGCAGAAGGGAGTTCTCCAATTAGCTCTTTGAAATCCGGAGAGGGTGTCAGATCGATGAGGATGGCTTACACAAGTCCGATGCTGAATATGAACAGAACCCCGATCTTTTTGGTCCTGCTCATCTGCAGGGAGCTGACGACGGGGATCGGGATGAAGAAGATCACCAGCTCGGCCGCGATGTTGAAGGCTGTTCCCGATGCTGCAATGTTGGTGATGCTAAAGCACTGCTTCTGCTTGATGTTGAGGTCGTATACTGCTTGGACTGGTTTGCACTGAAAGATCGTGAAGAAGGTCACGATCACCTGCGACACCACCAGGAAAGCGATGCCACCGTAGGCCAGGCCTTTCGTGAGTCTATCCGGGAAGATGCGAAGGTAAAGGAACAGCATGCAAAGCTTGATGAGTGTGCTGTGGACATGATAGATGACCTCCGTGAGATAGTCTGTTGACGGCAGTGTCAGTCCGAATTTTGTAATGTTGTATTATCTGGCTGACTCACAGTATTTGAAGACATCTGTATACGACTGCTTGAAATCAATGTCGTAGATATGTTTCCCTAGTCCATCGATGCTGACTTGAGCAGGGTCAGTATAATAGTCGCCGCGAACAAAGCATCGGGTGATCGTCTTACCCATGATGGCGAGTGCGAGTAGAGGGATCATCACAATCTATCAAGAGGCATGTTCATGTGAGCAGGTGAAGGAAGGTGCTTGATCACGGGTCGACTTACGGCTCCCAGTATCTGGAACATGTCGTCGAGCCATAGTTTGTTGCCAGAATAGCGGCGGGCGACGATTCTTAAAGCCAGCATGGCAAAACAAACAGTGCCAGCCATAATTGAAACGCCCCATACGGTAGGGTTGACGGAATCGTGCGGAAGGTCACATAGTTTCGCTTGAAGTCGAGCCAGAGCTACATGCTAAGGTATCAGCACTGCTTGTGGAGCAAGTGGCTGCGCCCGGGAGCAGTGAGCACATACTAACGGAGTCCGCCATTGAACAGTTTGCTAAAACACAATCCGCCCCTGCTTTCGTGACAACTTCACTCCCGCATTGGCAGTCAATATCTGTGAGTGGACATGGTCCAAGCGGAGCACTTTGTATTAGACAGCTCAACTGGAGGTTGTTAATCACCTGCAGGTCTTCTCAGGGTGCAGCTCAGGGGAGAAACACTCACCGAGCATTCGGGTAGACCATAGACCAGCTTCAAAGCATCAGGCAGGGGCATATCCAAGGCTTGCACAGCCGTGAAAGCAGCCAACGCAGAACCCAGCAAACTGAGGAGCCTCATCTTGTGATTCTTCAAAACAGCTGTTGTCTTGATTACTGGTTCGGGTTCTCAATAGACAAAGTGCGGGAACTTGTGTAAAGAAAGCCGCGAGGGCAGGAACAGAAATGGCCGTTGATAAGTACTCATGCTCGCCCGAAAGCCTCCGGAGTGGGCGACGGTCAAGCCTCCCCCGGGAGAAGCGCGTGACGGTGTCTCGTCTGTGCAGATATCGGATCGTTCGCGAAGCCACCTGTGGACGGGCGTTTCTGGCGTAGTGTCTTCTGACACTCGTGAACTTGGCGGCTGTTCCCATAGCAAGATATACTTCCGGCGAAAACTGCCCGTTTTCAGTGGTAATAAAGGATTGGTGTGTATCTCCTTTATTTAGGGTATCTCTTTATCTACGCCGAAAACACCCATTACATCCATAATATGGCTACGGGAACTTGAACGTACAAGTAGAATGGGAAATTACCATCACGAGGTGGCCTGAATTCATTTCACCGGCAATCGAATTCTTAGATCGCGGTCCTGCAGGTCCTGGCGTGACTAGCTGCCGGCGGCCAGATCTTAGAGCTCGAATGCCCGCATTGACCTAAGACTATCCCGCTCCAGAACGGGTCGTAATTCCAGCAGGTGCCAACGATCTTTACGGAACTTAGTAGCCTCGTGGAACCAGCGTGGCTCTAAAGACGGCTGAAGACAAACTCGGTAAAGGGCGCGGGTTAGTATGCCGCCTTTCACCCTAGAGCTGAATCACGGGCGATTCATTGCGGCGCGAAAGATGCGCACGGTCTCAAAGAAGAGCTCCACAAGCCCAGATCTAGCGACAGCTAGACAGGAGAAAAGACCGTCGGCAACACAAGCCGGCCTTCTTGGCTTTGGGGGCCTGATGTGATTATGCGGGTGTCGCGGCTGAGGACCTCGGCAAGGAGCTGTATAGCAACAGGACGACGCAGAATCATTGCGTGGAATAGATATATACAGTCTTGTATTTAAGAATTTTGGGCCTCTGGAGAGATAGGTTTTGTACAACTAAATGTTCAGAGGTGAGGACCAGATGTCTCGTGTGTTTGGATGAGGCGAATATCGAGGGAGTTGATATCTCGTAATTGGTGACCATCCTCTACTCCTGTGCGCGACCCTAACTGCTCAATTCCCATAACCGCAACGGCAATCCGGCACTTAGTACAGAGATTATGGATGTGTACGTGCGCGGGCACCTAGAATTCCATTGACGTTGCCGTCCGTGTCGGGTCGGCTAGTCCTCGTCGTCGTCAAGCCAGTCCTCGTCGTCGTGCCGGCCGTAGCCCAGGAACGGCTCAAGCGCGCCGCTCTTCTTCCACCACCAGTGGCTGCCGCAGGACCGGCAGTTCATGTGAGGGCAGCCGCCGTTCTTCTCGATCGCCTCGCTGCACTTTGGACACCGGCGGATATCAGCCATCTCGAACAGCTTGACCATGTCTGGGTCCGATACACATTCGCCGGCGTGCTGCGGCGTGCGGCATTTTGCGCAGGTCCAGAGCTTGCAAGAGCGGCAGAGGACGCCGCCTCCGCCTCTCTTCGATGCTGCAAAGCGCAGGGCCTTCTCATCATACCCACCTATGAGCTTGCCGCAGCTCTTGAAGTGACCGCAGAAGAATGGATGGGCTGTGTCCCGCGTGAGGAGCATTCGGGTGTAGCGCTTGACGTCGTTTGGCTCGGGTTTGACGCGGGACTCGATCAGGCTCACGGGGACGCGTTCGAGGCAGCAGGTGTAGGGCTCTAGCGCGCCGAACGCAACACCCCAGCCGGCTGTGTTGTTTTCGTTCATCAGTCCTGAAAACGCTGAAGAGGGGGGGGGGGGCTCGGCCAATTTGGGGGAGCTCACCGGTGAGACAGGGCATGCAGTAATGACAACCACAGGGCAGTGAAGCCATTTGAAGGGCGAGGCCCTCATCCATGCAGACCGTGCAGGACGTCTCAGCAGAGACATTGCTGATGTCCAAGTCATCCCAAAGCGTCCACTGGAGCTCGTCGACAAGATCAGGCTCAGCGTCACCTGTCTTGCTGGCATCCAGCACACCGCTGTCATCCAAAAGACTGCTTCGTTCTGCTACGTGTAACAAAGCCTCGTACATGCAGACATTTCCAGTCTCAAAATGTTGGTGGATGGCCACAGAGACCAGAATGCAGATGTTTCGGTCGCGCCGGCACAGTTTAGCCCATTTATTGACTCCCTTGAACTCCGGCCGTTGATGAGGATACGTTGCAGGCAATACGATGTTCAGGGAAACGCACTCCTCGACGCTTGATGGGTCTTGTGCAGGTATCCTTAGCCTTGTTCGGATCTTGGGGCTGCCCTTGTCGATGTACGTCGTTTCAATCTCCCATGTCCCCTCTCCGTAGATGGAGTTGATGGCGAGCATTTCTCCCTGTATCTCATCCGAAATGTCAACAGCCTCAAAGTCCGTGGCAAATTGCGGCACACCTATGAGTTTCACTTGTCCTTGATCAGCCATGCTGTCTTTGATGTTGTCTTTTGTGGGACGGATCTGGCAGTTTCGGATCTGTGTGTGTGTGTGTGTGTGTGTGTATGTGTGTTGGCCAAAGGACAACTAGGGTGCTGTTGTTGTGAATGGGCTGACCGTATTAATGGAGGTCAGGATCAGGATGAAGGTCAGTTGTTCCCCTCAATTCGCCGCAGACTGAAAATTGGATGCCCTGACCAGTCCCGGCAAGAAAATTGGAATGTGACCCAGCGCACACAATTTGACGGTCATAAAAGAGGCATGAAAGGAGCACAGATGACTACAGCTCAGCAAAAAGTTGTCATAAATTGGGACTGACTGCTTTGAAAGCCATGCTTGAAACGATGCTGAACCAATGTGGAAGTGAAGAAAAATGATGCTTGGTGATGCTGATGCCTGGAGCTAGGCCAAGAGTTGATATAACCAGTAGATGACGAGGTTTCTTCGCAGTAGCAAGTCTACACATTTCTAGCTGCATCAATTCCACAAAATCTATTTATTGTCCCCATGAAGAGGCTTTCAGTTTCTCAATGGCAACCATATGGAAGCCATAGTACTACTATATGCACTTGGCCTCAAATCATGCCGAATGACTCACTTGGTCTGATAGTAATTGGCAAACTGAGCGTGGAGACAGAGCTTCTTGCATCATGACAGGAATTGAAAACGAGATAATATTGTTTCAACTGGTCATGAGGAAAGGTAGTGCGTATGCACAACGTGTTGGATATAATGCCCAAGACCATTGTCCCCTTTGTATATGAGCATGTGGATGCCCCAGAAACCATTCCATGGCACTGAGATCTCTTACTACTGCAACGCATGTCATGTACATATACCCCTATCAGTGACCAGTCACCATAATCACCAGTGAAAAGTAGCAACTGTGGCCTTTGGACATACCTCTTCTTGTTTGTCAAAAGATGATCGTCAGGTCAAACTGTGCTTATTTTAGTGATATTCACTCTGGAATCATTACATGGAAATCGCTCTATACCACTCCCAAGCCACCCACAAGCCCGAGCACAGATCTTGAAGCTCCAGTCATTACCCTGAATTTGTCATGTGCCTGGAATTTGTGAAGAATCTATTCAGCTGGAATGTTGTGTTCTATCAAATGTCTATTATGTCCGAAGGGTGTCTAAAATATTACTAGAGCCTTCAGAATCTCCCAGCTCCCCTCTGTTTATGAATATCAGTAAGAATTGTACGACATGTCTACCTAAGGACTGAAAAGAGAAACTCCCGTGCACTGCAAAGTTGACATAAATACTCTGTTAATAGGACGAAGTCTGTATAAACACCAGTTGACGCAAAGGTCTTGAAGAATCAAGCAACTTAATTAATTTCCCTGGAACTTCCAAACAAAAGCCCCTTTACTTTGTCATAAGAACTCTCACACCCCATTTCTCCCTCAGCACCCCTACAGCATTGTTCTCAACAACACATTAGTATGAATGTCAAGGCGGGGGGGGGGGGTTGGGTGCAAAATAATATACCGCATATTTCTTGATCAACTCACAAATAATAGAGCTAATATCAGAAGACCCGATCGACGCCACAAAATGGTTCCTTATACCGGCTCCAAAGATACAAATACCGACGTCGATGATGCCATGGTAGTCTAGGGTCAACTGGTATGACCCTTGGCGTCCCAATTAGCCCCATTGTGAGATGCCCAGTCCCCCAGGGTGGCACAGTCACTCTTGAATGGCCAAAGGCCTTCGGTATTTCTGTAGTTGCTGTCTCCGCAGAAATCATTGTCGTTATGTTTAGCAGTGACGGCACTCTCAGTGTCCCCGCTGGAGGCGTTCAAGTTGTACATAATAGTCTTTCCTCCGAATTCGACGGATATCCAACCGCGAGTATCGAGTTGGCTGATAGTAACATGGACTGCTTTGCGAGATTGTCAGCGTCAGCAAGAAAGCTACGGATGTCTGCATGTGAACGAAAAGTTCTTTAGCCGTGCCCCGGAACCTTCACTCCTTCTCAGCCGTTCAGTCTCACCTGCATCGTGGGAGGCTCCAGACATTCCGCATAAAAATGGGCAGTTCAAAAGGTCTAGATGTGTCTTTGTGACACTTATATTTGGCACTTCGCAAATGGTGTGGTACCGCTGAGTGGGACTGAACCATTCTCAGGTACAGATCAGAGTCAGTGCTGATTAAACAGCTATGGGTTTCCTGGAGACACATCCTCATCGAAGACACAGTTTCACTCCAAGCAGAGAGTCATTAGAGAGACATGCTCATCGAGGGCGAGAAGTCATTCTTAGTACCACGTCGGTCTTGCTGTCTCCGTGTCTAAAGTGATACCACACAGCGTCCAGTAGCGAAGACCACAGCTTGGGCGAGCTCGTCATCCACTTCGGACAGCCTTGAAAACTTGCCCTCCAGGCCTCTGGCTCGATCCAGGGAGCCCGAGTTAACGGGCCTGATGGCAAAAGGCGGACTAGCCAAGCATTATTCAATCTAGTATTGTTTGTCATAAAGTCTTGAAATTGCATACATATGTATAGAAATAGTAAATCGTGGGTAATGGTTTTGCTGTATTTATTCCGGGCTGCGAACAAACCCTTATGCTGATATATCTAACCTGAAGTGACAAACTTGAAATCCGCCGTGAAATGACTTGGAGCTTTCACCGGTGACCGTGCCAGACGCATTTACTCCCGCACTCATTACAATACCCCAGCGCATGCCTTTCATTCTATAGCCAAAACTTCTTACAGCATCAAGAGACCGGCCACGGCCGCGACTACTGCAAAGCCGATAGCGCCAGCAGTGTTGACGGAGGCAGCCGACTTGCCGAGGGTGCTGCCGCTGGAGGAGCCCGAGTTGGTCGTCGACGTGCCGTTACCCATGGTGATGCCAGCGTTGGCGGCCGAGCCGCCGGAGGCGTTGGTGCAGTTGCCGGTGGCGAAGTTGTTGGAGACGTCGTCGAGCTGCTGGGTGAACTGGGCGGTGAGCTGGCCGGCGATCTGCTGGATCTCTGCGGGGGTCTTCTGGACGGTGGCGTCGATGAGGCCCTTTGCCGCGGTGCCGATGTCCTTTGTCTGCGAGAAGACGACGTCGCACAGGCTGGCCTGCTGGACCTGGTTCTTCTTGGCCGCGAGGTCGGTGCTGAGGCTCTGGGCGGCGGTTTGCACGGGACCCAGCGAGCTCTGCAGGCTGACGGCGTCGTTGGCTGAGATGGGCGTTGTGGCTTGGATTTGTTGTGTGCCTTGGGTCAGGACGTTCTTCAGGTTCGCAGCGTCGGTGGCAAGCTTCTGGAAGTCCTGGCCGTTGAAGGCCTTGACGGTCGTGTCGAGTTGTGTCAGGGCGGTCTGGGCGTTTGTGATGACGGTCTGGATGGTGGCGACGTCTCGCTTTGGCAGAGTCCAGTCATCTGCGAAAACTGATGCCGCGAGGGCGAGGGTGGTAAATGTGCCGGTGGCCTTCATGGTTGCAGGTCGTCGTCAGGAATCAGTGAGTCGAAGTCGTAGAGATTCCGGGTACGTGAGCACAGCTCGAAGAATTGAATAGATGCAGGTGGGTGAGTATACTTGTACTGATGATCAACATGGGGAACAAGAGAAACAAGCCCACCAAAGAAGGTTGGGCGTCGAGGCATATAAGTGCCCTCGCCAAACATCCAGACAAACCGGCATGCCTGCAGGGCGTGGGAGGTCTTCAGGGACTTGCCCAAACAGGAAATCAGAGGAGAACTCGCTGCTACGGTTTGGATCTGACACAAGTTTCGGGGGGCCATGGTCTTGGCAAGGAGCAATAGGGTGCAATGTTTCCGTGCTCTATGGTATGGCCTCAAGATCCCCAAACCCCGTCCGATCAAGGTCTCGCAGGCGCTCAATTCGCTAGGTGTTTCAACAGCTCCAGACTTGGGACGACTGCCACTTCACCACCAGAATTGGCCGGCACAGCCGTCGCCACAGCCGCTGGCGGATTCGACTGATGTTCTACCGACAGAGCAGATAAAACACAGTGGCTGTGTGAAGCAGCCAGATGACGGCCATGGAATGCCGGAATGGGCAGGCGAGATGGGGAAAGGGGCTCGACGAGCAGGCTTCAGGGAGGCAAAGTTGACAGCTTGGCTCATCGCACGTACGATCTCGTGGTCTGGGATGTGACGGAGAAAAAAGAGAAAAGCGATGTTGGGGTGGGCAGTGGGGGCAAGCCTCGACGCACCCGTGGTATATCCAACATTGAAGGTTTACCTTTGGTGGTCAGCCGCTCGAGTACAACTGTACCGATGGAAAGAGTTTCTGCCTGCCACCTTGATTTCATGATTGGAATTTGACGGCACCTCTTTAAGTTGACAAGAAGCGCTTATTGAGAAGCTTGTGCTCAGATCGTCTGCCTCGCCGGTCCGCGCATTCCGTGGCGATGATTGGGCGTACGACATGAAGTCGAATGTGTGAGGTTCTATTGCGGGCCAAGCGAAAACCAAGAACTGTCCCGACCGTCAACACGGTTCGGGAAGCACGATTCCTTGTGTGTACATGTCTGATCGCCCAGAAGGATCTTGGCAGATCACACATGGCCCGAGCCTGGTTCGCGCGCAGATCGATGTTCGGTGGTCTCTCAAGTAAACTAGTCCCGGGTCGATGACGTTGGCACCGGCCATCATCGCATCTCGGATCATGCCATGAACCGCCCAGGCGTCTGCACACTTCTCTCCGCACCCCGCTGTCCTGTCACTCACTGTGGATGAAACATAGCCGCAATCAGTCACACCTGTCTCAATAGTTTGCACTTGGTTCTCGCCATGGCCCCGTCTGGCCTCGCGATAATAATCGGCGCCGGCCCGACCTCCGGGGCCGGTATAGCCCGGGTGCTTGCCGACCCGGCCCAGGGAAACCTCGCCGTGGCCCTCCTGGCCCGGAACGCCGACAACCTCGCCAAGCTCCGCGACTCGGTGCGCAAGTCCTCCAACGGCGGCGTGCTGCAGTCGTTCCCTACAGATACGCAGCCGGACAACCTGCGCCAGGCCTTCAAGGACATAGCATCACACCCGGACTTCTCGGGCCTGAACCTCAAGCTGGCAATCTACCACGTCAAGCACAGCACCAAGGGTCCCTTCCTCGAGGGCACGGCCGAGGACTTCGGCGCCAGCCTGCAGACCTACACGACGGGCGCCTTCGCATTCGCACAGGAGGCGCTGAAGATGATCTACGCGCGGCAGGGCGGACAGACTCTCCTCGCCGACACGGGCGGCGCCAAGAAGGGCACAATCATCTTGACGGGGACGCTCGGCGCCATGAGGACCAACGAGGGCTACGCCGCCTACGGGGCCGGGCGCGCCGGCGCCAGGATGGTTGCGCAGGCTGTGGCGAAGGAGCACTCCAAGTTCGGCGTGCAATGCGTGCACGCCATCGCGAATGGAGGCATCGTGGACGAGGACAATGATGACACCAGGACGGGCAAGAGGATGAGCGCTGAGGCCGTCGGCAGGACATACCTGTGGCTGAGCCGCCAGGAGCCCACACTGTGGGTGCACGAGCTCGACCTCAGGCCGGCGCAGGAGAAGTTCTGAGGGTGTATGTGATTCTGCCTTGGGGGTTGCCTTGGGGGTTGCCTTGGGTAGCGAGAGGCATTGCCTGAATGCTTGTCGCCTGGACTCGAAACACTCGACGAGTCGAGGCGTGCAGCGAACGGTCTGTGTGCCTCGCGATCCTCGCCCACCATCACTGGGCTTGTATTGATGGAAATAGCAAGCGATAGTCTATTTTCGCGACCATACACACACCACGGCATCATGTGCCAAATCCAGCAAGTATCGCAAGCCTCGGGTCTTGGTCTTTTCTAAGGCTGTCAGGGAAGCCGCCGAGGTAGTTAGAGAAGGCGAATATGCAAAGATGGGACGGCATCTTACTCGCAAGAAGTTGGGTGACCAGACTACCAATCATCGTATGATGCTAGCCCGGCTCGAAACCAGCTACCGGACGTGAGACGAGGAGGGCTCTAATGGCCGGCCCATCGGCCAGGGCGATTCGCTTCAGTGGTGCCGCTGTGTCAACTTGGATTGGATGAACTCGGGACAGTCCAAGCTTTCAATTTTCAGGGACTTGCTCTTTTAGGCAGGCCTCACGACAACGATCGTGTGCACTAAAAATGCAAATTACTCCAGAGGAATAGGGGTATCTGCAAGCTATTGGTCTCACGGACACTTTGAGCAGAGTCCCAGGAGACGAGCCGGGTTACTGTTATGCCAAGTGATCGATCTCCTCGGGCCAGGCCCTGATTACATATGAGCAAGTATCATTTCATTTTGCTTGTTTTTCTCCTCCAATCCAAGATCACTGCTCTACTGCATAGGCTCGATGGCCGCGTAGTGCAGGTAAGCGCCCAACAACTTGATGCCCTCCACATAGTTCCTCTTGTCCAACTTCTCGTTGATCGAATGAGCGCCATCATTGGAGCTTCCCATGGGCAGAAGCAGAACATTCTTCCCTGTGGCCTGCTCGAACGTCAAAGTGACTGGGATACTGCCACCCTCGCGGGTGTAGTCAGGCTCAACACCCCACACCCTCTCGACGGCCTTTGCGGCGGCGCCAAAGTTCCAGTGCTTGGGGCTCGCAACCCACCACTTGCCGGTGTGCTGGGGGTAGACCTTCAGGGTGTTCTTGGACTTCAGCTTAGCAAACTGCTCCTGTACATACTTCTCGACACACGCGTTGGTCTTGTCAACGTCCATGTCTGGCACGGTGCGGATGCTGAACTTGCCGATGACCTTGGCGGGGATGACGGTCTTCGCGCCGGGGGAGAAGAAGGCGCCCTCGATGCCGTGCAGAGACAGGGAGGGGTAGCGCCACCGCGCCATCAGGGTGTTCTTCTTGTCCTCGAAGATGGTCGTCTTGCTGCCTAGCGAGTCGTGCAGGGTCTCCATGGTGAAGCTGATGTTGTCGTAGAGCGTCTCCTCCTCAGCGGTGACCGGGGCTACTTGCTCCATGATGCCGGGGATCTGGATCTTACCGTCGGTGTCGACCAGGGATGCCATGATGCGTGTCAGGTCGGTCATTGGCTCCTGTGCTGTGCCGCCAAAGACGCCGGAGTGCAGGTCTGCGCCAGGTCCTGACACCTCGATGTTGTAGTAGTTGCAGCCACGGAGGCCGTAGGTCAGGCAGGGCTTCTCAGTGCCGAGCCAGTAGTTGTCGCTGATGCAGACAGCGTCCGCATCCTTGAAGTACTTGTCCTTCTCGGCCATGATGAAGTCATCCAGGCCGTCCGAGCCGTACTCCTCCATACCCTCGAAACACATGAGCAGGTTGACGGGGAATTCGACGCCGGCCTTCTGGTGCGCCTCGATGGCGTTCAGCCAGCCCAATACAGGACCCTTGTCGTCTGTAGACCCACGGCCGAGCATCTTTCCGTCCTCAGCGACCTTCAGCTCGAAGGGCTCGGTGGCCCAGCCGTCAGACTTCTCGGCGGGCTGAACATCGTAGTGTCCGTAGACGAGGATGGTACGCTTGTTCTTGTCGTTACCGTAGCGAGCCACGACCACTGGGGGGAGATCGAGGTTGTCCTTGCCGTGCTGCTTGCCGAGGGGACGCAGCTCGACCTCGGCGCCGAGATCCTTTAGCTCCTTCTCGAGGAAATGGGCCATGCGAATGACATCCGGCCGGCGAGCATCTTCGGCGGAGATAGAAGGGATAGCAACAGCAGCGGCGAGACGGTCGATGAACTTGGGAGTCAGGGCATCGACCTGGCTGAAAAAGCCGTCGAGTTGAGGAGCGCCAGCCATTTTGCGAGCCTGGTGTGCGCGGATAGCTTCGGTCAGGTAGCTTCGAGACTGCTGTTGGGGGAGGCGGGGTCGTGATGGACGAGAGCAAGCCCCAAAGGTTAGGCCTGGGGTTGTTGTTCGTCTTGTAAAGGCGGACGACAGTTGAGGGAGCACTCGTGGTGAGCAGCACGGTCGAGGGAGGAGAGACGTGCGGGGCATTTGAAATGGGAAGCTCACAATCACAAGAGGGTACAGTCGGCGTAGCTGGTTACTGAGCCGAAGGTTGCTTGCTTGATCGACGGCTAATAAAGTGGCCCGACAGGGGTGGGGCTCACTGCCCCCCACCTGCCTGATATGAAAGTCTTCCATCACGCAGCCCCACCGTCACCGTGAATGACCCAGGCTCCTCAACTTCAACTCCCACGTAATGCCACCGCCTAAAAGATGTCTATTTTCAATCTCAGCTTCCAGCCTCTTCATGGCCATATGGCTATGAGAATATGCAGGCACACACCCGTTGACGGCACTAGCAGCACTGCTGCCTAAAGATTTCACTCTTAATATACAAGTGTATATATAAAAGCGAACGGAGAACAGTGAATCTTCACGCTCAGGTCGATGTCCTTTCTCTTATGCTGCCCCATTTCCTTCTTGGCTCACACGAACTTGTCATGGCCCCCAGAAAGAATTGTCTCCATAGCGACCTCACTTTCCGAGTGTCCCCACATGCAAACGAGGCTGGTTTCCAGCAACAGGACTCGAGGCGGCGACATGCTGCAACGATTCCTTCCGGCCGCGCTCCGCCTAAGAACAGAGCAGATCCTCGGCCAAGTGGGAGTAGCACTACCCAGGCCCAAGATGACAGCAGCCTTGATTCCTTTTCCCCTGCACCGCTCATCCTCCCTGGTGATGATCTGGCTTTAGACCCGACTTGCCCACCGCAGAGTCTGGCATCTTGGCTGAGGGGCAAGCATCGCAACAAGTTCACGCCTGATCGGAAGACGCTATACGTAGCCAACGTACCGGCCTTTTCTCAAGATGTTGCCATGGTGGAAGATTGGGCGCGACCTAAATTGGGCGCGAAAGGGGGAAAGGGGGCGAAGGCGGTTGCTCCGGACCACCTGACGCCACCGAACCCGGATGATATAAGAGAGTACCTAGAGGCATTCTACCACGAGATTCCCGTTAAGACGTTTACAGAGACACTCGAATTCACGACATGGGATTCAGGACAAAAGCGTCGGGCCAAAAAAGACGCCATGGCTTCTTTTATTGGCCTCCGCTGTGGCTCTTCCTGCACACGCATCAGGACAAGGCCGTGCCCGGACGGCACGTTCGCGCAGCAACTCAACCTGGATGACATCCTAGACGCCGCCATCGCAGCCCTGCCTGACGATGCCTATGCCATACTATTTCTTGTAAGCCACGACCTGTACGAGGATGACGACGACGACTTCTGCTGCGGTCGCGCGTACGGTGGGAGTCGTGTCGCGGTTGTTTCCTCGGCACGATACAACCCGGCACTGCTGCTTTCCAACGGTGACGATAGCATCGATCTGGACCATACATGGCCAGCATCACACTGTACGTCCTACGTCACGCGGCTTTGTGACTCGGCCACAGCCTCGCGAGGCAAGAAGCGCCGCCTGGATGAGCAGGAAGACAAGTCCGCAACGACACCGCTCCACGATGCCGTCTGCGCGAGCACAGACAGCAGCGATGTCGCCGCCGCTCAAGATCCCAACGCCAGCTCCTCGTTCAGTGGCCTATGGCTCTGCCTTCTCGCTCGCACGGCCTCCCACGAGTTGGGGCACTGCCTGGGCATCGGCCACTGCGTCTATTACGCATGTGTGATGCAGGGCACCGCTGGAATGGCCGAGGACTGCCGTCAGCCGCCATACCTCTGCCCTGTGTGTCTCAAAAAGCTCACGCACGCCGCGAGGGAGGCAATCAAGTCGTCGTCGCCCGCTGGCTTCGACGAAACGGGGTACGTGATCGGCAACTACCAAGCCCTGGCTCGGTTCTGCGACGGGCGGGAGCAGGTCGGCATGTTCGCGGGCTACAAGGCCTGGCTTGAAAACATGACTAGCCGGCTACGCGTTGGTTCTGCCGCGTTATGAGCGGTCATTAGCAGTTCCGCGGTGGTTTCCGTTCCGAGGTTTGAGAACAGCACAGCTCTGAAGATATCAACAATTTGACATGCTTTGTCCAGCTCCGTAGCCTAATGACTCACGGCGAGATTTGGAAGATAACCATTCCATCACGCAAGCAGTACAATGAACGGCTAATAGCGGCTGAGCACTCACGCAGGTGTAGGGACAGGAGAGTGGGACTTGAACGCCCATAAAATCTATTCAAGAAAATCTGTTTACTGCTATTTCGGGTATCACGACGCGCCTGCCGACGCCAGGGTTTATCTGTATAGCCTCTCTAATCATGCCAGCTACTTTTCCGGCCCTCTTCTATGCTGTAAAGAATGCGGCACTTGTACTTTTGGCACACCTTCTCGCGCCCCAAGTTCTTGAACTTGGGGCCCATAGGCCCTGTCACGTAGTGATACTGCCCGAACAGCCGCCACTGCCTGTCATCGCCCAAGCTGTACAGCTCGTCGCCCCATGGCCCATTGAAGTGAAACCATGAGGTCGGCGCGTCGGGGTTTGATGCCGCTGGGGTAAGCGATGTGGGTACGACGATGTCTTCTCCATCGCGTTTTCGAAGGGTTGTGTTGGCATGGGATTCCATGACGGCTGGGTCGATAGGATATGGGGTCGACTCGTCCAAGCCAATCTCTCTCGCCTGTGCGCCCTCGTCCTCCTCCGGGGGCGGAGGAGCCACAGTGTGGTTGTAGAAGTAGGCATAGTTGTTCAGCGACGGATCCCAGAGCGGTCCGCGGTCCGTCTGGTCCTTGAGCATATTGAAGGGCAGAACGTAGGCGTGATCTCCGGGGAACGCGTACATTGCATGGCTGCCTACAGCTGAGTAGATCACTGGCCTATCAATGATCTCGCTGACACCGTTTGTAGTGGTATTTAATCTCTTCTTCTCCAGCGCAGACCAGGCATACGCCTGACCACCTGCATGCTCGCTCAGGAACATGGCGCGGGGCACGCCGTTCTCAAAGCGCACCATGCAGTGCTCCCAGTCGCCAACATGGTTGCCAAATCGCATCTCCAGGACGGTCTGTCCCAAGTTATAGCTGTAGAAGAAGAACCAGAATGCATCGGTGATACCCGAGCCCTTGTCCACTACAACCAAAACAGCTGGCGCTGCCGAGTACCCACTGGCATCGGGCTTGTGACCAGGCGAGTCCGGAGGTGGAGGAAATGGCTTTTGCGGATTGTGGCCAGAAAGGGAAAGGCGACGGCGGATTTTGGAGAGCATGTCCCTCCTCTCATGATCCTGAGGAGCAGATATGCGGCGTAGGGGGTAGTCCTTGCTGACATCCCACCAGGTTGTATCCTCGTAACTCGAAGACTCGCTTTCCTCGTCGCTGCTGTGGCCGTCTGCAGGGTCGACTTTCACTCCGCGGTCCTCGTCTTCTGGGTATGGTACCGGTTTTCCCACATCGTAGGAAAGCCATTCTGGTCGCTGTTCGACGTCATCTTTGCTTGTGAGGAACACAAATCCTGGAACGTCGTTCAATTCGTGCATGTTTGCCAATGAGACAGACTCCGTCATATTGACAGGATCGTCCCCGACGAAAGGTGCCATGTGACGGACATGCTCAGCAATATCCGACGGCCAAAAGTGTTCCCCGGAATACAGGTGGACCAGCGGGGCATGCTTGAGGACGAACTCGGGTATGTCGTCCAGGGCCTTGGCTGTTGTGCGCGACCCATGCTTTTCGCTTTCTCTCTTGCCTATGTCTTCCCATGAAGTAGACGGTACACTTTCGTATAGAGCCCTCCGTTTCAACTCTAGCTCGGTCTGGTAGTCAATCCGCGGATCCCGTGGTTTGACGGGGTCGTCCCAGCGCAAGTGGTGCAGACCACAGATGCTGAACCATCTGCAAGCCTGCCGGTCTATCCAGAATGGCGAAGAAGATACCCATGCTTTGTCTCGCTTCTCGTCCTCGGGGCTGGGCGGGGTTGGGTTAAGAGCCCTGGGTAGGAACCAGGTGAGGAATGCGAGAGAAGCGAGGAAGATGACCACAATCACGGCGCGGCGGAGGTGATACATCGCAGTCGTCCAGATCCAGGAGCGAGACCTGGACGGGAGGGAGATCGATCCGAGTGCACCGCTATATGGAGTCAAGGGAGTCCCTTTTGGGGACTGCGTCGTTCTACCAGCGATTCGAGGGACGGTCGGTATGGAGGAGTACCATGGCACTGTCTCGGACGTGGCTGTAGTAGAGAAAGAGGGAAGTGTCTGTTGATGAATTAAATGGGGTAGAGAAATAAATGAACGGAAGCTAGCACATGGTGTCTATCGCGAGTGAAATATGTTGAAGACGTGACTGTGAGGCGGAAAGGAGTGCGCGGATTGATGTTCTCGAATCAAGTTGGCACAAGTACAAATGCAGGTGAGCATTGGACCCTGACGAGGTTGGAGGGGTGGCAGGTGGGCTGTCTGGGCACTGACATGGGCCCTGAGTCGGAACGGGGCGTATGCATTGCTGCATGATCACTCAGCATGGGAAAGTAGGAGCTACTGACTCTCCCATGTGGCGAGTGCGGGGCCGGCGGGTACAGGAGACATCATAGCCGTGGAATCGGACACAGCGAGGGGCGGGGGGGCCCCTGACAAAAAGCCGTCAGCAGACTTGCACGGTACATCCGTGCATAAGTAGCCGGTACCGCCACCACTACGAGTCACAGACTTTCATCGCGTTCGAAACAACAAATATTGAGCGTACGGTAATACCTGCCATCACCGACCTGCTCCGAATCAAATAAGGAATCTCGAAGTGGTTTTATCTCAACTTCCATGCCTACTTACCTTCCTGGGTAGATAGGTACTTATGTACCTACCTAGGTACCTAGGTAGGTGCTTAGGTACCGAGCCTGACACATCTGGCCAAGTACCTCCTCGCCTTATCTGTGCACTGGCCTTCGAAGGCCAACACAGCTATCTTCCATTTCTTGGGCTGCGTTGTCAAAGGCGGTCTCGGTCATCCCTTTTCTGATATTTGCGATCGTATTTCTGACGTGAAAGGACCGTTCATCTCTTGGTTGACGATCGTTCTTGACCGAGCTGTAACTACACTCAAGCAATGTTATGATCGGAAAAAGATGGACGCGGAACAGTGAGCACTCGGGAATCGCAAAGTATGGTGGCATAGGCCAGCTTCTCAAGTGCATGCTTACGTCCTCAAGAATGCTTAGCAGTGCACACTTAAGTATTTGATTACCAAGGTAGCAAGCCGGAAACATAGTGCTCACTGTCAAGAAGCTACTTAGGACCCATTCAGAGGTCCTCCATGATAGACTACTCCAGCAGTGTTTGGAAAGCTGACAATTCGTCCTGAATAGGACGGGCAGGAGCCTTAGCAGAAAAGACGCATCACATAGACTATACCACCGCGTCACCTTCAAAAAGTACAAACACGTTCTAGCGGAGTTTTATGGCTGGACTTATCTAATCGCCTTCTATAGTATGTTTCTCTACAGGACGTTGTTCTATAGGAAAGTGTCTCATAGCAGGATATCCTCTAGGGGGTTGTCCCATAGGAGGTCGTCCCATAGGAGGTTGTCCTGGAGGTGGGGGAAGAGCTCGTATACTCTCAATAGCATAGTTCTGTATCTAATAAATTAAATAGTGGCGGACCAAACAACGTTCCACAAGTACCAGGGAATTGGCCTGATCTATTTTTGGGCTTCCCACTCTCAGTCCCACCTTGAACAACGTAGGAAGGAAGCTCAAGAGTCATTAATACACACTTGCATGGACTATTTGTATTCTTTGAGTTCCTCTATTAAGCCGGAACAACAGTAAGTTCCCTAGAAGGGCAAGGCAATGTATCTTTTATACTAAAACAGTAAGTTTCCCCATGCAGAGAATTTGACAGTGACTTTCTAATTTGCTTCTGCAAACTAGTATTCTAGCCATAGCGTTAGGCCATGCCTATTCGCGCCGGCGCTGCCGTCGAGGTTGAAGCCATCGCGGTCCGCGAGCTAGTCTGACGCCGTCAAGCACTATGATACACACTTGCATACATTCAGATTTCTATGTCGTCTGCAGGTGCTGATCCATTCTGTGACCGCGAGCATGCGTTTGTGACGGTATAGCGCTTATATGCCTATATGGCAACCAATCCAGCTTAATTAATTATTTTGGTCTTTGACCCCCCCGACAAGCTGCAGCAGGACCCAGGTCCACAGTAGCCAAATTTGTGTCAGCGCGGCGGATCTCACCCTCTCAAGAAGGGGTCAAGGGCTGAAGCTCTTCGGCCCAATGCCACTGTCTCCCCCACCGTGGCGCAACGGCCAAGAAGAGCTGAAGTCGTTAGCATTCAAGCAGCAGGCGATACCTTGCGGGCATCTGTAGTTTCATACGCTGTTCATGGCTGGAAGAATATGTCGATCGAAGCAGAAAAGGAAGCCTGCTAAGGTGCTTACCGCATGTCGGGTGTGGTTAGGGGCCAATCAGCGCCTTAGCGTGCAACTTATGCAGGCACACAATAAGCATATCCCCTCCATGATCTGCGGAGGAGCGCAGCAGCTGAATTCGAGCTGGACTAAGAGCTTCTGTGAATTATCGTAGCCTCGAAATGGTTGGGTGTCATATCCCTGTTGGTTGATAACCAAGAATTTGGTGTCGATTGTGTTGATTGTAGTACATGCTTAAAATGGTGTTATATACGAGATGCGACGCCGCGCATGCCTGCTGGCCAGTCCAAAGCCGAGCAGAGAGACCTGGGCCTTTTCTATCGTGCCAGAGCCAATTTTGTTCAAGTCAAAATTTTGGGAAGAGGATATGGATCACCCACCAGCGCTGGCTTGGGCAGACGGTAGTCATGACCTTACTTTGCAGTTCAAGGTTCACCTGGGTGTCTGGACCGATTGGTCTCGAGGCCGCGTCCTTGGTTCAACCTTGACCCTCACCCGCACGCAGGCAAACTTGTTGATCGCCTTTACTGCTTCTTTTGTGGTCTTTGTCGGCTCACGGTTCTGGCGTATCGCATGCCTCGTGCTTCACCAGTCATATTCCTCCGCACAACCGCGTGATGCCTTGCACCACCAACGTCAAGCTGTCCTGCGGAATTCAGGGTCATCCGATTCCGGGATTGTGAGCGAAATTTCTTCATATGTGTATCACTAAAATTTGATGCTGACCTCTGCTACATAGCTCGCGTTTCTTTCATTATTGAGCGCGTGGCGTACTTTGAGTGTGAAAGCGATCAGGCGGACAGCTCTGGGGTTGTCACTAGCTGTCTTCTGTACCGTTGCATTCACCCTCGCTGGAGGCTTTTCGTCTCAGATTCAGCTTGGAAGCGATAATCATGGTGGCTCTGTTCTCCTCAAAGGTGACAATTGCGCTGTACTGCCTGATGTCACGAGTCTAGAAGAACAAGTCGCCTGGCAGAAGACAGTGGCCAAGTTCTTCTATACTGCGAGCAACTATGTCCAACAATGCTATTCTCAGAATAGCACGGGTCTTACAGATTGCAATTATTTCGTCACGCAGAGACTTCCGGGATATATCGACACAGCAGCACCGTGTCCATTCAACAACACGATATGCCGCAACGATTCGTCCAACATAGAATTGGACACTGGTTTCATCGATAGTCACACTCACCTCGGAATCAACGCACCACCCGACGAGAGGATATTCTTCAGAAGAAAGTTGCAATGCGCACCGCTTGTGACCGAGGGCTATAATTCCCCGAATGGGAACTTTACTCGGTATAACTACGGTTATCAGTGGGTTGACAGCAGCCAGCCTGGAACGGACAAACCGTATTGGAACTATACGTACGAGGTCGAGAATGTCGAAAAGCAGTATGAAAGGTCAACTGACAGGCAAATGCTAGAACAACAATACAACATACGGTGAGCTTCCTCTCTCCAACTCTTGTTCTTGACCCTGGCCACATCCGCGAATTAACCCAGTATGTGTTCATCCATGTTCACCCACCAAGCGTTTGTGACAATTTGACATCGTCGATCGTTTCCCACACGGAGTTTCTGCCTTATCCTCGTATGTTCAACGCTGATTGATGCAGGTCATTCTTTGCTGGAACTCAAAATGCCACCATAGGTACCGACCCGGCTAGTAGCTTCCTGCCCAACAATGAGCTCGCGAGAACAGATGCCGACATTTTCGTGGTCTTCCTGTCCGGGCACGGTGTCTTCTTCACGGAGCCTTTATACGACGAGTGGTACAGAGCCACCGAATTTTTTGGCACATTCGGCTTTGGTGCGCAGAACTCTTCTATGTATCGCCCAGCTGAGTCGGCTTCTCCCCTCGGTTGCGCCACTCAATGGCAGTTCTGTCACGGCAACACATCAAACTGTGGCCCACTGGCAAGTTACTACGATGCCAAATATGGAGCCTTGGAGGCTATCGCGGCGGACGTGGAGGCGACGGACCGCCTACAGTGGCTCACCTTGTCTTTGTACATTGATGGCGCCGGAGAAGCTGCTTTGTTGCAACAATTGCAAGGCGATGCGTTGCTGTCCAAACTGAGTCTGATCGTCGGCTACCAAGGTCAACTCCCAGAAAATGAGTGGCAACTTGACGTCGGCAATTGGTTCGCCGTATATCTCAACATAATGCAGTCGAATGTTCTGGAGACTGTGTCCGGGTTCATGGTTGCAGATACAGGAATCGGTAGTGACGAACCTGACACGGATGCTGCCCGGAGAATGTGTGTGAATCAGGTATGTACTCCACCCCTTTGCGATAAGTTTCTTCCAGGAAGCCGCTGACTTTCACTCATCAGAAAATCCGCACGACGCGTTATTCATCTTTCAGCTTCTTCGGCATCATGTTCACATACATCCTCGGAGTTCTCGTGCTTGCTGCCTCATATTCACTTGAGCCGATCCTGTCTTGTCTACATCGCCACCGGAAGTACAAGCAGTATGCATATCTGGAATGGACCACAAATGAGACCCTCCAATTGCACCGACTTGCGCACGAAGAAGTCAACGGAGCAGGCGGAGAATGGTCGCGCTGTACGAACTGGGTCCCCACCACCAAGCCCGGCATTTCTCTGTCGAGCCTAGATATTAGTGACTCAGATCACCCCAGACTTCAGCAGACCACAGATGAGAAGGATTCTCTAGGCTTGAGCGCTCTGCATACATTTGCGTCTCCTAATGGCACGCTGGTTCCTAAGCACTCCGATCCGGCGCTCAGTACCTACAGCCGCCAGAAGACCTTCACTTTCAACACTATAACAAGTCTAGACGTTGGTAATTCTCCAGTCCGCCCCACTCAGCCACCAACAGTGGACAGCATTCCACCGAGTACAGGCCAGAATACACAGTCCTGGCTGCCATCCCCGCTGACTGAACCTCCATCACCTCAAGAATTGAGTCAGCCGCAGCGTACACACCAGCACGGTGTTGTTACAACTCCTGGGGGATATTCCGAGAGGCAAATTAGTTCGAGCGTGGTTGAACAATAGCGCGGCTGATGAGGGCACCTAGGTAAATTTGGACGACGTGGTTTGACTCGACTGCTTATTAGAGACAGCCAAATTGTGTTTTCTGTGTATATAGTCCTCGCAAAAACAGGCTTGGCAAACGGCAACATTCAGTAGAACAAAAAAAATGGGTATCATTTGTTCACTATCGGTTAATCGTGTAACTGATTCAACCTCAGTCTTCCTCCATCGCCGAGTCCTCAGGTTCATCTCTATCATCTCCGCCGCCGCCATCCAACTCGTCCCAGGCACCTGGCGTTTTGGTGGAAAGCTCTCCAAACTCGTCCCCGCCTTGAATCACAGGGTCCTTCTCCCCAAATCTGACCGTCGGCTGGTCCCTGTTTGTCCAACGGTTTCCACGCGGCTTCCTCCTCTCCTTAGGCATTGCGGCTCTCTCCTTCATCAGCCTCATCTGTCTCCTCCTATCCCTCAGCCTCTTCTTTTGCAGCGAGGCCTCCTCTGGGTCGTCCTCCGCATCCACGAAGTACCTTGTAGTATCCCTCGTCATAGTCGTGACTTCGTCCTTCTCGCCCCTCTTCCGCTTGATGGCCATGATGTTCTCTAGGAACCTGGCCTGCGGCTTTCTGAACCCGTGCTTGTCGAAGGCGACCGGAATTATGACGCCTGACTCCTTACGCAGCTTTCTGTACCGGTCGGGGGCCTGCCGGCGCGTTGGCTGCGCCACGTCGGTGGAATTCTTGGGTTTGAGGTCCGCAGGTGTGGTGAGAATTCGAGCCGATGAGGCGGCCATGAGGTCGACGTCGCCGGGGAGGCTGCGCAGGTAGGGCAAGCCGCGATCCGCAACCTCATCGTGCGCGCCGAAGATGAGCTCGGTGCCGATGTTGCTAGCCCAGCTACCCGAAAAAATCCTTCCCTTGTAGGATATGATCGGGCTGTCAGAGTGCAGATCAAGCACTTGGATCTCCCCGACACTTTTCAACTTCTTGCTTGGCAGGGCCTGTGTGATCTCGGTAGGCATTTCGACTGGTTTCGGTGATACTCGCGCAGGCGGCTGCATTGCGCCTCTCAGTCGAGGATCGATCATGTCTCCGGCATTTTCGTCCACCGTTTCGTTCCCGTTCGCTTCCACGATATCATTTCCTGCTCGATTTCCCTTATCGTTGTCGTTCTCGACCTCTGCGTCCTCGTCTTCTCTTGGCACGAGATCCTCGTCATCCTTGTCCTCCTCGTCCGCAAGCAAGATCGCATTGGTCTTAGTAGGACGAAGTCGCGTATTCTTGTTAGGGTCTGCGTAGACAGGGTTGAACCATTGCCTGTAGCCGCCTCGATTTTGTGAATGGAACGTATCCTTGACCTTCTCGAACATGCCCGGGTGCGACAGGTCCATAGTTACATAATATGTCTGTCCTGGGCGTCAGCTGTGGGGTGTTGTGCCCAGAAGCAAAGAAAACGTCTACCTCTACCTCGGTGGCGGAGTACTCGAATTCCCACTCGTCCTCGTCGTCGACTGGCTTGGACGACTTGGCTAGAGGAAAAGAGGCAGCGCTCTCTGGGTATGTGCCCGGCCAGTCGACCGACTGCTTAGCAGTCGGCTCATTGACTGTCCGAACCATTTTGTATTGCGAGACTCATTGGACAGTCAATTAATGGGTTACGATGCCGGTGGGCGCATTGAAATCGTGGAGCGTGGTCGTGGTGGAGGCTTACGGGAAACGGGCAAAGAATGAGTGTTTGGATCTAGCCTCGGCCTGGTTGCGCAGTGGTCGCGGAGCTTGGAGCTCGGCGTCCCTCGAAGTTTTGGCGGTGGTAAGCGGCAGAACGCCCATGACCGCGGGGCACAGGGATTCCCTTACCCCTGTAGCAACCGGCCCCTGCAGGACTGTAGATCGCACCTCCAGTGACGATAACGGCTCAGAAATTCCACATGAAAATGGGTTGAGTCTTATGAGGTTGAGTCACACTCTTTTTTCCCCGGTGGTCTTCTTTATATTTGGACACTCCTTCTCACATCAGGCATTTGTGATCATACAATTGCAAAAATGCCTACAGTTCACTTGCTAGATTACGTCGCGGGAAACGTGCGAAGTCTCGTCAACGCCATCGAGAAGGTTGGCTACGAGGTCGCATGGGTCAAGACCCCCGAAGAGGTCAAGAATGCGGATGTATGTAATACTGCTCCACGCCCAGAAAAGCTCCAATTGATGCTCACTTACTCACATAACCCCCTCAGAAACTCATCCTCCCCGGTGTGGGCCACTTTGGCCACTGCCTCTCACAGCTCTCTTCGGCGGGTTTCCTCCCCGCCATAAAAGCCCATATCGAGGCCGGCAAGCCATTCATGGGCATCTGTGTCGGTTTGCAGGCGCTGTTCTCTGGATCTTCTGAGGATCCCCAGTGCCCCGGCCTGGGCTGCATCACCTCTTCGCTCTCCCGCTTTGACGACAGTGACAAGGCTGTCCCGCACATTGGCTGGAACGATGCTGTCGTGGAGGGCGGCGTATCCCTTTACGACCTGAGGCCCGGTTCCAAGTACTACTATGTCCACAGCTACAGATGTCCGTACCAGAAAGGAGACCTAGAGGGCCAGGGATGGACTGTGGCCACAGCAGGCTATGGAAGTGAGACGTTTGTCGGTGCCGTTGCGAAGGGCAACATTCTCGCCACTCAGTTCCACCCCGAGAAGAGCGGTGTCGCAGGACTGAGGGTCCTCAGGTCTTTCCTCACTGGGGAAGGTGCGGAGTCCTTAGGAAAGGCGCAGCCCGAGTCCACAGCGTCAGTACAGTCCAATGGGGGAGCAGTTCCACAACCAGGCCTTACCAGGCGGGTAATCGCGTGTCTCGATGTACGGACAAACGATTCCGGCGATCTCGTCGTCACAAAGGGCGACCAATACGACGTGCGCGAGAAGGATGCTGACCGCGGCGTCCGCAACCTGGGCAAGCCCGTCGACATGGCCAAGAAGTACTATGAGCAGGGTGCGGACGAGGTGACCTTCCTGAACATCACGTCCTTCCGGGACCTTCCGCTCAAGGACCTGCCCATGCTGGAGATCCTGCGGCTCACGTCGCAGACGGTTTTCGTGCCCCTGACCATCGGCGGCGGGATTCGGGACACGGTTGACCCGCTCGACGGGAGGAAGGTGTCGGCGCTGGATATCGCGAGCATGTACTTCCGCAGCGGCGCCGACAAGGTGAGCATCGGGTCGGACGCCGTAACCGCTGCGGAGGAATATTACGCCGCGGGACGCAAGCTGTCTGGCACCACGGCGATCGAGCAGATCTCGCGCGCCTACGGCAACCAGGCCGTCGTGGTGTCCATCGACCCCAAGAGGGTCTACGTGGCCTCCCCCGAGGCGGCAGGCGCTCACCACACCATAAAGACCAAGTTCCCCGGCCCGAATGGCGGGGAGGAGTACTGCTACTACGCGTGCACCATCAAGGGTGGGCGCGAGACGCGGGACCTGGACGTCGTCCAGCTGGCGCAGGCGGTCGAGGCCATGGGCTGCGGTGAGCTGCTGCTGAACTGCATCGACCGCGACGGCACCAACAGCGGCTTCGATCTGGAGCTGATCCGGCAGGTCAAGGGCGCCGTCAAGATTCCCGTCATCGCCTCCTCGGGCGCCGGCAACCCGGGTCACTTCGAGGAGGTATTCGCCGAGACGACAACGGACGCGGCTCTCGGGGCGGGCATGTTCCACCGTGGCGAGTACACGGTGAGGGACGTCAAGGAGTACCTGGGTAAGAAGGGCCTCACCGCTAGGGGATTCGAAGGAGAACTTTGATGTGCTGCAGTCGACTAGTTCAAAGCATCTGAGACGGACCAGGAAGCGTGCATTTCACGTTACGCGGTCTACGAAAATTGGTATCGAGAGAAGTTAGAACCAATAGAATTGCGAGAGCATCTCACTAAAGTTTTGGTTTTGCAACCGCATCGCCTTTCTTGTTGACTGATATCTGTGGCCCCTTTTTGTTTTCATCATTTGATGGCCGAAACGGTAGGATGCTGTTACGTACTCCCATGCTCCTGATGCTGCGCTTGTAGTCCATGTTGTTGCAGTAATCGCGATGGATTTTCCTTCCACTTTGTTTCAAAGTCCTCCCTTTTTCAGAAAGCTTTTTAAAGAGTCACCCAAACGAAGACAATCGAACAATCCCATCAAGACAGGACAGACAAGGAAATCAACGCGACCCGACACTCCAAACCAAAAGATCATTCCCCGGAATCAAACGCAGATTGCCGACTAACGAGAGTGTTGAATGTCGAAGAGAAGAAAGGTGCTAGTCCATATCCTACACTTCCGTGCCCATGAACACCCACTCATTGCTCGTCACATCGATAGCTCCCGCCCATTGGTCGAGGGTCATCAGCTCGAGACCCGCCCACCGCAGGCCCTTTGTCAGCGTCTTGGCCTCGTCAGTCTCGATGGACCGGTCGATGCAGATGACCAATTGTGAGCAGCCCAAGGGCGACTCGGCCAGCTCCATCAGTGCCACGAGAGCGTCTTTCAGATCGCGGCCGACGACACCGGCGTCGAAGAAGGTGAACAGGGTCCTCTCGCCACGGGCGTAGTCCTCCGCCGTGAAGGCGCGGAAGCTAGCACCGCCCTGGTAGTCCCAGATCTCCATCCACGAGGTGACCTCGATGTTGCTGTTGGCACGACCACCGTCGCACATCATTTCGGACCCATCGCAGGGAGGCGTGAGCTGCTGGCGCTGGTCGGGATGGCCGTTGCTGGTGTACGAGCCAAAGTATCCCGAGTCAACGGAAGCAGCGCTGCTGCCAGCGGATGGGCGTCGATGGGCGTCGGCGGAGCCGATGCTGTTGTTTGCTGTGTGATCGTGTTGTTGATAAACACCCGTCAGGCCGGAGACCGCTGAGCGACCGTTCCTCTCACCGAAGAAAGCGGTCGCCATGGTCTCGCAAAAGAATCTCTCACATTCTTCCCTGATGCGAAGTGTTGCCCCCCCTCGTCGGCGACGAGACTCGCTGTTGGATGCCGTGGACTGACGCTTGGCAGGCTTGGGCGTCAGGGCGAGCTCGTTTGACGAGGTGATTGCGGCGAGGGGGGACTTGACGGCGGGGAGGGTAATCCTGAGATGGGGACCTCAGGAATACCACTCGGCCCCTGCAGCCAGGGTAGTGCAGTAGTGGAGGCCCTTGAGCGAGCCGGCGGCGTCGACGACGTAGCAGGAGGCGAGAACATTGGCCTGGCGGGCCATGTCCTCGCCGTAATTACTACTCGACTGATTGGAATTTAAAGTTTTCATGGGCGCCATTGTAATATGCCACCGTGGGGGATTTCGATTGGAAATGGGTTGGATTGTTTTGGTGGATGGGGGTTTCGCAGGGCGCGACGACGGCAAAGTGGTCGAGGTTTTGATTGATTGACTGATTGATTGACCGAGTCAAGTGGAGCTGCAGGTGGTGATTGATGGCGTTGGTTTTGAATGTCGATGGCTGTTTTTGCGCGAACAGGTGGAGACAGGCGAGCAGTAGATGGTACTTTTAGGTTGACGGATTGGTTGGCTGATGGATGAGGCTGAATCGATCGAAGTCGGCGAGGGAGACGGAGAGGTCGGGGTTGATAAAGAGGAAGCGGGAGCGAGGGTTGACTAGGAGAAAACCAGGCGAGGGGACCACAAATTTGGCAGACGTGGGTGTGGAGTCTTGGCTAGCGTCAGGCTTGCGTCTGGAAATTTCGAGTCATTCTGATCAAGTCTCCTTTGTCTGAGCAGCACCGTCGCGCCACACTGCCACTGGACCTTGGCTCACTGGGAGGCGGCTGGGCACCCAAATCCGCCCCGGCCCAGCCAGTGTGAACAGAGACGCCCCCCAAAAAGGCCCCTAAGGCAGCAAGGCCAACAACATGGCCACGCACGTTTGGCCCGCTAAAAATACGGAGGGACAGCACAAAGAGGCCCTGGCAGTGTCTGATTGACTTTCACGTGGCCACACCCGTGTGGGATTGATTGGCTGGCAGCCGGGAGGATCCCAACCTCGGTCGACTGCAGTTTCGAATTGACAGTGTCAACACATACACCACACACAGCAAGCAATACACTACACTATTTTGACACATTGTGTGTCCAAGTATGCATGTATTATGGTCTAGTCTCGGGTTCAGTCTACCAACATCACATCCTAAATAACACAAAATCGCACAAGTCAAATGAATCCCGTCCCATCATCATCTCCCAACCACAGCAGCATTCAATCTAATAGAACTCGACAGCCAACCTCTTGTTCTTCGAGTTCACAACAATTGTCCCCGACCCACCAGTAATGTACGCCTTCTTCTGTCCGACTACCTTATTCTCGTAGTCAATTGCCGCCTGGTTGGGACCTCCCATCCAGTTGCCCATGGTGCTCGCAAGGCACTCCTTGCCATCGGACCTCTTCTGCCTCGCCGCCTTGGGCGCCCCTGGCAAAATATCGTTGGTGAAGCCGATCGAGTTGTTGGTCCCGTCTGTCGACCGGATCATCGCAGGGCCGTCGTAGCCCTGCTGCAGGCTGATGTTGCCCCACGCCTTGTGGTCGTTGCTAGCAGACAGCTGGAACTCGACCCACGTCGCCGGGATCAGCTTGCCGCGTTGCACCCGGCCCTTGAACGACTCCGGGAGCTCTACGAAGGTCGACGCGCCGGGCTTCAGCTTGGTTGGCTTTTCCGGCTTGTCAAAGTTGGCGCCCGCCTCGCCGTTGCCGTTCCAGTAGTTGTTGAAGAATTGATACGTCTCTTCCTTCTTGCTCTTGTTGGTCAGCTGGATGCCCGGCTTGGCTGGGGCCGCCACTGCCCTGGACATTATGTTCAACTGAATATGGGGGAATGCCTCTGCCTGTGAAGCTGCGGGCTCGGCTGTGGCCGGATCGGCAGCGGCATTTTCAGTAGCAACGGGCTCTTTAGCAGCAGGTTCCTCAGCAGCAGGTTCCTCAGTAGTAGGTTCCTCGGTCGCCGGCTCAGGAGCTGTCTCTACAGATGCCATCATGACAGAGGCCTGATTCGCGGGTCTGTCTTGTCTCAGTAAAAATGAAAAAGGTCTATTATGGATCACCCCGCAGGATGTAAAATGCAGAAACTACCTACTTGGCACAGTAAATCTTTCCCACAGAAGTCAGGTTCCCGTTGTTGGCCAACTTGTTCACAACTGCCACACCACCCATGCTGTTGTTGTGGGTGGCAGACCCAAACCAAGCATACCTCTCGACAAACGCCTTCCCGTCGAGGTACTTGAGAGCCTCACGCTCGAACTTCTCAACATCCTGCTGGCTCGGAACCTTGCCGCCAAAGGTCGTGCACGCTAACTCGTTCAGCCAAACTGGCTTGTTAAAGGTTTTGTGGATGTCCTCAACGAACGACTTCAGGTTGTTGACGTCCAGCCCGTACCAGTGAACCACAATGAAGTCGACCTGTGCGTCCCCACCGAGCTGCTTGAGGAAGTCCTGCAGCCACTTCTTGCCTGCTGGGGAGTTGGTCATGGCTGGCGAGCCCAGCTTGAAGCCGTACTTCTTCTTGGCTGGCAGGACATGCTGCTTCCACAGCTGCACGGCCTGGCCGACAGACATGTTTGCCTGTCCGGGGTGGTCCGGCTCATTGAAGCCGATGAAGTGGCTGACCTTTCCGAGACCGCCCAAAAACTAAGAAAATATTAGCTTTGATGAGTTCTATGGAGGCGGATAGGTGGAAAAGGGGCATAATTACCTGGTCAATCTTGCCAGCTTCGGCAGCCGTGCGGACTTGGGGAACATAGGTGAGCCCAGCGGGGAAGCCTTGGGGCTTCCACATCTCCCAGTTGAAAAGCCATGTGAGAGTGTGGTCCTTGACGGCCGCGTCGTAGGGCTTGAACGCGCCAGCTTCGTTATCATAGGGCCAACCGAGACCACGCTTGGAGGGTGCCATTGTAGTTGATTAAAATGTAGAAGGGCTGAAAAAGTGTGGGTAAGTTGATGTTGAGGTTGGTAAGAGATTTTCCAAATGTTGGTTATTGATGTGATGTCTGAATCTGTGTCTCGAGCTGTTCGATAACAAGGAGGAGCTATCTTTTATACTCATGGATCTCGCCCCTCACAAACCACAGTCTCAGGGCTGGACATTCATAAACTGTCCAATTCAAACATATTGTAACCATCAGCATCATAGGCCAGCCCATGTGATAATCCTTCGCAATGAGATGGCTGCCTCATTGCGGCAAAAGCGCAGACTCTTTGAGCGGTCTACCCTGAGAGTAGAAGTGCTCATTGCTGATCCTTCGCGCACAAAGAGGCTCAGGCAAGCCTTCCTGTCATGAGGTCTCAAATTGGCTGGGTCCAGTGGCCATCTCACGGTTCCGTGGCTATGACTGGTCAGCTGGCGGAACATGACAAGGCTGGTGTATAGGGCTGGGTCTGATGTAAGCTAGATAGCTGCACAATATATTCTGACACCGAGGTGGCCGCTGTACACCGAATAAGCAAATAGGCGTCAGACGCTACGCGTGCCGCCTTCCGTGATCCTGCTGTCATGTAAGCCGCCCCTAACCTACCTCGGTACTTCAGTACTATTGCATTCTCCTAGTCAGGGCAAGGGCTTATACTTTTGCTGAGTAAACTGGGGGCTGCTAGATTCGTGGCCGCTGCGGCACAGGTGTATAGGCGTATTGTCTGAGGATGTGAAGCACAAAATTCCTTCTGCCACAGTCTGCGGCAAAAGGATTGACAATGTGACTATGTTTGCGCCTCGTGATCCTCAGTTACTGAGGTAAGCTCACTCAACATCTTGTAGTCCTCGGTGTAGGCCAGACCAGAGGCTGAGCCGGAGGCAATAATGAAAGGTGGACATGCATATTATTTGGCCTGGAAGAAAACGATATAAATAGTAGAACCCCCATCAGTCTGTAAAAAGGGAGATCACTCTAGACCATTCCAACAGTTTCAATAGCTCTATATCACCTGCTTCAAACTTCTGTATCAAGAATCACTTTGATTTAGCCACTGTTTCATATATATTCCACTGAGTTTAACGTCAACCATGCCGACTATCACCGTTAAGAATAACTCTTCTCACTCCCAGACCTTCCTGGTCCATGGCTTCCAAGGCGGTAACAACCCGGGGACCATCAATGTCAAGGGCAACGGCGGCACCGCGGACGTTAAGAGCCCAGACAAGAAGCAGGTCTCCGGTGCCATCATCGCCACCCATGGCGGCCACGAGGGCGAGCAGGCCGAGGTCACCTTCAACGGCTTCCCGGAGGGCAAGAACCAATACTACGACATCAGCTACATCGTCGGAGGCGGCGGCAACCTGACGATCGAGCAAAAGGGCGCACCCAACACGCGCAAGGGCGACGCCACCTTCATGCAGGACTGCAACGCGGCGTGGCAGAAGCTGTCCGCCGACAAGAAGAAGTCTCTGCAGCGCTTCGTGCATCTTGACTCCAAGGGCAAGGTCTCACGCATTGATGCACCCAAGAACGACCGAGGGCTTGAGGACTGGGTGAGGACCTTTGCTCACGGGGTTTACGTTGGAGTTGGGGCTTGGAAGGACGACAAGGGAAACGAGGAGGACAACAAGCAGAGCAGTGCGACTCCTGGGGGCAATAAGGACTTGCTGGTTGTTTTCACTGACAACAATGATAACTGAACATTGTCGATGGGCTTTGGGTATCCTTTATTCCTCATGGTAATTGTTAGCTGGAGGCATGAGATACTGTCCTGAATAAGCTCTGCACTTGCAAACTATTTGATAACTTACTTGTCACATAAGAGCGTGCTACAGAACTTTTTTTGGTGACTTTGATGGCAATATATATGAACAGATTAGTGTTGATACTTCTTCATACACTGGAGAGCACAGAACACAATTGAATCAGGAACTGCAAAATCAACTTGTAATCATAAAAAACTGAAAATGGGGCTGGCGTTTATGGATTTAGCAGCTGATTACAGCTACTGCAAAACGAAATCACTCCCAACTCAGTCTTAACCATCCAGAATCTTTCATAAACGCCACGTTTCAAAGACCAAACAGCTGTATAGCCGTATAGAAACTAGACATTGCCACCTAAAAGATTTTCACAAGGCTAAGACCACGTACCTACAGACTTATCATATTCAACCACTGCTATCAACATTGTATGTTTTTTTTTTTAAAAAAAAACGCTGGGTGTTGAGCGTTTACGACTGTATAAAGGCACTGCGTATGGCTCAGGCTATATACGGAATAGAAACGGAATAAGCTAAAGAATTTTCACCTAAAGGTGTTAGTGTCTGCGAGAATGGTATCCGCCAGAGCATTGTCCACCAGACCTAGAACCATGTCCACGATTTCCTGAGCCGACCAGTAGGTGCCTCTGCCATCTTCTTGTGTCTGGAACCTGGCCCCTTCCAGTGCCCGATCGGAAAGCATGTTGGTCCATTGTGTAAGGGGCCTAGAGCCCCTTAACAAGATTCAGCGGGTCGTCTACAAACAATCCTGGTATGACTGCAGATGTTGCTAATTTAGCAACCGGCGGTCCAAGCCGTCTTCGTAAGAGTAACCGGGTTCAGTGCCAAAAAGATGTCGTTCCCAAATAGTGTCTTGTAATGTGGGCTGTCCCACTCACCCACAGCGTCCATCCATGCTATTGGTCGAAATCCTTTCTATCTGGTCTGAATTGTCTCGCAAACCCACCTTGGGATACCATCATGTGAACTCATTGAGTGCTTGAAGTTGTTGAATGGTTAGCCACATGTGTGCAAGAGGTTGATCTGCCCTCAGTCTGCAGGCCTGGTACCTGTTGGACAGACCGAGCCATACTCACATATACTAGTAGTCTTGAAAACCGACCACTATATGGTCGTCAGGGAATTCATCCTCGCTAGGGACCGTAAAAGAAGAGAATTCGAAGCGAGTCAACATATTCACTGACAGGATGTGGATGAGAGTTCCCACAGTGGGAGGGGAAGTCATGTAGAGCTCGACACAGTATGTGCAAGAATTGGGAGGCCATTGGTAGCCCTTGAAGCCCAGAACGACCTCTGAAAACATGTTTTCCGCGAGTGAAACCGGTCTGTTGGTGTCCTCCCTGACCTGAAGCGTGAAGCCGAGCCAGGGAGACCTGCTGCTGTCCACGAGATCAAATTTTAGGAGACAGTGATTGGTAACTATGCTTCCATGCTCGTTTTACTCACGAAAGCAAAGCCAGGCGCCTGAAATTCGAAAATCTGCAGAATCGAATGCATTGCTTGTTGACTCGCTCCCACAATACTCAAGACCTGTCAGAATGACCTCTTGGCCTCCAGCCGATGAGGCGGTGACAAAGTCAATGCAGCTCATTTTGTCGCTTTTCGGCATTGTACCCTGAATTCGAACAGTGTGCTTGTCGTGTTGTGCTGGAGTTGACTAACTGTAATTAGAGGTGGTGCTGTTGCGTTTGTGCCAGAAGAGCCCAAGGCTCCCATGCTTTTTGAAAGTCGCTTTTATGAGAGAGACTGCTGAGGCTGGTTCCTTTCAAACACTGTTTTAGCTGCTCAGTCTTGATGACAAAGGTAGGTCATCAGCTGCTCTTTGACCCAGGATGGAGTGGATTTATATATTAGGAAAGAAGTGGTTGAGTCACTGCCTCTGGTACGGCTCAGTCCTCCTCCTTTGCCATTGAAAGAGTGCCTGTGCTCTTAATGCTGTTGATGAGGGACCTTAAGCTAGACAACAGCTGTTGTGACTAACAAAAAGCTAGATTATTTGCAATCTCAAAGAGAATTTGACTTTCATCTCAACGTTACATATGTATTGCACGTGCAAGTCACCAGTGACCGCCCATAGAAGCCGACACAATCTTGGAAAAGTTCAAGGTGACAGAAGAGGGAACAAGAGCCCTAGAAACTTTTTCTTGCACATTTATGTTTTTCTAGGTTCTACAATTAAAAAAAGGGGGGGAATACATTCAACCAGGTCTATTGCCACATGTGGTTTTGCTGATGTTCTTTGTGGATGTGGTATACTGACCCGCAGGTAGTTACATTCACCAATCCATTTTGAGGCGCACCAAGGTCTCACGGAGTTTAATAATAGCATAATCAATGCCTTAAGACGACCAAAGTGGTTTGTGTTTCTGTAATTGGGGATGAAGTGCCATCAGCTTTTGTTCTTGACTAGTTACAAACTAGATTGCTCACTGCCCAACCCTACACAGCCCATGTCGATTCGTCACTGATCAGATTTACCGGAGACTGGTACTTTCAGTTTGATGTGTTTAGTATCGTTCAACTTTGTGGAAGTGGTTGGCGAACAAGTCACAAAACTCAACCTATTCAAATACCCCGAGGACGCAGCTGTAAATCGTGAGAGTCGGATGAGTGCCAATATATCGAAAGCCATAGCGGCAAACTCACTACACCACTCATGACGGCTAAAAGAGTGAGGAGCTGATAATTATGCTTCGCTTGTGACGGTCTTACAGTAATGATCAAAATTCCTGATCAAGACACTCGGCAACATTGAAGGTTTCGATATTCAACAAGAGGGGAGTCACTTGCGGTGTGACGTGGGGGGGGGTGTCGACAGAAACCCTAACCCGTCTTCGCTTAGTCCCACACGAGGGTAATACGGACCTGCCGTTGGTGGAGGATCACCAGGTCTTTGACTGCAGGTGTCCTGGGCAGTGTACCCACCCAAAGAGACCTCCATGCTTCATGATGTGTTCAGTTCAAAATCTTTCTGTGCATTGTACGCCTCGTTTGGTTCTCACGCGCAGTTCACTTATACCTGGGCTTCGTGGGGCATAAACAGTGAACCCAACTTGCTGTAGCACCTTCCGACATTACATTAGACCAGGCGGACCCTCAGCAAGTCACAGCCATCACGGGCGTCCCAGCACCACGTTGCAGAGTGCCGCCTCAAATGATTCCGAGATATTCTCTGCTCTGATTAACGACCTTTCTGCTTCAGTGGACCAGCCCAGCGAGCCGGAACGACTTCAGCTTGGTTGGATCTGGTACCGGTGCACCCAACGAGTTTCCACACCAATTTGTGTGCCATCCACACATGGTGGTACATACATCTGCTCCTGAAATCTCTTACCATTCACATGATGTCACAATATACGGTGGGAGTCGCCTCGCCTCGCCATACCTACAGAGCGCTCGACGACGTGCCGGTACGACCCGCAACGGACGAGTCGTTTGCAAGAGCGGGATTCTCGGCAAATGGGACTGACTCTGATCAATCACAAGCTTCAGGTCAGTTGAACAGATCATGCTCGCCAACTCCTTCCGAAATTGATGCCTTGGAGGAGTCGTTTTGCGACCTTGGAATCGAGCCCAGTCAAGCCGAAATGGACTCCTCGCAGCGCAGTGCCAGTGACATACAGACTAGCACTACCATGACATCAATGTCTTCGAGAACATGCTCTGCTGTTCTCGATCACCCAGACTTATTACGACCTCTGTCAGATTTGACACTCGACCTAGGGGGCAATAGAGGCACATCACTAGGGGATCGCCTCCGCCTGGTCTGGCGTAGGTGAATCGTATCGATCTCCGCTCATGCCTTGTGCTGATCTACTCAGCAGCCGACGTACCTCAGAAAGTTTCCAGTGCACCAATTGTCGTTGTCTGGGAGGTGACTCGAGTCGCCCTGCACTGTGGTGTTGATGTGGCCTCTCTCGACTTGCAGTACCACGAGCGTCTAACGGATTTGGATGTCTTGTGGCGCACGCTCAGAAACCATCCTTCTTTCAAAGGAAAGAATTTCCCGGTAAAATCAGACCCCATAGCTTGGCGCGACGGACTCTACAACAACTTCGAGTGCGAGGGCGACGCTCTCGTGATGCTGACGGCCACGATGCACCCCTCGGTGTCAAGGCAGGGGCCTGCGATGCAGTTGGAGCTACATCCACTCAAGATCGAACAGGGCTCCCGACTACTTCGTCAGTTCGGTTCGGACAGATTTCTAGAGGTCCGGATCCCCTCCATTGGCACCTGGTTGGCCGGCGAGGAGGGAGCAGGGGCTCTGATTGCCCGCTGGCTTGCGAACGAGTCTCATCCATTTATGGACCGCCACTGGTCAGCTTTCTTTGTAAGAGAAAGAAGCGAGAAATCTGAAATTAAGGACGTCAAGCACGGCCAAGCTCCCAGAGTCATTTTCAATGAAAGGGTTCTGTTTTTTGCAGAGAGCGGACGAGGTTTGCATGAATATAGGCAAACAATATCAACTCTACCAAAGACCATGAGTCCCCAAGGCCGCCCGGCTTGTTCGCGAGAAGACATGCTCAATTGGCTCCTGAACTTTGGCGAAAATCTCGACGAGTCATACCTCAAGCTGTTCTCTCGCATCACGCTTGGTTAGTGTCATATTTCGTTTGCCATGGTGCTCTACTAACAGCCCAACCTCAGGTTTGAGCAGGACGAGTCCTACAGTGGTATTAGAAGAATCACAGATACGTGAAAAATCCCAGGACGTCCTTTCTCCGCTTGGTGAAGTAATGAATGATGGTGTTGGAAGGATCTCGCCAAGTCTAATGAGGAAGATGCGGGACATTCTTGGCTTGCAATCCATCCCGTCTGCGATCCAGGGCCGTTTGGGCAGTGGAAAGGGAATGTGGATGACCGACACCACAGACCTGGGCCGCGGGGACTGGATTGAGACGTACCCGAAACAGAGAAAATGGAATTGCGACAGGTCTGAACAGGCTCATAGGACTTTGGAGATACGCTCGTACTCCTTGGGTCTAGTTTCCGCCAGCCTCAACAAGCAGTTTCTGCCAATATTGGAAGATAGAGCCAAGGATGTCGCTGCGCTGCGCCAGACTTTTGTCAATAATCTGACTACTAGATCGTCAGAGGAGACTAAGTCCTTGAAGGAAGCCCTCCAACATCCGGAGCTCTTCAGAAAATGGGTTCGAGGGCTCAATCCACGCGATTCGTTCCGCATTTCGCCGCAGGGAATGCCTTTCCTAGCGAGCCTTCCCGAAAGCAAAGAAGACATCCTGAGCTTCCTGGTCGATGGGGGGTTCGAGCCTATGCGACTCAAGTTCCTACAAGACATTATCTTCCAAGCGCAAAAACGCAGGTGCGATGACCTGAGAGACGAGCTTCATATCAAGATCCCAAAGTCGACGTACGCCTACATGCTTGTCGATTTCCAAGGAGTCCTCGAGCCAGACGAAGTCCATCTTTGCTTTTCTTCAAAATTCGAAGATGGCACAGATGAGCTGTCGGACCTTGACAACATGGATGTCCTCGTCGGTCGGTGTCCCGCCCACCTCCCCAGCGACATCCAAAAAGTGAGAGCAGTCTTCAAGCCAGAGCTGCGACATATTCGTGACGTGATCGTCTTCTCGTCCAAGGGCGATATACCTTTGGCTGCAAAGCTCTCGGGCGGTGATTATGACGGCGACAAGGCCTGGGTGTGCTGGCTTCCGGAGCTCGTGGAGAACTTCAAGAACTCGGATGTGCCAGAAAAGCCAGATTTCTCGCCGTATATAGATAAAGATAGTGACACTTTGGGCGACTTGCGAGAACTCTATGGGGAGACTGGATACACTGACGCGATGGTGGCGAAAGCAATTTGGTTCAATCTCATGCCCAAGTTCCTCGGCCCTTGCACCTCCTTCAAAGAGAAGCTGGCTTATCACCTTAACAGCCTGAGTGACGAGCGTGTCGTCAAGCTCAGCTGGCTTTTGAGTGAGCTCGCCGACCAGCCCAAACAGGGGATCCTATTCGGGCGGGACGAATGGAAGCGCTTCCGAGACGATGTCGTGGGGACAAGGCGACACCTGCCAACACCGCTCTACAAAGCTAGCAACGGGTCCCGGTCCATGGGCCCTGACGCGCAGCATATCATTGACTTTCTTTCCTACACGGCTAAAAGGGTCATCGATGCCGCACTGGAAGACTTGCACAAATTTATGTTACAGAGCAACGCCAGCACGACCGACGAGGACATTACGGGCTACTGGAACCACTTTGCAGAGATATGCGAGCAGCAGGATCCCGAGTGGTCTGCCGCTCTGCGCCAGAACCTGAGGTCTGACCTGGAGGCATGTCGAAGGGAATGGGGCAGGTTGGTGACCCTGAGCGACTACCGGGCGTCGGTCGGGCAGGTTTACAGAGCGTGGGTCGACATCAAGCCACGGGTCCCACCACAGGTAGCCGGAGGCTCCGACGCAGCGTGGTTTCTGCTCCCAGACGGCCTCGTCCACCCGGAGCTCAGCCAGTGGGAGCTTGTGAAGGCGAGCTTCGCCTTCAAGCTCTACTCGGGCAAGGGCCGCTTCGTGTGGCAGATGGCAGGCCGGCAGCTACAAGCCATCAAAGCGCTGTCCACCAGGTCTAGTGGCTTTGGAAACGCGCCGGTCGTGGTCGTGGCGAACATGTATGTGGCATTGAAGCCGGACAATACATATATCAAGCGGCTCATGGCTTCCGAGGAGGAGGAGGAGGAGGAGGAGGGCATGTGCAGCAGCGAAACGGAACAAAGACAATGTTCGTCCTACCCGCTATTTCCAACAAACATCAGGTATGGAGGGGCTCCCGGCTCGTCAGGGGAAGATTAACGACGTGTCCATCGGCCTATGTTCCTAGAAGTCATGCCCTGATCAGGGGTATTTCGCGGAAGCAACTGGGATCATGTATGTAAGTAAGTGACATGGCGGTTGGGCGCACAAGGTGGAGCCAACGCCCGGAGCTCCGGCTCCGGATTTGCGCAACGTCTATCCCTCTGGCCGGCCGCGGTTTGCTCGGCGTTGTGGAACCAGTCTGTCGTCGGTGGTGCCGAACGTGCGACGGGCTGATGGGCTGGGGTTTACAGGGCAGTCAGACCTGAAATGCATGCTTCAACGGTTCCTTGGCTGGCTGCCCAGCTGCCCAGCTGCCCAGCAGCCCAGACATTGAGTCTCGTGTCGGTTTTAGTCACATCATATCAGGCGGGTTGGTCTGGGTCAGCATGGCGCCATCCCGCCGTCACTGTCGGGAATCACATGGCACGGCGGCGGTTATCAGCTTGCCGCGATAAGCAGGGGGTGGTCGGTGGGGGTGGGTCTGTTGTCACTCCAGTCCAAATTCCCGTTGCCTATCGAACAACAAAACATCAATACTCGAGCATGTGCTCTAGTGTACCGCTGCATTGAATATTTATTTTTTTTCTCTCTATTTGTGTCGTACTGTGATAGGCCTGCAGCGAGCTACAGTGGCATGTTGGGTGCAGAGAAGGGACAGGGTTGAGGGCAGACGCAGACCCGGCCACTGTGGGGCTCTGCTAAGCTTTCGGTAGTGGTTGCATCCAGCCCCTCATTCCTCATTGTGCGCCCGGTCCGTGACTTCATCACCACCCACGCTCTGCCGTGCGAAGCGCCTGTCCTATGACCAGCCGCCCTCTGCTCCTCTGCACTGACTTCCGAACTCGCCCATGTCCACTGCAATCTGTAAAGCAAACCACTCTGAACTCTCCATCCTGCCATGAACAAACCATCGCCGGTCGACTTTTCGACTCCAGACCGATCCAGTGTCGTATGTTCTGAGTCGAGCCTCCTCCCTTCGGCCCCAGAATAGGCACATCCTCGGAAGAACAGCCCACTTCAAAATAAGGGACGAAGCAAGCGCAGCCCCCACAATGAACGTCTTCCGCAGCAGTAACAACAACAACAACAACAGCAGCAGCAGCAGCAGCAGCAGCACTCAGGGCGCCAAGGGCGACACGGGCCCTCTGTTTGCAACCTACCTGCTCCCAAGCCTCAAGATCCCCTTCTTCCGCCGCCGTCAGAGCTCCGCCACCGTCTCCGACACGGCGGCCAGCAATGATGTGCCCTCGCTGAGCAGCTCGCCCACCTCGGCAAACTCCATGGACGGCCTCCCCTACTCCCCCACCACCAACATCCCCGCTGTCGAGACCTACTCCTGGAACCTCGACGACGACAAGCCCTTGTCCCAGCCCCCCCACCAGCCGCCCCGCACCCGCCGTAACTCAGACCGCGGCCGCCTGTCCCGCACCCTCCCGGACGTCCTGCGCTGCACCACCTGCGGCACAGACGTCGCCTACGGCCTGCAGGTCGTCTCCAAGGGCTTCACCGGCCGCCACGGCCGCGCCCTGCTCGTCTCGGCCCCCCTGCCCTCCTCGACCCCGTCCTGCCCCGGTCCGCCCCTCACCGGCTTTTCCTCCTCCTCCTCCTCCTCCTCCCCCAACCCCGCGCCCGCCCCGAACCCCAGCTCGTACAGCTCGCTCGCCCGGGACGGCGCGAACCTCGTCAACGTCTCTGTTGGCTCCCCCGAGAAGCGCAGCCTCGTCACCGGCATCCACGTCGTCGCCGACATCACGTGTGCGACGTGCGGCGTTAAGATCGGCTGGAAGTACGTCGACGCACGGGAGCAGGCGCAGAAGTACAAGGTTGGCAAGTTCATACTCGAGACCGAGAGGGTGTCGCTGCACCGCACATGGGAGGACGTTGAGCAGGGTGGTGCTGGTGCTGGTGCTGCCAGGCCGGCTGCTCCCCATTTTTACTCGTCTTCCGCACCGGCTGAGTCTTTTGGCAACCATGGGGGCAGGAGGGCGTCCGGGCTTGGTGGTGCCAGGCGCAAGGTGAGCTGTAGTTCGGAGGAGGCCGCTGGTCTGGCTGATGGTGTTAGCCTCGATGAGGAGATGGACGAGGACGGTAGTCCGGCGCAGAGCGACGCCGAGGTCATGTTTGACTCGGAGGACGAGGACGAGTGCGAGGACATCTTTGCAGGTACCTGGGATGCCGCTACGGTTGCGCGCCGGAGGGGATCCAGGGTCAGTAGTGGATATACCAACGCTGCTAGGAAGGGCGGTGGCCGTCGCTAGTTGGGGATGGGCTTCATTGCGTCTGACCAGGAGAGCAGAGCCATCTGCATTTTACGCATTCCCGAGGTTTGTTTACTACTAATTTTTAGAAGTGGCTATGACGGGACATCACGGGGCGTTTTGGTTTGATTTCTATACCATGATACCAGCATAATACCACAGGGAGGGGGGATTCGCCATTTTCCTGTCGGCATCGCCGGACAGAGACGCGCTCCCAATAATCAGATTGCTTTAAATGAATCGCGTTTTCTCTAGCTTGCCCTTCCATTAATTCATCTGTGCAATGAACTCTTTGGATCTCAGCCGTCACAGTCCAATGCTTGGGCTTGGAGTCCGAGATGGCGGCCTTGGAGAGAATATCGGCTTACAGAAATAGATTGGAAACTGGCCGTAAAACGCATTGCCTAGCAAAATTTGTTGTACGCATCTAATAAAGGAATTGTCTTTTGTCCATACAAAACACTCCCTGGTGTTCCGGCTTGGTAGAGACACTTGAAGAAAGTAAATAATCCATGCTTCTACGGAGCTATGCTAGTAAGTGGTCTCCGCACTTGGAGATGCACTCTGGAACATTCACTCTTTCTCTTCTTTGTGTAAGACTACTGGTTGCCTGATAGGCAACAGTGCATATGGCTCTATAATTAGAGCTATTCCTCTCTCTGAGAGCGAATTAGGAGTCTAGACAGCGCAGAAGCAATTAATCGCTCAAAGACACAGCCGTAGATGACGCACAATTTCATGACGGTAAGTTTTAGATACGATTGCCCAACGTCTGGATTACGGCAAAACTCCCAGGATTTTAACTTCTGTCCGAGTCTTTGACCGCTCGCTAAAACTGAATAGGCTCGACTGATCTCCGGAATCGTGCCATCTATTCGATCTTGTCTCCTTACCGCCGATTGCCTCTTTAGAACAAACTTCTCAAGTGCCCATTAAAATTAGCAACTCCATAGACCTCATACTTGAACGACTTTCTCACAACACTATTAGTTAGCCTACCATCTTGTGGTACATGTTCCCATGCTCTTTCTGACGCCCTGGCATACATGTTACGTTGCCCCTAAACTTGAATAAAAGCGCATTTAGTTTTGCCTTTTTCCCCACTTCTCGGTCCTTCGCGCGGACCAAAGCGCCGCGAGAATGCCCGTTTTGTGGACGAAGCCGCTTTGGATCGTGAGCTTCAGAACATTACTCCATACGATGCTCTCTGGCAGCTCCCCTAGCACGGGTCTCATCATCAGCCGTGGGCCGGTATAGGCGCACTTTCCATGCTCGATTTCTAAGTGCTGATCATACGGAACACTTTGGTTCTTCATAAGGCGTATGACACATGTCTACAGCCCCTTTGTTTGCGTGCCGTTTTCGAGCGACCGTGCAGTTTCGTCAATGTCGAAGGAAAGGATTATTACATACACCAGTGCATTTGTTTCATTTCGAACTAGAGACGTGTTTCACGCCCCGTGATAAACTTGAATGTTGATAAATACTAACTCGCACAGTGAAAATTATGCATCTGTGGCGGTGCGAATTTTGGAGTGCACAACCTCGATAGCCCACACTACCGGGCAACGCTCGTTTCAATAAAAGGCTGAAGCTTTACGTATTAAACTATCTAGGTACCCGAATAGAGCAGTGATCGTATCATCTCACTCAGATATTTCTGCTACTGGCGCAGCAGCGAAACGACGACCAACAGTTGGAAACCGACTCTGAAGCCCATTACAGCTCCTCGGCGTGTTCACTCTCGATCGTCTTGTCTTTTGCATCGGAAGGCCGGGCAGTATTTTCCTTGTACGACAATCCCTGTCTATCACCCTCGTAGCCACTGATCGACAATAGAGTTAGCATAAGATCGGGAAGGGGTAAAGACGAGTAAGACGTACAAGAGAAGATCCATCTGGTCGATGGAGACACCCTTGGTTTCTGGTAGGAAAAAGAAGGCCCATGCCACGGCGATCAGCAACCAAGTCCCAAAGAAGAACCAAGTACCATAGCCCATAGACGTGAAGATGTAGGGTAGTGATTTCGTGATGATGAATTGGGTGAGCCTGAAGACAATGAAGTTAGACGACTATAACGATGTTAGGGCTAAAGCAATGTACTGACCAATTGCAGCAAGCAGTCCAGGTTCCAGTGATTGTACGTAGTGCGCCAGGGAATATCTCAGCCGACACAATCCATGGGATACCGTTGAGTCCGAAAGACCAGCTGTGTAGTACAAAGTTAGCATTGAGAAAGTATGAAACCATACAAGAATGAGAGGTGCGGTACTTACAACACGGAGTAGATCATGATAAGTGCTGTCGCGGCTTGACCACCGGCGGCCGTGGACGGGGACAGGTCCTTGCCGGCCTTGATGATATCTGCTGGATGGCCGATTTTGACGTATGCGCCAATATACCACAGGCACAGAGAGCAGCCGAGAGACGAGATGATCGTAGGGCCGCGGCGACCCCACATATCAATGAGGAAGATGTAGAAGATAATAGACGCGATCGCTAGAAGCGTTCATCAGTGACCCGAGCCTAAAATCAAGTCGGGGTGGCGAGTTTCATACCTTTTACCAGGCCATAGATACCGGTGTACAACGTGACGTCTGTGATCCCCAGAGAGCCAAACAAGGTTGGTGAATAGTAGTTGATAGCTTCAGGAAACGGAACAGGTTAGTCAACTTAGAACGACAGGCTTGGTACCAGGAAGACTGAGTAGCGTGAAAAGTCCATACCTCCAGCTCCACCAAAGTTCTGCAGAGCAAAGCCACAGAAAATGAGCAGAACACGGTTCCGCATGCCCTTACGGCTCAGTTCGCTCAGCGCTCCACGGAAGAATGACCATGCACCGGTTCCGTACTTGCCAGCGACAGCAGCCTCCTCGGCAAGTCTGTCCCGCATCATTTGCACCTCTTCTTGGATATCTGATCACGATTTAGCAAGGCTCGGTTGCAGGTGCGGCGAAGAATCAGACGTACACTGATGCTCGGGGGCGAGCTGACGGAGGTACTGCAGGTTCTTAAAGACCTGCTCCTCCTTATCATTCCGCATGAGCCACAGGGGACTCTCGTGGAGGAACAGGCCGCCACCCAACAAGAGGCCGGCGGGTATCAGCTGCACGGCCATGGGAATCCGCCAGCTTACTGCGCTCGAAGAGTCCATGTTCTTGGTAATCCCGTAGTTGATCCAGAACCCAAGGACAGACCCGACTTGGTAGACAATCTCGAACAGTCCGGTGAGGATACCACGAATAGACGGGACAGACAACTCTGCGATATAACTAGGAACCGTGGCGGTGATGATACCACACCCAAGCCCGGTGAGAACGCGACCGGCGTCTACTGTCTATCAGCGTCCAATCTCTGGTGAGGGGGAGAAGAATGGTGGAAGCCCCTGTCGAGAGTGGTCTTGGAACGCTCACCACCGATGTGCTAAGGTAAGTAGAAGGGGTCACAAACTCACAAATATATGACAGTTGGCTGGTGGCGGCAGTCATCAGAATGGCGCCAACAACAAAGATGACAGAACTGCATTCCAGCGCCCATTTCCGTCCCACGCGCTCCGTGATCAGGAAACAGAATATGGCTCCAAAGAAGGCTCCAGCCTGGAATGCCGAAGTGATGTTGCTTGAGATGCTGTTCGCCACATCATCTGTGATGTTGAAGTCTCTCTTGAAACTGTCCCTCGCGATTGTCGTTCCGATAAAGGCCGAGTCGTAACCAAACCTGTCGTTTTTTGAGTGTGAGAAAAATTTCTAAAAAGGGAGACTGCAACTGGGTGTTGACATACAACAGTGAACCGAACGAAATAACTGCTGCTTCGAGATACAACCGCCAATTGTACACCTCCTTGGGCGTTGGCCGATCCTCGACTGCGCGAAAGCCTCCCATGACTAGTTGCTTGTAGGGTTGGAACTCTGGGTTTCGGGGCCTCCTCTGGGTCTTGCGATCTCCGTACGACGACAAGGGTCCGGAAAGCAGGAGCGTCGAAGAGACGGAGGGCCCAAAGCTTTTAGTATCACCAATTGCGAGTGCCCCACGCTCGGGTCCAGTCCCGGCGGACTGGGAGACGTTGTGGCTAGAAGCCAGGGGGTTTTAGTCACGTTCAAGGGACAGAACTCGTTACGAAGCCTTCCAGATTCTCAGTCGAGATGCAACCCTTGCTTGCAGGGTACAGATGGGCTCGCAAACTAGATTTCCTTGGCCGTCCACGACCCGGCATCCATGCAATCCCATTCAAGCCTCGTCATATTTGCTACTAGCTGGCCCTCAACCCCTCGACTCCACGCTCTGTCGCAGAAACAGGCGTCTACCGAAGTGGATATTTCGGGTGGCTTGACTCTGGGGTCCGGGGACGATTGCCATCATCCCATGGGGAACGCCGGGCATGCTTGAAGCTGGGGACGCCCGGCCCACATCTTCCTCCTGCCTTGCAAAAGCCGAGCCGACATGCGAGCCGACGCGAGCAGCAAGCATGATTGGCCGGCAGCAAAGACACTGACCCTCCTCACTCACGATTTGAACAACGTCAATCAAGGGGTTGCCTGCCTCTCGCGAGTGACGCGCATTTCCATTGATCATCAAGCCAATATGCCTGGTCTCTGCGATGAGAAGGGCTGTCGAAGATCTAGAACGCGGCTCTGGGCCATCAAAAACTCCCGTCCTCGTCGGGCTTTCCGCCTCATCATGCGTCGTCCCGACGGATGTGGGACTGTGGAGACGCAGGGCGAGGGCTTCCTCGACACCACCTGGATCGACTGAAGTTTCCGCGAGTGATTCCCGCACATGACCCGTAAAATACGGTCTTGTAGCACGATGTTAGTCGGATGGCGAAGTCGTGAGTCGGCTGTGGGCCTGATGCAGGGACGCCTGATGCTCCTCAGCGTCTGAAGTCAAAGGTTACTAGATTTATTCAAAACGCTCCGAGTACGCCAGTCTTCCCACGGCTCTGTATCCAGCTTTCGAAAACACTTGCCTCTGTGACTTCGTCCCTGCTTCAGTGCCATATCGTATCCATAACCTTCCTAGAACATGGGTTCAACAACTACACGATCATTCCCCCCTGGAATCCATGCCCCAAGTCTGACATGGTTCAAGAATGATGCCAATCAGGAGCTTGACTGGGATCTGCAGAAGAAGCACATTGAGTTCCTGATCAGCTCTGGGCTTGATGGAGGTAAGCGTCCAAAGACTACAATCTTCATTCAGCTACTAACGTGAGATCTTGTAGTCGTGATAGCAGGGACCAACGGCGAGGCCGTCGTCCTCACACAAGAAGAGAAGGCCCGGCTCGTGAAGCTTACCCGCGAGGTCGCCACGTCGCTCGGCCGCGCAGATCTGCCCATCACCATGGGCACATCCGGCCAGTCCACGCGCGAGGTCATCGCGGAGACGCACCGCGCCAAGGAGGCCGGGGCGGACTTCGTCCTCGTCCTCGTGCCCAGCTACTTCCACTTCGCCATGAACGAGGAGGCCATCGTGGGCTTCTTCGAGGAGCTGGCTGACGCCAGCCCCGTACCCGTGCTCATCTACAACTTCCCGGGCGTCGTTGCCGGCCTGGACGTGAACTCAGATATGCTCGAGCGCCTCGGCCGCCACCCCAACATCGTTGGCGTTAAGCTCACCTGCGGTGGAATCGCGAAGGTCGCCCGTGTCAGAGCCACCTACGAGCCCTCCCAGTTCTGCGCCCTTGCCGGACAGAGCGACTGGCTTGTCCCGGCGCTGTCCGTGGGCAGCACGGGTGTGATCACTGGTGTGGCGAACCTGTATCCCAAGGTTTGCACAAATATCTACGACCTCTTCAAGGCGGGGAAGGTGAAGGAGGCCGAGACGGCCCAGATCGAGCTGGCTAAGATGGAGTGGGGCTTTGGTAAGGGAGGCATCAACGGGACAAAGTGGGTAGTGGCCAAGATTCTGGGGTATCCCGCAGAAAGCTGGCACTGCAGGAAGCCGTATCCCAAGTTCGAGGATGAGAAGAAGCAGAAGTGGATATCAGGAGTCGTAGAGCCTCTGTCTCAGACAGAGAAGGCGATCAAAGTACGCAGTTTCTAGTTGAGGTTTGGACGCCCATCACCACGAATGAATGAGCAAGTTATATACTTGTGTATTGATGAACAAACCCACCTCTTCGGTACCCCGATTTGTCAAAGAACTGAGGGCCGATTCTATTTGCAGTTATTAGTTAAATCCGGCTTACACCAGTTCTGACCTTGTGCCAGCACATGGATTACATAGAATGGTAAGAAGTGATTGGACGAAAGACACCGGAATCTACGAGAGACAGAAAATTGGATATTCTTAGCGCCGCACATTGGAATATATATGTCGACATAATCACTAGATGTAAAAGCATGGCTGTGGTATGAAGACACCAAAGGTCAGACTTAGTTGTCAGATCAAAGGCGACTCAACCATCATCGTGTAACGATACTGAATCTCGGTCAATGAAGCTCACAGAGACTCTCCCATCCTACCCTGGAAATAATCCAATTTGGCCCACCCATAACTGGGTCAGTTAAGCCCTAGGAGATCAGAAAGGCATGTTGGTGGCTGACGACTACTGCTGCATACTCTGCAATGGCTGCGAACCACCGGAAAGAAATGATGGCGGGATTCAAACCAGCTGTCTAGAGCACTCGTTGGGTTTTGAACACTGATTATGAAAATTGAGAGTTTCATCCAGCCAGTGGTGATTGTTGGGAATAATGAATGTTCCTTGGTGCTAGCTATCTCAAGACATCCAGCATACCTAGGTATTAACGAAAAGCCTCTCTTATACCACTTAGATCGAACGAAGACGTGACCAATATACTAGTCTTATTTAGGCCGCTGTCTGGTCTGTTGCACATTATTATCAGCTGTCCCTTCTCGAAGAGCTGTCCGGCATTACACCTATGTACAGAGTCTCGTACCTAGGTGGTCATGGAAACAGTCAGCTCTCATGCCATACGCATCAGCACTCCTCACTGGCATGCTACTGCATGCGCTCGGCAGTCACATACCTAGCCTTATTCTTTACTGAAGTTGAAAACTGCGGCCAGCCCCACATTTCTACCAAGGAAGCCTCGCGCCAATCACCTGGGCATGGCTCTGATGTCGCATATTGATGACATAAAACTAGTCGAAAAGCGCTGGATGGTCCACTCAAGGAAGGAATCCTTCATCTACACGCAGAAGATAGTTCTTGATAAAGAGGCTTGGCCATGTGGATCGACCCATTTGACTGCAGACACGTTGACTAAGGCGTTACGTCGTTTACACGTGCTAACTGCAGACTCGAAATGTAAACCCAGGTAGAATGATATTGAGCCACCCTGCAGCACTATCTTTCGAAGAAAAATTGTATTAAAAGGGGCGATCTCATATAAGCCTTCGATTTGAGACAGCCAAACCGGCAAACCGAGGCAGGTCGACTGATTACTAGGTACGGTCCGGAATGTGACTCCGGCTGCAACCTGGACCGCCAACCACTGCCAATAGCTCATACATGTACTAAAGTGGAACACACTCCGCGCTCACAGTCGACAAGTCAATCTTACCTTGACAAAGAGGGATCTTATGCACCTCGTTCTCATTGTGCGGAGATTCTCCTCTTGGAATCACCTGATTGCACGCACACAATCTCGGCAGTTAGGAAAAGGGCCAAAGATGCAGCCATTTTTTTTCATTCTCTTTTCTTTTTAATCACAGTCGAAATCTTCTCGCTTCAACACCTATTTGAAGTCAGAAATTGTGCTTCTGTTGTTTCTTCGCTTTAGCTCGGTCAGACGAGATGGGTGTCAACTCGGACCCGCCGGCTGCAAATGGCTCTGACCTGCAGCCTCACAAGATAGACGTCCAGGCACTGTCCAGAAAGTACCTGGAGGAGAAGGCGAGACGGGAGCGAGTAGACGGTCTAGCTCAGAATCAGGAGCTTGAGGAGTCCGAGAGCTTTTCGTCGCTCGCAGATGACCCGTTCGTTGACCACGATGCTTTGAACGCCCAGAAACCAGTGTTGGAGGATGGCCAGCAGGTGCGAGTCATTATTCTTGGTGCCGGCTTTGGCGGGATTCTTTTCGCTGCTCGTCTCATTGAGGCAGGCGTGAAGCCTGAGGAAATCCGGATCGCTGATATTGCAGGGGGCTTCGGCGGCACTTGGTACTGGTAAGCTTAACCTAGCCCTCTTCCCCAACCGTGAGTCCGCTGACACGGTTCCTGGTAGGAATCGTTACCCTGGAGTCATGTGTGATACGGAGGCTTCGGTTTACTTGCCATTACTAGAAGAAACAGGGCACATTCCGAAGCACAAATATGCTTACGGAGAGGAGATCAGAGGCCAATGCGAGAGAGTAGCGAAGCATTATGGGTTCGCCGATAAAGCAATTTTCCGAACGGCGATTACAAGAGCTGAGTGGAATGATGAGACGAGGAGATGGTCTGTGTGCTTGGAGCAGAATCGAGGTCCAGGGAATGACAAGGTCAAGTTGACGGCGAAGGCCCAATTCTTCTGCCTTTGTAATGGGGTTCTCAACCACCCGAAGGCCCCGAAGATTCCAGGTCTCGAATCTTTCAAAGGCAAAATGTTTCACGCGGCCCGTTGGGACTACAACATCACTGGAGGCTCGCCAGCCGACCAACACATGACAGAGCTTCGGGACAAGAAAGTTGGTATCTTGGGAACCGGCCCAACAGCAATTCAAGCCATACCAAAGCTTGCTGGACTCGCGAAGGAGCTCTACGTTTTCCAGCGGACGCCAGCATCTGTTGGTCCTCGGGGCCAACAGCCAACTGACGAGGCCGAGTGGAAGACACAAATCGCATCCAAGCCAGGCTGGCAGTTGGAAAGGAGCACGAATTGGGAGCTGCTATGTCAAGGAGACCCAGCCGACGAGCGATACATGAGCGACGGCTGGACCAAACTGAAGACTTTCTCGGCCTTCGTTGGCAAGTCAGACGCCCCCGTGATGACCAAAGACCGTGTGCAAGCACACATCAATGACTACCTCGAGCAAGACGCGCCATTTCAGGAGCGGATTCGCCGCCGTGTAGACGAGGAAGTGCACGACCGCCAGACCGCCGAGGCTCTGAAGCCTTGGTACCCCTCTTGGTGCAAACGTCCTGGATTCCACGACGAGTACCTTAAGACGTTCAACCGCCCAAACGTCCACCTTGTGGATATAGCTGACACAAAGGGCATCACTGGCGCTTCCCCCAAGGGCCTGATAGCAGGCGAGCGAAAGATCGAGCTCGATGTGCTGGTTTTGAGCACCGGCTTCCGATCCATCGTCAATCTCGACACTCCGGATCCGGGGTGGAGATCTAACACAGTAATCATAGGTATGCAGATATTATTCGAATGTGCGCAAATATTTGCTAACTTGAGCTACTGACAAGGTCGCGACTCCCTCTCCATGACGGATAAGTGGACAGGCAAGGGAGCGGCCACGATGCTTGGTTCAATGACACATTCATTTCCAAACCTGTTTCTGAGCGGTATGTGCCAGCATGGGGTAAGCTCAAACAACACAGGCGGCCTTGATGCGCTCGCCCGCCATGCCGCTTATATCATCACGGAGTCGCTCAGAAGAGCCGGTGATGTCAACCAACTAGTAGCTATCGAGCCCAGCGAGGAGGCAGAAGAGGCCTGGACAGCCGAGATCCTCAAGTACGATTTATTTGCTGCCCCTATTGCTGTGTGTACACCAGGATTCTTCAATTGTGAGGGAGAGATTCTTAAGCCTGTGTCAGAAGAAGAAGAATTGAAAAGGCGGCGGGGCGCAACCTACATGAGAGGACTTCCCGAATTCCGCAAGGTCTTGGACGGGTGGAGATCGGAGGGGCAGATGGCAGGAATAGTTGTCAGGACCTGAAGTATCTAGCTATCACCGATGTTAGTTCACGTATTGTTCCGCTTGCGTCGAAGGTGTAATTTTCATTCTCTTTGATTCTTCAGTTGACGAAAGTACCTAGGTGTGCGGCTGGTGAGACACCAGTTGTGACCAATGTTGTAGTGCACACCCGTGATTCGCTTAGTCCTAATAAGACACTAAAAGACCTCCAAAATTGAGATCGGATTGGGAAACAGCCCGGCCCTTACTTCGTCTGCACAACAATCTCTCTCTTATCACCCTCGGAGGGGTAAATTTCAGAACGGTCGTAATATTCGTTCAACCGCACATACCACTTGCAGTTTAGCCCTCAACAAGGAGGTCATGTTCCCCGAGAACCAGCCAAGTCTCTTCGTCGCGTCGACCTGGCCCCGGAATTTCTATTTGCGGTCGATTTCCGTGAGAATCATCTTGATATCGCTGCTTCCGATTCTACATGAGACGTTCGTCAGCATTGAATCTTCCAGCTGGAGACTGCAGAAATATGAGGGTACAATTCGAGGCATTGGGTAGGTAGTCAGTCACATGCATAACTGCTTCATCCTTCTCATCAGCACGTCGGACGGAGACAAGCAGTCGTCTATGACTCCAGATATCGACATAGCCATGCTGATCAACAAACTTGGGGCCCCATTTGGAAACATGGAAGGCCCCTTTGATCAGCCCATTGGAGGTCCTGGACAGTCAAGGCAGCTTCCCGCGGGCGGGGATTCTAGCCGGAGACGCCGCCCTTCCGTTCGCAAACCTTCGTCTCTCTGACCGTTTTGTCCGTATGGATCTTGAAGTTTGCGATCTTTCCCCCTCGAAGCGCCATGGATAAAGCAGATATATATTGGGTCTGTTCGATGCTTGAGTTCAACAAAAGATTCTCATCACCTTGGTACTGTGAAGGTGTCAAGTTGGTGCTCACCCAGTCCAAATGTTGTGACGCTCGTAGTTAAGCTAAAGCGTCAACATGGAAGGGACGACCAGTTCTGGCAAATACGCTGAATTTGTGCTCGAATTGCCACCTGCCTGCCACCTGGGAAGCCACGCCCCGACTCTAGAAGAGCCACTAAGCGATGTTCACATGTGCGTGGGCCATTCCTTGGTCACTCATGTCCCCCTTCAGTGCGATAGTTGAACTTATAGCAATTCATTTGGTCCTTGGTCCTATGACAAACAAGGCTGCGAATGTCACCCTGAATGGAGAGCATCTTCCGATCGTGGTACTTTTGTCCAGGCTGTAGAAGGGCATATGTCCAGGTCATACTTATTGTCGAGAAGACTTTAATCCCTGTGGCCAGGCGAGACGTACTTGATATCCATAAATTGCGAGCACAAGCAGAGATGCCTGGAGGTAAGCGCGTAGATCATCGTATCGGAAAGGTACACAACACTGTGTAGAGTGGGTGTTGTGATATGCCTCATCATATCGCTCCATATGAATGGCAATAATATCTTGTGGCAACTTCTAGGACAAAGCTTCCAATCTAGCACAGAATACCTGTGCCAGCTGCATATCAAATATATAGTAGAAATATTGGGCTACCTACATGGGCGCTGTATTCCAAGACTGTATCGGACTTGAAATACAGTGCATCGAAGTCACTTCAAACCAGGACGAGGCTGAGGTGGAGAAATCAGGCAGGTACACGTAAATTATGATGGGGTATGAAGGCTACGCATTATTAAACTTCTATCAATTCTTCCCTGGTAAGGTATCAGGCGAATTCTCATTCGTCACCCCACTCCACGCCGGCCTCGTCCGGCCGTCCGGAACAACAGGCTCCATTATCGCGTTCGCCATCGCATCATCATAACTCGGCGGCGCATCGTCGTAAGCCGGTGGAGCCTCCATTGAAGTGGCGGCACCAGCATTAGAAGCCCCAGAACCTTGTGCCTGCGTCTGAGCCTGAGTGGCTGTCTGGCCAGGCCGGAGCTGCGGCGGGTAGAGCGGGTCGTGCGGCCGTTCCTGTCGGGGCGGGAGCGAGGGCGCGGACTGGCTGGGCCGGGCGGACGGTCTCTGTTGTGTTTGCTGTCTGCGGCCCTTCATGGCGGCCTCGGCTAGGCCTGGTGGTGGTTCCAGACCGGAGTACACCTGGACCGAGCTGAAGTGTAGGGGTAGGAACATGGTTTGCGCCAGATTATACGAGGGGTCCTTTCCCTTGCCCTTGGACTTTCCCATCTTCATTACCGATGGCAAAGAAGACAGGGAGGACGCCTCCTCGGGGATGGCTGCCGTTGCCCCTGGTGGCTTGCCCCAGCTTACGCCGAGTTTGAGTTCTAATGAGTATGTTCGCTTGAGATTGCAAGTGATAAAGCCCGGCATGACGGTGTTTGGTAGTGGCGAGTTGTTCCACAAGACGTTGTTGACTTCCGTTTCAGTGCCGACAGCATCGCCGGGCCCTTTCTGGAGTGGAATTGCGAGCCCATGACGACTAGCGACCACCCAGCGTGTTGTCTCCGTGTTGACAAGGTCCTGACATCGGACGATGGTGGAGCCGACAAGGTCGATCTGGAGCGAGACCAAATAGCATTCTGCACTGGTTCCCACGAGCTTCTTGGCGAGAAGACGGAGCGGGATGGGCTTGTTGCAAGTGAGGATGGCAGGGTGTGGTAACCGCGCTGAGATTTCCACTGACGGAGGCTGTTCCGGTTCCGAGGAGGAGGGGCCATTCGTGGTAAGGCCATTTGAGCTTTGCTTGCGGCTGAACACGGATTGTCTCTTCTGCTGTTGTTGCGCCTGTGACTTGCCATTGATGCCCGGGCTTTTCAGACTAAACGTGAACGGGCGTCGGGCATACCCCTCCTGGTTTGTTGGCGGCGGGCGCGGTGGCTCGATGGGCATGAACTTGAAGCCGACTTGGTGCCTGATGTTCTCCCGGAAAAGACCTGGCCGTTGAATTGTCACCTTGACGTAGTACCTGATCTCTGCCTCCCTCGGGAAGCCCGTGAAGCTCGGGGGCAGGGTCTTGGTGACGTGAGGATAGAGCAACTGCTTGCTTCCGTCCATCAACCTGATACCGCCCATGCCGAAGAAACTCGGACCAGCGAAGCCCCCGGCCCCAGCAAGACCACCAATCTTGACCATTGCGTTGGGATCGCCACAGGCATTATTGAATGGGACTTTGAAGCTGAATGGCCACTCATGCTGGCCTGGGTTGAGGACGACCGGGGTGGCATAGGCAGGGACATTGTCGCCGGGAAACACCTGCTGGACTTTATAGAGAATCTTATGGTTCTCATGAAGGGTCTGAGAGTTTTCCGCGACAGTAGCCCTCCGTCGATTCGGGGTTCCCAGGGGGAGTCCTGTGTCATCCGGAGCACCCAGGGCTGTTTTGGACTCGCCTTCGAGCTTGACGATGACAGCGCCGATCTGCTCGGGCCGGGTAATGCCCAGAATTACCTTCCCGGAGATGGCATCGAGGTTGGTGTAGAACTCGGGCGGATTTGCCAGAGCTATCCGGATCGACATGGTGAGGGCGGGCCGGGATTCTGCAGTGGTCACAAAGGGTGGGTGCGATGTCCGGCTGGGCCTTGCATGAAAGCCTTCTTGGGGCTGTCCTTGCAGACGTCACTCAGAACCACATTCTCTCCCCGGGGAGGCTCGGAGTCAGCCTCAGAGTGGGTGAGGTGAGCTTCAATATAGGCGTCACCCCGGTACCAGCGACCAAATGATATTGATGTATCGAAATTCAGAAAAAAAAATAGAGATTGGTGGGAGACCAGCACGAAGTAGGATTCCAGGTGCTTTTTTGGACGAAGTCGAGGCAGACAGGGCGTCGAGAGAAGCTTGAGCTTGGTGGTGGCAAGTGGTTGGGCTGGCTAGGGCCGGGACGACGCAAGCAGGCGTGCTTCGCCTCACTGCTCCGTCTGACTGGTGACGGGTGACTGGGGATGGGCCGCGACGAAGGCCTCCAACACACAGGTCCTGAGCGACTCAAACGCCTTGGCAGATCAACAGATCCTCGCACCTTGTGCAAGACTTTAGTCCCGAGTACTGGGCTTGGCTAAGCCATGTGTGTGCTGTAGATGTTGTTAAAAAGGTGGGTTTCAGATTGGGTGCTCCAACAGAATGCTCCAGCTTCTGTCCTTGAGCCTGTTCTTGAGGTCGCAGAGCAATGGGCATGTGGCATGTGGCATGTGGCATGTGGCATGAGGGCATGAGATAAGGCGACGCTGGAACAGGCACTTGTCAACTCGCATCTTCATCAGTTTTAGCAGTATGAAAGTGATGTCTCTCGGAGTGGCTGAACTGCTTGTGTTAAAGTGCCGGTCGACTTGAGCGAGCAATAGGCGCCCCACTTTCGGTCCCAGTCGGCCGGGCGCGGAGCTACAACCCGCCCTGTCGCCCGTGGGTCTCTCAGCGGCGAGGGGCCGTCCCTCCGCAGTCTTCCTTACTTATCGATAAGAATATTTTTTGGTTCTGGGGACCAAGATAGCAAGACAGTGACTTCCAACGACTGCCAGGTCCAGTAATGAAAACAAAATAGTCCAATCTGCCCGCCCCAGAACCTCCCACAACATGGGCAAAGCGTCCACCAAGCGCAAAGGCGCATCGTCGTCCTCGACTCCCTACGAACGCCCTTCCAAGAAGTCCGCCGGCGCAGCAGCCACGAGCAAGAACAATGTCTTCAAGTTCAATACCAATGTCGGCCAGCACATCCTCAAGAATCCCGGTATAGCGGACGCCATCGTCGAGAAGTCGTACCTCAAGCCCACCGACACCGTGCTCGAGATCGGCCCCGGAACCGGCAACATCAGCGTGCGCATCCTGGAGAAGGCCAAGAAGCTGTACGCCGTCGAGCTGGACCCGAGGATGGCCGCCGAGATCACCAAGCGTGTGATGGGCACGCCGTCCCAGAAGAAGCTCGAGGTCCTGCTGGGCGACGCCATCAAGCTCGACTTCCCGCCCCACGACGTCTGCATATCCAACACCCCCTACCAGATCTCGAGTCCCCTCGTCTTTAAGCTCCTTAGCATGCCGAACCCCCCGAGGTGTTGTGTTCTCATGTTCCAGGTATGGAAACCACCCCCATTTTTCCCACCAGCGCATACGAGCAGGATGTGCTGACCATCCCACCAACAGAGAGAATTCGCCCTTCGCCTGACCGCCCGCCCAGGCGACGCCCTCTACAACCGACTGTCCGTCAACGCCCAATTCTTCTCCAAGATCACGCACATCATGAAGGTCGGCAAGCAGAACTTCAAGCCCCCGCCGCAGGTGGAGTCATCGGTGGTGCGCATCGAGCCCAAGCTGGGCAAGGACCGCCCCGCCGTCAGCTGGGCCGAGTTCGACGGCCTGTTGCGCGTTGTCTTCAGCAGGAAGAACAAGACGGTGCGCGCCAGCTTCGGCACCAAGGAGGTCCTCGCCATGGTCGAGAAGAACTACCGCACCTGGTGCGCCATGAACGACGTCCCCGTGGATGACAGCGCCGTCGAGACCGGCGCCGATGACGAGGGGGACGAGGTAATGGGCATGGATGTGGACGACAATGACAACAACGGCGCCGGTGAGGACGAGGACGAGGAGTGGGGCGGCATCATGGAGGTCGACGGCAATGAAGGCGGCAACGATGAGGACGATATGCCCGCCTTCTTCAAAGAGCAGGCCGCGGCAGCGGCGGCGAAGCCGGCCAAGACGCCTAGCCGGAGGAAGAAGACCAAGGTCGCAGAGCTGGTGCGGTCAAAGGTGCAGCGAGTGCTCGAGACCACGGGGCTGGCCGACGAGCGCGCGGGCAAGCTGGACGAGAACGCGTTCCTGAGACTGCTCTACGCCTTCAACAAGGAGCACATTCATTTCGCATAGGCGGGCGCCCCGGCCTGATCTATTTCTGACACGGCGCTGTCCGGTGTTGCAAGAAGGACTCCATTTAATTCATTGTATCGGCGTTGAGGTATAGATAATGTGGAGCGGGAAAAGCTTTACTTGGTTTGAGGGTAATTTCATGATACCTAGAGGGACGAAACACGTTCCTCAACCCGGATCGAGAAATAACAGAGGGATTTGAGAGCAGTGGTTTTCGACGATTTCTTGATCCTTGCTCCCTCGAAGCCAGCCTCCAGGGCCATCCATCTAAGTGAACACACAAGATGCTTCATACGAACAGAGTTATCAAACGTGGGTGTTGGGATATCTTTTGGTACTTGAGCTAAATCTATGCTATTGTATGCCCCAAGATGAGGTAGGTTTATGCTGCGCTCCTTTATTCCCCTCGTGTATATTCATATATACCCGCCCGGCCAGCGAAAACCCCGCCCGTCAACCATGTGTATGCCCAGAAAAAAACAATAAAAACAACCAAAAGCGCCGTTCACCGACCCATGCCGTCATTATAATCCCAAGGATAATCGTACACTGATCTCCAAGCCGTCCTTAGACCTCTCCCCAGCTCCCCATCGGCCCTGTGCTGGCGATCATACTTCCAGTGCCTATACTGCCCGCGCCGTCACGCGCACCAAGATCCCAATAATGCCTGCTAGAGTGTCTCGACGAAACACTCATGCTCCCCCGCCGCCCACTCCTCTTAGTACTCTGGCTGGCGCAACTGCTGGCGTGCCTGACAAGTTGGCTTTGCGCACCTGCCGGCACGCTTACCTTAAAAGATGTCCGCCTTTGATGAGAGTGGACACCGCGCACGAGGGGATGATGTTGTCTGACGCGGGCTGCTGCCCTTGCTGCCGCATCTTGAGCCGAGGAAGGGTTGTGGGGGTGCGATTGCGAGTGCCCGGTGGCATTCGAGGCTGTCGCGCGTGACGAGGTAAATCGGTTGCGCAGATAGCGGAATACGAGCTTGATATCTAGGTCTTGCTCCCACTCTTGCTGGGTGAAAGTGCCTGCGAGCTTCTCAGACCCAGATGCCTCGGTTAGTCCATCTGCGGCCTTTGTCCGAGGTATGTCCATGGGCTGTGCATGGGGCACTGCTTGTAGCGTAGGTTGGAATTTAGGCATGGATGCCATGGCGCTCTCTTCCGCAGTCGAAGACCTCCTCGAAGGAGCAGGCCTCTTCGCCTCGGTCGTCTCAGTGACCGTGGGCAGGGCCTGCGCGGAAGCGTATTGTGCAGGTGGAGCAGCAGCTTCGGGTATAACAGGCAATCCGGCGTAGGGCAGGGGCATCTGCTGCATGCGCGTGTACGTTGAGAAGGCTCCCGGGTGCGGGTGAGCAGACAGCTGGTTGACCAGATCACCAAGCTCCCGGGCCATCCTGTCCAGGAGTTGAAGCTGCCAAGATGAGTTTGACTGTGCCGCATTGCTTCCAGGAGCAGCAGCCCGCGGCGTGGATGACAGATCGTCCGTGTCGAGATCCATATCCTCAGGAAGTGCCTCGCCGAAAAGCACGCACAGCAGCTTATCATCAATGCCCATCAGGTCACGAATGACGCTTCGTGTAAGACGCGTCCAGTAACCCGTTTCTTCCGTCTCTCCTGCTCCGAGATCCATCTCAGATGCATCCTGGTCATGCCACTCTGTCCCTGCCATGGAGGCATCGGGCGTGGGGTCGCCAGCCGTGCTCAGCGCTGCGTCCTCGGCCTCAGAATCCACGAATGCTTGACTTTCTCTCCTGAGCCCGCCTGTCAACGCAGACACGGTCGATTCTCTCCTGCGTCTCGTCTCTTTCTGTATCTCTTGTAACAATACTCGGCTCTGCTCGAGGCGCCATTCCTCGATGCGCCGCCGTCTATCGGCTTCCTGTGCCTCCTCGCTCTCCAAGGCAAGCTGGCCAAGTTCCAGAGACTCTCGTCGTCTCTTGACTCTGCGGGGGTTGTAACGCTCAAACTGATACATTGTTTCTTGCATTTCCGTGGCTAATCCTTGGGTGTCAAGTCTGAAGCTGCCCAACCCATCGTGACCCGGGAAAATAGTGGTAGACTGTGTGTTTCCTCCTTGCTGCCCCCTATGCAGGAAGTCTGGCAAGTGGCTGTCAAGACTGTCGAACTCGGCATCGTCCTCGATGGCGTCGTCTTCCTCGAGAACGTCTGAGTTGGCAGGCTCGGAATAGAAGTGGTCGGATTGTGCGATTGTTTGTAGGCTTCCAATGTCGCTGATCCTTGACCGGCCAGGTGTGGGCTGCTCGTCTTGTATCGATGACAGATAGGAGACAGAGGTCCCCGAGTCGGTGGCAGGCGAGAAGAGGACCCATGTTTGCGACTCGTCGCGCGACTGTGTAAGTGGAGGGCGGGGTGCAAGCGCCTCTAGATCCGCCGAGTTCGGGGCGACTGCACGAGAAGTGCGCCGTGCAACTTGTCTCGTAGGTTGATGGAAAGCCATTCTGTACAATAGGGTATGTATGTGGAAATGATTAGATAGGTTTGGAGCGATGCAGCAGCCGCGGGGTTGTGAGGCCCAGGGGGTTTAGATAAGGAGGCGGGACGGATACGGCGATCTCGCTCTTGATGGAGCGCGCAATGCCGTGTCGCAGACTCGCAGCACTACCGGGCACAACAGACGCAGGTGCTTCAAGTGGGTATCGGGATCTGATGTCGAGGACAGGCAGTTAACTGCTGTGTCAAGGTCGGGAGGCGATATTTAGGAGCGAGATGGCATGATGAGTGGATCGTGCTCAACCCGTCGTCCTCCGTCCCACGGGGGCGGCTATAAGTGAGGCGCACCCAAGCGACGGGTAAGGGGAATAGTGGTGTCAGAGAGCCACTTTCGCAGTCGAGGAAGAGACTGATAGTGGAGACAGGGTCGAACGGAGCCGACTAAAGCACGTAGCTATGTCGGGTTTGTACGGGCGTAATTCGGGACAAGGGACCCGGTAAGGATGTCGTCAAGAGCACCAAGAATGACTAAACGTCTCCGGTGGAAGAGCAACCCTGGGAGGACTGAGGCTTGAGGTGGATGATGTGACAAGTATAGTAGAAGAGAACAAAGTAGTTCCTCAAAGGGCCGTATAGAGACGCAAGAGGGTCTTGCTGTGCCTCCTAGAGAAACAAGCACCACGTGTGTAGTATCCTGTAGCCGGAGCGTGCCCAGGGGAAAGCGGATGGACAAGAGGGAGGGAGGGGTGGTGATGAGTAAATGATGGGATGGTGGCCCCCAACAATGCGGTGATGTGGTGGTGTTATGGCGCTGATGAGTAGGTCAAGGGAGCCCAGTCCACGAGCAGCAGCATACAACCCAAAACTAAGATATTTCTGTGCAGTCTGACGGCACACCTGATGCGGTACCGGCGGATTCGGTGTGCATCTGTCGGTCAGAAATGAAAGGCAGGCAGGTACTAGAAGGAGGCAGGAAAGGGAGGGAGGGTGGTGAGACAGTTTGACGGGTTGGGCGTGTGTGCTGATGTCCTGATGTCGTTGACATGTCGCTTGCTTGTTCCTGCTTGTTCGGAGCGTTGAACCCCCACCAGTGAGATAGCAGCGTGACTGAGAGATGACCTACAGCAGATCTACCCTGGCTGTACTCCGTACTACCAAGGAAGGTAGGTACATACATACAGCATATCTAGGTGCCCAGCTCGTCCAGGTACCTGCAGTTGGCTGCCCCTCACCGGCTGTGAGCCGGTAGCGCTACTTGGTGACGTTCGTTTCACAGAGATGACGAGCACCTCCCTAAGCGCGCCCATCCATCCAGCTTGCCAGCTCATGACCCCCGGGGAGAACAGAGGGAGGAAGATTGGATTTGCCATCCGAGCGTCTTCTTGCGAGTCGCGCACTGGAACGAGACGCCAGAAGCCCACGTACTAATCTTATCAGACATAAGCTCCCGCGCCTTGTATTACACACCTGGGAGATCCTTCAGCTTGGCCCATTTCGACCTTGGAACGAGTCCCAATCTGCGGCCATGGCCCCCGGGAGCTCAGACTCGACGGTTGCGACCGCATGTCGGTTAGTGTGTCATCGTCATGGTAGGCCCGACTCGTGGCATGTTTGCAGCGTGTTCTCTTTGTCCCACGCTGACAATCACCTCACCTTGCCACCTTCGTGCCATCACTTTTCCTAGACAGCCAGACTCAGTGGTTGGGTGGATGACCAAGTCCCAAACACAGCGAACCACCTGCCTACGTCTCCTGGCAGGGCTGACGATTGGCCGTTCCTATTTCGCAGTACGCAGTAGTGCACTTGTTCTGCATGATACTGGGGCGGGTCCTCGCTACCCCCGATCTCCTTTATCTCAATAGCGGGCCATCGGGTTGATAAGCTGGACCAGCCCCACACTTCCTGTCAACAGTTCTTACGAGTTCTGCTCGGGTCTCCGCTACGCAACACCTCCTACAGCACACTCTCCTGACCTCCTACAGTACCCTTTGCACCCCTCAATGTCACCTTTGGTTCACACACTGGTCTTAAACCTTCGCTCTTCTGCCCGTGGCTGACAACCTGATGCATCTCTGCATGAGCATAGAAGGTTTGTCAGTCGCGGTGACTCATCAGGGCCTCAAACTTGCGTTGTAATCAACGGAGGACTTAGGGATCTCGGGATCTGGGGAGGCGAATAGACCTCTGCTTGATTCACAAACGCCGAAGATCAAAAAGCTCGGGTGCACTTCAGATCCTGCTGGTTTCGCCGTCGACTTACTCGTGAACTCGCCGAAGATGTTGCAGAATTTTGCCCTATGATGAAACCGGTGGGTATCTGCCAGTCTTTCTTGATGTTCCAGGCTCGCCGGCTTGCGAGATGAGCGCTGTCGCGGCTAGCAATGATCACACGAGCACCTGTAGCCTACTTCGTAGTCCACTTTGCAGGCATTCCATGTTTTGTGCAGTAACGTGCCCGGACGAGATGACACGAACCAACCATATGGGACTGAGGATCAAGCCCTTCTCGCGTTCAGCTGGGTATCCCTACCTGCGCATTCAAGTGTCCTCACAACCCGGGTGCTACCGCCCACCAGCAACTCCCGCTGGTCTCGCGGCCGGTACCGGTGTCTCGGCAGGGTCACGGGTGACAGGCCTCGAGTCCTCGAAGCAAGTCTACTGGAGTCATTGGGCTTTATTAGTGCAGTCTCCCACTTCATTACGATTCTCAGATACTCGGCATAATTCATGTCATCATCCTATACATTGCATTGCCGCAGCCGTCACTAACGTAGTCAGATGATCTGTGTGGTAAACCCCATGGATTGAAATCCGATTTGACTGAGTCGAAGCTACTTCTTTTCCCCTTAGGAAAGAATATCTAGCCTGAATCAACGTAGCCCCTCGACCTTTCGTAGTAAACCCTATTTACGCCAGCCCGGATCCCAAATGCAGTACGGTTTTTGACTTGTCATGCAGCAAAAAGAAGTGAAGACGCTTAAGCCTCAGAGAAAGCCTCGGGGAAACGCTTCATGTTCTCCTTCAGGGGACCGTGGTTGCTCAGGAACTGCACGTAGGCACCGTCGACCTTGACGCGGCCAGCAGCCTTCTTCTCCAGGTACTCCTCGCGACGGAGAGGGGTGAAGCCCCAGTTCTTGGAGATGATGATCTTTTGGCGACCGGGGAACTTGTACTGGGATCGGCGCAGGGCCTCGAGGGCGGTGGCACGGTCTGATCATGGCACGTCAGCAGATATTCATGGCCGTCATCCCGGCTCGTCCCTGCCCGGGACGTCTGAGCAACGGGGAGTATTCATGGGGTAGGCACATACTGGAGTCACGAGTACGGACAGACATGATGATCTGGCCGATGTTGACACGGGCGACAGTGCCGTTGGGCTTGCCCCAGGCACCACGCATACCAGTCTGCAGTCTATCGGCACCGGCACAAGACAACATCTTGTTGATACGGACGACGTGGAAGGGGTGAGCGCGGACACGCAGGTGGAAACCTTCCTTTCCGGCGACCTTGACGAGGTACTTGTTGGCGCAAATACGGGCGGCCTCGAGGGCCTCGGAACTCAGCTGCTCATACTCGTTGGAGACGAGGTGGATGCAGAGAGGGAAGTCGTCGACAGTGGCGCGCTTGCGGCCAAGATCGTAGATGCGGATCTTGGGGTCGGGGACACCACGGTTGAACCGGGACTTGGGGTAGGGCTAAGTGTCATCAAGTCAGCAATACTGTCTGTAGTAGTGACGTCGTGCTGGAGCGCTGCTACTGATGTTGGATGGACTCGATCGATGGAGAGAGCTGTGATCCCCGCGGGTTTGTTGGGATGCAGAGGCAGGTCACTTGACTGCCTCCACAATCTCGCAGTATCCCGACAGAGACAGATTATCGACCAAGATGTCGAGTGTTTCCTCAAGGTGTCCCTCGTTCCTCCTCTTGTGTTTGTAGACGGCAGGATACGGTGTGGTCGTCATTTCTCTTTTTTTTGCTCCTCCTCGACGCTCTTCCCGTTCTCCAGATCGAAATCCTCCTCCTCAAATTGCAGCGCCCGCAGCAGGGTCGTCGCTCACCTTGTTCTTGCAGTAACGGTAGCAACGAGCGGGACGACGGGCCATCTTGACTGATTTCTGTCTCAAGGACGGTAATGTGTCGTGATGGGTAGTGGTGCTTCGTTGCGTTTGCTGGGTGTGGTGTGGAGGGTGGAAATGACGGGGGCTGTCCCTCTTTTTGGTTTTGCCGTCTCCTGGCCTGATTTCAAAGCAGCACAGCCGGCGAGCCCAATCTGTCAGCGCTGCGAGTTCCCAGTGTGCCGCAGGTCCGCCACCACGTTGAAAATCGCCCCACTAATTCACGTGCTGTGGCATAGGGTTTGGCCGCTGCTGCTGCGCTGTGATTGGCCGGTGTCTCCACTTGCCCAGAGCGAAAAGTTGCTAGTCCGCTTGTGCCTCCAGTTGACTTTTCTTCGTGGCCGACCGTGAGACTGCTTCATTGTCGACCGACCTTCTTCTGACAACCCATCTCCCATCCTTCGACCAGACCCAGATCATCTCGTGGCCGACCGTGAGACTGCTTCATTGTCGACCGACCTCCTTCTGACAACCCATCTCCCATCCTTCGACCAGACCCAGATCAAGACCAGATCACCACAAATCAGTCAAGATGGCCCCCAAGAAGAAGACCAAGACCGGTGACACCCTCAACTCTCGCCTCGCCCTGGTGATGAAGTCGGGTAAGACCGTTCTAGGTTACAAGGGAACACTAAAAGGTGAGTCCGCCAACTACGCTCCTGCTTGTGCTCAAATATGGTGAGTTCTCGCTAACGTGCCCTCGCCTCCAGCTCTCCGCTCTGGCAAGGCCAAGCTGGTCCTCATCGCCGGCAACACCCCTCCTCTCCGCAAGTCGGAGCTGGAGTACTACTCCATGCTGTCCAAGGCCCCGGTCCACCACTACGGCGGCACCAACGTAAGTTTACCCCCACAAAGTGCGAAGAGAAGAAGAAGAAGAGATCAGAAAAAGGAGAGGAAAAGAACAATGGGAAAAGAAAGCAACACAAGCCCTTTCTCTGGAGGACACAACAGCGCCGCCTGCTCGGTGTCCTCCAACCCAGCGAAGGAGAGACCTGTTTTCTCTGGAGGGTGAACGCGATGGCTAACCTCTTCCTCCGCTCAGATCGAGCTGGGTACTGCCTGCGGAAAGCTCTTCCGCTGCTCCACCATGGCCGTCCTCGACGCTGGTGACTCCGACATCCTCAGCGAGCAGGCTTCATAGAATGCTTGACCTACCGCTAGGATGACAGGTGTCACGGTTACGGCGTCTGGTTGGGCAATGGTGGTGCGAATGCTTAGCGCACGGTCAATTGTTACATGGCATGGGAACGGAAAATTTCTTTCTGCGTACAGGGCATGATACCAGGTTGTCATTCACGACAAACCACGAAAAGGCGAGGACTTCAAGCCTCTGAATGACTCTAGGGTAGCATTATGAGATCTGCTTCACCCAGCATCAATCCACACCTGGCCGCGCCGCCGTCTTGGCAGCTACATCGTGCAAGCCTCGGGCAACACTTGTAAATTTCTGTGAACAGTCCTTGGCTCGCAACAGCTCCCTAGTCTCCCAGTGCCGCCGTCACAGCGTCGCCGGGGTTTGTCCCGGTCGCTCGCAGCATCCAGGACCATACATGGAACTGACAGAGAGCCAAACGTAGTGCAATACAATCCTGACAAGCTCGAAAGGTGTTCCTAGTACCGTCATCGCAAAGCGGTCTGTTGCAGCAGATCAACTCTACGTTCGGAAATGTTGGAGGGCATGGGACAATCTCGAAGCATCAAAATTTGACAGGCTCTGTCCGCGGCGTAGTATCTAGGGACTCAGCTTATACAGCCTTTGCTCAGAACACTTCGGCGCTGCCTATCCAGTGTCGGTGCCGAGCAACAGTCAACAGCTTTACCTGACCAAGTGCGAAGGGCCCGATGCGGCTGAGAAGGATAGCAATTGCGAATCCCGTATAAATCCTAGGCGATGATCACATCAGAGCTTACACCTCTAGGCGCAAGGTGCAGGCCTGCGGCCGCTCTATTCGACTTTCCCTTCGAATTGGGACTCAGACTGCTGGTGTAAGATCTGTCACTGCTTGAGCTGTGGGAGGTGGACCTCCCAATAAGAGGTGATCCCATAGAAGGCTAGGAGGTCTCATAGGAGGCTGCCCTTTAGGTGGTTAGGGAATTATCCTATAGGTAGCTAGGAAGATGTCCCATGGAAGGTTATTTTACAGGAGGTTATTCTATAGGAGTACATCCTGTGTGACAATGTCCTAGTAGAGGTTATCCCATAAGAGGGTTTCATATAGGAGCTATCTCACAGGGGGTTATGTCCTAGGAGGGTATCCCATAGGAGGCTGTCCTCTGGGAAGCTATCTATTGAGGTGCGGGATAGAAGGGTAACACAGGCACGGCTAGCGTGCAAACACAAGTCGTTGGCCACGCTTGGACACCGCCTTAGAGAACACATTTCCTGTGTTCTACAGAACATGGGGTTGTAGGGTGTGAAGAGAGATAGGTGCCCCAGATATGGGGATAGCACAGTGCCGTTGACCGCCGTTGGCCTCAGAGGATTATTTGGCTCTCCGGCCCTGGGTCACACTCAGCTCATCGCACTCAATGAGATTGGCGTCGACATATCCTAGACTAGAAGACCCCAAGACAAAGCCTTGAATCCGGGTTGGGAGTAACAGTATTTGGAAGCGCATCCCATCGAAGTAAGTCCGCCGTCTGACTTGCCATTCCCAACTGACAGTCTCCGCAGGACGGGTCCAGGCAGCTCACTAGTTTAAGATCACCCGCAAAAGAGATGCTCCAGGAGCTGCATCGCAACTCAGTGGCTTCTCGTGGTGGCAGCGCGAGCACCGTCGTCAATATGATGGGCCTTGCCAACCTTGGACATACGTTCCCGATGCCATTCAGTTGTGATATCACCATCCAGAGGTGTAGACCCATCTTGACCGATGCCGTTAGGTCGAGTTCAGTGCGCACGTACTAGGGTAGGCTGTTGGGCACGCCTTGGGTTGCGAGCTTGAACCCTTCGAAACGTCACCAGGAAACAAGCGGCCTGCTACGCCGGACTTCACCACCCACGCAGCCCACGCCAGCAAAGCGCGGAGAACACGGACAAGCCCGAGGTGGATCTATCTCCGCTCAACCCGCTAGAGCACTGAGCGCTTCTTGCGCAAGGCAGACAAAACTTTGGACCTAGATGTGGGGAAAAAGAAGCGAGTTGGAATGCAGTCCGACGAGCCCCATGCCTTCATCCTCTGATGCTGGAGCCTCGGCATGTTCGCACCGCAATTGGGAAGCCCACCCAGGTAGCGCCTACCTTATGAAGGCTGGAGATGCATGATGAATGGCCGTTCTGTTCAGACCGTCTCAAGCAATGTTAATAGAGGCATCCATCTTCGTCTCCGCGCGCCGGATAGCGACATGGGGGTTTGTATATCCAGAACAATGAAAAGTGTACCTCGGAGAAGGTCCTGGTCGATATTGGCAAGCCGCCGGACAACCGAGATTTGATGTCGACCTCTCCCCAGGGCGAGATCATGCATGCTTAGTCACGTGGAGCTTACCAGGAGATAATTGCTGGGACATACGGTATAGCCGGGGCATTCCTGTCTGCCTGTGCGGCATAAACATGGAGATGAGCCGGCAAATGAGGGAGGCATGAGTCCATGGTCGTTCAACGCTCCAGGTACACTACGTGACTACGCTACGGACAGGCGCAGCGCACTGACGACGGCCTGACAGGCCAGCGGGAGCAGATGCCGAGGGCAAGAGAGTGAGCCGTGCGATGTGGGCGGCCAGCCGCTCAGCTCAGCCCAGCCAGCCAGCATGGAAAATCCGAGCCCTTGGGAAGGCCAAGAAGCGTTGCCGTCGGTCGAGTCTGTGCATTGTGCCTGTGCCTGGGCCAGATTTGGGCTGAATATCAGACTGGGATGTTGCTCGCAGGGACTTGAGCTGGTTGAGTCACTCATGTGGCCGGGTTTGTTTCAATAGTCGTTCGACGTGCGAATTCTACTCACAGACGGTATGTACTTTTGGGCGCTTTCCCCGGGGAATGGCCCAATAATCAATCAACAGACGGCATGGAACCAAATATCAGAGGATGGACGTCTGCTGGCACGGTTCGAGGGTACTGTGCGAGTCAGCCCTGGGCAACGGGTACCTACCCAGGTACGCCAGCTCTCCTAACAACCCCGGAAGCTTGGTGAATGGCATGGCAGACATCGACACAGAGCGGCTTGATTCTGTGGAACCGTTCGTATGCACTGTAGGACAGTAGGCCCTAGCAGTTCCTGCAGTCAAGTTGTTTTCTAGAAGTCTTGAAATGAGCATGTTGTTCCTCGGTTCGCGCTGCTGATTGGAAAAGAAAAGGGGCAGAGCACGGCTTCAGGGCTGTCCCTACAGTTGACTGGCACACCAGTTCGACCAGGTGAGAGCGATGTCAGCGTGGAGCGGCACAGGCCAATTGCACCCCTGCGGTTGGGGGATGCCGAGACCCAAATCCACTCTCCTCTCCCTTCTGTTTATGCATCCCATACCAGCTTGCCGGTGAACCTTAACATTGCGCTAACAGACTCTTGTCCCTGGTCGTCTCGTTGCTATGCCGATCAGCGGCAGCACGTCCAGGGCCTGGGCAGCGGTGCTAGTGTTGCTCTCGGAATCCCCAAGGTCCCCCAAGCCGCTTCTGCTTTGCCCCAACTCTGCCGTGCCCTGCTCTTTGCTTGTATTCTTTGCTGATCCGGTGCCTGTCTCGGATTGCAGTCGAGTCAATCGCGTTCTTCGAGACCTGCCAGCGCCACCTGCGTCTTTCAGAATCCAGTCCTCATTGCTGAGCCACGCATGCTAAACACAAACCACATCAACCAAATCTTGTATTTCAGCATCGTCCAAACACTGGGCAGACAGACAACCCCGTCCGCACCCACAATTGCATCTCTATCTTCGAATCGCTGCCCACTACAAATCCCCATGGCATCGCGCTAGTCGCCATTCCATCCTCCCAACCGGATATCCACTTTGGCAGCATCCAGAGAAAGAGGAGTGTAGGTACGGACCACCTCTCTCACCGCATCTTGCTTAAGAATTGCCCACGCTCTGCAACTCCTGTTATAACCGCTACTCGCGATTCCTAGCGTGTTTCTCTAACTCTTTGTTTGTTTCTTTCTCTTCAGCCCAGCCGAGACATTCTCGAAACAACACATCAACAACGAGATAACATCCACACGGCCATCATGTCAACCGTTGCGGCCAAAAAACCGCCTGTCACAGGTCGGGACCCTACCTCGACCCTGGCGTCATCGTCTTCCACGTCGTCGCGTGCCACCCCACGCTCTTCCACACCTACCTCCAATGCTGCTGCTGCTGCGGGCGGCAGTCCACAGAGCCATGCCCGGTCGCGCTCCTTCCGATCAGGGACACCTGTCTCTGCGCGTGCCGCTGCAGGACAAAGGCGGGAATCGCCTCTTGCGAGCGCCAACGGCCCCTCCAGCAACACCGCCACTGTCGAGGCTGAGGAGGCAGCCCGCGCCGAAACAGTCGCACTGCTCGATGATTTGAAGGATAGGCTGGCCAAGGCCGAGACCACATCCGAGGAGTACAGGAAGCAGGCAGAGGTGCTCCAGTCCAGGCTCGACGAGACGGTCAGCGAGCAGGTTAAATATGAAGAGAAGTGCCACGAGCACGAGGAGCAGATCGAGGCTCTGCAGAATGAGCAGCGAGAGGCCACCCGAAAGATCAGAGAGATGGAGGCCATCTATGAGGCTGAGCGCTCCTCCATGGTCAAGGAAAAGGAGGAAATGTCAAATCGCGAAGAGCAGCTGCAGATGATCATCGCACGTTTGAAGGACTCTCTCAACCAGAAGATGAGCAAGGAGGACAACGATGATGAGGTTCGGTCGACGAGGTCCCGTAAGTATTATCGCAGCAGCCTAAGCACCTGTTACCGGCTCTCAATCATCTGAGCAAGATGCTAATGGCTCCTCAACCAGTGAACCCAACCTCCCCTGGTCTCGAAGGTGGCAGCTTTGCTCCACCTGCGTCCCTGCAACGCAGCGACTCCAGGAACCAGTCGAAACTCGTCATGCAGAAGGACAAGCTTATTGAGTCTTTGCGTCTGGAACTGGCGGAGGCCCAAATCAAGCTTGTCGAGTCCGAGAACCGCGGCGGCGGTAGGCTGCAGGAGGTCGAGAAGCTTCTCATGGAGACCCGCATGGCCAACGCACGTCTCATGGAGGACAATGAGAGCTATCAGTTGCTGCTGCAGGAGAAGACCCTGAACGGCGACTTCAAGAACAGTGACTTCAGCTACATGGGCGGGCCACAAAGTAACGACGATGCACTTGCCGCACTCGAGGGCAAGTCCGGCGGAGCCAGCCTCGCTGACGAGCTCGGCGACGCTGCCGAGGGAGAGGACCAGAGCGACACCGTCCGCCGACTCGAAGCCGATGTGCGGTCCATGAAGGACCAGAACAAGGCCTTGACGCTTTATATTAACAGAATCATCGAGCGCCTTCTGCAGCATCAGGACTTCGAGCACATCCTCGATCAGACTGAGCCAGGAGCGAAGCCGGATACCAACAAAGACCTGCCGCCACCACCAAGGGAAGCCTCTGGCTCCTCGGTGCTGCAGCGGGCCAAGTCCATGGCCATTTCCAACCCACAAGCGGCTACCAAGCCCCGACCGAGGCCCATGTCGGTGATGCCAACCGCCGCTAATCTCGCGCAGTTCTCCAACCCCGACACAGCACCTAGTATCCCGATCGGCATGGGGCGCTCTCAGTCCACGCGGCGTGTGCGGCCGATGAGCGAGCAGATCACCGGGGCCGCATCTGTTGTCAACCAGATGTACAAGGGACCGGACGGGCCTCTGTCCCCCATCTCACGGAACTCCCAGACCTTCTTCAGCACCCCTCAGCGTGAGCGCAACACCTCTGGAGCGACTGCCAGCTCTGTCCCTGGCAACTTCCCCGGTATGCGCTCAGAGACTTCGAGCGTCAGCGGCGACTCGTCGTCCCAGATGACGAATGACAAGGACACCATCAGCAGCACCCCAAACCAGAGCCCGCCCCGCGAGAAGAAGGTCACACAGAAGTTCGATGCGGGCAACAAGCCTCGCCCACTTAGGTTGGTGCAGGAGAACAACGAGGCGCAGGCTGCGGCGAACAAGCGACAGAGCTGGATCGGTGGGTGGTTCGCCAAGAAAGAGGAGGTTACGAGCCCGAGAGAGTCGGCAATCAGGGAGTAGAGCGACCCCCGCTGAGGTTTACGAGAGACATTATGATATTGGAAATGGGTTAATACGCTGCCAAATGACATGGACGAACACAATAGAAGAAGCCTATCAACTCCGATTGGCGTCCGAGAGCTGGTGATGGAGACAAGCAAACGCTGTGATCTTCGGCCGGGCTGGAGCTGGTCTGAAGTGTTTGGTCTCCATGTCGGGCTTAATAAATCTGGGTTGGACAGCAACATTGCATCGCGGCCACAACTTTTGGAGTTTCCATTGCGAACATCCTGTCGGTTCACAGTATATACGTCTAGTATTATGGACTGGATGGTACCATAGATGACCGACTGTCTTTGTCGTCTTTGTCGCAGGATAGGATACCCCCTTAAGGCACCTCAAGTTAGGACGGCCTCCCCCATCTCATTTGAATAGTTGCATTTCAGCACCGCAGACTAGGTAGAATAGGAAAGCTTCCGGGCATTTTCAGGCGCTTCTGGCAGTCCTAGGCCGAAAAAGTGAAAGCAGTGTAATCGGGGTTGGTGTGATCACAGAACAGACACGCGAACAGTCATTGTATCCCCAGTGATGACCAAGTCCCCAATCGTGGCGGTTGACAGTGTCGTCTGTCCCACGGCCCAAGGCCACATGACGGCAACTTTGAGGTACGGTGGCTTTGCTCCGGCTTACACTTGAGCCGCTGTTGAGGTCCGACGAGAGCACGTTACATAGCAGAATATTGTCAGGCAGCACCTGAAAGGAGAGATGATCTCCTGTCGCACAAGCATGCTTCCGTGATAGTGCGGTCGTGTCAGCCCAGTCTGGCAGCCTGCTGGCCGATGGAAAGGGCAGAGAGGGCTGACATGACATGACAGACAGAGACAGACAGACCGCCGAAGGGGACCTGTCTGGTTTAACCGTTCATCCGCGATTGTGTTTATTTGTCCGTCTGTCTACCTGTGTATGTCATTGCTGCAACGTGCCTATCCGCAAGCAATCGATTAATCTATCTTGTATGTATTGTCTCACATCCTGCGCCAAGGCAGATTGTCTCTCCCGTCGCCTGGTCGCTGGCTGCTTGCCATATGAGACAACTTACCCTTCCCACGGCCCTGCTGCTATCTGCTGTCCCACCACCACCTTCTTCCTACGTGGGGGTTTGTTTTTCCTGCACTTCCCACCGCCAGAGCAAGGCCAAGCAAAAGCAAACACGGGGGGGTGTTCGGGTGGGCTGTGGTGTGGTCTCGTCCCACTGACGCGACACCGCGAACAGAGACAGACACAAACCACACCAAAAGGACCAGCCAGAAGTAGGCAGCCAAGGGCAAGGCAGAGCTGACCAACCAACAGACCTCCCACCCCCGACCCAACAGACAGACAGACACACCAAAGAACTGGCCCATCTGCAGCCCGCAGCCCATTCCCACGGGGCCAGCCTGTCAGAATCTCGGGTTCCTGCGCAGCTGATCACGATTGTCGTACCCGAGCGGGCGGTCGCCAATGCGATGATGCAAAGGTCGTCTAGTCCGTTCCGCCCAGGCCCTTGTCCGTCCTGTCTCTTCCTGTCTGTCTATCTGTCTACCTGTCTACCTGTCTACCTGACTGGTGTCTGATGTCTTTATGTTCTGTGTGTATACTCCGGCACACACCCTATCTGGGGTGTCGCCCAACCCTCGCCCCATGACAATCCGGGCCACTGCCCTGCCTATCCCCGAAAAGAAACGAGCTAGGGATGGGGCCCGACGAGTTGGGAGACCCGGTCCTGGGGGACGCCTCGCCCACACCCGCTCAAGTGCGTCGTCACTCATTGGATGGGCAGGGGACAAGGCACTACTAGGCTATAACAGTCCTGCTGCGAGCGAGAGCAGAGCGCCAGAGCGAGAAGCAGAAGACTGGCTGGCTGGCTGGCTGCACCACGGTAGATCGATCGGCTCTACAGTACAACTAGGTAGCGCGCTTTGCACACCCGATCACCTGGACCCATGGTGGTGCTATCGTGGCCCCCTTTCTGGAGCTGAAAGCGGGATGGGGCACGAGGAAAACAAGATTTCCCGGGGGGCTTGCGCTACGGGCGCCCAACGAGCCACGGCATTCCGTGGACGGTGAGCTGTCAGGTAGATCGTGCCAGCGTAGCCTGGCTGTGCTTGTGTGCTGGTGCGAAGGGAGAAGTTTTTGTGTCGGTGTTGCGCAGACAGGTCAGATGAGGTGAGATGATGTGAGACGGCATCTGCCTTGTGGTCGGTCCGCTGCCCGGACGATCATGGTGCGTATTCTTCCTTCATTCGCACGAACATGTGGTCTGCTTTGCCTGGCGCTCTGTTCTACCTCCGTGGCCGAGAGGTGTCACTATACCTCAGCCTTCCCCTCTACGTACCTACAGCATCGAGCTTGTAATAGCCAGCGGCCGCCCAGCCTGAATCATGGTTTGAGCTGCCCAGACTCTCGGAACTATTATACAGCAGTCCACACGCAGAACAAAATTCCCGTTTCTGTTGATAGATAACACGATAAATAACTACTGATACTGAAGCCGTCGGGGCGTCCACTACTCAGTCCATACCGCAACAATGCCCTGCGCGCACCCTGAACAGCCCGGCCCCGTTGCCCACGTGTCACTCCGCCGGTGGCTTCGGTTTCCCCTGACTTGTGAGCACTCCACCCGCCCATGAGAGCCGCCGCTTACCGCTACATTGAAAGCCTCTGTTGCACCCCTACCTGTCTTTGTTTTGTTTACCTGCCGGAAGTCTTCCCCTAGCAGGGCCGAGCAGAAATCGTCTTCGGCCCCACTGGGGTCCTCTGGAGCCTGGATTAGCAGGGCGGCTGGGGCACTGTCTGGGGCCCTTGCCAGACGTCTGCTTTCCCTTGTCCCGGACAGGCGTGGAGACCTCGCTACATGCACACAAAAACAAAGCGAGGGAGTACCAAAAAGACTTCTTCCGCCCAGCATGCCGTTTACCATTTTGGAGAAACGGTGCAGAGACTTTTACAGATCACATCCTCCCGGATGTCTCGGGGCTGGTCAAGCCACCGTCTGTCGGGTTGGGCCAGTTAGGGAATAGAGGCAGAAGGTCAAGGAATGTGGATGGCTTGTGGCAATGATGATGATCTGGGTCGCCTTGGAGTGAATTAACTGACTACAGTATGACATGCTTCCCGCGTGTCCTGCATGCGTCTCGCAGGGGCTCGGGCGATCGATCTGTGAGGCGCGACAGGCAGGCAGGCAGGCAGGCAGGCCTGTGCAGTTGCAGAAAGGGGATGTATTTCTGGCGAAATGCCTTCCACCAGCCGAGGAACTGGGAGTTGCCAGGCTGCCACGTTTCGAGGCTGGCCTGCTGTGCGCCTACACCCAAGGCGGGCGAGATGAGCTGGTTGGTTGATGGGGACACACTCGCTACCGTTCGAGCCTGCGAGCTGCATGTTGGGTGTTCCTGAGGTCCAGGAATAGTGCCACGCTGCCACGGCAGTGCTGACGGTGGGGAGTTATTTTAGGGCCCCTGCGCGCAGTCACTCTGATCTGACACTCTGCATCGTTCCTGGCCACATCGTAGGCACGGCACCTGGGTATCGGGTCATGCATCGCGAAAAGAGAAGACGGTCGCCTCCGGCTTTGCGCACGCACTTAGATGCCGAGGTTATCATGGCGGAGGTTTGAACGCTGACATTGCCGTTCAGCAACGTGCCGGCCCGCGAAGGGCGAGCGGGAGTTAAAACCTGAAGCGAGGTATAATTTCCGCTTGGGTATCAAACAGAACTGACAGGCACCTTCTGGAGCGCTGCGATTTCAAATCAGGAGGGCTTTGGGCACGAAGGGGTGTGTGGATCGCAGAAGCACAATAGAAGGGGAATAGAAGCGGCAGACGGCCAGGGGGTAAACACTACTAGGTAGGCGGGTGGTGAAGGAGGAAAACGTCCGGCCGCATTTGTCCGTGAGAAAGCGCAAGCAGCCCAACCAGACAGACAGACACTGGGTCGGAAAAGGAACATGGTGCAGTTGCCTGGGTACCGACTGAGTACCATACAGGCACATGAGACGGCGCCCAAGCCGCGGGTCTAACCAATGTTTATGCCGGTGGCGGTTTTGTATCAGTGTCATTGCCCTCCGTTTCGTTTTGTGTCTATTCTGTCATTTTCGGTCCCAGCGTCCCGCCATCTAGTTGTCACCGAGAGACGGAGTGGGACACAGAGTACCTAGCTACGACGAGGCACCCTCCTCGGGTCATCCTCTCAGCCACATTGGCCCGGAGGATCCAGGAACCAGACCTAGCATTCTGCCATTGCCGTGTGCTGTAGGATTTAGACCAGCGTCGCAGCGCAGGCCGTCGACCTAGCCGTCCTGCCTGCCATGGACAGCAAGTGCAGTGCAGTGCAGCGGGAGACGTGGAGTTCGGCGAGGCGAAGTAAGACCCAGATCGAGGTGTTCGGGGCGGGAGTAGCAGCGGGCGATGACCAGTTTTGTCACTCGCCATCCATTGCATTCCATGAGATGCCATGCCAGACCATGCCAAAACATGGCCATCGAATCACTTCCTGGCCAGCCTCCCAAAGTTGACTGTTGCCGATACGAAGGGTCCCCGTGCTCAAATGGCCCAACAGCCCTGTTTTTTTGACACAGTGCCTCGATTATCAGTCGTCAAGGCGAGAGTGAACAAGGAAGCGCTCTCGGAGTCCGTGGGCCGTGGCCCATGGCAACCGGGAAATGTTTGCTGCGCCTGGTCTCCATGGGATGTGGGCTCTGAGGATAGAGTTCGTCGTGTTTTGTGGGAAGAGTTTTTTTTCTCTCTGATTTTTTGGCTTGCAGCTGGCAGCACGCGACAGCACACAGTGGTAACCTCACCAGTCATGCTAGCTAACCAGGTAACTCCCGAGGTCTCGAGAAACGGCAGCGTTTGCGGGACGTGGAGAGTCGGACAAGAAACGGAGCGAGAGACAGACGGCTCCAGTTGCCTACATAGGCAGGCAGTCAGTCTTCTAAGTGACCGTTCTCGGTAGCCGGATTGTGCCACACACACGCGCAGACAGACACAGAAAGAGGCGTCATTAACTGTTTCCAAGTCAGCAGGGGAGGGAAGTCCAGAAGGTCGAGAAGGCGGCCTACCACGCCCCTTCCGTACATATCCTCGGCAACGGAGGGAGGCATCTGCTGCACAGTACCTGGACCAGACTCCCGTAGGTACGGTCAGACAGGTGCTAGGGCACTGCCAAGGAACCTAGGTACACACCTTCCGGCACCGACACCCATGTACACCTCCCTTCCCTCCAGCCGTACCCTTGCCTGTACCTTCACCGTACCCTACCGTGGGCCCGCAAACCCGGCAGGGCAGAGAAACGGCTGGGCCCCTCCCCTGTAAGGCGAGAAGGTACTTGCGGATAGACTAGGTAAGCCTACCTGGAAGGGCTGGACTAGGCTTGTGTAGGTGCCATCGACATCATCTCTCTTCCTCTCTCTCTCTTTGACGAGCCCCAGCCCGTCCATGCCCCATCCCCCCGTCCCCCAGTCCCCCCAAATCCCACCCTACCGTACAGTAGTCGCCCTCTTCAAGGTACTTGTTGCTGCTCGTCCCTCGCAACAACCACAATATCACTCATCCTCGCCTGCTGCTACATCTACCACCTCCTCCACCACTAAATCCCACCCCTTTTTTGAATTTTGCTCTACGCAAACACAAGAGACAACGACGCACAAAGACTCCCGGGTGGAACTGGATGCCTTTGTCATCTGCTGCTGCATCACACTTCGCATCGCATCGCATAGCAGCGCAGCGTACCGAATCGTGCATCCATCCCTCTCTCTCCAACATTCCCCAAATCCGTCGACCACAGCAGCGGTAGCTTTGGATCTAGGCCCATAGGTGACCTCACCACCCGCCACCTCGCGGACCACGACCACCACCACGGCCAACTCCTCCTCCCGCCAAAACCCACGGCCTGCCTGGCTGCCTGCAAAGTGGGCATCTTCCTCAAACGGCTTCTTTTTGCCCACCTCCAAGCGTGGATATCTGGGTATCCAGACTGGACCCTCCTGCACCTCCCTCCCACCACTTCATTGGCCCAGAGCAGCAGGTGCTGTCGCAGGCAAACTGGGTACGGCTCGGTACGATCGACGCGAGACACGCTGGTCTACAACGAGGAATCAGGATCGGCCACGATACATGTGCCCCGGCCACTCACAGCTGCAGTTAATCATGATTGATCCGCCTCGACACATCAGTACCTATCCAGCGAGTTGAGACATAACGACACTTTATTCCAGCCCGCATTCCTCACCTCTACCTCCCCTACCCTGTCCTTCGGGGCTCCCACGGATGCTATTTCGCACCCACCAACCAGCACTGTCGTCAAGATGGACACGACAGCCACCAGCGCGGCCGAGTCTGCGGGTGACAACGCGCATGTGCCACCTCGCTTCAACCGCGAGTCCTCGAGCGTTTCGACGGTGAAGGGCGAGACCAGCAACTCTACCTCTCAGCCAGCAACGCAGACGTCGGCTTCTAAGTCCTCGCCGCTGGCTTCTCGTGAGACCTCTCCGGGCCGCCAGCCCACACGCCCAGGGGCTTCCAGGAATGCCTCTGCAGCTGGCAGCACGAGGTCCCGCAAAAGCAGCTCGCAAGAGACCAGCCCACAACGAACCCACTCGAAAACAAGAGCCCCAAGCGCCTCGGCTACTGGCAAGATATCTTCTGCCACAACGCCGAGCCTGGGCCCGGTCAACACCGATGGGAACGCCCGTGTCACAGCTCCTCAAAGATCGCCTGTCACCGCCGAGCACCTGAAAGAAAGCCCACGTTGGCCAGTCTCTCCACGGCTTCGATCTCCGCCCCCGACCGCAATGCTCAATCGTCCCAATTTTCCTCCGCCACCGCGCAAGGGTGAACTAGAAGCACCCGCGATCCAGGTCCAGCGCTCATCACCCCCACCGCCACCTCCACAACAACAAGACTCGAGTCAAAGCGATCACGACGCTGACGAAGCTCATCTGCAGCCTGGTACGAGGACGCCCGCGCGCGGTGCCAGTGGCAGTGGCAGTGGCAGTAATAGTCAGACAGCACTGGAGACGGTAGAAGAGGTTAGCCCCTTGGCATCGCCGCAGGAAGGTGAAGGCGTGATGGAGAAGGCGGACGAACTGACCGCTTCGGAGGCTGGGTCACAAGCCGACAACCTTGAATTTGAAAAGTCTCAGGCACCATCGACCACCAACGACAGCAGTAGTGACAGTGGAGGTGATAAGGGCGACAGGAGACATCCGGCCACCGGCTTGCCCCCGACCCTGAAATCTCGGCAATCCAGCGCTTCAACCAAGAAATCGAAACCCTCGGAAGGATCCGTGCAGCACATGACCGTGGAAACTGAGACAGTGACCTCGATACCACAACACTCGCTCGCCCCTGTGGCTGTCAAAGAGGGGACGAGTGGCACCCTGAGGGCAAAACCTAGCTCGGAGACGATACGGCCCAAGAAAGAAAAGAAGCGGCCGAGTAGGAAGCAGCCAAATATTGGAACTGGCACGGGTGAGACACCATGTTCATCACTTCTTACTGTTTCTATTCCTCGGCTTCGCCATCATCAGTCAATGCGTTCAGTGTCTTCGGTGACGGATGCACTGATCTCGCCGACAAAACCATGTGCTCAAAGCACATATGATGATGCCGTCGTCGGATGCGAAGCCTCGAGCCCGCGTCGTTCTTCCGCATCCTTGGCTCGAAACTACAACTTCAACAATATGAGCTCCAGGCTAACCAAATCTCGCGTAGCGTCGTCCAAGGCAGATATCTTCGAGGCGAAGATCGCCAGTGCTGTTGACGAGGCTGACTCCTCGGACTCCGAGGAGACCTTTGTGTATGATTCTAACCCCCCAGACAATAATGATCGGCCGAGGCGGTTCCACTCGAGAACCCCAAGTGCGACTTCAATGGTCAGCCAGGTTGACAGGAACGGACTGCGCTCCATCACCAACATCATGGACAACGCCGTCTCTAATGCAGGGACCAAGAGGAATATGAAATTTGTCAACACTTTCAACAGCAGCGGGAACGAAAGTGCGATGGCAGAAGACGATGGCAAAGGCACGGTCCGTAGTGCTGCTGGCTCAGCCCGGGGCACAGGTCGCGTCCATCATCATCATCTAGGGCGTTGGGGCCGCAACGGCACCAACGGTCATACATCCTTGTTTGACAACGAGGCACCTTTCCACATCAGTAACATGACAGCCCAAAGATCCAAATTCTCCACCAACAGTAACAGCTCGCGGCAGCCATCCGGGCCACCAAGCCCGAGGTTCCTGAATGCTGGACGGCTGGCATCCACTAGCAAGAGGGGTACCCATGCGGTCAGCTACGATCTCGACGACACTACCGGCACCGGAGCCGATGATGAGAGGACACCTCTGCTTCACGGATCAGTGCGATCATCCCGGTCAGCCAGAACACGTCGCGGCCAGCCCGTGTCGATGCGTTCACTCGAAGGTCAAACCTATCGAAGGAACCCTTCTGTGCTGAATAGGTTCGCCAGCTGCCTCGTGCTCACCGTCATGCTCCTACTTGTTGTGTCTGGAGCCATCGGTTTCATGTTCGCAACCTCCCAGCCTCTCACCGATGTTGAGCTCATTGCTATCAAGAGCGTTGTTGCCGCAGAGCAGGAATTGATATTCGACATCGAAGTCAAAGCTCACAACCCTAACGTGGTTGTGGTCTCGATTGATCAGGCAGACATCGAGGTATTTGCAAAGTCGCCGCACGCGGGGACCGACTCGGGCGGGTGGCACAGGCCAGATGATCACCAAGGCTCCGATTCGAGGTGGTACTCGAACACCGGCAATGCGCACACAGGGGAGGATTTCGACGGCCCAGTCAATGAAAAGGCCCCTAATATGAGACTGGGAACCATCGGTCAACTCGACAGCCCACTCTCATTTGAGGGATCTTTCTTCAATCACGGATACTCCGGTTCCACGGGCGAGGTCAGGCTTCGTGGGCCAGGTAATGGTACGGTCGGCGGTGTGGAGCGATGGGAAAGGATCCTGCAAGATGAATTCGACCTTCTCGTCAAGGGTGTTCTGAAGTACTCTTTACCCCTCAGCCAGCACGTTAGAAGCGCTGCCATCTCAGGGCGTACCACGATCAAACCCAATGCCGCGAATGACCCTACTGGGAACAGGACGGAACCCATTACGAAACCAAATAAACCGGAGTGATAAAGCAAGTTGCGAGCGGGCGCGCCTGGCGTAGGAGAAAGTGTCGAACAACTGTACATCGAGGATTTTGTCTCAGGACGCGGGCGGCAAAGAATCTCGGCATCACCGGACACCACTAACGTGGACTTGATTTTCTATGTCTCAAATACCCAACACCAGCCGAGGCACTTTCGGCACTTCCTTCATCTTGTTCTTTTACTGTATTTTCAGCGTTGCATGGGACGGCATTGCATTTCAGTCTTGGGAATGATGGCGAGGCGTTTTGACATGGCCAAGCAGAAATGGTCAACAAAAAAGTTTTGCAAAGCAATTTCATAGCCGAGCATAAAAGCTTTGAAGGGCATACCCGAAGCGACAAGGGGGCCAAACAGCACTTGAACCATTACCATCTTACAACATTCAGAAGTCAAGGGACAAACCCCAACGATGCGAATCGTAGGCATTGTTCGCCTTGTTTTATCTAGGGCGCGGACCATCGGAGGACGATGGGACAGTGTGAGATAGGCTGGATAGAAAGGGGAAGGGAATGAAAGCCCAGTTCTGACTGCAGCACATCTTGAGGAACTACTGCATGCCCACGTATCACGTTGTGTGTATTCGACAATTGTATCTCGGCACCGACTATCAAGCGTATTAGGCATCAGGCGCAAAAGAGTTAGATCTATGGTTCGACCTATGATCGGCAAGATGCCCTGGAAGTTTCCGTTGTTTGCATTTTAGAGCCCAAAGGGAAATATGTAGGTTGGCGAACCTTGTGGGATCCGAAGGTCTACATCGCACCTTTTACTTTGGATAATCAATCTATCTCTTAATTTCAAATCCTTGAGCTGTTGATCTGCTGCTTTCTGACATTTGGTCGTGCTGTCAAATTCTGAGAGACGAGTGCTGCGGGTTCTAGTCAAAGACGCGGACGCTCGAATCACGCTCACGCTCCGCAGGATCGGCATCACACAGAATACCACCAATCCCTCTGTTCCTGCAAATACTATATTTGCTGCATACTTTTGTATTTGAGGCATTCAACTTGTAAGTATTTTTTCTACTGTCTTCAATTTAGAATGGCTAGTATATGAGTCTGCAATGTTGTTGTCCTCGTCAGACTGACTCCTCACCCTGGAGGGCCAGCAACCTAGCATGGATCATTTTCTAGGAATATTCCGTAAACAACTGCATGAAAAGGTGGGTTCACGATGACCCAAGTAGAACTCGGGTCATGGTAGGATTGGTGGGCTGAAGGCCTGCATGACCAACATAGAGGAATCTTATCAGTCCAACCGGTCAGTACTTCATGCACAACGTCAGATTGCGAATTCATAGCGTCCCCCATACTAATCCTTAGGCAACCATCAATGATTTAATGCAACGATCTCTCATAGTGCCTTGTGTCTTTGTTGCCACAGGACGTGGGGACCGTCTCAAATTGTGTAAATTGTCTCTAGTCTTTGATCCATTCTACGCATCTTCCCAAAGATACCTTGCGTGATTTACAATATGGTTTAAAGATAAAATGAAAAAGCTCGACGAACTGTTCGAAACACCAGTAGAGATAGGGTATTTACGGCACTGTTGTTTGATCAGCAACTATTACAAGACAAGAGGGGCTGGCCCCATTGTGCTTCGTAGTCGGAAACCTCGGGGCAACAGAAGTGGAATTGTGTGGGTACTTTACACTGCTTGGCTGTAGCCAAGGCTGTTACGTATGTTTCAGCATATGGGCAGCCGGATACTGCGGAAAGCTAATGAACAGCTTTGTGCACAATGCTAATACAACAGTGCTATGATTTACTATAAGAAATCAGTGGAACCAATGAGTGATATGAGAAAGTGAGCAGACCTTTGTCTTCAGCATCAATCATTGTTACCTGGAGTCTGACACATCTGACATGACGAAGATGGCCAAAATACTTCTCACCGGGGCGACCGGCTATATTGGGGGCACTGTGCTCGACCAACTGGTTAAGAGTGTAGAGCCCAGCATCGAGCCCCTGACCATCGATGTTTTGGTTAGGACCAACAGCGCGGTCGAGATCCTCCTCAAGGAATATGGGAACCGGGTTCGGCCTATATTATGGAATGGTTTCACGGATATCTCATTTGTCACCGACACCGCTCGGAACTACGACATCATCATCAATGCTGGTACCGGCTTCATCGCAGACGGAGCTAAGGCTCTTGTCCAGGGGCTGGCCAACCGCACTGCACCAGGCCTGCCGATGCCGTGGATAATCCATACCTCTGGATGCTCGAATCTGGCCGATCGGCCGCTGACTCGGACTGCTCATCCGGATCGAGCATGGGATGATGCTGATGGGAAAGCGGTCTATGAGTTTCTCGAGCATGAAGATGCCGACGATCCGTATGCGCAGAGAACCACTGAGATCAGCGTGCTCGCAGCTGCTGAAGAGGCAGGTGTGCAGGCAGTGAGCGTGAACTCGCCATGCCTATTCGGCATGGGTTCTGGTCTTTTCAACCGGCAAAGCTTCCTCATCCCACTTTTCATGAGTTATATTGTCAAACATGGATATGGCTTCAAACTCAACGAGACGGCTAATTTCGACTGGGTCCATATTGAGGATGCTGCCAAAGTCTACTTGCTGTTAGTACGCGCTATTCTTGAGCGAGAAGATCATGGAGTCGGCTTTATCCCGACTGGCAAAAATGGCATTATTTCCACTGCGGTTGGGCGGGTTCTACAGACAGAAATGATGCAGCTGTGCTTGGATACTGCATTTAATGCTGGTGTGCTGCCTCGAGATGATACGCCGGACAAGAAGCAAATCCACAAAGTCGAGCTTAAGGAGCTGGCCGACGAGGTAATGTCCGGCTTGGTGGATATGGCTGAACGAAGCTGGGCAGGGCATAAAGTCATGACAGGAACTAAAGCGAAGAGGTTGCTCGGGTGGAACCCGACAAGGTTGGATGAGGCATGGAAACAGGAATACCGGGACGTTCTTGACGCGCTGGAGAAAGGTGTAAGCGGTAAGAGTGTTGCAACATCCATTGGAATATAGAGACATATATTTACCCAGGCAGAGAACAGTGAATAGGTCTGGTTTTAAAATGTATTGATTTGATGGCGCCTGTGGTTCCTTCATACAGTCAAAGATCTCATGTCTAGGAAGAAGACCACAATATGCAAACAGTAGTAAAAGAAAACACAATTCAATGTTGTTGGTACCATACGGTGCGCGACTCTTGGCAGCCGCACAAACAAGCCTAAGGCCAAAGAGCGTCAGCTAGAAAGCCGGCAGCGTTGTTTGAAGATGATTACTTGGGCTAGATAAATTATCCAAAGCACTCTTGGGACAACTACTCTACACTACAGTGCAGTTATTCAATCACTGTTCATCGCAGATATGGCTGAGACCTATGGCTGCCCCGCCATTGACGCTGGTTCACTTTCAACAAAGGCACAGCGTGCCTCACAAAAGCATAGAGTCGGAGGTAGTTGGCAAGAACTAGATCACAGGGGTTGTAGACCCCTACACTGAATTATCAGCATGGAGAGAAGCCAGAAGCAGCTTTCGAGGATTCAAGAGGTCTCAGTAAAAGGAGATTTGATAGGAGGCTGCCAGATGCAACCCATTTCTTAACATGGAATTCTTGACCAGATGTGGGAGCTTGGAAATCATGTGGAACACGTGCCATGTAGAAATTAAAACCTTTCATGGAAACTTCTTTTTACCACGTGAATGTTTGTTTCTGCCACGAAATAAGGGTGTGTTGATGATGGTTCTCTACTTAAATGTTCAGACACATAAAATACCAATCTAGACACCAATCTAGACACCTAGGCACCTACCTTCCTCGTTACTCAGCAGCCTGAGCACAAGAGAGTCAAGACCTCACTGGAACGCCAATTCCGAGTACAAGGCCACATTAATAGGAGGTCATCCAATCGGCGGTCAACCTATGAGAGGGCATCGCCCAGGAGGCTAACCCCTAAGAGGTTGTCCTACAGGAGACCTGAAGATGAAGAAGCTTCCTACACGCGGTCGGCCTCGAAAGCGCCCTAAGCCGCGCAAGCAGGATTCGAGCAAGGTCAAGACCAGCCGTGGCGTTTGCAAGATCGGTATCCTGGACTTGCCCGCTGAGCTGCGAGTAATGATCGTGCGCAACCTCATTCATTCAGAAGACGGACTGTGAGTAACCTAGATCAGCGCCTTTTTCCGCATAGCCCAAGCTGGCTTTCTAACGGTTGCTGACTTGGAAGCCATCCAGTGAGGTGTATGTCGGCAGGCCTCTTTATGGGCATTTCATCATGCGGTATCAATTCTACAGTCCGGTCACCGATACCATGGAATAGTATGTATCTAGCCAAGGAAATTCTCCACACATACGCTCAGTGCAGGAGTGTCTCAGGGTTACCGACCGAAAGCTAACAGCGCACAGCGGCCCTCTCTGGCAAAGAAATGACATCGATCAGCTGAGCTGGGTTTGGGCCTACCGCACTCTTCGACCGCTAATGGCTTGCAAGACTCTCTATTACGAGGCCACTGCTGTTTTCTTCCGCGAGAAACATTTGGTTCTTGGCAGTGAGCGGAGTCCCTTTCTTTCTTAACCCCTTTCAATCAGTGCTAGGTATCTGCTGAAACAGGGGGGCCGGATGCTCCCTGGGGTCCTTGGGCCTCATGTACATTTGACCAGATTCTGTGCCCCTCCAAGTATGCTGGGCATTGGACTAACAGACGATTCGAAGTTTCCACCTGTGCGCACGCGTGGCTCCGAAGGATCGGCCAGCAGAACCAGGTCAACCTTCGACACGTTCATCTTCAGATACGTAAGTAGCATCTGGATACAACTTTTGCTCCTTCAAGAACAAACCTACCCTATTCTTGGTCTATACACCAAGACTTCAGGGGCTACAGGTTTTAAGACATGTTATGGCCACCTTGTGTCCCCACTCTTTGCTGCGTTGGCTTGAAGCTACTGCTAACTTTTTTCATGGCTGACTCTGAATGCTGTAGATAAAGAGTTCATAATTACAGGAGGAGTCAACAGGAGCGGTAGCCTCTGGATCGAGGTCCTCAGAAAGCTAGGCCGCTCGGCTCGTGACCTCAAGGTCCTCGGCTTTCAATTCGACGGGGAAGTTTCCTCGTGGGAGTGCACTTTGATGGAAGCCTTTTTGCGGATGAAAACTTTCTAAAAACTGAAACAGATTTATGGGGCCTCATCTACAGCGCACCCTTTACGAACTAGCCAGAACTCGGCAAAAGTGGTTGGCCTCCGCAAAATTCCAGTCAGATGCGATCGGGAATGGACAGGTTCCAAGCATCATCTGACAATGTCCGCCGCTCGATCCAATCCTCGTTTGACGACAGCCACTTCACCCTGGACCACAAACAAGACATCACCCAGCCTAGAAACCCTAATCAACAGTTCTCGGCTTGTCCGCAACCAGCCTAAAGGCGGCGCAAAATGGTGCACCACCACCCCTTCGCTCTTGCTGGCACCCGGTCCGGATGCACTTCCGACCGCACTCGCTTTCATGGAGCAGATCCAGCCGTCAACGTGCAGGAATATGAGGCGCTCCCTATACATGCCCACGATTATATCGATGACTTCGCACACGGACTCCGGCTCCGTTAGCGCAGTGATTGGCTGCACTGATGTCTTGGATGGCAGTGCGTGCGCTGGGAACCATACTATTCTATTCCCTTGTGAGCCGCGCCCGGTGTTCTGGCCGAGTCTCGTCCTGTATGAGACTGCCAACTGCGTATTTGAACCGCTGAACACGGCCGTGGCGCTGCGTACAGATAGGTGTGGGATCTCATACTCAGAAATGCCTTCAATTTGCAGCTCTGGCGCCTCTGCCCTGGCTGATATCGATGCTATCTCTTGTAGCGACTCCCAACCATGAATATTGAACTGATGCTCTGCTACGCGAATCACCAGCGACGGATCCAGGGGATGTTGTGTCCAAGTATAGGATTCATGGCGATGACTTTGGCACCTGAGGGGAGCTACAAGCTCCTTGCCATCGGCCATCGAGTGAAGACAGGCCTGATCGTTGGAAACAATCAAAAGGTTCGTTAGGTCCTTGTTGAAGAGGAATTTCTGGACACCGGTGACAGATGCCCGGTGGGAAAAGAGTTGCTGGGCTGCCCATTCTTTCTTGGTGTTCCTCGACAACCTGTGGACCATGAGGAAACCCGCGGTATCCGCGCTGACGAGAAGCTTGAGCTGGCCTTTGACTCCTAGTTCTATATCTTTAACGCTTGCCACGTGCGAGAAGAGGACTCCCGCTGGTAAACCTGTGCGGGCATCATGCACCGAGACCGTGTTGTCCTCTCTGCCGACGAAGAAGGACTGTCCGTCCGGATCACAAGCAACGGCGCTGATGAGGCTAGCCGCTTTTTCGCTTTCCTCAATCACCTCATCTTGACTACTCGACGCCAGCGACGGTGACCTTACACTGTTATGGCCTACATCTCGACGGTAAAGTGCTGCAGGATCCCATATACGACAATTCCTTCCTCCGGCACGGATGACAATGAAGCGTTGGCTGTCCGCACTGAAGCTCAGTGCAGCAACCGTCCCATCCTCGGGCCTGATGCGGTAGAGTCTGTGCAGTGTCTCGAAATCGTACAGCTCGATGGCTCCATCTTTCCTGGCGGCAGCGAGAGTCCTTCCGTCCGGAGACGAGGACAGATGCGAAAACCAAGCCGGAGTAACACGCGCTTGGATTGTGCCTTGTTCAACATCGAAGAGCACAAGGTCTGAGCACGAGAAAGACACTGCCAGAAGCGGACTCTCGGGGAGATTACTAAAGGCCATGGCGTAAATGGATATGGACAGATGCTGCTCAATGCCATCGGAAAGGCCATCCTGGTGGTCAAAAATTTGATAAGACTCCTGATCGTAGTTGTAAACCAGCACATGCCTATGCCGGTAACCCAATGCAAGCAGGCCCAGGTCCTTGTTGAAAGCTGCTTGCTCGGCAGCAATGCCCGAATACCAGGTGTAGTGTGGTTCTTCGAGGATATCAGTCCAACTCGTGGAGCTCGCAGAACGGTCAATGAGATTCAAGGCCAGGATTGTGTTATTCCCAAGAGCGACCAGCAACATTTGGTCATCGTCGACGAACGTCATGGCTAGGATATTTTGCTTGCAGGAGACCTGCCATTGTTCTTCGCATGTCTCTGTGTTCCACAAACGGATGAGCCTTTTGCTTGCACTGGCAAGAAGCGATTTAGATGTGGCATATTCGAGGTGTAGAACTGGTTGCTGGTGATCCAGCACTGTCTCTTCGAGACTCGTTCGATCATTGAAGATCGCGATCCTGCCAAGGGAGGTACCGATACAAAAGTTGTTGTCAGTAGTTGCAATCGAATTGAGACGCTCGCGGCGAATAATCCCTGAGGCAATCTGCTGTGGCGAGCTTAGTACAAGTGTGCATAGACAGTCATCCCAAGTTCGGGATGAGAGCCCAGAGACGGTCAGAGTTGCTCCCATCCCGCGCGAGAATTGCGCATGAGGAGCGGTTTCTGGAGGGCAGAATGCCGGTATCATATGTAGTATCGATTCCGGATGCATCAAAAGTTGACGACCGAACTTGCTCACGATTTTCACCAAGTCAATGGACCAGTCCTCGATGATAACTACCTCTTCTCCAAGCAACAAGTCTGTTCGCGATTTGCGACGCAGAAACACTTTGAGTACTTGAGCGAAGCGGAGAATTGTGTCCAGCTGTTCTCTCTTGGCCAGCTCTTCAATCCAAGATAGAACATTGGTCCTAAGAAAAGTAGCCAAAGCCGACATGATTTCAGTATTAAGGGCTGAGCTTTTGTTGACATGCTCATGTGCAGCCTCACAAGCGTAAGCCGCAAAAACGGAGCGCTCTTGTGCCACTGCAATCATCTTCCTTTTGGGTTTGACTTTCATCTCCAGCCCATTTAGGTAGTCTAGACAGGCCATCGCAAGCATCTTGTGCCCATCCTCCTTGCTGATTGTGAGTTCGTCGTCCAATTCCGAATTTATATCCTGGCGCAGGAGGAAGCCTCTTGCGCTAGCGTGTCGCATCCTGACCCGGCTGGACTTATCAATGTACAGCAAATCATTGCAGTATTTGGAAATGAGGATCTCGATATCTTCGACTTCATCCATCGCTAGGCGTTCGACAACATGTTTGAGCTCCGTAGTAGTCAATGGTCGGATGGCGAGGGATACCCACGTCAAAATGGTTTTCGAAATGACTTTCTCCTTTTCAGACATTGTCCGCACTATTCTGGCATATAGTTGGTCCATCCCTGGTGGAAGGTCCTCCAAGGCTCGGAGCCTAGCTTGAGTGCCGACAATCTTCCGAAGATTCTCAAGCACGAGGGTGACCCAGAGAAAGCACCCGTTTGACTTTGATAGGATGAGCGCCCTGAGTGTCTCACGCTCCGCTAGACTGGCTCCAGGCGCTTCAAATGTGTGAGCATTGAGATAAGTTGCAATGTCAGACTGGATATCATCTGTGTTGATATCGTGCCCAAGAACTCGGCTGTCCGGTATCTGATAGTCTGCATGAGCGCCTCTCGTAGTGACTAAGATCTTGATCATCCCGCGTGACTTTTCTTCAGCCCGAAGCAGGAACTTCGCGAGCTCTTGGCCGTGTCTGCATTCATCAAACGCGTCGATGACCCAATAGGTTTCTTCGCTGATTCCCGACTGCAAGATACCTTGCTCCCAAAACTTCCTAAGTAGAGTCCTATAATCACCGGATTTTGCGACTCCGGGATCTCTGCTGCAGATACGAAGGATCCTTCGCTGAATTTCGGGATACAAAGCAGCCATTTGCCAGGTCATGGACAGAAGAAAGCTTTCCATCGATGACCTAGATCGATCTCCGTGCACAAAGAAATAATAACAGCATCTTTTATGCTTGTTTTCAAGATCTTCGATGGCGCATCCAGCAGCGTATGACTTGCCGCAACCCGGAGGACCTCTTATCCAGTACATCTGCGAAGATGACGATCCCAGCCAGTTCTGGTATGAAGGGCTTTCTGATAGCCATTGACACGATCCCGGGAGCCGGTCAGATTTGACCCGATAGAAGTCGTCAACAGGCGGCTCCCAGATGTTCAGATACCGGCTGAGATCGTCGTTGGACTGAGATAATAAGCTGGGCGGACGCTGGGTCTGGTGCTTATGCAGCTTTGCAATACAGGCAGCCACGGCTTGCCACACAGCGACGAAGTTGCTGTCCTGGACTGACGAGAACTTGCAAACGCTCCGATGATCTCCATACAATAGCGACGATTGCTCATGTGGGTAGTTCAACATAGCGTCCACCTTGGGCACTATCATCACTTCGCGAAGACCACCAACTGTCAATGGTTTGGTCTCATAAAAGGAATAGAGCATCAAATCGATCGAGTGCGAAGGGAATTCCGCGTTGATGGATCGAACAACATCAGAATTCCTTCCGAGGTCCTCGAGGTAGGGCTTCAGCCCGGAGGACATGCGAAGGAGCTTATCGAGGATTCCGGCCAGATTGGAACCAGTATGGGGTGTAGCGATGAATACGATTGCTTTCATCCTCGCAGAGACTTCTTCATAGATCGGCATTTGCCTCGAGAGTATGAAGGCACGTTTTGTAACGAGGCCGCCCATACTGTGACAAACAATAATGATGGGAGCCTTTGTCAACCTGTCAGCGTCAAAATTGTACAAGCACACACTGGCAGTCTTACCCTAGTGTTTCTTATGCTAGGATTATTCAAGGTAGAATTCAGCAATGACTTTGAAAAGTCTTCGATGTTGAGAGTGCTGCTCCGCTTGAAATCGGAGTCATAGCCAAAAGAATGGATGGCGGCATTTTGAAAGGGATCCTGCATTGGCAGTAAGTCTCGAGGCCAGAATACATCATCTTTCGTCCAAGTATGCTCCGATCCCCCTCCTAGTCCGTGGACAAAGACAATGTGGGCAATTAAATCCCCAGCCTTTACAGGATGAAAGACTGTGGTTAAGCCGAAAGGGCCTTTGGTGCCGACCTCCGTCCGCGATGCTTGGGATGCTGAAGCGGCCGAGGGTGTCGGTGATTTGTCTCTGTTCGAAAATACAGGAACAGTAAAGTGCCGAGCAAAAGCTGAGCGTTTGGCAGGCAGTCGCTCAGCTTGAGGCGAGGAAGATGTGACCAGAGTCGAGCTGCGACTAGATGACGGGGATGAGTTATCGCCGTCGTAATCCTCCATCTTGGCATGTACTGATGCCAATTCTGACACCAATATGTCGATAGCTGCCTCTGCGTAGACCTACAGCGGGCCCGCCAGTCCTAGACCCGTGATGCCGCGTCTGTCCTGAATGCCGCGTGGTTTCTTGGGTGTGCAAGGACAGTGGACAGGGGGGTTGATAGGCAGCACTTGCAGCAGGAAGGCATCGCCTTGCCAGCGACTTCTCAACTTGTCAATGCCCTTAGGAGATACGCATCATCCTTGGGCGGCTTGCACACGGTGAGGGAGGAATGAGAGGATTCGGATCAGTGAAACCGCGTGTGAAAGGTGAAGGATCATGGCAGGATTGCTTGAGTGTTAGAAGCGCCCGGAGATCAAGGCGACCAGCACATGCAAGGATCCCGGCAACTAGAACCAACCTGCATTTGCTGTGGCACAAGGGCTTGTTTTTTGGCCGCTAGAGTCCAGGCCCGGGGACGGCCACGGTGAGCATAGTTCGACAGCGGGTGACGTTCCTATTTTGGGTGCGGCGGTTGCATAAGCTCTTACACTCTCCGGTAGCTGCTTTGGTGCTGAGCTGCGTGAGGAAGACGAATCAAATGATGCAGAGCACGAAGCAGCTAAGCTCGATTAGAATCGCCGGAGCGGGGAGTGCATCATTCACCGGTCACTCTGCAGTATCAGGGCCTTATAGCTAGAGGAGGATTCCTCGGTCATAACTAGGTTGGCGTTGCACCCGTATCGAGACTCAGCCCTGACGCTTTGGAATGCGCATCGATTGTAATATACTCTTCAACAATGGCCGAGACATCCATTACAGACACCACGAGACATTTTGATTCTTTGAACATCAACAGCGTCGAATCAGATTCGCAGCGAGGTAAAGTTGAACAGCTGACAGATCCGGAAAATCAAGATGACTTCCAGCTGGCCGCTCTGCGGCTGGTGGAACGGAACAGGCTGGCACTGCAGAAGAATAATGCTTTGTTATCCGATGAGCACTATGACGAGCTGGATAATGTTACCGAAGGTCAGTCACAGTAGCAGTACTGATTAACAGTGCTTAGGAGTTGGGTGTCACCGCTCGATACAGGACAACATTATAGCACAACTTAGGCGCTGACATTCAACACCCCCTCTCAATAGCATGGTGGACGACGGCGGACCATATCATCCCTGCAAGTCTGATCGAGGAAGTGGATGAGAACGTGATCGCCCGTGAGTGATGCGTCCTGCGGCTTCAACCACAGAGACTCGTATTGACACCCTGCTAGTGATGCCTCAAGGCACGGAAGTCATTTCCATAGAGCCATTCGGTACAAGTAACTGGTCCCGCACCGCGGAGATCCAAACTGAACTCAATGGCGAAGAGAAGTCGTATTTCCTCAAGGTCAACGATTACAGGTCTGGGCCGATCATGTTCAGAAGCGAGTTTGAATCTCTCAAGGCCATTGATAAAGCTGTGCCAGGATTTTGTCCAAACCCGTTGGGATGGGGTCAATATGCGTCTGACCCAGATGTTCACTTTCTCCTCACACCTTTTGTCGAGATGTACGATGAAGCCCCTGATCCGGACACTCTGCCCCCACGCATGGCGGAGCTACATATGAATGGCATATCTCCGGACGGGAAATTTGGCTTTCACGTCCCGGTCGCAGGCGGACCGCTCCCGCTCAGATTAGCGCAGAGCTCTTCATGGGAGGATTACCTTGTTAGGTATATGCGTTATTTCTTCAGAGCAGAGGAAATTGCACAGGGTGGGAGGCCACTTGAGATGCAGGGTCTCATAGATATCCTATTTTCCAGGATCATCCCACGCCTGATCCGTCCTCTCGAGACTGGTGGCAGACAGATTTCCCCGAGAATTCTGCATACAGACCTGTGGTCTGGAAACCGAGCTGTGGATGAAAATGGGGAGCCTGTGATATTCGATCCATGTTCCATCTACGGTCACAACGAGTTCGACTTAGGCATCTGGTCCTTTGCCCGCGAACCATATGGGCAGGCTTTTCTCCATAGCTATCACTCCCACTTTGTATGTTTGATATTATGGAACATTTGAAAGGCTTGAGCTAAAACCTTCATCGCAGTCAAGATCTGCTCCGGAAGAAGACGGTGAAGGACGAAATACCCTATACGCTTTGTGAGTTACACTTCTGCCGTCGTCTCCCTATTTGAGATTTTGAAGCCACAACGAGCTGACTGGTAATCTGTAGAGCCTTCGAGGTTCGGGTCTCTGCCACCTTGACTGGCCATGACCAATTGTTCAGAAAGGAGTAAGTATCAGCCCTCGCCGCACCATCATCCACAAGTTCTAAACAGAAGCCAGGTGCATAAGATATATGAGCGAGCTCAATGAGAGGTATCCAGAATCTTATGAGGATTGGGCAACTTCAAGGGGCGAGCCTATCTGTCCACCAAAGGTGGACTACTAGAAATCACAACATTTGAATGAGATGTAAGCTTCTGAGCCGAGAAGCTTTTAGGTCTGATGTCTAGAATTGACTGGGCGGAACCGCTTAGTAATAAAGGAGAGAATTGAGGTGGAGTAACTCTCAGAGACGACCTAAAGACCTAAGTAGATTATGACAGACTCAATCGCGACCTGGATTCAGATGTGAATTCTAGGTAGTGTAGTTGGTCACAATGTAATTAGCACAAGGCGCCACGGAGAGGCGAAATAGTGTTACTTGACACAGACTTCGTGGTCCTATGAACGGTCAGGCCCTACATTGCCAGACACCATGCCGTGCAATTGGTGCGTACTAGGGAGGGTCACCATGACCCTCGTTTGCCCATTTGACTATCCTCACTACGAGACTGACTTATGATGTATTTAACGTCAATAGTAGCCTTATTCTATAGGCTGTTGTTTAGTCAATTGGTGGTTTTTTTTATCACCAAATGGACTTATAGAAGAAATGGTTGTTGAGAGAAGAAGGGGTCGTGGAGAAGCTGGATGTATCTTCCCTTATATAAAGGGAGGAGGAGTACTTCTTCCCCTTCCCTCCTTCCCTCCTTCCTTCCTTTCTTTAATACTAAGTCCTTCACCTTCCTCCCTTACTACCTAGAGTTAACCACATCTAGAGATTCATCTCCAGAGTAGAGATTCAGAGTCAGAATTCACCCAGACAACCCAAAAGGTCAAAAACAGACCAATTAGGAGGAAAAGGAAGGAATTCTCTCTTGGCCAGTTAACATACCAAAGCAGGAGACCTACCCTTAGAGAATAAGGAGAGAGACTCTCAAAAGGAAGGAACCTCCCAGGCAAGTCCATTTCAAACTCAAAATCCAATTTCTCTTAACGATCACTTTTCCTCTCTAAGGCTTATTTAGATTTACTGGGGAATTATTCCAACTTGATGATATGTACCATTTTGATCGTCAGGTCGAGAGGAACATCATGGTGGTGGCTTTGGGTACTAAGAAGGGGTCCTAGAGCGAGAAAATGGCCAGGAAGCCCTTGACCCTCATAGCGATTCTCTCTAGCACGTACCAAAGCACGGTATGGCAGCAAACTCTTTTACAGATAGCTATCTACAACCCCTCTCGCTTCATTCGTCTGTTTGATAGTGCAGAAAATATGTTCTGCCATATCCGTATCTTCCGTTGGATCACGTTGGGACTGTGTTGATTACCTATGAAATATCGTATCCCAGGTACATACGGTCGCCCCAGCGGATTTCCATTTGGAACTCGTCTAAGATGTCTGTCTGGGCTTCCTCGCTTCTTCAGCTGCCCTCCTCTGCTCTCTCCATCCCCGACCCCATCTCAAGAGCACAATAATACCAACACCCTGTAAGCATCCAACGATGACAGCCATCAGCGTGAAATACCAGCCCCAACCAAGAGCGTCAGCCAATGGCTGCAATATAGCGACACCAATCCCACTCAGCCCGCTGCGAACAAGTGATGCAGCAGCTGATGCAGTGCTGGGACGATCAGGGTGGATATCAACAAGCAAGGTGTTGAAAGCGAAGAAAAGCGTGCTCTGAATGCAGCCTGTGATAGCCTGAATCACCAGTGGCACCGCAGGGTGTGCGCGCTGTTGCACGGCCCAGCCGAGCCCGGCAATTCCCAAGTGCGTGATGAAGAACGAAGGCCACAGCTGTCGGGCGCGGGCCTTTTCGATGGGGAATCCGTCCACTCGATGGCTGTCTGCCGGAAGGCCTTCCTCGCGTGCCGTCTTCCTGTATTTGTAGTTGTTCCACGGCCCGGTGATGAAGCCTGAGGCGAAGATGGTGAGAGCTGCAGGCAGGTACGCCAGTCCGATGTTCAGCTCGCTCCAGCCGTAGATGTCGGCATATATATGTGGTATGGACGCTGTCACACAGTACCAGACGGCATAATTGCAGCTCGCTAGCCATAGCACCAGGGCAGTATCCCGGGCGATGATAATAGACAGGCATGAGAATGGGTTGGGAATAGCGAGTTTCGTTTTCGTCTTTTCCGCACCAGCAGCTTCACGTTCCTTGTTTTGGGAAACCCTTTTCTCGCCAGTTGCCATATCATGCGCACATCTCCCCCCTTTCTCCCCATTTTCCGCTTCAAAACCTCCGTGCTGGCCCCATCGAGGGCCGAGAAGAACGAGTTCCTTCCAGCCCGATCTCTCCAGTCTCCGTCCCTCGCTCCCATCCCCTACAACCGACCTTGCCGTCTCTGGCAGAAGGAAGACCATCAGCAGTAGACTGGTCGCTCCGAAAATTGACAACGTGAAGAAGACCCAAGCACCACTTCTCGTTCGCCAGGCAATCAGTCCGCCAACGACTGGGCCCAGAACAGAGCCCACGTTTGCCGCACTGATCGCCGGCCCAACCATGGTGCCCCTCTGGGCGGGTATGCACACGTCGCTGACAACGCCATATGTGATACTGGCACAGGCCGCGACACCAAGGGCTGACACCGCGCGCAGCAGGATAAGCGCGACGTAGGATCTGTTTCCCGAAATGTCGTTGATGGCGAGGCCCAGACTTGCGACGGTAAAGATCATATAAGTGACGATGCTGATGAGCCGCCTGCCATGAGCGTCGGCGGCTGGTGCGAAGAAGGCGGGCATCACTGCCTGGACGACGACGTAGAGGGTGAGCGTGAGGTTGATAGCCTGGGCGGAGGAGCGGTACTGCGACTGCAGCAGGGGGAGGAGGGGCAGGTAGATGTTGGCACTAAGCGGCGAGGCAATGCTAGCTATACCCAGGATGGCGGTCAGAATATGACGGTGCCTGGCCGAGAACACTGAGTAGGGCTTCGACCCATTCGGGCCTGCCGTCGTTGCCCTCGGTGAGTTGGCCGCAGGTGACGATGCCGGCAGGGGTTCCGGATGCGTCGCACTTGGGGTACCGGCACCGTCACCCTGAGCGAGTGGCTCACCGGCTCCTGTGACACATTGAGCCATACTGTGCGCAAAATCCAGAATTCAGTTCACGGAGTATCCGAGTAAGATATAGAGAGCAGGAAGCCAAGAGAGAGGGTCGTTCTGTGGGCTCGGAGGTTTGTCCATCCAACGCTTAGGAGCACCAACAGCAACCAACATGCAGGAGCGCTAGCCGGAGTTTTATGACAAGTTCTCGGGGAGACCTTCAAGTAAGACTCATTAACGAGAGCGAGGCCATTCACCATTTGACACAAGAAGTAATTTCCCCTCTCAATTTCAATCCATCAAGTCTTCAACACTCATTGAAAACATTCCTTTGCCTGTATAGGCTATTCACCCCTTTCCCGAGCCAGTCAGAGTCTGAGCGGAGAAAGTGAAGAGAGACTTTCGTGGAGTAATACGAAGCGAGAGATGCACCCAAATACCTGTTTGAAAAGGAAACATTTGACCGGTCCTCTGCTAGGTATTTAAGTTGACCTAGTTTTTTGCTTTGTTGCCTTTGTCCTATCCTCCAATTCTAACTCTAGCAAGTCTTAAGATCAAAGTCATCACGCAGTAGAAAACACAAATACGAAATTTACCCAACTGAAAATCTCTAACATGTCTTCCCAATTAGAGCCTTCTACTCCACTCCAGCCTCGGCCGAGGTGTCTTCCGCCTCCACCTCCGATTCAGCCACCTCCATCAAGGCCTCAGGCGCCGCCACCGCCACCTCAACCTCCAATTCAGCCTCCCCCAAGGTAAAGACCGAATTTCTGAAGACACCGCACTACAAAGTGGCCTTTGAAATCATTAGCAGCCTACTTCAGAAGCTCAGGTACAGTTTCTCTCCTACGCCTCACTACTTGTAATCTCAAGATCATTTGGTGGGCCACAAACTTCATTGAGGGGGTTGAAAAAAGTTATTTGAGTAGGCAGTAAAATGAAAAACAATTTCTCGATATTGTTCCCTTGAAATATCAATGAATGCAGTGATAGTGACTCCTCTACTTCTAAATATTATGAAGCATTGAGCTTTTTCTAACACCTCTAGGGGCCTATGAATTTTACATCACTAGCATTATCTTGACCGTTACTACTGCTTCACTAATGCCTTCCATTTAGCATCCTAAATAAATGTATCACGCATCATGTTCAAGTGAAGCAACTAAGGTCTACACATCCCAAGAGCGCGTCGGCCATCTGCGAGCATGATGGCTCGTCACGGTGAAAGTTGTCAGTACTGACTCCAATGTGTTGAGGTTGATGCTGTTGACGCCTAGTTTTATTTTTATCAGCACCGATTCTTTCAACCTGGACTCGTACACTTCGAAGTGTTCAATGAGTAGGAGACACAGACATAGGACATGCCTGCATCTCGTCATGTTGATTCAACTCACCGATTTCAGTGACTGGACATTCTGGGAGAGATGTCTATGTCATTCATGGCCTCAGGGAATGGTATTTAAACTCCTTCGTAGAGTTTCTGGTCCAGCTTCTGAAACTTCAAGACGTCAAGATCCACGACTGACACCAGGAAAGAAGAAGATGAAAAGATCACCGACTCTTGTGCTCGTAGAATACATCCAGGCTGCGCGGTAGAATAGTGGCGCTTGAAGATCTTGATGTCTCTCATGATCGCTAGTGAATGAGAACATCGACGGGGGAATATACAAATAGCCGACCCGGCCTCCGAAGCCTCAACGAAACCACATGGACTGTCTGGGCCTTTTAGGCAGGTCCAAGGTCGTGGGGCGAACGTGAATAGATGTATGTCATCTGTGTCCAGTACTCGAGCACTCTATCCTAATTTATGGTACCCACACTCTGTAGAATTGGTATATCCAGTGACTCTCAGTGTCTTGATGAAGCGTATCTCAACAAGTTGAGCTGTGGTTTCTGTGAACAATACTCCCCGGGTCAAATAAATAATTGAATCAGACACAAACATTATGATCAATTTTGTTAATTCATTGCCAACCAGCTCCTAGAGGCTCGGCTAGGATTGGTGGCAAATAACGGCAGTGGGGGTGATGCGCCATGGCATCTATGAGGCTCACGGAGATTGCATTTCTTGTTTGTACTCACAGTCGGTAATTAGGGCGAGGCATTTAAATCAAAGTCTTGTAAGCTCTGCGGCTCCATGTTGTTGAGGTCGGATGATGGATAATCCTTCCCTGGGTCGGTTTTGCTTCTTCAACTGTAGCAGAGGGAACAAGGGGTCGGATTCCAGGGAAGCGTGGTCTGGCTGACGCCCCCTGACCCCGCTCAGGTGCTGCACCGGCAAGTAAAACTCGTTGGCCCGTATAAAGGCGAACGACACGGCAGGAACACATTGCACTCGCCCATTTTGACCCTACTTTGCTTCTTTCTGGAATGAAAATCGGTGAAGCAATCATCTTGTCCCCAGTGGCCGAAACGATGCAGCGACAGCAGCGAAGGGTTATCCAAACTGCGGTGGAACAAGGACTAACTTATAACAGTAACGGGGTTGGTCGGTGGCCGGCGGAGGTGGTGGGGGGTGGAGGGTGGAGGTTGGAGGGTGGTCTGCGCCAACAAACAAACTGATCCGCGGAACCCCAGACAGACCACCTCACAACCCGAGCAATTACTCATTCATCACCTCTTTTGGGGCCGGAGCTAATCATGGTAACGAGCATTCTGCTGCGAACAGACTATTATGTCTCCAGAGCATAAGAGGACAAGCCAGGAAGATGGCACTGACGGGGTCTCTGGTCGGGGGGACAAGCACTCGTTCAAAAGGACAAAGCTCAGCTCGTCTTCCGGTGGCGATGAGACAGCCGTCCTTCGGCGCCACCTAGACGAGGCCCTGGACTTCATCAACAGCTGTGGGCTCGCCTCAAGTACGACGCCAAACCTCACCTACCACACCTCCTCGCCTGCGCAGGACTGACCTGCTGTCTCCAGAAGCACCCCAATCCCTCCAGCCCCTTCTGGAATCCCGCCCTAATGTTGCCGAGGGCATGGCACAGCAGATAAAGGCCAGGATATACGACACCTGGGAGCCCCTCTGCGCCGAAACCTCAGGCAGGCAGACTGGCATCCACTCGTCCGACCTCAGTTCCGCTCAATGTTCTCATTTCCCAGCCATCGAGAGGCTTGCCAGGCTCCCCAACGAACACAGCCTGCGCCTGGCGTACGAAGTGACCTGGTACCTCAAGGATAATTCTTACGGGGACATGGACGAGGATCGTGGGTTCAGGAACCGCCCCTCGGACGAGCAAGGCGACGTCTTGTTGTCCCGACTGATCAGGGATCGCCGCGCCGCCGGCGAGATCTGGGACTATAAGCGTGATCTGGTCGACATTGACCGGGAGGCGCATCATATGGCTGGTTATAGCGTTGACTGTTGGTACCCCGAAACCCGTGCGCTCCTACGCGAGGCCCTCCGCTCTGCCAGTCAGGGATCAGACAAGGGCGCAGAGAAGCAACCAGACCCTGTCCCGAGTAAGGACAGGCTTACGAAAGCAAACCTGGACATGTTCAGCGCGTATGAGAAGGACCGAAGCAGTAAGTACCTCTCGTTCTCGGTGATTTGGTGGGGTTTTGCAGGCAGAGCTCAGCATGGTTGACTCGCTTCAGAATATGGCAAACAGCCCAACCCCTAGCCGGAACCCCTATCTTGTCTTCCGGATCCAAATCCAGGTCCTGTGAATAAGCTTTGCTCAGTGGAAGCATATATATGCTCCCGCTCACTCTCCGGAGAAAATGACACTGACATTTCCCACCCCTCCTCCCTTTCGAGACCCACCCCAAGGAATACTTCTGGATCGATCAAACGTGCATTAGCGAAATAGATCTCCTACCCGACCGAATCGTGCTAACAGCCACTTTTTGCTGCTCGAAAGGGACGCCGGCGCCCTGTGCGGCGACATTCCAGGGGCGTTGTCCAGCATTGCCCCGGGACCTTCGGCACCGAAACGGCCGCTAAGGTTGACTGTCGGCCTGAAACTCCGGGCAGCGGCCAATTTTACCTCGAAAACGTAGGCCACCACTCTTTCTCTTTTTATTTCGTTCTCTTTTTACACATTCCGCATGCGCCTTCAGGCAACCCGGGACCCTTGTCCGTTTTTTTGTCTCCCCTAGAAATCGCGGTTGGGAGAGGCTGTATATTGTTCTCCTAGTGACACATCCGATCTAGCCCTCGGAGGCTCCAACCTTTGTGTTCTTTTCAAATTCCCGCCGCAACTCACTCAATGGGAAGTTTCCAACAGAGAAATGGTGCGCACGCTCATCACGCAACAGATGCTGGGGCCCATTTACTCGAAGATGACAGGGAAACCGAGCAGTCCCGACTTCTGGGGGCAGAAGACGCCCCTCTGCAAGGGCCTGGATCAGATCATCCTCCAACGCACGAGATGACCGAGGCCGGGCAGGCCACTGCTGTTGCACAAATACCCGCTGAACCTCGCCCGGCGAACGAGCCCCAGAAGGAGAAGAAGGAGACTGTTTCGTGGAGAGATCTCCCCCGGAAACAGCAGCTGGTCGTAATCACTCTCACGAGGCTGTCCGAGCCTTTGGTCCAGACCAGCCTGCAGGCTTATATGTTTTACCAGCTCAAATGGTTCGACCCCACTCTTTCCGACTCGGTCATCTCAAGCCAGGCCGGTGTCCTACACGCCTCGTTCACAGCCGCTCAACTACTCACGGCCATGATGTGGGGCCGTGTCGCTGATTCGAGTCGCTTCGGACGCAAGAAGGTTATTTTGATCGGCCTCACTGGCACAATGATATCATGCTTGGGTTTCGGCTTCAGCAAGTCATTTTGGCAGGCTTTATTTTTTCGATGTCTTGGAGGAGTGACAAACGGCAATGTAGGCGTCCTCAGGACAATGATCAGTGAGATTGTGAGAGAAAAGAAATACCGTAAGTTATGCTCCTTGAACTCCTACTCTGAGCAGACTAGTCAGACCTGCGTGTACACCTCCAAAGAGTCAATCCAGCATTGAATCTTTGTATCCCATTTACTGAGCGCCGTTCGAGCAGAGTCGAGAGCCTTTCTCCTGCTTCCAATGACTTTCAATATCGGGGTCATCATCGGGCCCATACTTGGAGGAGTACTCGCAGATCCAGCTGGCAGCTATCCAGATTTGTTTGGCGAGACAGGATTCTTCCTCAACTTTCCTTACGCAATGCCGAATCTAGTCAGCGCCTTCTTTCTTCTTTCTGCATCCCTGACGGCCTGGCTGTTTTTGGAAGAGGTAAGACGCCTGGCAGTCACCCCTGACGTGGCTTTACTTGCTCACAACAAACTAGACTCTCGATGCGCGGGTTGACAAAAGAGACTGGGGCATTGAAACGCGCAAAAGGCTCGGCATAGTCCTCTCTGCTTACCTCCCTCGCAATCGGCTCTCCGCAGGGTACACCCCATTGGTATCTCGCGAGGATGTCAGGACCAGCGTAGAGATGACACCCTCACGGACCCCTTCACCAGCCACACCGACTGTCCCAAAGCCGTCGAAGCGGGCTAAGCGACAACCGCGCTACACCCAGCGCCTGCCGTTCCGACGAATCTTCACGCGCAACGTGTGCATCACCCTGCTGGCACGATTCTGCCTCGCCTTCCACGTTGGCACGTTCAACAGCCTCTGGTTCGTCTTCCTCTCGACGCCCGTCTATGACCCGAACAAGCCCACAGATGGCGGCCCCGGCCGCCACCTCCCGTTCGTCTTCACCGGCGGGCTTGGGCTCCCACCGGCCAAGGTCGGCACGGCGATGGCCGTCCTCGGCGTCCTTGGTATCACGCTGCAGCTCTTCGTCTACCCGGCCCTCTCGGCGCGCCTCGGGACCGTCCGGTGCCTGCGCATGGCCCTCGTCTGCTTCCCACTCGCCTACTTCCTCGCGCCCTACCTCTCGCTCGTGCCGAGCTCCACGGAGCCGCCCGCGCCCAAGTCCGGCCCGGCCATGTGGGTTGCCATCTCTGGAGTGCTTCTGTGCCAGGTCGTGGGGAGGACGTTTGCGTCGCCCAACATGGCGATCCTCGTCAATAACTGCTCGCCGCACCCGAGCGTGCTGGGGACCTTCCACGGGTTGGCGCAGACTTGCAGCTCGGCTGCCCGGACGTTAGGTCCCGTGCTGTGCGGGTTCCTGTATGGCGTCGGGCTGGCGCACGGAGTCGTCGGTGGGGTCTGGTGGGGTCTTAGTCTATGGGCTGCCATGGGTTGGTTGACGAGTTGGCTGCTGAAAGAGGGCGATGGGCATGAGATCTGGCTAGATGGTGACGAGGAAGATGAGGGTATAGAGACGACAAAAACGGTCTGAACTATTTCAGATTGAAGCTAGTTCCAGATTTAATGGCTATAGACATCGTATCTTGAAGCGCAACCTTATTCTGGTGCAAGCCTAGATGTCGCCCTGAGCGAGTGGTACGATGATTGGAACGATCCATAGCATTTAGTGACTATTGAGCAAGCCTATCTCGAGTTTTCAAACTAAACGACCTTGGATAGTGCTTAGGCTTTCCGGTATCTAAGAAAGCCTAAGGCTATCAGAGTGTCGTTCTGTCCTAGAAAGAGGTATGTTTGGCGACGATAATAGTATTGCTCCAAAATACAATGGACGTGAGTTCCAATCTTGACGGACTACTGCATACAATATACGGGTCTTGCCAATTTCATCGAATCCAGATCAATACATTACCGCTCGTCGCATCCTTCCGCCGGTACGGTGGGGTGGGTCATTATCCGTATTGCCAGATGCTGTGAACTAGTGAGCACCTCGGCATGTCAGCACGATGGAGACATCAACACATAAAGGTCCAATCACCGGACGTCCATATCTGGGTGTGCCCTAATTCACTGCTCTTGACGTATGAATGCATGCTTGGCATCCAGTAGGCCGGAGCTGGGCAGAGAAACGAGTTCATAAGCCGAGTGGGTTCACCACACCTGCACCGGCACCAGTGAGGGGTTCGACCGATAGATCTGCAAAAGCAGATCTTTTTCTTTGGAACCCTATCGCCTTTTCTATTTCTCCGTAGTCGCTTTTACCTCCTTGCAAGATGCCCTGCTCTGAAGACTCTTAAGACATGGGTACTATCAATGCAGTCATGGACAACCAGACGCCTAAAGCAGGCGGCATCATGGATGCTGCGGCAAATGCAACTCAGTGGTCGTCGCTATTGATTCTCTTCCCGTCTCTGCTCATTTTCTGGTGCGTCATTGGTCAAATCACTTCGCCAGTCAGAGGCTATCCGGGTCCGTTTCTAGCCAGTGAGTGCAGCGATCCCATGGACATTTGTTCTCTGCCTTCCTGTTGGCTGACAGTTACAAAGAGTACACGAACCTATGGAGGACTTGGTACACTTCTCGTCGCGATATTCACCTAGTATATCAGAAGCTTCATGAAAAATATGGGCCTATAGTGCGCGTGGGACCGAACGTCCTGGACGTGGATCTCCCAGAAATCGTGAAGCCGGCTTTCAGCGACATCAAGAGCGACTGGCAAAAGGTCAGTGTCGATTACTTTGGGTGAGATTTGGGAGCTGCGATCTGACTTTCATCCTTAGACCGACTTTTATCACAGTAGTAGTGCCAAAGTCAATGGGAAGCTCATATTCAACCTGTTCAGTGAGACGGACGGAAAGAAGCATGGCAAAGAGAAGAAACCGGTCGCAAAATACTACACCCAAGTCGCCGTTAGAGCCCTGGAGCCTCATGTGGACGCGATGATATCCAAGCTCTGTCAGGCTTTGGACAGTCGCTTTGCTGAAGGCGGAAAAGCCTTCGATCTTGGCCGGTGGCTGCTATTCTGTATGTCTCATGCTTCGAATTTTTCAACTGTATATATCGACGTGGCGCCCCTGCGATTTACTTTGGTCACTACCAAATCCATGGCGACCCGCATACTAACATCGTCCAGACGCTTGGGACGTGGTAGGCTCAGTCACATTTAGTCGACCATTCGGCTATCTCGAAAAAGGGCTCGACTTTGATGGAACCCTAGGGGACTCAGCAATGGTACAGGACTATTTCTCCCTCGTGGGCGCAATCCCGTCTCTTGATAACTGGCTTGGCAAGAACCCCATCAAGCCGATCGGGGTTCCTGGCTTCCACGCGATGATGGGGCGAATCATGAAGCACCTGGGGGACCGGTACCAAGGCAACGACAAGACCTACCACGACTCGAAGGAGCCCGACTTCTTGGACCACTTCATCGAGGCGAAAAAGGCTGACCCGGAAGAGGTCGACGATGCTCAGATCGTTTCGTGGCTCATGATCAACGTGATGGCCGGAGCTGACACGACTGCGCTGGCCCTCAAGACAGCGTTCTACTACTGCCTGCGGGACGAGCGCATCTGGCAGAGATTGCGAGAGGAGCTCCTAGCTGCGGGTGCGAAGGAAGGGACCCCGGTTCCCTACGAGGTCGCACACTCGACGCCGTACCTCGAAGCGGTGGTCCGCGAGGCGCTGCGTATTCTCCCTGGAATATCAATGTCACTGGAGCGGTATGTTCCAAGAGAAGGGCATCGACTCTCCGACGGCAGCTTTCTCCCGGGCGGTAGCACCATCGGAGTGAACCCCTATCTGATCGCCAGGAACAAGGAGATCTATGGCGAAGACGTGGAGGAGTTCCGGCCGGAGAGATGGCTGAGAGACGAGTCTGCTGGTGAGACGCAGGAGCAGTTCGAAGCCCGTCTCGCTGCTATGAACAGCGTCGACCTGACGTTTGGAGGAGGCAGGCGCATATGCATAGGCAAGAACCTGGGCCTTCTTCAAGTGTGCAAGGTTCTTGCCACCCTGGTTACATCGTATGAAATGGAACTGGTCGATCCAGAAGTGAAGTGGAAGGTCATCAATAGCTGGTTCCCTAGGCAGGAGGGTGGATTAGATGTTAGGATCACGACCTCGGGAGCCGGCCGAGCTCATAGTATTCCAGTCTAGGGGTCCGTTATCCAAGCACCGCCAATTTCAGAGGGAAAACAAGGACTGAAATGGTATGGTTCTGAGAATTGCCATAGTTTCCTTTTCCAATTTTTGAGAAGTGGTATCTCTGAAATACTGAATGCTGGAATGAGCATGTCATGAGTGTTTCGAGCCCTGATTTTCCAGGTTGAGTGTCTCGGAAAAGATGAAGGAGCCTCACAACCCGTTGATATATTCATGCAGCACTCACTCATCAGACAGCATGATCAGGGGTGGCGAGACTTACAAGTTTTCTACATACACTCATACGCGTAATCCAAGTTGCGATGTGGACTATGAGTTGTAGACGGCACCTATCTCGCTGCCAACAATGAGTGGGGCACTTCGTCAATGTCTCCGAAGATCACGGCCCGGGGTTGACTGGTGAGTATGTGATACCAACAGTTGCGAACAACGATAGCGAACACGTTGGTACGGCCCCCAGGGTCTGAGGCGCTTCATTGCATGAGCTCACGCCCAATCTCTGAATTACGACACGGACCTTCGTTGCTGACTTATCCAGACCGTCAATGCATGCGGATAGCGGCATTGCACCTCAGCTGGATCTCAGGTGCCGATGCCCCGACCACTCATAGAGCGGAAGCTCGGCAGCTGTTGCAGAACGCTGGCGGCAGTAGTTGGTTGGAAATGATTGGGAATTGGACATGCAAGATCAGCGGCATCCAGAATCATTAGCCGCTTATGCAGGTAACGTGGAGGATAAAAAAAGACTGTCAAAATCGTAGGCGGTTCGGCGACGAATGAGAAGGCTCACATTGGTGATGAGTTTGGATGCGCCACAACAGGTGTCTTAGGACTGCGACCTTGGTTGAGTACTTCAGATTGGAAGGTCCCGCTGTCAGATGAAAAGAATCGAGACGGAGTGCTCTTTACGTTATTCCCTCTGGTTGTAATATTCCATCTCAAGAGTCAAGAGACAAGATGATGAACAGGTTGAGCCTAGGAGCCGTGCTGGCCGCGGCATGTAAGTCGTCTTCCTCAGCCCCACTTCTTCCCCTGCACCAAGCCGTGTTCTGCCCCCACCACCCTGCTCCAGTCTCCAGGGCCAACCCATTCATACGCAACTTGAGCCCCTCTATCTCATGACTAGTCATTCGTCCCTACGCGTTGAAAAATGTATGCTGACTGACGGAACAAAGCTCTCATTACTCCTTCCCTCGCTGCACAATCGACATTCCTTGCGCCAACACAATCCGTCGCCTTCGCGCTGAGCATCCCGGACGACGCCAGCAATGAAGACATCTACTTCAGTATTGCCATGGCCCGCGGGCTCAGCTGGGCGGCTGTGGGAATGGGTGGACACAAGATGCCCGGATCCCTCGTGTTCATGATTTACCCTTCAGCATCCGAGAAAAACATCACCTTCTCACCGCGGATCGCAACAGACCACACAGAGCCAGAGTTCTACTCGGACCTGGACTACGAGACCCTGGCAAACGCCACAGGCCTGGTGAACGACTCCACGTATATATACAGCGCGGTATGCCACAACTGTCGGACCTGGCGTGGGGGCTCCCTCGATGTGAACAGCACCTCGGAGCAGTTCATCTTCGCCACCGGGCCCGGGGGGACCGCAGGCAGCGACAGCGACCAGGCCTCGGTGAAGCTACACTACGAGCACGGTGCTTTCACCATGGACATGCGCCACGCCACCGGGCCTGTCCGCACTGCCGTGCTGAACGCAGTCACCGCCGACGACAACGACGGGGCCGAGTTGGTGGGCGAGCCAGTCGAGGGGATGAATGACTGGGTGGCTACGATCCACGCCGTGTTCATGATCGGATGTTTTGTCGGGCTGATGCCCCTCGGAATGTTGATGATACGGCTGGGCGGCTGGGTACGATTGCATGGCTTCAACCAGGGTGTCGCAATGATCGGTGTTATTGTTGGCCTGGGTTTGGGAATCAAGGCCGGCACGCTTTACAACAGGGTAAGTCTCGTCCTGAGAAACGTCCATGTCACATGTGGCTTTGCTGACTGGATGGCGGGACAGACCAAGACCTTCAACACGGCCCACCAGGTCATCGGCATCATCGTTTTCCTCTTCATCCTGGCCCAGTTCGTCTTGGGCGTCGTGCACCACCGCGAGTTCAAGAAGACCCAGAAGCCCACCAAGTTTGCTCCCATTCACGTCTGGCTGGGCAGGGCAACCATAATTCTGGGAATAGTCAACGGCTTCCTGTACGTTTTCATCCTTACCGGCTCCTCTTGCCTCGCGACCGAATGATTGACTAATATGACCACGCAGTGGATTTCCACTTGCCCTGTCTCCGCGGCACAACTACACGCTGCTTGGGCTCGTCATCGCCATCTCCTCGGTCATTCTAATTCTGCTTTCCATGAAGCTGGTGTTCATGAGACGGCGACAGCGCCGTGAGGAGGAGAGACGCATGGAGGGCCCTACCGGTTATCAGGCCGAGCCTTGGATGGCACCTGGCCTGCACCAGCAGAACGATGCGGGCTCCTTTGAGATGGGATCTCTGAGGAAGAGCGGCAGCACTACGGTTGTCGAGAGGCCACCGCCGGCATATGCGTAGAGTAGCGCGTGGAAGAAGGAGTGTGTGGTTGCGCCGGACGGACGGCTGGAGTTTGTCCAGAGACTTGAGATATTCCAAAAGCGTTAATTATAAACAAGAATATTCTTCAATGTTGTGCACCGGGATAGCACCCCTGCATAGTGTGTGCACTTGTAGCAGAGCTGCAGAAATCAACGCCAATAAGAAGATGTCGTCGAGGAACGGAGCCGGATCTAATCCAAGATCAATTCGCCCGTGCCTCGGCTCGAAGCGCCCGTGAAGGGGTCCCTGTGGGGGAGCCCAAGCTAGCTTAATCTCCGCTCGAGGAACGGGTGGGTATTGCTGTGTCTAATTCCAGCCTGCAACGACCCCAAACGAGGGGCTTGTGCAACTCCCGAGCTTCATTGGGCATCCCCACACTCACATGCTGCCGTTGGGGGGCGCCTTGGAGTTCTGGAGTTCTGCTCCTCAAGAAATGGGTCCCGAGCTCCTGGGTCCGCTCGATAATGTTCTCGACAATCTTGGATTGACCTCTCGCCAACCATCCAGCTCCATCCCGGCCAACTGACTGCTTGAGTATCACATATCAGCTGCAGCTCCCCAGAACGCCTGGAGTTTTCCTGCCAACCAGGCACGCTCTTCTTAACCCTGCTGCTCTCCTTGCAAGGTTGCCCTCGTCCTGTTACTCTCTAGCCTCTCCTTTCACCCCCTCTTTTTTTCTTCTTTTCTGCTCAAGCACACTCAGTTACCCGTCACCCCTTCCTTAGAACTCTTCTATTCCCCTGCTTCATTTTTTGGGGTACGAGTAGAACCAAAATGGCTTCCAGGTCCAGCATTGACAAGAGTGCAAAGGTTGATATCCCAGCCTTCACTCCCACGGCTGTCGACAGCATCCCTGAGACCTGCTCCGCTGTGCGTGCCGGTTTCCGCTCCCTGAAGACCAAGGACCTCGAGTACCGCAAGGTGCAGCTCCGCAAGCTGTACTGGGGCATCAAGGACCATGGCGCCCAGCTGGAGGAGGCTCTGATGCGCGACCTGCGCAAGTCTGCGTACGAGTCGCGCTTCACCGAGATCGACTGGACCGCCAACGACTGCATGTTCATGCTCGACAACCTCGACAAGTTTGCCAAGGACGAGGTCGCCCCGGTCCCCTTCGTCTTCAAGGCCAACAAGGTCCGCATCCACAAGGAGCCCCTTGGTAGCGCCCTCATCATCGGCACCTACAACTTCCCCTTCATGCTCACTGTCGTGCCTTTGGTCGGCGCCATCGCCGCAGGTTGCACCGCTGTGCTCAAGCCCTCCGAGGGCGCCCCCAACGTCGCCATGGTCATCAAGTCGATCGTGGAGACCTGCCTGGACCCCGAGTCCTACCGCGTCGTGAACGGCGCCGTCCCGGAGACCACCGCCCTACTCGACCAGAAGTGGGACAAGATCTTCTACACGGGCAGCGCCAACGTCGCCCGCATCATCTGCAAGAGGGCCGCCGAGAACCTGACGCCCGTCACCCTCGAGCTCGGCGGCCGCAACCCGGCCTTTGTCACGCGCAACGCCGACCTGAAGCTGGCAGCCAAGCGGCTGCTGTGGGCCAAGACCCTCTGTGCCGGTCAGGTCTGCCTGTCCCAGAACTACGTGCTGGTGGAGCGCGAGGCCGTGGACGAATTCATCAGGCAGCTCAATGCCGCCAGCAAGGCGGCGTTTCCCAACGGCGCCAAGGCAGCCCCTGACCTGTGCCGTGTCATCAACGAGAGGCATTTCCTGCGCATGAAGAAGATGGTGGACGAGAGCAAGGGCAAGATTGTCATGGGCGGCGAGATGGACCAGTCGGAGCTGTTCATCGCGCCCACAGCCGTGCTGGTCGATTCGGTAGAAGATAGCATGATGAAGGAGGAGTCCTTCGGGCCTGTCTTCTCTATCATCCCATTCGACAACCTTGGCCATGCCATTGATATTGCCAACAGCGTGGATCCTACCCCATTGGCTCTGTTTGGCTTCGGTACAAGGGAAGAATTCAACAGACGTACGTGATCCCTTGACGCAGCCTCGGGAAGCACCTCCTCCCTCAAAGTATTCACCTACTAACATGTCCCTCTCAGTCATCAACGCAGTCCAGTCAGGCGGCGCCAGCTACAACGACTCCTTCATCCACGCCTCGATCCAAACCGTCCCCTTCGGCGGCGTGGGCGAGTCCGGCACCGGCAGCTACCGCGGCAAGGCCTCCTTCGACGCCTTCACGCACCAGCGCAGCATCGCCGAGACGCCCGCCTGGGCCGAGTCCACCCTGCGCGTGCGCTACCAACCCTACGATTGGTCGCAGCTCAACATGCTCAAGTTCCTGACCGAGCGAAAGCCCGACTTCGACCGCGAGGGCCGCGTCGTCAAGGGCATTGGCTACTGGATAAAGTTCCTGCTGGGCCTCGGCACCGCGGAGAAGAAAGGTGCGTTGCTGAGGTGGTTGGCCCTGGCCGTGGGGTGGTTTTATCTGACTGGTGGGAAGCGGACGAGTAGGCTTTGATTCTTGAGAGCGAGCGCGTGACGAGACGTGGCGTGGCGCTTTGTTGCCTTCCAGTTCGACCGATCTCAACCTGTGTGTGTGCATCGCTTGTACGTCAATATTCTACGTTTCTCTTTTTGAGATTTCCGACAGTAGCCTTTAGCTCCCGGGTTCCATAATAAGCGGATACTTTCCAACGCAACAACGACTTGTACATTAGGATGCAGCACGATGGCAGCTTTGACGTTGTCCCGGAGGATGGGGCTGCAACCAAAAAGGGGTGATTAGTAGACGGCTACATACTAGTAGCTGCCAAGGGCTGTCAGTGAAGCTGATATTGGGGGCTTGAGTTCACAAGGGGAGCAGTAATAATGCGATTGAGTTCATGCTGTTCTTAACCTTTAATATGCCCTCGTAATGTCTTTTTGGTCGGGGGTGGGGGGCTCTTGAAGCTTCAAAAGGATTGCCTGAAGAACCAGCAAGAGGCAGAATTGGATAGAGTTGCACAAGTAAGGCCTGTAACGGGCTCCCTGCTTGTCTCAAGACATCTTTAGATTGTACCACTTGTGCTTGAATATGAAAATTGTTCAAGACGAAGGAGACTTCTGAGCCACCATGAGCAGCACATTGCACCAGGGCAGGCAGCCGAACACCACCATGACATTGAGGCCTACGGACGAAAAACTGTTGTGGCTGAGGAGGAGATGGAAGAGAGGCCAAATGTGAGCAAGAGATGGGCCTGAGAAAGAGCTAGGTTACGACTTTCAACCAAGATCATCTGCCTGTCAATATTGTATGAGGTGATCAGCCCGAAGATGAGGAGTTTAATATGTCAGGCATTCTAGCCGTAGACGAAATAGTGTCTAAAGCATTGTTGATGACAGGAATGTGAGACAAGACACGGACTATCGGCTGCAATTTTTTTTATTCTTATTTCTTTTCTTCTCTTTATCTGGGATTGCCTCGAGTCAAGACACAACCATTTTTGAGCCAAGGTCATCAACTATCAAGTTCGCTTTCTTGGTCCCATCAGTAATCATGTATGAGCTGGCTTCTACGTCCTCCCGATGCAAGCAAGCATTAGCTCTATATGCCACTCCACCAGAACGTCTCGGGAACCTTGAAGCTTCCCTTGACGGCCTTGTCCTCTTTCACCTCACTGCTGTCGCTGACAATCACCTCATATTCGCCCTCCTCGACGACCCACTTGCTCCTCTCCTCATCAAAGTAGCTCGCAGCATACTTAGTCTCCATGTCCACCTTGACCGTCTTCTCCTCTCCAGCCTCGAGCTCGACCTTCGCGAAACCCTGCAGCTCCTTGATTGGCCTGTTGACCTTGGCCTTCTTCTTGGGCGCGACGTAGACCTGGACCACCTCGGCACCCTTTGCCTTGCCCGTATTCTTGACCTTGACGCTGACACCGAGCTTGCCGTCTGCCTCGGAGACCTCGAGCCCGCTGAACTGGAACGTGGTGTAGCTGAGTCCGTGGCCGAAGGGGAACAGCACCGACCTGTCCGCGAACTCGTAGTACCTGTATCCGACGTACACGTCCTCGCCGTAGATGGTCCGTCCGCCCTCGGTGCGGAAGTTGAGGAAGGCCGGGTTGTGCTGCAGCTTGATTGGCCAGCTGAGACTGAGCTTCCCGGACGGGTTGACGTCGCCGAAGAGCACGTCGGCGATCGCGTTACCCGTCTCGTTGCCACCGTACCAGGCCTGGACGATGGCGCCGGCCTTGTCAGCCCAGGGCATTGTGACGGGGGTGCCAGACTGGTTGACCACGACGGTGTGGTCCGGGTTGGCCTCCACGACCGCTGTGATGAGGTCGTCCAGCCCCGGGGGCAGATCCATGTTCTCCCGGTCTGAACCTTCCGTCTCCCAGTCCGCGTTGAGACCCGCGCAGATGATGACCTGGTCCGCGTCCTTGGCCAATGCAGCAGCCCTCTGAATCTCCTTCTCGGCGTCGATAATCTTGCAGCCACCCACCCTCAGCGCACCACCGCCGAAGAGAACGTTGCCACCGGCCAGCTTCGAAGTGGCAGCGCTGCCGAACTGCACCTTGAAGTGATACGTCTCGCCCTTCTTGACGCTGAAGTGACCAATCTCCTCAACGGTTCCCTGTCCGAAGAAAGTGTCGCCTTGTCTCTGCACAGTGTCGTTGTCGACCACGAGCTTTCCGTTACAGAAAAGCTTGGCTGTGCCGATGACGACCAGGGATAGCGCCCACTTGGCATCCTCGTCGGCGACGAAAGAACCTTCGAGATCCGCATACCACTTGGTGGAGGTGATCTTGGGGTTGTAGTAATCCACCAAAAGCAGGTCAGTCTTGTCCAGCTCGACGACGTCCAGAGGCGTGCGGTCAGCCTTCTCATCTGGATGTTCGTTGTACGCTGTCATTGTCATTCCGGGTTTGCCAGATTTCGACTTCAGCACTGTCCCAAGTAGCGGGAGCATCTTGTGAGCATAATGACCGACCGAGTACTCGGGTGGCGAGTCCAGCTTGGCGCTGATGCCGTCGAATGGCGTGACAGCGTAGAACGCGGCAAGTGATGCAGAGCCGCCACCGTGATAAGTTGCGATCTTCGCATTAGGTCCAATTACGACGGTCTAGGACAATATCAGAACCAGGTCTCAAGCATATAGAAGCCGAGCGAAAACTTACCTTCTTATCCTTCTTCAGGGGCAAGATGTTCTTCTCGTTCTTGAGAAGCACGAGAGACTCGCCACCAATCTTCCTCAGCAACGCAGCCGTCTCCGGGGTATTCTCCGCCCTCTCCTCCTGACCCTCCTTCACTCCGGACGCAGCACACTTCTTGACGAACTCGAGCACCTCTCTGGCCCTCTCGTCGAGGATGTGCTCCCTCACCTTGTCTGTCGAGACGTTGAATTTCAAGGCCTCGCCCCTGAACCTCGGGGGACCGGGCATCTCCAAATCCAGTCCTGCGAGGACAGACTCGGTCGTGCTGTAGGAACCGAACCAGTCACTCATCACGAGCCCCTTCCAACCCCACTCGCCCCGGAGAAGCCCATCCAGAAGCTCCTTGTTCTCGCTGCAGTACGTGCCGTTGATGCCGTTATAAGCAGTCATGAAGCTCGCCGGGTTGGAGTCCCGCACCGCGATCTGGAAGGGCTTGGCGTAGATTTCTCTCAGCGCCCTGTCCGTCACGATGGCCTGGGTGGCGTTGCGCTTGTGCTCCAGGTCGTTGCACACAAAGTGCTTGATGGTGGCCTGGATTCCCTTGCTCTGGATACCGTTGATGAGGGCGGAGGCGCCGAGCCCAGCCAGTACTGGGTCCTCGCCAATAGACTCAAATCCGCGGCCGCCCAGAGGTGAGCGCTGCATGTTAATGGTTGGGCCGAGGATCACGTGGGCTCCCTTGGACTTGGCCTCGTCGCCCATCTTGCGGCCTGCTTCCTCGAGCAGGGGGAGGTTGAAGGTTGCGCCCAAGCCCGTTCCGCATGGGAAGCAGGCTGCCTTGACGCCATTGAAGAATCTGTGACGGCATCAGACCATGTCCAGTTGATGCTCAGGTCATAGAGATAAGTGGCCAATGGACTTACTTGGTGCCTCTCACACCGTTAGGTCCATCGGAAGTTCGCAGGGAAGGAATTCCATGGTGAGGAAGGGCCTTTGTGTGCCAGAAGTCAATGCCAGACAAGAGTTCACACTTCTCGCTAGGGGTGAGCTTCTTGAGAACCTCCTCGACGTTGATGTCCGCCATGTTGCAGAATCAGAGAAGAAATGGGAGAAGAACAGCTGCGGTCTGCTCCACACAGGCGAGTCGTCGAGGCAGGCCTATGTGATGGAAGGAAGGAGATTCAAATAGAACCATTCACTGACTAGTATTTAAGGAGGGGCGTACAACGGGAGTGGAGACAGAGGTGAGGAAGAGGAACCTTCCTTCACTTATAACATAATGTCCAGGTATAGGGTGACGCGCGTGACGTGCGTGACGTGCCTAACGAGGTAACAGTTCCAGCCCACGAGGCTCGATCGAGCTCATCAAGCCTGCTCGGCGTGGGTCCAGCCGTGTTGCCGGGATATGGCATGGCGGCATGGCGCAGACATGGAGAGCTTGCGTCGTACCTGGACATCAGTCGGCACTCGCTGGGTCTCAGCTTCCCGGGCGTCACGCAAGCAGCGAGTGGATTGCAACGGAGAAGGGGGTCACCTAGCTTTGCCCGAGCCGGCGGTCTCCAGCCCGGAACCGCTTCTCGGTTAGGCACTTGCCCAAGAATAATTGCCTGGGCCAAGCTTCCGCCTGACCCAGCACATCCAGTTCCCACTGGCAGGCCGCCAGGGTGAGCTGTCGAGCAAAAAGCTCGGGCTCTAGGAGGGGCTGTTGCGTGTGTGAGGCCCAATGTCGTACAGGGGGTTGCGGTAGAGGAAAGCCCCTCAATGATCGCCAGAGCCGAGGTTTACCCAGTCCCGAACTTGGACCGGTCCAACCTACACCAATTGTGGCCCAAGCTTGGAGCGCTAGACGGGAACCTTCTGCCCGTCTACCCGCCTGCTATTTCACCTGGCTGTTTGCCATTAAACCTCCGACGCGATCGTGATGCCGGCTCTGAAGCGGTTTGGATCCGGTAGGGCAATTGGCTTGACCCGCCCGCAGTTGTTCTGAGGAGACGGTTGGCTTGTTCACTCTGCGGGAGTGAGGGAGAGGATTCCTTGGCTAAACAGCCTGCATGCCCCAACATGTTTTGTTTGTACCTCAGTCGATGAAGTAAACAAATCATCGAACAATGCCATGACTCTTAGGCCACACGTCGGGCTGCGCTCGACCGAACGTGTTTTCGTTGGGCAGACTAGGATCATCGGATAGTACGGACAGAACGTCGCTGGCTCCTATCTTGATCACATACGAAATACGAAGTACGAAGAAGTTATTCCTGCGCACATCACAGCATGTAGACTGTTATCAAAGCTATGCTCATGTGTTCGCAAATCTGTTGCCGGGTATCCAATGTGACTCACTACGATGGAACTCAGTTGGTGAAGTTATCTAGGAGCAAGGCACTGATCTCAGATCTCACTCTATTATGGAAAGCTTCGAGGCTCTATTCTCACACGTGTTCATCATCAAACCCCTATCTGGGGACCACCCACTTGACCAGGTATTGTTCCCTAAATACACAAACACAAGCCGGGTCCCTTACGACCGAAACGCCCGCAACATTATATGAAAACCCCAGCATGCTCTTCGACTAAGATACAATCAAGCCACCTGCGCTACCGACCGGCCTCCACGAGCAGCTGAGCCGCCCTTTCGCTGCCCGGCATTGGGCCTCGCCAGCGTGTACTTGGCAAAGGCGCGAGCCAGGGCCTTCTTGCAGCTCACCTTTTGGCTGCCAACGAAACTCTCAATAGTAACGGCAATGGCTCGGTCGATGTCCTGCGACGTAACGTAATCGGCCAGTCTCATGCGGCAGAATGCCTCGCTAATACGGATGATGGCCTCCAGATGGCGGACCTAGAAGTATTTTGTCAGCTATCAAAGCTTCGGCCACAGAGCGTCGGAAGATGACTTACTGTGATCGGGTACGCGCCAGTGGCTAGACTCTCTCTTCGCATATCGGCGAAAAGCCGCGAGATCTTGTCCTCGTCCATGTTGCCAAGCTTCGGCGAGCAGTGCTCACGTGCCCAGAGGATGTACTTGCGAAGGAGCTCTTGTGGGATCTCACCCTCCTTGGTAACGCTCGTAGCTGTCCTAGAGGAAGCCTGGGTCTCGGTCGCTTGGGTCTCGCCCTCAACGTCCATGGAGTCCTCATTGGTCTTCTGAGTGTCGGTTGGGTGGCTGCGACTGTGCGATCCAACAATGAAGCGGGCGAGACGCTCGTCTTCAGATGGGTCCACGGTGTCGCGAACAACACAGAGGATATCAAAACGAGACAGGATAGGCTCTGTCAACTCCACGTTGGAAGAGAATGGGATCGTCGAGTTATAGCGGCCACCGATTGGGTTGGCGGCAGCGATGATACCGCAGCGTGCCTGCAGCGTCGTGACAATACCGGCCTTGGAGATGGAAATGGTCTGCTGCTCCATGGCCTCGTGGATGGATGTCCGATCCTGGTCGTTCATTTTGTCAAACTCATCGATCAGGCACGTTCCCCGGTCGGCAAGCACGAGAGCACCACCCTCCAGAGTCCATTCGCTGGTCAGAGGATCCCGACGGACACTAGCCGTGAGACCCACAGCACTGGCTCCCTGGCCAGTTGCGAACACGGCGCGATGGGCTGTCTTCTCAACGTACTTGAGCACTTGGGATTTCGCAGTACCAGGGTCACCCAGCAGGAGAACGTTGATGTCTCCACGGACGTGGTGAGAGCCCTTGGTCGTCTTCGCTACACCGCCGAAGAGAGATAGTGCTACTGCAGTCTTGATATCTGTGTGACCGTAAATGCTGGGAGCAATCGAGTTGATGATCTTGTCGGTGATCTGAGGGTCCTTTGACAGTCTGCGGATTTCTTGCTCGTCCTCTTCAGTGAGCCGGAACCCGGCCAGCTGATCATGTACCTTGACGACGTTGTTCGCCTCGAGGATGGTGGCAAAGACTGGGAAGCCATTCCTGTTGTTCAACTGCGCATCGTAGTTGTTACGATAGATGCCGGTGACTTCGATCTCCTCACCGGGCTTGGCCTTGTCGATCAGGTCCCACAGAAGAATGACTTCTCTGTGGCGCGGCAGACGACCAGCGGGAACTGTGCCTGGTGACTCCTGGAGAGTCAATTTCTGGTAATTGCGATAGACTGTCTTCTCAGAGTTCACTGTGAAAGGCCCGCGAGATTGACAGTTCTGGCAATAGGTGATCTTGACCTCAACATTGGACTCCTGCTGGAAGGGGCCCAGGGTGATTCCGCACTTGGTGCAGTCAAATTTGACATACTTCAGCTGCGGGAAGACACCGGTACGCCGGGTAACGACACCGCTAACTCGAACCAGGCTGTTGAGGTGTTGCTGTCGAAGTTGTCGCAGTGTGTAATTCAGAGGCAAGTCGTAGATTCTGACATGGATTTCGGCGTGGATGCGCTCGTAGTCTGGGTAGTGGAGGAGCACAACGTCCATGGCAACTTCGTCGAACAACTTGAGCATTTCGGTGGGCGCATTTGCCAGAAAGAAGGCAAGGATGGCCTTCTCAGATGCGAGTTCGGTGTACGAGACCTCAAGGGTCTCAGCATTGACCTCACCCAATGTGCGGATGCGGTTTCCGTAGACAGACAATCCGTTCTCGTCCGTGTACTCGGTGAGGAACGACTTGAACTCGCGCTTGACGGAGCGCTGTACGTTCAGCTGAGACACCCATTCGGTGATGTTCGACGACTTAACGTCTCGAAGTGCTTCCAGTGACAGTTCTTCGTCCATAATGTCGACGTCCATGTCGTCATCTGGATCCTCGTCGTAGCGATGACGCCTTCGGCGAGGTTGCGCAGTCAGGTCCATTCCGGGGGATTCCGCCCCGTCGCTAGGAAGAAAGGCAGCAGGCATGCGCTGTCTGCGAGCAACCTCACGATCTCTGCGATTCAATTGTGCCTCAAGCCTGCGGCGCTCGGCGATATCCATGTCTCCGTAATCACCCTCATCATCGAGGTCGACGCCCTCATAGGTGTCGTTGGCATCCCGCTCGGCGTAGTCATGCTCGAACCCCTCACGGAACAGATCGACGTCATCTTCAGCCATCTCATCCAGCTCGTCAATGTCATCCTGGATCTCAGGCTCGTCCTCGATATCATCGTCGTCATCGCCTCCGTGAGCGATGTTGAAAGCAGGTGGCGATGAGGGCATAGGGCTTGACGCGGCGGCAACAGATGAGGAAACATCATCGCCGGCTCCTCGAGACCTCTTAAGGCCAGAGCGAGGGGCGGCGCCGCGATTCGCGGACGATGGATTGGGTCTCAGAGGTGAGCTGCGTTTGCACCACGTTAGCGATCTCCTTCAATCCACAGGTTGACATCGTGAGAAGAACGAAGTTCAATGAGAACAGTGTGACACACCTCATCTTGAATGTGCCTGCTCGTCTCCTCTATGTGTTGGGTTTGGGTTGTCAGAAAAGGAGAGGAAAGGTGCAATGCAGAGGAGAGGCTTTTGGTGATGTGTGGGAGGCGAAGTGGGGTTGGAGTCTCAGGCAGGTGCAAAGTACAAAAGGGAAAGCGAGCATGCAAAAGAGGATCACTTTACGCGCCCTACGCGTCGACGCGTTTAATTGATTTTTAGCGTGTTTTCTTGGCTTGCAATCAGAATGCCGAGTTCGGGTGCCAGGACAGGGACAGTTGGTTTGGGAAGGCGGGCGTCGCGCCGCGCCAGCAAACGGTCGGCAGGCAGCCCGTCCAGCCCCTGGTCTGTCAAACGTCAGCAGCACCCAGCAGCATACCCAGGTATCCAGCCAAGCTCCGACGCGGGTCGCGCAACCACAGACCCGCAGCATAACCACCGTCACTAACCCCGATTTCTTTGCTTCCGACTGAATCCAATGTACTGGCACCTTTGATTCTCACCCAATTCCACAATCTGTCTTGCTCAACGCTACAGTCATCAATGGATTCCTCCACGCCGGCCACCGAGAACGCTGCCGCCGGCGATACAGAGCAAGCCGCGCCCGCTCCTCTGACACGGCGCGACAGCACTTCTCAGCGGAGCGACAATTCCCAGACGGCGGCCGAGTGAGCACTATCATCCACTGATATAATGCCTTTTTTTTTGGTCCAACCTTCTAACATTATCTAGTATCCTCCGGGAGCAGGAGCAGCTTGAGGCTGACGCGCGCGAAGCCCTGCCATACGTGAGTGCAATTATCCACACGATCCTTGGACATCATCATCGGGACATCCGTGTCTGATCATATCGCAGAGCATCTCCAATTGTACCAAAGACCTCGGAGCCCTTCGTCAGAACGTTTACTCTTGCCTCACTTGCAACCCTCTCCCCGCGAATCCGACCGACCCATACAATGCGGCGGGAATCTGCTACGCGTGCTCGGTGCAATGTCATGGCGAACACCAGCTCGTCGAGATCTTTGCCAAGCGCAACTTCACCTGCGACTGTGGCACCACACGCCTGCCTGCGACGAGCCCTTGCACCCTGCGCTTGAATTCTACGACCAATGCCAAGGGCGACGTCCACTCTGAGGAGCCGGCGGCCAACAATAAATACAACCAGAACTTCCGCAATAGATTCTGCGTCTGCGAGTGCGACTACGACCCCTTCCAACAGAAAGGGACCATGTACCAATGCCTGGGACTCGGCACACACGAGACGGGAGGCTGCGGCGAGGACTGGTATCATCCCGGCTGCATCATGGGCCTCGGACCTAGGTGGTACGAGAAGATGGAAGGGAAGAAACCCCAGCATGCCGCAAGCTCTCAGAGTGGCGCCTTGCCCTCAATATCAGAGGCGGCTGAGACAGAAGGTCAGAGAGAACCCGATGCGCCAGCACCAACCACGGCCAATGAGACCGGAGACGACGATGAGGAGGAAACACCGAACCCTGCCGGGTTTCCCGCGGATGACGACTTCGAGAGTTTCATCTGCTTCAAATGCGTCGAAACCTCCCCTTGGATCAAGCGATATGCCGGCACCCCGGGATTCCTCCTCCCGGTACACTACAGGCCCGAAGGTGACAGCGAAGCGAAGACTGTCTCGGACGAGGCCCATAGTGACTCGAACAAGAAGCGCAAGGCTGAGGATGATGACACCATAGATTCTCAAGAGCCAAAGAGGCTTAAGGTCGAGTCGGATGCTGTGAGCAATGCTGTTGCCGACCCCAAGCCTGAAGACGACAGCACGACCATGACAGAGTCCAAGGTCAATACTGAAGCAGAAGCCTGCAAATATGACGCCTTGCCTTCAGCGCCAGAGGGGACGTTCTCCTTGTTCTGCGCCGAGTCGTTTAGAGACCGTCTCTGCAGATGTGCAAAATGCTTCCCTAACCTTGCACCGCATTCCCAGCTCATTGAGGAGGAGGAAGTGTATGAGCCTCCGGTTTCTGAAGATGGATCCGAAAACGGTGGTTCAACCCACGGCAGCGGCAGCCTGTACGAGCGGGGCGAGAGTGCTCTGCGCAACGTGGACCGGGTACGCGCCATCGAGGGCGTCATGGCCTACAATCAGCTCAAGGATAAGCTGAAACCTTTCTTTCAACAATTCGCAGACAGTGGGCAAGCCATCAGCGCAGATGACATCAAGGAGTATTTTGCGAAGCTGCGCGGTGACGACGAAGCAATCAAGGAGGCGGGAGAGTCTGCCAAGTCAGACCATCGGCACGAGCAAGCTGGATATTGATCGGGCGAAAAGTGGAAAGGGAGACAAATGGCGGGAAACACGAGCTTTTCTGCCCCGCTTAGCAGATTTAATGACTGATGAACTTGTACATTACTACGTGGATGGATCCGAGAGGGTTGGACACCTTTTTTTACGAACTACGATTCGGCCTGGGCGTCCTCGCTGTTATGTTTATTTCTTTCAGAGTGGAAAATCGTCCTACTCATGTATTCAGTACCAATTGGCAGTGAGGAACTTGGCCAGAATAAAAGTGTGTAGCAGCCAGCTCGAGGAGGCAGAATGGTCCTGTCCTCCATTATCTTTATCTCATTCGGACTGACAGGACTACGGGCCCTCAAGAAATAATCAGATTCATAAAAGACCTGGGGTATCAGAAAGCTGAGGTTTTTCTGCCTTGCTCTGCATCATTAGCAGTGGATAACTCCTCAACACCACACGCATGAGAAACAGGTATTCCTGCCCGAGTCCCTCCAATCAGCCTTGCTGTCCGGACGACCCAGTGCTTGCCGCACTCGAAGGCCTTGGTGGCAAGACCGGCATTCCAACACCGAGAGAATCTTCTCTCTGCATCGCCACTCCCCCCATCTGCTGCGTGCCCAGCGTTGACTCCTGCCCCTGGCCATCCATGCTCTGGTCCATGGCCCCAACACCTGCCAGCGCCTCCTCGGCAGCCTTCCTCTCCATCTCCTGCAGCCTGAGCTTCTCCATGTGGTCAACCAGGTCGTCATCGTCGCTCCAGGAGGGGTCGTCGTCCGGCATCTCCGGCATGGCCATCCTCTTCCAGAAGCGCATTTCCTGCCGAATGGCCTTCATGTCGACGCGGCGCTCCCACCTCGCGCCGTCCTCGTCATACTTGGAGCGGAACTGCCGCAAATTCTCGTTGGCCTTGCCGGCGTGCGCCTGCATCTCCCAGATCTGCTCGCGCAGCCTCATGTTCTCGGCCCGCTCCTCGGCCAGCTGCGCGCGGTACGATCGGTGCCACGAGGCGACGTCGGCGACATGTTTTTGCTTATAGTCGTGCAGCTGTTTCAGCATCGCGGCGATCACGGAGGCGTAGTGTGTGGAGAGGGTGCGGTACTCGTCGCGGCTGAACTTGGCACGCTCGAACAGCTCGGTAAGCAGAGAGATGGTGGTGTCGATGTTTGCTTCTTGTGCTTGAGATGGAGCGGTAAAGTCAGCACACTGGAATTGAGGTAGACAGTAGGGGGACTGCAACGTACTGCCGAGGTCATCGGCGGCCGAGGACAGCAATTCCTCGTTCCCTAGTGACTGCGTCCTTGCTCGGTTCCTGACCCGGCCAACACTGGCCACGACGTCTTCCAGAGCGCGTTTGTTCTCGGCCAATTGCTGGCTGAGCACCTCTACCATGTTGTAGATGTAGGCCAGCTCTGCTTGATAGCCGGCCGGCGTGGGGTAGCCATTTACCAAAGCCGGCATGTTGCTACCATTGAGGCCGTTCATGATGGACAGCCTGGGTTAAGTTGTGTTGGGGGGGGGGCAATAGTTCGAGCGTTGGTGACTCTGGTTGGTAGATGTGGGGCTGCAGGTATGTTTTCGCCCTCTTTCGAATGTTTCGCCGTGGGTGTGATGATGGGTTGTCTGTCTAGTTCTGTCCAAGGACCAGGGGATAGACGCGGTGTTGCTTCTGGGCTTGGATGAATAGCTCTACTGCAAGTACCGCCGACGGTACCCCTGCATCCCGCAAATGGAGACCCCTGTCTGTGCCGCAATTTGGCGACCCGGCTCCGAAAGCTTGGAGCTTCGCGACTGAAGTCATCGGCCCGCCCATAGATTAAAGATCCCCGGCACACTTTCCTTCACACAATACTTCCCGAAGCTGCCAGCGAGCTCGACCGTCGGGCCACATCACCAGGGACCAGCCAATTGATCGTCTGCAACATGCTTAGGTAAATTGATGCTTTAGTGCAAATCTTGGTCGCTGCGGTACGTGCTAATTGCTGCGTAGGTCAACAATCCTGGATTGAACATTGCCTCCACCATGCGCTCGAGCTCGACGCGCAATGTGTACCAAAGATTGGTGGCCTGCCATGGCCTGTCTTCTGCGCCAGGCCCGGCCCTCCCGAGCTCCTCTCGGCCGACTTCGATATGCTCCCACCGTGCGGTAGTCAGGACCCCGCCCCGTCGGACGTTCATGAAGATGAACCTCTTCAAGAAACCTCCAAGAGAAATAAAACAGGGCGGCTTCGAACCAGGCTTCGGCACCTTTATCGAGTTCCGAGCTCGGTCTGTGGAGAATACTCAGCTTCCCTCGCGGGAAGAGCTGATCGAGGCATTCCGGACCTTTTTCGAGTACAAGCTGATGCGCAAGAAACCCCTCAATCCGACCCAAGCCTTCTGCGCAAGATTGCTTGTCGAATACTTGCAGGATACGGAGGCGGAAGCCAGCTTGACCAAGGAGGACCTTCAAAAAGCTTTGTATGCTGTCTCCTTGCCAGCGGAGCGTGGCCGCACTACAGAGCATGTACAGCTCGCGACGAAAATCTACCACCAGCTCAATGTCCTTAAATACTCTGGCCAACCTTTCGATGAGAGAGACAGAATCAAAGAATTGAACTCGGATGATCTGGAGCGTTATATAGTGGTACTCATACGGCAGAACGCGACGAAGACGGCGATGGACACCCTTCTTGGATTTCGAGATCTATACCCGCAACTCGATCGGAAACGGACGAAGCAGTTAAACGTTCTTCGCTTTCATGTGCTAAAGGGCCTTACAAAGGAGGGCGATGAGGCCAAACTACGGGATTTTGCGCATGAGCTACTCGAGTCTGGCTATAGCTATTCTCCTTTCTTCCATGGGGCGATGACATCGTTCTATGGCAATATCGACACGGACGGCGAAGGTGGCCTCCGAGAGTGGTTCGAGAGGCCCATTCAAGACAGCATGAGGCCGACGCCCGACGCCTACGTGGCACTGATCAAATTTTCAGCACGGACGAGAAGGGAGCCGGGTTGGTTAAAGAAGGCTATGCAGGAGCTTTGCGATTCCAATCCACCCAAGGCCTGGTGGGACGTGATACTCAGGTGGGCTGTCTACCAAGGCAAAGACATCGACCACATCAGGCGCATGATCGAAGTCATGATCCAGAGCAACGAGCAAAACGACTCGGTCCGTCCAGACACCCGTACAATCAACGGTCTGCTCTCAGCAGCAGTCGAGCATGACAACCCTCTGTTTGCTGAGCGGATAAATAGTCTGGCACTCGAGCTGGGGCTAAGGCCGAACGCATTTACCTACTCACTGCTTTTGCAAGCGCGAACCACTGGCGAGGATGCGGTTGGTGCAGCATCAGCTTTCGATGACCTGATCCACTGCACCCCCTTAGCTGACGAGCCTATCAAGGCTATCAATCAGTATATGAGGAAATTATGTCATGCTACCCCCTTGGACTACAACCAAGTCCTGACCGTCTTGAGCCATGTTGAAAGACGGGAAGTGGAGCTAGAGCCCGAGAGTGTTGTGGCGCTATGCTTGATGTTCCTCAAGAACGACAAGGCTCACGAAGTGATTGACACGCTCAGTCTTCATGTCAAGCAGTTCAGTATGGAGGACCGGCAAGTCATACTGGACAGCCTGCTGAAGTACTGCCAGGACCGCGACGTAAGCACGGCACGTGCATGGGACTGCTACAACATTCTGCGGCAGTTCTTCCCGGAGACCAGCCGGGAAGAGCGAGTAGCCCTTATGGAGAGCTTTTTCGGCCGCAAGCGTGCCGACATGGCATGCTACATCTTTGGGCACATGCGTGCGCATGACAACGACGCCATGCGGCCTGACCTCGCCACCTATGTAGCCTGCCTGGAGGGGCTGGGGGCTTGTCCGGACGCGGAGAGCGTGCAGATGGTCCACAATATGTTCAAGATGGACACGAAGATACAGCCGACGACGAAGCTCTACAATGCGTTCATGCTTGCATACACCGCGTGCGATGAACCTTCGCAAGCATTTGACTTCTGGCGGGAGATTTCCATGTCAGCGGAAGGCCCGAGCTACACCAGCCTGAGCATTGTGTTCCGTGTGTGTCAGGTCCTGCCGTACGGTGATGAAAAGGCCAAGACAATATGGGACAAGATGCACAGGATGGAAATCGAGATCCCCATCGGCGTTTACTGCTCGTACATCGTCATGAATGCCGGCCAGGGGCATCTGGAAGATGTCAAGGCGTTGTTGATCGGCATGGAGGCCAGCTATGGCAAGGAGCCTGACTGGTACACGTAAGTCACAAGTTGGGGTGTGGTGTAACACTGAGGCATTGAATACTAACAATCTGCGCAGAGTCGCCGAGACCTTCAACGCCTTTACGAATTCAGATTTGCAAAACCAATTCCGCGAATGGGTTGCACTTGAGTTTCCTAAGCTTGGGGTGGGCTTATCCAAGAACAAGCATTTGGTGAAAACAGTCCGTGGCACGGAGCGCATACCACTCAAGACGAAAAGACTACGCGCAGCGCAGTATGAGAGCGCCTGATGGCACACCACAATATTGAATCAGGTGGATCTCTAAGGCAAATACAATGATATTGATTGTACATGAGACCAACTATATTATACAGGCTTGATCTTCTGCCTGTCGGGATCAGGTATCTTGCTGTTCTGGTATCTTGGGGCTTTTTCACTGTCGTCGAAGAGGATCATTGGGTGGTGATGGGTGCTAGGATGCAGCCCCATGCCGATAGACCTCCTGATGGCCTTGGCCATCTTCCTCTGGTTCACCGGTCGTAGTCCAGTCTCCTTCGAGTGCTTGATACGGCCCATTGATGTCATGAACTCGGCCATGATGGAGAAGTTCTGTAAACTGTGTCAGCGTAGCTCAGAGAACATCAAGGGGCAGTCATCACGCGCCAGGCCGGGCCGGCTGGGAGCCATGCAAATCTCAGTGTGATCGACACACCCGTGGTGAGTATGCCAGCCTCTAGACCCAGATATGACAGCGACGTACCCTATAGTGATCCAGAGGATTCAATCCAAGCATATCTATAATGTCCTTGGTTGGCTGCTTGGGGGCCTTCCACTTCCTCATTTCCTGCGGGGACAGGTCATGCGGCGCGTAGATGTCGCCAGGCTTCCAGTTCCGCGTGGATTGCCGCGCCAGGTTTGCGCTGTTGTTGTTTTCTTTCGCCTTCTGCGCGAGGTTGTCGCTATTGATCTGGAGCTTTTGCTTCGAATTCGACTCTTGCAACAGTCTGCTGAGGTGATCATGCGGGGTGAGCTGTCCGGGCTGGCCAGGCGAGAGACCCGAGCTGCCACTATTGCTCCCCTCGTCCATATCGATGAGCTCCTTGGTCGCGCTCGGGCTGGTGAACTTCACTGCTCGGGTCATCAGCTTTCAGGTCGCGTAGATCTTGGGGGGGCATTGGAGACAGGTCTGCAACGTACGCGCTCCATTTCTGGTTGTCGAAGAGATTGCAGCCCTCTGTTGGAGGGTGCAAGGCTTCAATTGCCGCGACAGCGGTTGTAATGAGAGCCTTGGTGGCATCGTGGCTGTCTGATCGAGTCACTCGCTGGGAGGTGAGGCAAGTCGACTTGCGACGTCCAAGGCGTTCATCTCTGGCCGGGTTGTTCTAGCGGGTTTTCTGCGGCAGGCCGGGGTGCAGCTAGGTGGGGCCGAGTCGGTGCCGACCCGCTGAAAAAGTTGACCCACCAGAAATTGGCAGTGCGGAAACATCGTCGACTTCTTTCTCTCATCAAGCCCCGTTTCATACCGACCACCGAGTCACACTGCAAATACCGGCAACATGGTCAGAAAACTCAAGCATCACGAGCAGAAGCTGCTCAAGAAGACAGACTTCATCACCTACAAGCAGGACAATGGCCATCGCGACCACAACGTCATCCGGCGGTACATGATCCAAAAGCCTGAGGATTACAACAAGTACAACAGACTATGCGGCGTGAGTGCACTCTAGCCCAGAATGGCAACCTGAACTGGGTCGTCTAACGAAATTTCTTGCAGTCACTGCGGCAGCTTGCCCACCGGCTCTCACTCATGCCCCCGGAGAATGAGGTGCGAAGGAAGCATGAGAAGCTTTTGCTGGAGAAGGTCTACGACATGGGCATCCTGTCCTCCACGTCTAAGCTCAGCTCCATCGAACACGGTGTGACCGTGTCCGCCTTTGCACGGCGGCGTCTTCCTGTCGTCAGTAAGTTTGAGCCTCGACTGTCGGCGTGCACAGCGCCGTGTACTCCCGTGTGAGCCTCATGCTGACATCTCCGGCAGTGACCCGACTGAGGATGGCTGAGACCGTCCAAGCTGCCACGAAAATGATCGAGCAGGGACATGTCCGTGTCGGAACGGAGACTGTTAGTAAGTCATGTTCCACAACTGCCTGGCGCGCTACCTGACCTTTTTAAAAGACGTGACTGACCGCGACGTATTGTAGCCGACCCGGCATTTCTGGTCACCCGGCAGCTGGAGGACTTCGTGACGTGGTCCGTCGGTAGCAAGATCAAGCGCAACATCATGCAGTACAGAGACAAGCTGGATGACTTCGAGCTGCTTTGATATGCATCCTTGGCACAACGTCATTTCTTGGATCAGAGTTCGACTTTCCCACGATATTCCCGCTCGAGCGGAAGGTATCGAGAAACCTGCCTCCGTCGTAAGTGCGGTTTCATCGCACATGTGAGCCGCGGTGCAGGGGGCCTTGGGAGCAACCGAACTCCGGATCGGCTCCCAGGCTGAGCGCGCGACTCGGCAGGAAACAATAAATTTCATGCCGAGGAGCTTAGGAGGGGGCTCTAGCACCGACAGCAGGTGCTCAACCGCTCGCCAAACTGAAACGGCGGGAGATGATCGACATTGTTTGCTGAGCATGTGGATCTGCGCAAGGTTCAGCGACCAGTCGGAAATATGCAGGAGGGCGATGCTGGAAACAGCTGCACAGGCACAAGATGCCGTTGAAAGGCTGGGTTGGAGACTGAACTGTCATCCAATTCATTTGGTAGTGTGCGGCGTCGCAACGGTCTCAGTGTATTCGATTCGACGAACGGCAGTCGAAAAGAGGGAACTCGGGATGATTGGGCAACTGCTCGACCAACCGCAAGGCGGATTTCTCACACATCGTGAGCCTCAGATGAACATGTTGCAGGATGGCGACAGCCATCTGAACCAAACCGTTGCCTTGCGGATAGAGTTGAACGAATCTGTAGCTTGGAAGAATCGACCGAGGTCTGGTCTTGGCAACCACTGCCGTATCCCTATTCTATCCCGTGATGCGAGTCGACAAAGGAGCCTTCCCAGTATCATCTGAATTGACTTGACTTTGCCCTTACAGGTTAGGAGAATAAAAGAAGCATCAGCGATAAGCTTGTTCTTGGGGAGTTCGAAACACTTAGACTCCAGGCGTCGAAACCTCGACATCGGACGGCCCGTTCCCTCCACCACGGATTGATGCGATTGAGGGGTCAAGCCTCTTTCGCTCTCGGCACGCTCTGAAAAGGGCAAGTGTAGGGACTAGAAGGCATACCGATGGCTTACAGCTCCCATGGTACTCAGATGAAGCAATGCATGCCCATATATACTGAACGGGGCACCACCTCTATCCCCTTCCGGGCTCTTGCGGAATCCAGACCAGTCCACATTCTTTTGCACCATCTACTTGAATATCCCCTGGTGGGACAGATACCGTTCTCTATCTTGTACAGATAATCACACGATCCTTTTCGAACATTCATTATATTCACACAGCAGAGATGTATTCCTCTTCGGAGCTAGCCCTCGGGGCCCTGCTTCTCAGCGGCTACACCCTCGCACACGGGACAGTGTCAGGGATTGAGATAGATGGGAAGTTGTGAGTCCACGAAGATTTTAGACTAAATCTCAGTCAACGTTATCTGATCTGCTTGTAGCATCCAAGGATATAGTCCCAACCAGCAATACCAAAACCCACCGCCGAAGGTGGTCGGGTGGTCCATCCCGCAAGACCAGTCTACCGGCTTCGTCGAGGACATCACCAGCCCAGACGTGATCTGCCACATCGGCGCCACCCCAGCCCCGATCACTGCCCCAGTCCAGGCCGGCTCCAACGTAACGCTGTTCTGGACCAACAACTGGCCCGAGTCGCACCACGGGCCCATGCTGGACTACCTGGCGGCGTGCCCTAACAACGACTGCGCAAGCGTCGACAAGACGCAGCTGAAATTCTTCAAGATCGACCAGGTCGGGCTCGTCGACGGGTCCAAGCCGCCGGGGACATGGGGGTCCGACCAGATGATCGCCAACAACTTCTCTTGGACGACGACGATCCCGGCGTCCATCGCCCCCGGCCAGTATGTGCTGAGGCACGAGACCATCGCCCTGCACGAGGCCCAGACCGAGGGCAAGGCCCAGAGCTACCCCCAGTGTGTGAGCTTGGACGTCCAGGGCGGCGGCACGGCGGCCCCCGAGGGCGTGGTCGGTACAGCGTTGTATAAGAAGGATGACCCGGGCTTGGTGTTCAATATTTATACCGAGCATGCACCATCGGATTACACGCCACCTGGGCCGCCTGTCTTTACGGGCTGATGTTGAGCCCTGACACTTGAGAGGTTTGTGGGACCAGCCCCTAGCTTTCATTCTCACTATCACTTTCCTTGATCATATTTCTTGAAATGAGGAAGTTGTATTTGTACTTTTATTTCATGTCCTTACGACTTTATGATTGGAATCCATAACTTTCCTTGTCACGAACTTGTAATTATCTCTTCGAACTCAGATATCATTCAGAGGCAGCTTGTGATGAATGGCGCCTGCCACTTTGAAAGTGATTCATTCGACACCTAGTTCCCAGCACTTGTGCAATCAGTTGTGAGCTCGACACCACTATTCATCTTGAGAGTGGAACGGTGGCCAGCGCGTCCCGTCTTATGCAAAAGCTACACCGACCAGAAATTTGGCCCGACTGTGTCAATTGGCTGCAATATTCTCTATTATTCTGTTGAGGGCGTAGTCAGCCGTTGAAATATTCTGGGTGATCCCTTCGCTTTGGCTCGAAATTCGTGATTCTGTACCTGCCCCTATATAAGCCAAGATCCTGCGAGATGGGTTCTGTCCAAGCTCCGCACAGCATCATTTGGCGTGCGCTTAGACAAACCTCGAAAATGGTTCCTTTCAGCATGCGATCTCCCAAATCAGGTGATGTTCGAGTTCATGTGAGTGTGCGAAAATATCTCAGGAAACTAGGGGCACCATGGTCTGCTTGTGGGCGGTGAGGTTACTTAGCTCGTGTAAGCCGTATCCAGAATGCGGCCTCCTCTCCACCGGAGCCACAATCATGGGCTCGATGGGATTTCCTCTGGTTTCCAAGTCCATTGAAGTACTTTTAAACGAAGTTGAATTCCAATTCTTTCGGTGCTTCGTATGATTTTCTCTACAACTCAAGGACATTTGGGTGAAAGAGAGAAGCAATGTCGAATGCAGATGTCGGCCACCCCGCTTATTTACAACACAATCGCTGCAGCCGAACGTCGATATTTTTCTATGAGACGTCCCGACCGAAGTCATTACAACCAATTTGCAACCCACATTGTCGCCACGGCATGAAAGCAAACAAGGCAGAGGGCACATCATCTGCGATCCTGGAGACAACAATTTCTGCTTGGCTTGCATATAGACCGCGCAACCAGGGGAACTCGTTCGAGCCACCCCGCCATCCGGCCATGAGCTGCGATTAAGCTCACCTGGTTCTTGACCTGAACCTCAGAAGCCACGCCGAGCAACCCAGCATGGCACCATCAATACGCAGGCTGATGGTCCAGCGTTCATGGCACAAGGCTTCTGTGCCATGTGTAATCCACGCCGGCCCATCACTCACAACAGGCATCCGCCACTCATCATCGTCATCAACATCAACATCGACTGAGACAACAACAACAACAACAACAACACCACCACCACCACTAGCAGAGCCCGCCGAGACGCGCAACAGCCCATATGGACAATGGCGCAAGCTACCCGCGACCGAGCCCCTGCGCATCCTCTTCTGCGGCTCAGACGAGTTCAGCTGCGCCTCGCTCAGGGCGCTGCACAAGCTACAGGCCGACAAGCCCAAGCTCGTCAGGTCCATCGACGTGCTGGTGCGGCCAGGCAAGCCCGCGGGACGAGGCCTGAAGCGCATCGCGACGGGGCCCCTGTTCAACCTGGCCGAGGAGCTCGGCCTCCCGGTACACAAGCGCGACACCTTCACGGGGTGGGAGCTGCCTCTGCCGGGCCACGTGCGGCACCATGTGACGGGCGAGGTCCTGCGGCACCCGGCCGCCTACGAGAACTCGCAGCACCAGCCCTTCAACCTGGCCGTGGCCGTCAGCTTCGGCCTGTTCGTGCCCCCGCGGATCCTGCGCTCCCTGCGCTTCGGCGGGCTCAACGTCCACCCGTCCATGCTGCCCGACCTGCGGGGGCCCGCACCGCTTCAGCACGCCCTGCTGCGCCGCCGAAGCCACGTCGGCGTCACCCTGCAGACGCTGCACGAGAGGGACTATGACCGCGGCGCGGTCCTGGCCCAGACACCCTGGCCGGGGCTGCCCGTACCGGAGGGCTGCGACGTGCGCCAGCTGCACGACATGCTTGCCGAGAAGGGTGCGGACCTCCTCGCCGGCGCGCTCGAGAGGCGCGTCTTCGTGCCGCCGCTGCGGTTCGCGGGATGGAAGCCCACGGACGAGGATCTTGACCGGGGGCTCGTCGCGGACGCGCCCAAGGTGACCAAGCTGGACTCCATGGTCGACTGGGCGCGCGGGACCTGGGGAAGGGACGAGAAGCTGTATCCGGAGGGCTGGACCGCCGACGACCTGGCAGCGAGGTTCCGCGCCGTCGGCGCCAAGCTCGACCGCGAGGGGAACACGGGCCTGTGGACGCACGCCATCACTGCCAAGAACCCGCACGAGAAGAGGCTCATCTTCGAGGACGTCGAGGCCGTCGAGTGCCCCGAGACCCTAAGGGAGGTGGTGCTTACGATCGCGCAGGCCAAGCTGTCAGGGCCGGCGCCGTGGCTGGTGGAGCAGACGAGGAATCGAGAGTTGCCACCAAAAATCCAGACGGCCGTCTTCGATCAGAAGGATTCATTCAATATACACGTCCCGACCGAATTCAGGGTGCCGTACCTGATGGACGAGAACGCTTCCCTCATAATCCCCATCAAGGTACCATACCGCATCATCGATGGGCTTGTTAATTCCGCTCACAAAGAGGGTCAACTGGATGCCATCAAGATCAAAAGAATCAAGGTCGAGGGCGCGAAGAGCAAGCGGGCCGCCCATGCTATTTCTGAGTTCAAGGAGGCCTACGTAACGGTGAGGGATATCTCGACAATGGAATACGCCACGGGGACCATCACCAAACTCGTCGAATAAAATTGCCAGATACGGCGGATTAATGAGCTTCGAAGATAGATAGCTTTCTGCTTTGAGGGGGCGCAGAGCTGTAGATTTAGATAGAGTGTAAACAATGTCACATAATACACGGTAAAAGATCAAACATGAGAACCGGGAGCCGTGCAATTGTGATTTCATTGCCGGAGAACGGCTTTCAAAGAGACCTAGAGTTACAACCTGGTGATCGGCGCGTCACCAGAAGATGCCATCTGCCGAGAGCATGATGTGTGTGCGATGAGGGTAAAAGTCAAACCAATTCAGACGCCCACCAGATGCCAAAATATCCACCATGTCCTCAGAACCAGCCAACCAATGCCACCGAAAGGAAAAGTACAATTCGTATCATGAGCTCATCATTCTCTTCCCGTTCGCCAAACCCTTAGAGTGAGTGTTCTGTTTGTAACGCCTGAATGACTTGTATGGAAAACCCTCATCGTCTCGCTCATCGTGTGGATGAGGGAGTTAGGCACTCTTGGCAGAGTGCTCAGTGGAGGCAGTGGAGGCGGTGTCGGTCTTTGTGAGCTCTGGGTCCTCAGCACCGTGGACGGACTCCTCAAAGACAGGCTCGGGCTCGTTGAACTCGAACTTGGTCTTGAAGTCCTGGAGGTTGTTGGCATAGCCGGACGAATTGGATCGACGGCGAGCGTTGGAGAAGTTGAACTGGTCGTCAAGGACCTCATCACCAGGATTTCCCCTATCAAATATCAGTCAATATCTAAATCAGATGGATTATTCGGTCCCAAGTCCTGTGTGACCATGTACCACTTTCCGAAGCCTTGCAACCAACCCATCGGTAGACCTAGGGCCCCGCATCGTGATAGTGTAGCATCTGACCAGGGGACAGTGACATAGACGCTTGCCCTCAGGTCCACAGCAACTATGAAGGGAACGGGGACGGAGGATACAGGGGGAAACCTACCAGTTGCCCTTTCCTCCACCGCTCTTCTTGACCTTCTTGGGGTCCTCACCAACGTGACCATGCTTCGCGAAGTAGCGAGGCAGATGCTCCTCAGGAGCAGCGGTGCCATTGGCCAGGCCGGCGTGGTCCTTGTCGTTGAGCTTGTGAGAACGAGTCACTATCATTCAAGTCTGATTAGCGTCTTCATGGACCATGATAAGATGACGTTGGGGTTCTCTTCCTCTTGATGAGGGATATCCCCTTGCGTACCCCCCAGGGGTCGTTATGCCCGAGACGGCACCACCAGCGTGTTGCTGCGGTTGCGCCAGATCAGAGGGAAGACTCACTGGTGATTGATTGAGTGGGACGGATGTGATTGATGATGGATGAATGGATCTAGAAGGATTGAGGACCGTTTGCTGGATGATGTTCAGTCAGCGCCAGATGTCAATGCGGGGTTGTGTCCTAGAGAAGGGAGCTTCGAAGGTTTGAGGGCGAGCTTCCCCATTGGAGAGGTACGTACAAAGGGAGGTCGCGTGATGTCAATGCACCAGAAATGAGAAAGGTTCAGATGGCTTGAGCTCGACGCAACTTGATTGGGGGGCAGTTCGGCAGTCAAGATGCTGAATATTCAGATCGGGGGGATGATGAGAATTTTGGAAGGTGAGGAGGCAGAGGAAGTTGTAAGAGACAGAGTTGGCTTGGTTTGTCTTGGATGGATGAGATACGGGTTTACAACACAGAAGCCGGGAGTCTAACACAGACAGTCGTCAGATATAACCATGGAGGGGAAAGGGAGCTCTGTCTTCATTTAAATGAATTGAAAGGAGCAGAAGCTTTTAATGGGCTGATTCGATGCCATTCTACACGTGTATGAAGTGATCATGTGCCCTTGCTCGGGGTGGTCTCTCGCGTGATGTCAATGCACCAGAAATGTGGGGTGTTGCTGGTTGTTGTAGCACCTAATACAGTCTAGCCCCAGGCCCCGCCCGCCAATCCCCACCTATTTAGCAACTGAGTTCAATGAAGCCATCTTCTGGCAGACCCTGATCAACATAATAGTATCCGCCCAGCTCATATGTGCTCTCAAACCTGTAGAATCTGGAAAAGCAAGCCCATAAACTACACCCAATTTGTAAGAAAACACATCTGGTAGTACCTTTTTCGCCAAAAAATAGGCACTGTGCCCACTTTCTGGCAGTTGGAACCCCTAGTTTTGTCCTGACAGATTTCGTAGAGTATGGAGTGCTGACAGATCGCAACCGTTTGACGACCATTCCTAGATTTCCGCATCCGAAGAGATTCTGGCAGCTTGAAGGATCGCCATGACCTGATCTGGCGTTTTTCCCCAGGTCTTGTCGGAACGGCCATAGACTTTCCGAAGGATTTGCCTTGCGACGGAATTCACACCATCATTCTGGCCACAGAGAGCGTGTAGAGCCTCTATGGTCATGTTATAGTCGATCCGGTCTGAGAAAATCTCTTCGCCATTTGCCCGCATAATTGTCAGATCGAGAGGAAGATATGCGCCAACCCAAACAAACTCCACGTCGATAAAGAGTGCTCGGGATGATTGGACGTCTGCCAAACCTTGTGCCAGTTTTTGTAAGGATAATCTGGCAACTGGATCAAGCGTCACCTGTGGTCTCTGTAAAAGCAACTCAAAGCCGGCAGGATTTTTGATAGAAGATTCTGACAGAGTGCCGGCTTCTCTCTTTTCCTTGAGTAGCTTGTCGATAACATTGACAGATTTCTGGTGGTAGACGCAACGAAATGAGTCCTTTGCTGCCGGATTTGCGCAGAACTTAGTCGCACTGCAGACTCCTCGGGCCTCTTTATCTGCCAGAATTTGCTCGAGTTCCTCCTTCTTCTTGAGCAGCTCAACCGCTTCTTCTGGCGAGGGATGGCCAGATTCCATGTGTCGAGTCAGGCCGGACTGTTGAGCAAAGCCCTTTCCACAGCCTGGTTCCTGACAGACAAACCTGGCATTTTCGTGGACGGAACTGATGTGATAATTGAAGTTGCCTTTCGAAAGAAAAACCTCTCCGCAGCCCTTCTCCTGGCAGACATACTTGACGTTGTTATGGGCGGTTTTGGTGTGTTGATTGAGGCCGTCTTTCCAAGCGAACTCTTGTCCACAGCCTTTTTCCTGGCAGACATACTTGAAGTTGTCATGGGCCGTCTTGATGTGCCGGTTCAGGTTGGACTTGTCATTAAAGTCCTTTCCACAGTCTTTTGCCTCACAGACGTATTTGGCCTTGTCGTGGACAGATTTGATGTGCCGATTCAGGCTGGTTTTGTCAGCATAGGCCTTTTTGCATATGGCGCAGGTGACAGATTCCTCATTGGCGGTGGCAGCTTCCTTGGTATCGCTGGCGGATTTCTTTGGTTTCTTGGTGACCTCCGAAGCAGCTGCCTCAACAGCCACCCGCTTCGGAGGCATTTTGGACGTCGTCCGTAGCGACTTGTTCGAGCATGAAAGTGGTGGTAGGTAAAGGCTCTACGAAAGATGTAGGTGGTGATAGGTACAGGCTCTACGAGAGGTGTTGGCAATCAGCTGCCCTCTCTGATGTATGTAACTGCCCCGTTTTGGGGCGTGGCCTGGACTTACCTTGTACCGTTGCAGTCAACCACGAGGTGGCTTGACGTAAAGCCATGACGTCGGAAGCACTTGCCGTCTGGAGTCCCCATCACAGAATCCGACCGGCCCGCACTGCTCGAACTGCAGCTCCCATTGATTCGATGCGGTGATAGTTGCATTCGTGATGTTGAGGCAGAAAATTCGAAAGACTTTGTTCTGCACATCGTGTTCAGGTGTTCATGCCTTCTCAGAGGGCTCTCTCTCCAGAGTTTGCCAATTCTTCTTGGGTATGTCGTGTCGTGTTGTGTGACTGGACCCCTCCAGACCCCAGGGCCATTCCCCAGATTTGTCGATCCACTAGCGGGCAGGTCCCACCCAGACCAGGGGTCCCGAGTACCCCGGATTCTGAGACTCGGCAGGCAGACACTCAGGGTACCGCAGTGATTATTTTCTTTTAAAGATCCTTCAGCCAGACCTACGTTGGCTTAAAATTAAGTTTCAAACTAAATGAAAGAACTTTATATGTTTAATTAATTATAAGTAATAATTAACTATTCACGAGCACTGCCTAGTTCCCAAGCTTCGAGCTGGGCGGGACTATCGAGGCATGAGCGGAACGGCCGGAAAGGACGAGCACCGTTTATCCCATAGGAGGTTGTCCCATAGGAGGTTGTCCCATAGGAGGTTATCCCATAGGAGGTTGTCCCATAGGAGGTTGTCCCATAGGAGGTTGTCCCATGCCTAGGTAGGAGAGTAGGAGGGTAGGAGGGTATCCTAGAAGAGGGGTATCCATAAGAGGATATGGAGAGTTTCCAATAGGAAAGAGAGAAACATTAATTTATATAAGTGAAGAATGCCTAGCAATTCTAGAACGGATCCCGATGGGTTGAGACGGTGGTTTCTAACTGGTATCAATTATCGCTACTCAGTCGCATGTTGTGGAGCGAGTGCTCTGGCCGTCCAGTAGACACTGCCTACTGATAATCCCCGGCTATCGGTTCCGATCCGAGATGGAGTGCCGACGTGGAGACTCTCAGATGTAGGCTTGCAGGCTCAGAAGCTCGGAAGCTGTCATGTATCCGTCATTGGCCTAGACTGGCGAGCGCCGGATGAGAAAGAAGTTTCTTGGTTGACGAGTCGGAAGCATAAACTCGGGCGAAACGATGGCTAGGGTCTCGACCAAGAGCTCGTCGAGTCAAGTTCGCTGCCACAGTATCTCTACTTTCCCCCCTCAATCACCTCTAGGACAACCTCCTATGGGACACCCTCCTAGAGACTGACCTCCTTAGGAATAGGAGTAACTCTATACGAAAGACTCATATAAACATACCAGAGGCAGGCAAGCCGCATTATATCATACCAATTTTCAAGATGGGCTATATTACAGTGACTGTGTATGTGAAGCCCAGAGCTACTTGTGTGCGAGAAGACTGCCCTCGCGACGTTTGTCATACAACCCAACTTGTTGCCCATGCAATGATCCGCTCAGCCTGCCAATCGAGCGTTCGGGACAGCTACAAGTAACCTCTGTGGGCTGTCCTGCCATAGACCATACTCGCGTAATCACTTGGTACCCCTTTGGCCCATGTCTCGTGTTGGTCGCTCGTTGCCCCCATTCTGCGCGTGTTAATTGTAAGTAATCAGCGGACGGAACTAGAGCCGATATCGGGAAGCCTACGGCATTGATTGTTCAGCAGCGAATTTTGCTGCTCGAGCCTTGGTAATTGCTGTCGCTGATTCGGCGGGCACTGTATCCACTCGGCTCTGGTGCAGTCATACAGTGCGACAAAGTAATCAGATAACACTTCCGCTCACTTTCAGGGACTGAATGCTGCATCTCCGCCGAAAAGTAGATCGCCTTGGCGGGATTACAATATCAAGGCTCAATCCATCGGTTTTCCCTTTACTTTCTTCTCTTCCTCGCACCACAAGCTTCCGACTCCAGTGTCGACATTACAGACCCAGCAACTCTCTTCCCGTCAGTTTATGCCAGCAGGCGAAAATCACGCGCAAAATGTCTCCCTCATTCGTCACAATAGACAACACCCCTGACATCGACTTCGCCGCCGACTTCAACCCCGCCCCCACCAAGCAGCCCAAGAATGGCATCACAACGCAGAACCGCACCCTCCTCCTCGCGCCACCCTCCATAGCCGCCCAGGGCACCAGCGCCCTCCCCACCTTCGACCGCGACACCACAGACCTGCAGATGCTCGACCGCCTGCACGCAGGCCTCGTCACCCTCCCCGCCGCCACCTACGACCTCGTCCTGCTCCTGACCGGCGATGACGGCGCACGCCACGCCGAGGCATCAGGCCTGCTCTCCCGCGGCGTCTTCGCGTCGCTGGTGGATGCCATGAAGTCTGGTGCCTCGCTCAGGACCCAGGACGCGCGTTTCGACCCTGCCGAGTCGAGGGAGGCGGTTCTCGCGGGCCTGGTGGAGAAGGACGGTGGATACGAGAAGGTTGAGGGGGAGGAGGTTGTCGTGCCGCTGCGGTTTGGGAAGAAGAAGAACACGGCCCCGGTGAACGGCAGTAATGGGAACGGTGGCGTGCACAGTTCTGCCGGCCCGCCAGTGGACAAGGTCACGATCGACGTTGCTGGAAAGCCCGAGACGTTGAATATGGTGCCTCCTGCGGTGAAGCCGGTCGCCGGTGTTGGCTTCGACTTTGGTGACGATCTTGACGACGATGACGAGTTGATCGACGAGGATGATCTCATGACGGAGGAGGACCTGAACAGGCCTGTGCAAATGCGTATGTCCCCTGACGTTGCGACTCCTCTGCCATGGATACACACATACCCACCCGTACTTGGCTCCACATGCTAACTGGCCCGTCTCAACAGCCCCAGAGTGCAAGCCCGAGCCTGGCAAGAAGCGCCGCGCCTGCAAGGACTGCACCTGCGGCCTGGCAGAGCGCATCGAGGCACAGGACAAGGCGCGCCGCGCCAAGGCGGACAAGGACCTGAGCACGCTCAAGCTCAAGTCTGAGGACCTCAACGAGCTCGACTTCACCGTCCAGGGTAAGACGGGGTCGTGCGGCAGCTGCTCCCTCGGCGACGCGTTCCGCTGCTCCGACTGTCCGTACATCGGCCTCCCGCCCTTCAAGCCCGGCGAGGAGGTCACCATCCTGAACAACGTGGCCCAGTTCTGAGCAGCCAAAGGCGGGATCAGCCCCAACTTGTTTTGGGGTGTTTGGACAGATGGTCTACGAAATCACGCATACAATGCATACGCCCACCCAATCACGCCGGCCGGAGATCGATCAGATGGCGCCCTGGGGCCGTCGAGGACATGATCGAGCCGCTTGTCTATAAAAGACTCTCCGTCAGAGACCTTCAGACCTCGGCATCGGCAATATAAACCCCACCACCGTACCAGCGGGCAAGGTTGGGAAGCCTCCGTATTGGCACCAGGCCGCAGCGGACAAGAACACGAGCTTCCAGCTGATGGCGGCCTTATAGTGCAGCTGAGGTGGTCTTCTGAGGGGGGAGTCCTCAGCAGGTGGTCGAGCTCCGGGACACGATGCTGGGAGAGGAGTGAAGGCGTGAAGGCAGAGGCACAGTTAATAGCAGCCCGCCTGCTTACTTCCAAAAGATTGGGAATGTAATTAATTCAAACAATCAGTCCCTATGACATAAATCGCTGTGCGCCGTGACGAATCCACTAACTCTCCAGGTTCAGCGGCATAACCCTTCATGCTAGCTTGTATATATATGTGTTGTTTCTGTTTTGACTTGTTCCCTCACGGACAACACCACCACCGTAGTTGCCGCCCCCATCTCATGTCGGATCCGGCATTAACGCGTTCTCTTCCCGCTGGCCTCCTTTCTTGCCCCACTAGAGCTCTCCTCATCGCTGTCACCGCCCAGACTATATTGCCTCTCAGCCCCGAGGACACCCTCTTCATGGCCCTCTACTGTCGGCGACTCGACGTGCAGGTCGTCCAGTTCCGCTTCATCAAAGTCTGCAGCCTCGAGGTCTCTGGCATTCGTCGAGCCCCGGCTGCGGAAATCCCGCCTCTGGCTGGTCTGCAGGCCGATGGAGCTGCCCTGCGATAGACCAAGGTATCCCATGCCCTTTCTCTTCCGGCGCTCCTTCCAGATAAAGTATCCCCAGGCTGCCGCTGCAACCGACACGATCACCAGAAGGATCTCGCCGGACCGTTGGTAAGCAGACCACTTGGCTGCCTCAAGCTTCTCCTTCTCGGCCTCCTGGGCAGCAGTGCTGTTGCCTGCCGTACCGCCAACAGATGTCTCAGGCAGGCGTTCGCCGTCCAGGTAGGAATCCGTGGGCTTGCCACCAATGCTACTGATATCCACGCCCATGAAACGGTCCAGCATGTCCCGTGACGCGCGCGCCACGTCGAAGGGTACCATGTGGGAGCTGTTATAGAATAGCACGTAAGTCAGGTTTCGGGCCTCCTGCCAGAAGCCGGCAACCTCTCCCTCAAAGGTCCACTCCCTGCGTGGCGCCCAGGTGCCGGGCGACAACTCGAAGCCTTTCCCGCCGTTCCATTCCATGTTTCCGATGAAGGCCTCGGTACCAAGGTGATTGCAGATCAGATCCTCTGCGCCGGAGAACAAGAGTATAGGAACCTCTTTTAGGATATCCGGAAGGAATTTGACGGCCGGCTGCGAATTGGATGCCCGGAAGTGGCTACCCACTGCTCCGCTGCACTCCGACCAGCCCGTGTTCTTGGCCTCGTCGATATGAAGAGCCTCAACGACGTCCTTCCTGCGCAAGTAAGGGGTTACGTGCACCAGGTCTGGCGGCCAGTTCATACCACATGACGGGTAGCTGTCTGTGAGACGGACGTCGTACATGTTGACGCACTGCTGTTTGCCGTCAGATCCGGGGGTGGTTGTGAACTGCAGGATATCCTGCAGGATGTTCTCGCAGGAAGCGTGGTCGACCTTGTTGCTGTCTACGGCGAGATCCTTCTGGCATATCCTATGTTGCACCTCAATCTTCTTGGCCGTGTCGCTGCCCTTCTTGACGATGCCCTTCTCGTATGCGAAATCAAGGTACGCTTCGTACTGCTCTGGCGGTGAGATCCACCCGTTGCCGATCAGGAGACCTTTGAGTGCCCATGTGTGAGCAATGCCGGGCTTCTTGTTCCGTTCAAGCATGTGCTTCGCGATATAGGGGATGTGTTGCCCAGCGTAGGACTCTCCCGCGATATAGATCTAGACAAGTTAGTGTCTGTTGCAAGATTCGATTCAGTTTTGTCGTGTTGTCTCACATCATCTTGTTCGTACTCGGGGAAGATGGCGAACCACTTCTCGAGGAAGGTGACAAACTGGTCGGCCATCTCGTCGAGCTCGGTAACGTACGAGTCGGTATCAACATAACTGAATCCGGTGCCGACGGGATTGTCGACAAAGAGCAGGTTCGCGAACTCATGCCACGATCCATCGTTCAGTGTCAAGGTCTTGTCATCTTTCAAGCGGTATGGCCCGATCTCCATCAGGCCGCCATCCTCAGAGCTACAACCTGGGCCTCCATTTAACCAGATGACCGTCCGTTGTCTATTGGCGATGTGTTGGTTCTGGTAGTGCCAGAAGAAAAGGTTTCCGTTGTGCTCCGGCGTGACTTCGATGTGTCTTTTGAAGAACGCAGGTAGGTCAGCGACTTGATCCACTCCCGGCGGCGAGGGCTTGGGTGGAACCCTCAGTACTTACCCAGCATGCATCTTTATGAAGGGTGACGGGGGAGCGCCGGGCAATTGGTGGACAAAGTAGTCCGCCGCAGTCTTCTGGGCGCTGACCGTGTCTAGCCATGGCAAGGCGATCGCAGCGAGGAGGGTTGCCACTGATGGCACCCTCAACTGCGTGAGGAAAGGCATGATGGCTCTTCCGGGGTGGAAGGCTGACCCAAACGGGTCCAAGGGCGAGGATGGGCGACTGTGCTGCTAGGCTTTGTGCGCCGCAGTACTCATTGGCGATGCAAGTGTTACGGGTTCGGCGGGAGGTTTGCGCAACCAAAAATGTCGGGATATGATGGTTGGTGGTAGTTGTAAGAGAGTGTGTTGGATGGGTTGGAAAGATCGATTACAGTCGGACCGGGTTGTACTGCCGTCTGTAGTGACAGATCTCACTCGGGTGTTTGAGCCCCAGAACAGGGGTCGTTCGGGAGGTTGCGTGGCACTACAGGGGGTGAGCGACCAACTACAGTAAGCAAGCGAAGGGGGGGGGGCCATCTTCTGGACCCCTAGCTGCTATTTTGGGTGGAGGGCGGCTGGTCATGAACCGTGTAAGCTTTGAAGACGGCTTGAAACATGCCGGATGGGATTCCTGACCGAATCCGCCAGGCAGTTGCCTCCTAGGAGGATGGATAATTCCACCAATATCTTGCAGGGCTCAGTCGAATGCTTGTGTCATTGCGTGAGTCGATCGAAGTCGAGTGCGGCTGCCAACCTGGCTGGGCGCCTCTTCAAAGCAGCTTCCGTCTGCCTATTCAACCCCAAAAGCAGAGCTCATGCCGTGCGCCCGGAATCCAACCACTCACAACATGACTTCGAACAAAACAACCCTCCTAACATCCCATAAGATGGCCTTGTCGTCCAATTCCCTAATAGTCTTCAGAGTTACCTGCTCCTGGACGGAGGAATAGGAATTCATGTACTGGCTATATCTGCTGAGGCAGATATCTCCGGGGATCGGTATGGCCAATCCCGAGGTAGTTCAGGTGTCAAGGTCAACTCTTGTTAGAAAAGAGAGCCGTGTGGAAGGCGACTTATGGGCAGGCTAGAAAATTCTCAGAAATTCGAAGGATCGCCAGTCTGTCGCCGACATCTGTGCACCGGCAGAGTGGGCAAACGTTTCAAGCTTGCAGCTGTGCCTGGTGCCTGCATACCCTGATCCGTCGGTCTACTCTATGCAGCAGGGATGCCAAGGACGGACGCTAGAGCAGGTGGAGGCTCCAAACCATCCAGACGTGTGGGCTTCCTTGGAAATGGACAAAATTCCTCTACGCCTCATGAAGATCCCCTGATTGGAGCATACTGAGTCTCGACTGTGCTCGTTTCTGTCTCAATCTCATCAATATAACAGTCTGTCAAATCTCACCGGGCAAGGGCTGCCCTTCGATTCAACCAGGAAAACTGGTCACGACGACATCAAAATGGCACCCAATGTCGGCGGCAAGGTCTACATTGTCGAGCACCTTGATCCCGAGCTCGGTCCTTGGTCTGAGTTGGAGTATATCGCCATCGCTGAGGAGTCTCAGGAATCGGGCAGCAGTTTCACACTCTCGTCCCTACCAGATGGGTTCAAGGTCCCCGAGTCCTTAAAGGCCATCCCCGTCTTCAAGGCCACGCAGAACAGTGTTGAGAACATCTACGCCGCAACCAAGAACACAGTTTGCCTGCTGGACCCAGCAGCGGAGAAGGATCTGTCTCCTGAGGATGCACAGGAGTTCGGTACTTTCTTGTTCGGTGGAATTCTAGGTGAGATAGACACTCCACCCCTGCATGCATGGCTTCAGATTCGATTCTAACGACTCTGCGCGGAAAAGGCGATGACCCTCCACGAGGTAATGCTCAACCCATGATCTATTGTGTATGTGATGCCGCGAGAATGTGTATTGAACGAGACCAGATCGCACCTCGGAGCTGAGGAAGAAGGGCTTCCCAGGACGCCGGCTTGGTCCTGTTCAGATGACAACGGACACGGCCGTGCGGGTGACGCGAATGGTGATCCAGCAACAAAGTCAGTTTTAGGATCTTCGACCCCCAGCTAAGCGAAGCTGACTTGTGAGCAGTCCCTCTGAAGGACATCCCTTACGTCGATCACCCCGAGTTGAAGATCAACGAGCATGAAAGCACTGAGATGCCATTTCGCTACGTAAAGGGAGAGGATGGCGAGCCCATCATGCCCAAGGTATGCCACAACATGCACACATTCTTTTGTTTGTGTTCCGCGCACAGTACTGATTGGTCGCTGGCAGGGCATGAGGGAGTTGATCGGGAAGGACGCCGACAAGGCCATAAACGACCTGTTTTAGGCGCGGTGGGCTCGTTTATTTGCTATGTGAAGGAATAATATGGAGATCAAGCAGCAACAAGCAGATAGTAAGTTAACATAGGGCTTTTCAACACACCAATGGTGAGACCCTCAAAACCGGCCCGCCAGGTCGAAAGCACTGTACAAGCACCTCGTTGCACCTAGGATTCCTTATCTTATCATGCGGGGCCACCGCCGCATCGCGCCAGGACAACCTTTACTTCTATCTGGACGTAGTTTCTTCTGAGACTGTCGCTGACTCTGAGAAGTCTCTTGGCTGAGAGAAGCTGTCTTTCCGTGACAGGCTGGTTTATGACGAGAGCTTGAACAGTATCACCAGAAGCCATGGCGAACAACTCACCTCCCCGGCTTCACATGAGCCCGCCCCTTGTCAACTCGGCGAATCCTTGGGCGACCAGTCTCGAGGATCTCGAGGCGCTTTACGAATGCCCCAATACCGGTGCTGTTACTACTCGGACATGCCTCATCTCTGGCTTCGCGCATGATCCATCGAGGCATCAATTCACCCTGTTCGACGCTGTCACTCACCAGGCTGAACATGACCGTGACAAGTTGAAGGGCCATGAGAACGCCAGTCTCAACACACTTGGATATAGCCCACATACCCTGGAGGCTTACCTCGGTTTTATAGGCAAGATAGCAGAATCGCCTTCTGCTCGGCCAGACAAAGGGTTCATCATCTCAGTTACTGGCAGCCCGAGGACGTGGCACAATGCTACTCCCTTATCGCAAGCCACCAGAAACAGGTGCCGTTTCCACTTGCCATGGAGATCAACCTCAGCTGTCCAAACATCCCGAACAAGCCACCCCCGGCCTACAATGGCGACTCCTTAAAGTCCTACTTGGCAGCATTGCAGAAGCTTGCATCAGACACAGATCTTCCGCGCATCCCATTTGGTCTGAAGACTCCACCTTACACACACGCGGCTGAATACTCGGAACTTTTCTGCGCCCTCGAGTCTTCAGCGCAGCAGGACCGGGGAGGCGTGTCACCAGTCTCATTCATCACGGCAACCAATACCCTCGGGTCGTGCTTGGTCCTCGACGACCCAGGAGTGAAGCTATCCAGCGACCCTGCGCTACCTGCGCTACCAGCGCCAGGGATTGGTGGCATGGCAGGGGCACCACTGCATCCCTTAGCTCTGGGCAACGTGAGGACAATTCGAAGGATGCTCAACGAGGCAGGAATTCCGCTGGCTCATGTTCAGATCATTGGTGTCGGCGGAGTCTTAGATCACAACGGGTACAATAGGATGAAAGTGGTCGGCGCCGATATTGTTGGCGTTGGGACAGGTCTGGGACTCAGCGGCGTGAGCGTTTTTGACCAGATTCTCGAAAATGTTTAATCAATGCCCAAATGAAACGGACACCTCGTCGGTTGGGAGACCAATCAGCACTGATTGCGACGACAGACTTGCGCTTGAGTAACGGGACAATTGGGCCCCACGTTTGCCCAAGTCTGCGTGATGCAGGCGCTTGAGGCAGCTGGCTTGCAGGAGCCCTGGAATGGGCCCTGGGTGCCTCCAGGAACGTGGGTTAATGATTGGTCAGACCGGTAGGGCCCCACCCTGGCCAGGAGACAATGGGTGAGGCTACATTGAATAGCAAGCTTACTATGGCCGTTCGCCTGCTTTCTTCTTTGCCTCGTCGATCCTATTGTGAATTACTGCATCAATAGGTCGTCCGATCGGCGAGGTCACCTGAATCACTCCTGCCCGAGCTTTATCAATCAACTCCGTCTCTAATCTTCCTCTTTAGACCGCAAACACTACTGATCTCTTTCTTGCCACGCAACTAAACCCTCCCAACTCTGCCCCGTGTCCCAACTTTGCGACCCAGCGCGTTTACCGAAATACTTTTCGACAGCCCTCGTTCCCCTCAAACCGGAGCTCTGCCCGCCGCGAAAGTCTCCTCTGATCAGTGAACATGTCTGACTTTGGAGATCCCGATGACATGCTGCTCGCCCTCGCAGGCGGCGGCGATGGGTCCTCCGATGAGGCTTCCAATGCCGGCAGCCGTGGTCGCAGCCGCAGCCGCAGTCGTGGCCGCAGCCAGTCTCGCAGCCAGAGCCGGAGCCGTGGCCCTGAGCGGTCACAGAGCGCCCAGCCTGCCGAGCGCTCATCTCCACGGAGCCCTGCGACTAAGAAGACGGCCGCGAAGAGGACTGGCCGCAAAGCTGAGTCTGAAGATGAGGGCGAAGCGTGAGTTCTCAGTCCTGTCTCGGTTCTCGCCATCAGCGGGATCTGAGCTGCCTACAACACTATGGATCCCAAATGTGACTTCACATTTACGCAACGCTAACTCGTTGTTTCCTCTCAGCTCTGATCCCGGCACTCCTCGTTCGCAGTCCTCAGTGCCCATGGACGAATCCGATTCGGATGCGGAGTCGGACGCCGTCCAGGGCAAAGAAGCGGACGATGGCGAGAACAAATACCCGGTCGAGGGGCTGTACAAGAGCTATGAGGAGAAGGAGGAGATCATGGCCATGCGCGAGATCGAGCGAGAGAGGATCCTCGAGGAGAGGCACGCAGAGAGGAACCGGGCCAAGACCCTGGCAACGTTGAGGCAGATGGTGCAGAACACAGAGGGAGAGAAGCACAAGAAGCGCAAGGCTGGCGCCGCCGACCTAGAGGAGGGCGACCATAAGACGTCGCGACCTCGTACGACATCGAAGACCACAAAAGCGGCCACTACGGCACTCGACAACCTCAAACGTGCGCGGGCGGAGAAGCAGGATCGCCGTCGCAAGGACGAAGAGCGACGCCGAGACCGCCGATCACCCTCTTACCGAAGCGGTTCAAGCCGTAGTCGCAGCCGTCATTCCGACGACAGTGACGTGGAGTGGGCTGGACCATCCAAGAAGAGATCCAAGACTCCAGAGAGGGCTCTGCCTGCCGAACTCCGGGATATCGAGAGATGCCGCCTCAGTCGCACGCGCTTCGCCAAGCTGAATTTCTGGCCGGGTTTCGACGAGACTGTGAAGGGCTGCTACATTAGAATTCACATTGGGCCAGATCCCAACACGAGGCAGCCCGTGTATCGGATGGCGGTAATCAAAGGTGAGTTATGGAGATAGGATGGATCGCTGTGCTGTTGCTGATAAGTCACAAGGCGTCACCACCGGCCGCCCATATGCCGTTGAGAACGAGCAGCACAAGACCATAGTCACAGATCAGTACGTGGTCGCGGCGCATGGCAAGGCTGAGAAGGAGTGGCCTTACATTGCTTGCTCCGAGAGCCCCTTCACAGATGTAAGCCAGACCCGATCTTGGAAGCACAAAGATCTCATCTAATCAATAACAGGCCGAATGGAACCGCTATCAGATTGTGTGCGGAAAAGACGGCATCACCTTGCCCAAGAAGCCGGAGCTGACACAGAAGGTCGACGACATCAACAAATTCCTCAACCGCAGCTGGACCGACGAGGAGCTGTCAGAGAAGCTCCACCGCCAGAACACGCTGCGGGATAAGTTCAGTGGTGCCGAGCGGGCGAGACTGGAGCAGGAGGCGGCCGAGGCCCGCCGCCACGGCAACACGACCCTCGCGGACGAGCTGCAGGAGAAGTTGGACAACATGCCGGCACCGCGACTCGCCTTCTCGACCTCGCTCAAGAAGGCGGCGCCGCCCAAGCCCAGCGGGCCGACACAGCAGGACCGCCTGGCCGAGAAGAACCGTCTGAACCGGCAGCTCAACGCGAAGCAGGTGCGCGAGGCGCAGATAGCGGAGCGTCGCAAGGCGCGGGAGGCGCTCACGGACAAGGGCGGCAGCGGGGCCGACAGCGAGGACCCGAACTCGCGCCGCGCCCAGCTCAGGAAGAAGTTTGCGGTCAGGACGCAGGACTCGGCGGCCGGCAGCGGGGCCAGCACTCCGGCCAACGGCACTCCCAGGCTCGGCCCGGAGGACGCCGTGCCGGCGCACGTGGCGAAGCTGCGGCAGCAGCAGGAGGCCGCCGCTAACGGCAAGGGTGGTGTGCCGAAGATCCACCGGGCGCTAACCGACGACGATATCATCGGCTCCCTGGACCTGGATATCGATGTTGAGATCTGAAGGCGGGGTCATGTCACGTTGGGGTTGTTATACGATACGTAGATCGGATTACGTGGTCAGCCAGGGACGGGATAAGCAGGCAAGGGGGCCTGGGCTTCTATTTGAGAGGAGTTGAATGATCCAAAAGCATTGGGCTTGATCTGCGGACACGAGTGTTTGTCGGGTCTAAGAAGGATGAGAACGAGGTGTCTCGTCAGTCCATGGCTTTGCGTGCTTGAAGACAAAATGATCATATTTGCAGCACCGGCGTTGGAAAATCACAGATGGCATGATCGGTCGTTGGTTTCAGAGAAGAGGACAACAAAAGAAAAATAAAGTAGACGCTAGATCTGCTATCATCATGGACTTATTGAGTGCAATGGGCGACTGTGCAAGCATTTCAGTTTAAACCAGACCGCACAGTGAAGTCACCAAGGAAATTTCAACACTGAGGCACGGGCAGGAAATCGATGATGATATTGATTGCTACGAGCATATGTAGGGTTGTTCTTAGGAGAGATGCCCATACACTCCCATATGGCGCGCGCGAAACAGAAAGGTCCCCATATCGTTTTCAAGCAGGTTCCTTGAACGCCATTCATTCTAAGTACCCGGCATTCTGGACCCCTCGTCTTTTGTTTGCAAACCCCCAGCCCGTCTATCCCAACTGAACCGGTCCCGTAGTGCAAAGTGAGGCAGCCAGGTCTATGTAATTCATTATCATCTCCTCCTGTTCACACTCGCGCGAAGTGTCTTGGTTGCTATGCTCTCATTTCTGCCATCAAATTTTGTATCATACCACTCCAACCATGTCCCCTCACCAGACGATTAGCCTACGCAGGCGTCGCGGCGGTGGCCGGTCCACCCGCTGCGCTCTTGCGCCCGCGGGGCTCCTCCTCCGACTCCTCGTCGCTCGGAGGGCGGCTGTCCTCCTGGCGGAGATTCCTTCGGCTCTTGGTCATCTGCCTCTTGTTAGCCCACCGAAACCACAACTAGCCAAAGCAAGAAGGCAGCAATGGCAGGGTTTGAATAGGATCAAGCTGTGACTCACCCAGCCACGCACACCACCGATCAGCCCGAGGGTGTATCCGGTGATGAAGTCATTCTGTGTCCTGCCGTCGGCACCGGGCGACCTAGGGCCCAGGGTCGACATGGACGGGCTCGAGGGGATGTCGCCGGCGCCACCGTTGGCTGCGGCCGAGGACGAGGCGCCGCCTAGGGTCTGGGGCGCGGGGCTCTGGGGCCTGCTGGCGGGCCAGAACTGGCGGAACTCCTTGCCGAGCTCCTGGCCGGTGGTCGACCAGTTGGAGCGGATGTTATCTCGCAGGTCCTGAACGTGGCGCTTGAGCTCGAGCTCGTTCTTCTTGAGCCAGCTCACGTTGAGCTCCTGGCGCGAGGTGCCGCGCTTCAGCTGGCGGGCAATGTACTTTTCGTAGTCGCGGACGATCCTGTTGGGGTGGGTTGCTTTCGTTAGCGACAAGCTCTCTGCTCATGGTTATGCTGAATGCTGCGGGGCTTCTTACTTGGTGATGATCCCGGTGGTGCTCACGCCCTCTGTCCGTTGCGTCACCAGGAACTTGCCCTCCTTCTTGATCGGCGCGTAGATATCATCGCCCTCGTCGGCACCGTAGGGAAGGTCATCGTGCGCGACGTAGTCGATCTCGTGCTCTGCCAGGAACTCTGGGGTTACGATCCAGGGGCAGTTCTCGACCACCTCGTCCACCCACTTGCAATGGCGCACTGTCTCGGCGCGCTCCTTGCCCGACAGCACAGTCAGACCCTTTCGCTTATGTGTCTCCTCATCGCCAGTCACTCCTACGAGAAGGTACACGTCGGGGAAGGCCTTCTTGGCCTGTTCGAGCTGGCGCATGTGCCTACACGTTTGAGGAAGGGTGTCAGTGAGCCATCCAGGTATTTAAAACTTCAATAGATGGCAATTACACACCCAAGATGGAACAGGTCAAACACTCCGTCGGCGTAGACCCTAACGGGCCGGCCAGCTGGGGGCGGGTTCGTCCTGTAGCCGACAGGATGTGTGAGCTTGCCGATAGGCGGGGGTGGCATGCGCTCCTCGGCGCTCTTGCCAGCGGCGTTGTTGGCGGCGGCCTTGCCCCTCAGGGTGCTCTTCCTGGAGACGCGGTTCTCGATGTCGACGCTGGCCTCGGTTGTGTCACTTGGCTCGCCGGGGTCGACAGAGGCCTCAGCGGCCTTGTCAGAGCTGTTGTTGCCGCGCTGGCGCTTGCTTGGGGGGTGTTGTGTGCCAGAGTCGGTCTTGCGGTGGCCTTGGGAGGGTGCGCCGGCAGACGACTCTGGGGCGGTGGTGTCGCCCTCCTCGCCGGAAGCGTCGCGGGACTCTGCTTGGAGCTGGGCGTCCATGGCGGACTGTACGCTCTTGGGGTCGGCGAGGTCTGGCGAGGAGGCGGCGGCGGCGGCGGCGGCCCGCTTGCGCTTGCTGCCGCCCTGGGATGCGCTGGGTGATGCCATAGTTGTAGGGTGTGGCAGTTGCTGTGGCTGTGGTCTAGGCTTTGGTCTAGGCTGTGGCCCTGGGGCGGATTGCTGCAAGCGGACTGGGAGCCGTGCTGTGGGAAGCTCCTTTGTCTATGGCGTGCTGCGCTGCTGCGGCATAAATACGGAACCACGCTCCAGGCTCGAGTGGAAGGGCAAGGGAGGATGGGTGGACAGGTCGAGTCGTGGGAGGGGGGTGTGGTCGTTGGATGGATAAGATAGGGTTGATAGATGATTCGGCGTGCTTCTACAACAAGGTATGCGAGTGGATGTTGTACTCCTCTGGGTGGGTCTTTGGGGGGTCGCCGTTGAGGAATAACGGATGTTGGCTTTCGATCGAGGCAGCTGAGGCACGATGCCGAAGAGTTTAATGTGTGGGGACCGGACTCGACTTAAGGGGGCCCTGTTTGCCTGTCAGATGCATTCTTTTTTTTTCCTGTCCAATCCGTTGGTGTCACGTACTGTATGTATGTTGCGGCGTGGGAGACAGTAGCCGAAGTGGTGCTGTCACAAGCTTCAACAAAGCTCCAGAACACTGGCGCTTAGGGTAATTAAGGGTTAACCAGCTCGAGGGACCAAACTAGGTGCGATCTTGAACAAAGTATCATCAGTCAATTGAGCTTCAATGGATACAAAAGACAAAGCAGGATATTATGTGCGACAGAGGGAGCCCGTCAGGGGAAAGGGGGAGTCTCTTGTCTTGTGGGTAGGGGAGGATGGAATTTACGATTCAATCTCGATGTGCCAGGTTCTCGTTCCAACACGTGTAGCTACTGTGTAAGTGATGGGCGGGAGCCGGGTGTGTGGTGCTTGGTGCTTGGTGCTTGGTGCTTGGTGCTTGGTGCTTGGTGCTTGGTGCTTGGTGCTTTGGGCGAAATGTCGCGTTCAAGCGTATCCCTGTCCCAAATTTTAAAGTGCCCGGGCAGGAGAATGAAGATACACGTATAGATTTGGGGCATTGGAGCACACTTGGGGCACAGCAGGGAGAGCATATGTCATGGGCAGGGTCGCGTCATCCGCCAACCCTTTTCCTCAACCCCTGCCCTCGCACCCTCTCCAACAGATCCCCAAAGCTGGAGAAGAACTTGAAAATTGTTGGCCTGTCTTGCCTGTCTCACGCCTCCTGGCTGGCAAAGCTGTGCACTGTGGCTTGCTTTTCCCCCTTAGTCGGCACCGTGATTGGCCGTCCCCCACGTTGATCCGAAGCTCTGAGGTGTGCAGGTGTGGCTGCCTCCAGGCCTAAAATTGGTGCGAGGAATGTGGTGCTCGGTGCCCGGCTTTGAGGTCGTACAATCATCCCCCAGAAGCAGGAATTGCCCCTGTGCTTGAGACCTTGGGCTGCGCATGGACCGGATTTCCCAGTAGAACTGTCTCGGTGTGGCACAAAATGCACGTGAGGCAATTCAGACGACATCGCATGCAACAAGACGTCGTCTGTTCCTCGTCATTGCTCGCCGCCACGTCTTTAGAGCCGGACATTCTCAATCGTAGCCAGCTGCCAACTTTGATGACTTCTGGACCTGCAGGCGAGCATACAGTGTCTCACACCGCCTGGCGACCTCGTGTGTCCGTCTGTCTATACGGCACTGTTGAGTTTCCACCGTTTCTCTCGGTACTCGATCACGCAACAGCCCGGTCCCCTCCCCGTTATAAAGAACGTTGTCCCTTAGGAAGTCATCTCGCAATTCGACATCCCACAAGAGGTTTTCTATGGGAGCTTACCTCCTATGGGGTGATCCTATAGAAGGTGGATCTTCTAGGAGGCTATCCCTTAGGAGGCTGTCTCTTAGGAGGCTATCCTACCGGAGATGATCCCATTGGAGGTTGTGGGACAGACACCGATTCCGCCAGAGGGACAGCAAGCGTGGTCTTGTGCGTGGGCTCTGGCCTGTTATCACCCGCACAAGATCTCACAAGCTCCCCGGACAACAGAAACTTAGACATCATTTACCTGCAGGGTGCTGCACAAGCCAGCTGGTCTACGGCCATGGTCCTGTAAGTACCGCCACGTTACGCGGATTATGGAAAGTTCATATCGTATGCAGTGCTTACAACAGATATGCATGGTCTATGATGCTGTCTAATGCTGTAACTCGTCTCTACTCATCTAGGATGCAGTGCGATCACGATACACCAATTAAGTTTCCAACTCTGTGCCCTCTTCCTTGTGTCATCTCAGCTCGTCCTCTGCGAGCGGGTCTTGTTTTGCATGGCATCGTATCCAACCATAACGCCAAAAAAAAAAAAAAAAAAGACATCGGTATACTCATTTTTTGCCTCCCAGGATCATCTAATCCTTCCTCAGACGGTGCCGCCCGCAGCGGGATGAGTTCCTCGGGTTGCTCATGTAGCAGTGAGCCCTGGCGTCCTCCCCGGGCCGGGGCACGAATTTGTCCCTGACCGAGCAGTACTCGTGCGTCTCCGGCACCCACTCGCGGATGTGCTTGTGGAGCTCGCACCGGCTCACGCCGCACTTCCTGCACAGACCCTTGCCGTGGACCCGCAGTGACGCGAGGCTGGCCTTGTCGCCCGCACCCAGCGTGTTGGTCGTCGCCGAGCTGGTGCTGACGCCGCCGTGACCGGCGATGGGCCTGCTGGCGAGGTGCCACGCCCACTCCAGCTCGTTGGGCCCGTCACGGCGCGAGCTCAGCGGCACCGACCCGTGCATGCGCCGGTGGATGGCGTAGAAGTGGCTGTTGGTGAGCCCTAGGCACGCAGAGTCAATTGGGTCCAGGAAGTCAAAGACGGCGTAGTGGAGCTCAGCCGGGATCGTGGACAGCGTCAGGGGACCCGAGGCGGGACGCTGCTCGGGCGGAACTGGCTCGCAGTCTGTGACCGAGTAGGAGCGGCGAGGGGGGCCCAGCTTCGGCCTACGAGGCTGAGGGGGCCTGCTGCTCTCGAGTGGTGCGACCGAGTCGGCACTCTCGTTCTGCACACTCTGTGTGTCGGGACCCGGAACAGAGGCACTCTGAGCATTTGCCTCCTCGGTAACGGCCCCGGCACCAACCGTGTTCTGGGTCGGTACAGTGGAGGTAGAGGCGTACTGCTGAGCTTGGGGCCTCGTGAAAGTCAGGACCTGTGGCCCCAATGGGATGTGCTCGTGTGTGGTTCGTGACCGCTGAGGAAGTCTCCTAGCGGTGTGCGGGTTTCTTGCCAAAACTTGTTCCTCCCTGGTGAAGATTCCAGAGTTCTGCCTGGAGAGTGGTGTGAAGCCCTTTGACATCCCTTGAGTGAGGGTGGGCCCCTGGGAATAATCACTGTCCACCTTCATGTTGCTGACTGGGTGCTGGGTGATATTCTTGACTAGTTGGTGAGGGTTGATTGTCTTCTGGATATTGTTGTGCCCTCGAACGGTGGTCGGCTTATAATGTGGACCGGACTCGAGTGGTGCTGGCGTCTGACGTAGTGTTTGGGTGGCTTCCTGCTGGCTGGCGGGGACGAGAATCTGGGGTCCCGTTGTGGATATATATGTCAAGGCTTGGCCACACCGGGGCAAGCGAGGGCAGCTATCGTATTACGATGTACCGGTATGCAAGTCAGGGGCTAGGCGCACCGACAACGAATTCCTGGAGTTTCGACGGAGGTCTCCTCACTAGCGACACCATGGGGTCTCCGGGGGAGGTCTTCCGAGATAGGAGTTGTGTGTTTTTCTTTTACAGGATTGGCGTGTGAAATGGGAATGGTGTGCTCTAAAGAGTATAATTGTTCTCGTAGGGGTACGATAGAGATGATGTAGGTTGTTTGGCGATGCTGGGGTTGGAACAACAAGGTGATGAAAAGAGATGGAGGGTGGCGTTAAGAGAAGAAACCGGACCACGAGGTTGAAGGGTCTGTCGAGTCGTGGTGTGATATCCGCCCCGGATGCTGCAGGAAGATGGGAGAAAGAACGGGAGTGGAGCGGCAAGGGCGACAGGCAGGACGACCAACAGAACAGGGCAGGAGGTTCGAGTTGGGCTTGGAAAAGGGACCGAGACCGCGAGGAGCGCCCGCGAGATTGTTCGCGGGGAGGCGAGACTCGAGAGGTAGGGAAGATTGATGATCACTGCTTCTCCGGACGGGTGTAGTCATCAACGGTGGGACACTTGTCACGCTCTCAGGGTTCCGGTTCACGACAAGGAGGAGAAGTTGTAGGAGAGATATGAAGAGCACAGATCCTGTAGCGCTGCGTATCTCGACAAAAAGCTGTGACGAAAGGGAAACGGCCGCTTGCACTGATCATCGTGATGAGCAGCCAGTGAGGAAAGACGGTGAGTGGAGGAAAACTGGAGCCGCCCATGCTGGGGCGAGTCCCTCCCGCGCTCGCGCCGTTTCCATTTCGGCGGGAGCCAGACGAGGCACTGGAGCGCCTGGAACACACGATCCCGGGGCAGAGAGGCTGGCCAGGCGGCCAGGCTGGCACCAAAGTGGCCGACGATTGTCCGCTCGACGTTGCGAGGGCTCAGGGGTAGACCGGGCAGCCGGGCAGGATGACGAAGGAAATCAAGGGACCGTTCCCCCACGCGGCAGGCGCCAAGCCAATTTGGCATGGTTGTCGCTTGTACATCGGACCAGGCCGGACCAGACCCTGTGTTCGAGAAGGCAGAGAAGGCAGAGAAGGCAGACAAAGGGCTGCGGGTGGTGGTCAAGTCCGGGCCGAGCGCCGTTCGCACGCCTCGGATTTGCGAGCTCGTGCACATCTCTGGCCTGGTGCTTAGTGCGTTGCGGCTTTCCCGTTTGAGAAGTTTCATCCAGAGCCATGGCGCCATGACTGAGTCGACTCCCATGGACCACCAAAGCTTGATTGGCTTCGCAAGGCTGATGGATGATGGCAGACCTGTGTCTGAGCCTTGGGAGGCGGACGAGCGGTCTGTCTGTTCTGCAGTGACCGTGTCAGGTCTGATGAGCGGTGGCATCACCACCTTGGGAGGTTGATGTTCGCATTTTCCGTGGCGCGCGACTCGCGAGCCAGCCGTTGACCCAAGGCATGAAAAGAGTAAGCCTGTCCGAGCGGCTTGGAGCGGGCTTGAACGGTCGGTCGTGGCAGTCGCAAAGTGTCGCGTGACTACTTCAGTCACATGCCCTATATCTTGCAGGCTTATTATTAGAAGTTTGAGCCAGTAGTTCAGCCGTTCAGGCTATGAATTCGGGGGATGAGTAACGACAAGTGGTTAAGACCCATTTTGTCAATTGATGGGTGGCATGGCACGGTTGAGCCCAGTCGGAACCGACCCTACGGAACCGCCGAGGCAGAGGGGTTACATGCCAGCACCAAGTGCTGCTCAGACAGTCCAAACTGTCAGAACGACAGGCAGGCAGAGCCGCCAACCTTATCTTTGTGGTTGACACTGGTTGTTCATAGGCCGCCTACAGAACAAGGTTGTGAGCCGAACCACCGAGATTGTGCCACCATGAAAAAAAAGCAATCCATGCACGTTGGCAGGAGTGGCCTGAACGAGCCGCCGCGGTGGCGAGACAAGGCTGCAGGCCAGTCTTGGTGATGGGCTCTGGGCCGCTGGCAGCCTGCAGTCGCTTGGTGTTCTGTTTCTGGTGTTGCGACTTTTTTTTCCCCGTCACCCCAAGTGACCAGACCCGCTCCCCAGCAGCAGAAGCGTAGATGGGCCCACCTCGATAGCCCAGTCCCGAGGGGCCCCGTTCTGTCCCGCGCCGGCTGCGTCGCCGGATGGAGTCGCCATCTAGAGCATGCATGCAGGGCTGATGAATTGACGAATTATTCGACGAACGGAAATGTGAAGTGCCCGTCTGTGATCTCGGGATTCAGCTGACATACCACGACTTCGGCTGCTCGTCGAACGCACAAAAGAAGCGAGCTCTTGGGTGCTTCTGCTGTTCAGTCTCGCCTCTCCACATGCTGCGACATCTCGTCAGCTGCGACGCAACTGTCAACGGATCCCCCGCCCAAGTCTCCAGAGCCAGGCCAGGAGTGGCATGAGGCAACTGTCAGAGTCACGCTGTGCCACCGTCCCAGATATCATAGACCCGTAGATCTCCCGAGAGCTTAAGCAATGCAGGTCTCACAGGTCGCAAGCGTAGTCCTGTGGCGGCCATCTGCAGGCAAGCCCATCATCGGACCCGAAGTCAACCAGTGGGTGAGACAAGCTTTTGCTCCGACATCCGCTCGGCGGCCACAGTATATACATTGAACCACCTCATTAGCGCTCACCACGCAGCCTCTAAAGGACGGCCTCTTATAGGATCACCACCTGCGGGATAAAGTACCCGAGGGTGAGCTACTCGGCGATAATCTCCTGTAATAAATGTTCTGTGGAATATCCCCCTTCGGGATAAGTTTACAGAGGTAGGCAGGCTTTAGGAAAGCTGTATGTGACTTACTGCCAGAGAAGGACGGTAAAGGTGGCTCCTGATTCCGACTCCCCCCGTTGGCTGTACACTGCAGGTCAACGTCCATGCGGTGTAGCCGTGCAAGTGAAAGAAGCCGTCAAGGCAAGAGTATACTTGCTGACGACCAATGGCAGTCTCTTTTATACCACGCCTGGTCGTGCTAATTCCAGGGCCAGCCAGATCTCTCAACGGGACGGCGTGGAACAGTGTCACACGGGATTGGACGATCCAAGCAGCCTTGCCAAACGATTCAGACTTGTACCAACGCCGAGATAATGAAGAGACGGTACTTGTACAACAAATAAGTACCCAACGTAGATGTTTAGTTATGACTCCTCGGCAATGCGAATTCCTTGTCCAACAGGAGCCAAAATGTCCCAACCCACATACTTCTGCCTCAGTTGGCGCCCTTTCTTGATCTGTGAAACTCCCATGCATGCAATCGCATTTGGACATGATGACCGACCCGCCGCGGCTTCGCCATATTCCCCGGACCTGTAGAGAACGTTGCCAGCGGCTTATGAGCCAGGCTCAAATCTGATTTTGACAGCCAAACTCGGTCAGCACCACATGGTAGAGACGTCTGGTAGGCCCACGCGGCCCCAAGACCTGCAGTGGCCACCAAGCACGAGCATCGCCTCCTGGTGGATTCATGACGGCGCTCCTCACAGCGACACCCAGATGAGCATGATGACGACATCCATGCCCTTGGCGTCACCGCCCTCGTACTTGTAGCTCCACATGCCGTCCGTCTCCTCGTTCCAGTAGGCGCCGCTTGCCGAGTGCATGCCGCGGCGGCCGACGTGCGGCTTGCCGTCCGTGGCGGTCGCGGTGCTTGCGGGCTCCGAGGCAGCCGGCTCCTTGGACTCCTCGGTCGTCGACGTGCCGGTCGAGGTGGACGTGCCCTGGGCCTTGTTCAGCTGCGACGTAGGCACCAGGTGCTGCACGATGGTGCTGGTCACGGCGAACTTGTACGCCGGCGCGGCGGCCTTGTCGGGGGTGGACTCGGAGATCACGGCACGGAGGATGTTATTCTACAATCATGGGCGGGTGAGTTCGTCAGAAGTGAGAGCCTTGCAGGCGGGTGGAGGGGCAGGGGGTGACAGCTTACGATGATGGTCGAGTTCCATTCCGGCGTCTTGGAGTGGTCGTAGTACTCTGCGCTTCCGATAGCGCTTTGGCAGGCCTGTGAGAAGCCCATCAGTCTTGTTGTCTTTTGAGGCAGCAGGAGCCGTGACGGCGGATTCCCGTTCAGATGTCCTAGAGGGGTTCAGGACGTACATCGTTGGCGATCTGCTTGAGTCTGTTCAATTGAACGGGCTGTGGCGAGAGTGTGGAGTTAGATAGTGTGTTCTACCAAACAGGGCAGCATACTGATAACGAACCGGTGTGGCCTGCTTCTTCTCAGACATGTTTGCTGTTTTGATGTGATCGTGAAAGGTGGAATAGGGGTAAGTAAGGAGGGGTGCCTGAGAGCAACTGGAGTTAGCATCGCGAACCCGATAAGGACTGAACTACTAAGCAGCAGGTGGTGGTGGTGTCTGACGGTATGCTCGGCAAGGCTGTATCTACGACAAGGTCGTGTTGCTGCTGGAAGTCTGGATATTGTAGCTGGCAAAGTGTTGGTTCTCACAGGTTAAGTGAGGCTTGAAGGCGGGCAGATGGGCAGGCTCGCAATCACAGATCAGATGCCAAAAGGAGAGTTCCACTGTTTTGTTTGGATCCCCTCCGCCTTTCCAGACCTGGCCCGTGCAGCCCAGCTCTCCGCCCCCTGTCGTCAACAACTGTCGGCTGGCAAAGCAACGGGAGCATGCTTACATACGTATGCATGGCCAGGCCCGCGGCCAGGCCCAAGGTATATCTCCGACAGTGTGTAGTACAGCCCCCCAGCCACCAGGCTGCCAGGCCAGACGCTGCAGAAACGGGAGCTGGCCGGAGATCCTGGTCTTCAGGTAGCGTCCTCGCTAAATACAGAACCGAGGCAGGCTGGCAGGAGGCCACAGCACGAATCATGCTGCTTGGACGTGCCCACGTGCACCCGAAGGAGTAAGTGGAACCCCTGCTCCCCTCCCTTGCTGCAGACCTGGGGCTCGATTGAGTTGCATCGCGCAGCTGCTCCAACTGCTCTGGGCCTGAGGTGCTTCTGATGTCGTCTTTGTCTCCATCTCAGAGACTTCGCCTTTACTCTTTTACTCCTCCATTACGTACGGTACCTCTCGCAAACCGGCTCAGAAACGACCATTTATTGCCGCCGCTGCCTCCAGATCGTGGTCTTACTGTTGACCATCCCAGGCTTCAATATCTGCATCAATTGACATTGTGACGGGACGTCCCGAACCACTGCAGTCTCTCCTCGAGCCGCGGTAGAGATTAATATTCCAGTGGATCGACCACAACAACAGTCGATTCTACCCCGCCACAGCTGCCGCCCAGCTTTCGACATTCCAGACGACCATCGCCATGTCGAGCCAGCCCCTCCTTCAGACCGCGCCAGGTATTATCACCCGGCTGTGGGAGCTGCTTATCTTGAATTCAGCTGACACCACCTTCTCGCAGGCAAGCGCATTGCCCTCCCCACCCGCGTCGAGCCCAAAGTCTACTTCGCCAACGAGCGTACATTCCTTTCATGGTTGAACTTCGCTGTCATCGTCGGCGCCCTCGCCGTCGGCATGCTCAACTTCGGCGACAAGGCCGCCAAGATCTCAGCCTTCTGCTTCACTGGCGTCTCGATCGCCACGCTCATATATGCACTCAGGACGTATCATTGGCGAGCGAAGTCGATCAGGGTGCGTGGTCAGGCCGGCTTCGACGACAGGTTCGGGCCCACGGCGCTGGCCATCTTGCTGTTGATCGCGGTCGTGGTCAACTTCGTGCTGAGGATCGTGGACTCGTCCAAGGAGTCCTCCAAGGGCCACTAAGTCGAACAAGTACCTAGTCTATCCGAGCAAGTTCGCGATCAGTGCCATAAGAAATCCACACACGCTTGGGGGCCGACGAATGTTGTGCTCGCCGAAGCTATGCTTGGACAGAATCTCCCGCCGACAAGGCTGAGATTTACTTCTGTCCACTGAGAAAAGCGTTGGCTACAAATGACGGAGCATCAAGAGCAGTATGGAACGGGCGCGGGCCCCAGACATATGGAGACACGAAGCAGAGTGTTATCAGACGCAGAGACTCTGGGATGCTACGGAAAAGGAGGGTTCCAACTTCTCGATTCACATGTTCGTTCGAGTTATCGTTCAGGCGCGGGGTTTTGTGCAAATAGGTGCAGGCTGGTCGACATGCATTCAGCGTGGGAGGCACGCATCCGGCGGCGTTTTGATTTCATAGAGCGCAAAGGGAATGGCACGCAGCATTCACATTGGACGTCCGATGGTATAAAAACATATAATGGTACGGCTCGAATTACTTCATTTCCGACAATTTACGTGACAGATCCGCAGGAAATTTCACTTGAGTCTCCAATCTGGCTGCAACTCTATCACAATCTTATATCTGCCCAGCATTCTAGAAGAGAAGATCCCTGGTTTCGGTTGCGAATACTCGATATGGCATGCGTGGACTTTCAATATCCTTCCCTTGCGACCTCTAGGGCCTCGATCGCCTGGCCAACTTAGGCCACCAACTCGATTGCGCTGAGACTTGATTCCGTCCGTCCGGCCCGATCCAAGGCGACAACCTCAGCCTCGAGGGAGAAGTGCTTTTGCCTCCACATGGCAGCCAGACTCTTATACCACGCCTGATCTGGGGATGTAGAGACCCCTGCCGGCTAAATCTTCAAGACGGCACCCTCGCCCTCACGCATGAACATGATGTGGCTCAGCCCATCACCGTTGGACCCGATAAGGACTTCTGTCAACTGCACTATCTTCAGCTGGTCGGCCATGGGCATTGCGGCAAGGTCGACTGCACTCACAAGGACAAGGGGGAAGGCCCCGCGGAGCGCTTGGAGGAGTTGGTGTGTGTCTCTGAGCGCGCGTGTGCCGGCCAGGTTATTATAGTGACCCTGACAGCATTGGACGTATGGCTGTCGTCTTGCGGGTACAACGCGCCATAGTTATAGAATACCCGCCTGGCAAAAACCCTCGCCAGGGCTGAGTAGTCGCGGTTCGACACGTCTTGCTGGTCGATTTGTGCCAAAGGGGTTACTGGGCCCAGTGGGCGGGATGATAGCTGTGTGTTCAGACAGGAGAGAGTCTACCCCCGTCTTGTGTTCGGGGTTAACAAGGAGTCAAATCGGCGCTGAAACGGAAAGGAGAGACCACAGTTCATACAGCGGGCCGTCAGGAAGGTCGTCGAGGATAATGACCTGTGTCATCTGCAGGTTTGCAGTTACTTTGATGAATGAGTCGGCCAAGTCGATGTCGCTACTCATACGCGAGACGTCCAAGTTTAAAGTCAGAGGCATAACCTCCATGAGGATATCTCAAAAGCACGCGGCGCGCTCGCACTTCACCAAGATTGTGTATTTGGGCTGCTTCGCCTCCTGTTCCTCAACTTCGAATCTCTCACTAGGGATGTCTTCTACTTTGAAGTCGAGCTGGATATAGTTGTCGAATACAGAGCCCAATCCCCAATGATACCACAGCACGGCCAAATCAAATTCACCTATTGGTGACTCATTCTCGGGGTGCCTATTGGCGCAGAAGAAGGCGAAGTGTTTGGTCATCTCATCTAGTACCACACCCTGCGCAATGATGAACAAGCCGTGGTCGTGATCATCCCCGTCCTTCTGGAACCTGACATGAAAACTGGAGACGACATTGCCCGAACGAGAAGAGCAGAATTCTACAGCGCTCCCTCAAAGATCACGCAGGTATCCTGCGCTGGCTTTGTCGAGACATGGATCTTTAGGCTAGTTTGGGCAGCATCTTCACATGGTGATCTATATTCTGATGGGATCGGAGGCATCCTCTGGATATTGTCGTCTTTCGCCAGTAGGGGCGTTCCTAGTCCATGACTAGATGGAAAAGGGTCTGTCGTGGAGGGAAAGAAGTGAACAAGGTATCCGAGCATGCCCAGGAAGACCCGAACCGCCGCCAGCGCAAGTCTTTTGTTACTACGTCGGTGACTGAGCGGCAACATCGCGACACTGGAGTATCGTGACTCGACGGCACACCTCGAAGATCCGAAGTCTACGGATAGGTCCTGTCAAAGATGTTACATCGTGTTGTCGAAAAGCCAAGAAGGGATGCGGCACAGCAAGTGAGCTTCACGCCATTCGTTCCGTTGATTTTCCGGGGAGTACGAGGGTCACCGAGAACCTACACAGTGGAGCGCACCTGGCTGCATTTTACTTGTGCATCAGAAGACAAGTCGACTGCCGGTCCTACTAATTCATTAAATCAGCAAGAGAAATCAATCTTTCCCTCTTGCGTTCCATTGAATTGGTGTATAAATAGACACAAAGGAGGGATAGCGGTGACATGCAACGTTGGATAGCTATGCGTATTGTCTTGAGCGTACGAGGGATCCAGCCGCAAGACAACGGTGTGTTTGATAGGCATCGATACGGGCGGACCATGAGCCATAGATGTGAGGGTTTGCTTTCTATCGATCATCTTGGGCTGCGTCGCGCAATAGTCTTTAGCAACAAATGCACGACGGTAGAATTGTGAGATACCCAGGAAGCCTGCTTTGTTTGCATATGAGACCATCCCGACTCCGTATATCACTACATTCGACTTTTTTGGTTCAAAGGGTCTTGAGTTGAGCTGGTAAGTTTGAGGAAAGTCACAGGATGATTGTTCTTGTGTCATACTTTTGCCTTTCCCGATTGCCTGTGTTTTGTTCTCGGCGACTTTGACAACAGCAGGCCAACCATAAGGTAGCTCATGTGTTTGGATCCGGCGTTTCAACCTCGTGTCCGCTCCTGTCACTTAGAGCACTATTTTCATCCAGCATTCGCGCGAGTTTCTAGTATTCTGGGCCAATGTACTGCTCTCTGTTCAAGTATGATGGACAGAAGATCTGGAACAGTGTTTCGAATGGATAATTCGACGAGTGTTCGTTGCACTGGTTATATTGCCCGGTACATCCGTGCCTTTAATGTGAGCTTCTATGTACAAGTTTAATTTACGCTGGATGCGCCAAATCAAATCAATACATAAAAGCCGTTGTCTTCTCTAGGTGATGACCTAGATTCTTTTGGGGACCAGGTGCCCAATGAAACCAGCATCATTAATCAGTATTCTGATGGGTCTCTTTGACGGCAAAGTTCTTTTGGATAGAAGTATGAGCATAGACGCCCAATATTGGCTTTTTACGTGACCTAAGGTCATGTGAGTCCAGCTTCAAGCCAGGGGGAGACACTTCATCCAGCGGAAACGGCACGAAGGATTGTCTGGGACTGAACGATGCATACATTCCAAAAGATAGTCATCACTCTCTAGGTGCCTTTTACGGAGATCGAATGCAAGAGAAACAAACAAGCGAGTGACTCATGCTGCTACACTAGGTGGACGGATTGGAATGGCCCTGAAAGTCCGTGTCTTCCAAATCTCTACAAGAACGACTTGTATGGCACAATCACTAGTGGTATTCCGTCTTACCAGACGAATTTTTCGTGAAGCTTCCGAGGACTTATACATTTGCACTCCAGAATATCAACAACAGATAAAATTCAAATAAATATAGAATACCCTTTGATATCGTACGTGGTGGTTTCATTTCTAATCTCCCATATATGAAAAATGTATGTTGATATTGTACCTAGGTACTTGTCGATCGTCCCCAGCAGCTACGAAATCAACTTGGCAGATCGTTATTGCTATAGGCTAGTCCTCTTCAGTCTATAACTGAATTTCCATCATAAAGTCACACTGATCAGGAAGACCGGTATCTATCCAATCAAAGATATCATGTGTATGAACATTCTTCGACCACTGAGCTCTCCCTCGCAGGCTAAAGCCCGATTGAAGCGGCTGTGTTCAGTGCTACCTAGGTATGTGTTTTGAGGTAGAGACCTTCATGCGCGATTCGATTTGGTAATTCTTGCCCGGTTCGATTTTTCTGGTATAGCTGAAAACACAATTGTGGTGGGCCCAACATCGTCGCCGCCCCCCCCCCACCCGGGGGCTCGTCTAGCGAGACACCCTGAGTGAAACTCGCAGGCATTTGCGGCTTGGTGTGAAGTTCATAAATAATTGGGGGCTAGGAGGTCTCACTTCCCCAGCGAGTTTCTCTTCAGGCCACGGTCCTATTGTTGTTGGTGACGAGGATTTCGCGGCAAAGGGCATACCTGCCGTGGACTTCAAGTATTGTCGTCAGGCGGTTGGAGATTCTTGTGCCCGCGAAGGGAGAAGATCATCGGTCCGCAGCAAGATTGCGGCAGACTCGGTGACGGTCTAAGAATGGAAATGCCGTCGGGTCACACAAGACATTCCATACCGATTGGGAATGGGGCCACAAGAGCACAAGCTACAACAGGTACATATGCACAAGCGAGACTCAGGCGGCACACTGATATGCCCTGCGCTTGATGAAACGGCCGGATAGCCTTCGTGACACAAACTAAATATATGTCGTCGCTCTGAGTGTGTATTTGTGGGCCCATATATCGAGTGCTATTCTTGGGAGGAGAATGCAGGGTCATGCTGAAGTCGCCCCCTCGCACTGCAGGTATGCGGCCGAGTGCAGTCTATGCAAGGCTCAGCAGACGCACCCCAGCATAGCCGCGACTAGTCAAATACATGAGGTCTATCAGTTGGCAGGGGTGTCAGCCACCGCCTCCAGCTACCTAATCGTAAGACATGCGCCTATACCAAATACGATGATGCATGCGGGCATTCTCCACGGCGTGGGTTTCCGACGTACGAAGAGCATGGGGGCCGAGGTGACAGAGCAATCCGCAGTAATTTCATGAAGTCCAGTTCTCAGCGGCCCAGTGGTAAATATAGTACTGTTTCTTGTTGAAAGGGAGGGAATATAGATGGCTCATCGTGACAAGCCTTGGATCATGGCCCCGGCGGTGCCATGCAGCCGTCCTGTAGGGGCGAGAGGCTGGGGCCATGGAGAGGCTCGGTCGCAAGTCTGCATGGCCTGATCTTGAACACGAGAATCTTGGAATAGAAAGCACAGATACCTTCGTATACCGTGGCCACCAGAGACCACAGATGGATGGCCTGCACTCAGAGGCCCGGGTCGTCGTTCCGTTAAGCCTACCTGCCTGATTAAACCCGTTCACCGATCTTGGGAGTACCTTTGTGGTAGCTTCGCCGTCTAAGATGTCATGAGGCAGTTTCAAAAGGAGTCTCCAAGCCTTAGCACGAGAACTGCCACAGGCAGCAGCCATCGGGTCGCCTTAATCGCTACCATCGTGACCCGTCCGCCATATGTATGAATGTGACAGATCGGCAAATTAGTTGCTTGCCACACCTAAAATGTCCCCACTATGTGTGATACAAGCACAACTGAAGTGACGTTGTATAGGCCCAGCATATCTACGCAGATGCACCTAGAGTTTCTCCGCCCGGTGGCAGGCGAGGGACTACATCGGGGCTTATACACAATGATGAGAGCGAGTGTAAAGTCTAGGAGAGGCGTTGCATTCCCTATATTGTATTTTACAAATTCGGAAGTGTTCGGTAAGGAAATGAACGTGCTTAGTTGTTAACGACGTGCTCGCGCACGGTTCGAATTGAAGGGGCACCAACTACTTGGGACTCTTGCGAAGTGTCGCAATGCACTCCTTGTGATAGTTTAATTGCAATAATGAAATTGAATTCGGTCTTTAATCGAAGTGTCAGAGGATGCACAACCCTGCAACTGTAGTGGGCGAGGTCCCATGGGATGCTTCAAGTCTGATCCGTGTAACTTTTGTGCGGTTGCCGCTTCCCATCAAATACCCAAGTCAATTTAACAAATAGTGAAATCACAGAAAGACATAGTATACAGAAAAGCCTAGGCACTGAGTCTATGTATTCTGCTCGGTATCGCATTCGCATTGTATGGACATATACAACGCTACGGAGTTAATGCTAGGACCCTGGGAGAGGCGCGCGCCGCGCACTTCTCTCCGAGATCACATCAACATCCCGGTTAGGAAAAACGAATAGCCCTGGGATTCCATGTAGATAGATAAAACCTACTGAAACGATTCTCTTATCCGTATCTATCGACATACTCTCTAAATATGCGAAAGTCACACTGAAAACGATGTTCAGCCCAGGGCCCGGACCAAGACCCAGGTGCAATATCCTGCGTAGTCCACAAGTACTTTGCGAATGTAACATAGCTAAGACATGACCGCCAGCTATTCGTATGGATACGGAAGGGTAATGGGGCCAACACACACGTAACATTTAGTCCGAGCAACTGCTCCCTCGGACCGTAGTACAATGTGTTGGGACAGGGATCGCTGTGCCGGCAATTGTTGGGCTAGAAACAGCTTGAAAGCCAATCGGCCTGGGAATGCGGATACGCGGCACCTAGGAGCGCCCGAGACAATGTGATTGATTGTGTGAAGAGACTTTTAAGTTTGGCTACAATGGACGCTAGGAGCAGATAGTATTTGTTCTGACAGAATGCCACCCATCGAAGCACACCAAGGGCGATACACAGAGACATGTCCAACATAAAACAAGTATTAGAATTAACAGGATGCTGTGCCGCCACCCTCGCCCCTTTTTCCTGCCGCCTAACGAATTTTTACTTATACATGGAGGTATGTGACCCTCTCTGGTCGATGTCTCCCGCCACTGCAGATCTAATCTTTATCCACCTCATGTTCTATTCATGTAGAGCAGTGTATGCCAGTCGTGAATGAATGTGACCCAATCCATGCAAGTGTAGATGCTATGCCGAATGCTGCTCATATGCGATCACGTTGTTGGTACAAGTTTGTGCTCCCCATGCTCTTACGGGCCACTTCTGCTCGCCGTACGTCGTCCATCATTATGCCCATCGTTATATCGTGATTGCAGAGACAAGAGAATACTGAATGAAGAATAAGAAGAAGAAAAAAGCAAAATCCGGGTAGACGAACAGAAGGAAAGAAAATAAGGAATAAGATAATGGAATGCGGTGACGAGACAAAATGGGGGATTAAAACCACCTCCAATTAACGCCGTCCTCCAGCTTCTTCAGCACGCCGACGGCGTCAACGTAAAGTTGGCTTCTCGGGCCAACGCAGTCCGCAGCCAGCCTCCTCTTCACCAACGACACTACGCCGGCGCTGGCTTCCCTCCGGTGCTTCGCCCTGGCGGCGTCTTCGGGCCTCTGGGCAGAAGCAACAGTCCGCAACCAGCTGATGGCCTCGTCTTCGGGGAGAGGTGTCTTTTGCGGGGAGGTCGATGAAGATGAACGAGCGGCTTTGTGGCCGAATGCCCAGATTATTAGGGCACAAACGTACATGCCCCAGTAGTTGCTGATGCAACCAGCCTGGGGAGTGGTTGGGTCGTCGCCTTCGAGGAAGCCGAGAAGGGCGCGCGACGCATAACACGTTGCCTGGGCACACGACATTCCTTCAAGGCCACCGCCCGAGCCGTGTTGCTGGGTGCCAGGTGACTTGGAGGGGTGTCTGCCCTCAGCCCAGGCCCGGAGGCGCTTCTGGTTCTCGGAAAACGTGGAAGCACCAAGAACCTTCTGGCTGAAGACCCAGCTGTCGCCGCTGACAGCTAGAAGATCGTGAAGAGGTGTGTGGTGGAGGGCGAGATAGATGCTGGGTCCCGGAGGGATCCTTGCCATTGAGAACAAATGCACGAGGCGGTCTTCGGAGTAAGCGCCGCTGAAATGCTGGTTGTAGGACGCGGTAGTTGGCGTGCGCAAGTCGTCTGCTGTCAAGCCGCTATGGCCATCAAGGTCGGTTGAAGAGCAGTTGTATTGGCGCCGTGGTAGCCTCGATGCTTCAGCGTGGAGAAGAGTTATCTGGTCCAGGCAGGTGTGCCTGGCTATCTCCTCCGGCGTTAGGGCGTTGGAAGGAGGGACGAAACGGGGCACGTTGGCCCCTGGCGAGCTTTCAAGGATGTTTGCCCACTCAGTCGCTGACGAGGCGGCCCAAAGAGCGTCGCTATGGCCCGTAAGGGGGATCGTCGTAGGGTCGATATCGTCTCTAGCACGCGGCTGTTGATGAAACAGGGACGTATGGTTGTCCAAGCTGAAGCACACAGCAAGCAAGCGCCGGCAGCCCTCTTCATCGACCCATGCTTGCCAACGCCCCTCGTTGCTGCCGTTGATGTCCATGGCACCGTGACCAAGAGAAGTTGCGTTGAACATGTTTTGGGTGGTTTCGAGGACCTGTGGAGAGAAGCTGTTTGAGTACGACTGTTCCTGGCCAATTGAAGAAAAAGGATAATAGACATTATTGAATGAAACACTGTTGTATGCTTGAAACCCGGAGTTGAGAACGAAAATATCAGGAGAGGAAGAAATCTGAGGAGGAGAGAAGGAAACGGTAGGTGAAAAGAGCACCGAATTACTGCCGTGTCTGGTGTGGTCAAACTGGTAAAGTCCATTGCGAGGCGAAGATGCAGAGGCGGGCTCAGAAGTCTGTGGTGACCAGGCAGGAAGTGAAGGGGTGAAGGCGCCAGAAGAAGAAGACAAGGAAGGGATAGAAGATGATTCAGAGCGAGAAACGCAAACAGAAGAATGGCCTTTATCCGAAACAGAGGACACAAGAGACTCTGATCCACTTACCCTCGAATAGAGGTTTTCGAATAGTTTCGAGGGCCGAACCGACGCCTTCCGGCCTCGAAACCGGGCAAAGACTTCGCAGAGAACAATGGCCTGCTTGACCGAAAGACTCCACTGCGAATACTGCGAATACTGTGTGTGCTGCGCGGAGAATGAGTTAGCAACATTCCCAATGACCTGGCTTGACAAAAAATGACTTACGCGCTTCGCCTCCTGCCAAGCATACTCGTGAAGCAGATTACCCCGGTTGCGGTCCTCCTTGTTGTCAAGGAACTGTGTCGCTATGGCAGCCATCGCGCATCTGAGAGCATCCTCTCCAAACTCCCCAACGGCACTCCGGTGAATGAATGGATACAAAGTGTGGAACTTGTTCCAGTATACGTTCAGATAGGAGGGAATGTTGTTACGGACAGGGCGCGAGAGCGGCGAGAGCGGTGTCCCCACTGTCATTCCACCATTTCCGCAGCCGCCCACACCTGCTAAAGCCGAGCCCGTGAGTATATCGCCGGGGCTGTTACTAGGCCAGCTTGGACTGCTACCGTCACCAGTGTAGATCCCCACGCCACCCATCATGTTGCCACCGCTCATCGGGACCTCCTTCTGTCGACTCACATGAGCCAACGGGGCAGCCCGACTGGGGAGAGCAGCTGGCGCGACTAAAGCGTCAGCCGCGAGCCCTGGCGATGATGGATGGGATGGGCTACGAACTGATGAGGATCGATGGTGGGCGATGTATTGCGAGGTCATGGACGTGTCCAGGAGGGACTGCTGTGTCTGGTCGTCAAATGTGGCCATTAGTGACGGGTCGAGAAGAGGGCCGTAGGTCTGGTAAGGTGCCGGAGCCAGGTGAGGCGGCATGGTGAATGCGGTGCTGCCGAAGTGAGAGGTAGTCACTGTATCTAGGCTGCCTGTTCCGTGGACTTCGCGCTGCGTGGAGAACGGTGATAGCATATCCGCGTTGTGTTGCCAGTCGAAAGAGCCGTGTGCGCGGTGCTGGGGCTGCCAGTATCTCCGAGGCCTGCCCATCTCAGCAGGTGGTGGGGTCGAATAGTTGCTCTCAGAAGCAGATGTCCAGGGTGAGCACTCGGCATGTATCAGTTCAGGTGGCTGATCAAGGCTCGTATGCAGGGCACCCGCTGTGCCAGACTGGTTGTCGGAGGACACATAGAGCGGCACCGTCCGAGGTACGGGAGAAGGGCTCATGCTTCCTGGCTGGCTGATGATTGGAAGCCTATCCGGGTATATCGAATAACGCGCTCCTGTATTGGATGATGGGCCGTAGTGTTCACCGCTTGGGGGCGACATGGCGGCCCCATTTCCAGGACTTCCTCCGGGCGCGTAAGTTGTATGGGACATATTTGGAGTGGTGGGTGGCATCTCTGACGGAGAAGCAGATGTTGGTGGGCCCCCAAAGCTGGAAGGGGAGCTGAAGCCGTGAGGTGGTTGCAAGCCTCCGCCAACCCGAAGCCCAGACATTTGATCGTCCAGAGGGGCTGATCCTGATGCCGTAGACTCGCGCCGGCTGTTCTCACCCGAGACCTTGTCTCCCTCTTGCTCACTGCATCTGGTATCAGCACGGCTACGGGCATTGTGATATACGCGTGTTGAATAAACTGCAGCCAACTTACTGTCTTTGTTGGTGCCTTGCAAGAAGATCAGGACGATGAAAGGCTCGTTCGCAACCAGGGTAAGTACAAGGATAGCGTGGCGTTTGGTGACTCAATTGATGTCTCCTATGAGAACGTGATTTAGCAACAATTCTCACCAGGGACTATCATGTGAGTCCTAACCTGAGGTGCTCGGCTCTGGTAAAAGTCTGTTGAACTCGTCAGCCATGTCGGTCTCGGTGGTGGAGCGATCAGAAAACTTTTGGCCATACCTTGGGTGGGTTGCACATATCGCATGTATGAACAGGAACCCCCTTCTTGGCACGACTGACCCTGCCCGTGATGGGCGTCAGCCTGATGGGAACCTCGGGGTTTGGGCTGCCCATCGGCCTCCTTGGGTGATTTGGAGGCAGACCTCCGCCGCTGGTCCCGCCCATCGACGAGGACGATGCTGCGGACCCGTAACCGTGTTGGTCCATCGAGTCCACACTGGTATTACTTTCCCGCCTCGGCTGATCTGCGCGAAAGTTCGTCGGTGCTGTAGCTGGTGGAATCCTGTCCCGTGGGTCGATGGCGACGGCGCGCCTCTTGTCCTGTCGCACTGCTGAGCTGGAGCTGGAGCCGTCGTCAGCGTGGTGCTGGCTGGTATGGGCGACCCTACTATCCTCAGCAAGCTCTGTTGACGAAGACTGCTGACTGGAACGAATGACGTGACCCGGTGGTATCGAGCTTGATGAAGGATTTTGACTTCGGAAACCGGAAGCGGGTGTTGATGGGTCCTTATCCTTTTTATCAGTCGAGGATGAGGCGTCATGTTGGTCCTCGTCCACGTTCATGATGGACTGCAGGCTAGACATGGCGGCGGCGGTCGTCCTTGGTCAAGGACGTCACAGTTACAAAGTTAGTAATGTACACAATGTACACAGCCCGGCTGAATGTGCCGAGATCAGAAAAGTGTGCGAGTATAGAAATAAACCATCAAGAATGGGTAAGACTCAAAAGGAGCAAGGGGGGTGTGTCTGCGGGAGAGAGCCTCAGTGGTGTCAGTCTGTGACTGCAGAAGCAAGGCCTCAGCCTTCTCAGAGTTACAGTCGGATTGGGGCCGAGCCGTAGGTTGAGATGGTCGAGGTGAGAGAAAAGTTCCGAATGCTTGGGACGGGGAAACATTTCGAAAGTAGGGCGACATGCCCTGGAGGGCACACTGCTATATTGAGACGCCTCTCGACCGTGGAGGGCTGGAGAACCGTTCGTGCATACTGTTAGGAATGGGTCTAAACACAAGGTACCTACCGTGCCTTGGTTCCTCTTTGGGAGGAGGCTGTAGTCTAAGTCGCCATGCATCCCTGTCAGCTGGACGACAGGGTTCATCGCATGCCCAGCAGGGAACACAGAATGCAAGGTACGTATTCCTTCGCTGCACGTTGCACACCAGGGAAAAAAGGTGACAGTGCTGTACATTGTTGCTACGCGCCATGGCCAGCATGGCAGCCCGAGTCCAGTGTCCTCTACCACAGTACAAGCTTCCGAGAATTGCAGCGGGGATCCCAAATCGCATGTTGATCGCTGCAGAACCTGAAATCCATCCCCTGACTCGATAATCATCTACAAATGTGATTCGGGGGCCCTTCGATCCCTGATACGCCGCTCGAGTGGGATAAGGTTGACAGACGTGACAAGCAGATGGGTCGGTGACTGAGCGTGACCTTGCCGGTTGTGTGATGGTGTTCTGCCCTAGTTATCCGCGGGGCGCCATATTTAGAAGGGAGAACGTTGTTCGGGGAGCTTCTTTACCAGGATTGGGCAGGCTCTTCTTCCCGAGTGGCCTGGCGTTGGAGCGCTTGTCCACGCACGCAAACTCAATGTACTGTGTGCACCGAGATGACTGTTCCTTCCCCCACCAAGACAGGGAAGAGGAAGCAGAGCGGTCCAGTTTGTGCCTGCTGAGTCGGGCCCTTTCCTCCCCTCCCACGCCGCCAATTCGCTGCGCTACCTGGAGGTGGGTAGCAAATAATTTGCAGAGAGGAAGGACGGTGTCAGGGGACAGTCTGACGGCATGGGGCGCAGTTCCTCTGGCGTATGCAAGTGAGCGGCCCAGTCGCAGGTCCTCACGGAGAGGCGTTGTACCGGGGCACACAGTGTTGAGCGGCGGGTACAAAGTACAAGCTGGGAGCCCTTCGAGGTCGTGAGGGTCCCTGACAGCTAGAAAGGACCGCACATTGGTGGACTCGGGCGGAGAGGCATCGTGATGTCGTACGGGCTAAGCCTGTGGAGGATTGAGTCGCATGAGTTAGGGATGGCGCCTCATGGCTGCCGAGACGATCGGAAAGCTGGAGAAGGTTTCATGCAGATGCTGGGGTCCGCCAAGGCAGGTCGGCTGCTGAGGCTTTGTGCCGATGATGGCTAAGACAAGTCAATGACCGGGACGAGAGCAGGTACTGCGTAGATAGATGAACGGAGTAGATGTGCTGTCAGGCGGTAGTTGCTAGCTTCACCGAGGTGTGCTGCCCTTGCTGCTGAAGGCTGAGCTGGCAGAAGATGCGCACCAGCACTGGGATGTGATCGCTCCGTCCCGTCCTGCTGTTGGCATTTGCCCGATGTGATCAGATGCCCTGAAGCAGCCAATTCGCAGCGGGAAGGAAGGGCGGATGCTGGTTAGGAATCCTTCAACCAGGATGTCTAATCAGCGTGTACATGTGTACATGGAGCTACATTGTCCCCGCGACCCGTTGTGCGGTCTGTGCCAGGCTGACCGGACCTTGCCCATGAACAAGGCAGTGCGAACTCCCACGCACCAATCACAGAAGCTGTGGGTTGCTCTCCCACAGACCTGCAGAGGCACGAAGCCGGCCGGCCAACGGTGACCTGTGAAGGTCGGAGGAGATGTGAGACGGATCAAAATAATAAGGGACCCGACGGAGAGTGAGAAGAGTTCTGTCCATCTGCGGAGCCCCCCGCGGCACCCTCCAACTAGGGCCACCTGCACGGTGCGCACCACGCATCCAAGGAGGCTAGACGGCGGAGAGGATGGCAACCATGAGGGGAAGGCTGCAGAGGGTTGCAGATGGTTGCAGAGTGGCTCAGATGTGCCTCAACCCTACAAGGCAAGGCATCTTGCTGCATCCGGCTGCCAGTCGACGCGGTTGCAGTGAGATGACTATTTTTACGATCTGCCGATTCGCTGGCTGGGCGCTCTTGGACTGACCCAAAGGGTACTGTATTCTTGTTCCTTGTGCTCTGTGGCGCCTGAGACTGTGGTACCAGAATAGGAGAGTCACTGTCTCTGGCGGCTCCAGGATGAGCGCAGTCACCGAGGGGGTTCAACAGTGAAAGCTGGGCTCCCGGTGACGTCCTGGGCCGGACGAAGACATCTGGGCCGTATGGGCCGTATACAGTCGCGCCTTGATGTGGCAGGACGGGAGTTCCCTGTGCGGATGTCATCTGAAAGGCTGATAAGAAATCCGGGGCAGCGTGGTCGTGCCTGGGGGCGGCCGAGCAAGCACCAGGCGTGCCTGTCGACCCTGGCCCGGCAGGCCGGCCATGTCCCTGAGCTGCCCAGGGCTGCGCAGGTGGGCGAGGGCAGACGGCGGCCGTGTATTGGATGACCTGCATGGGGTTGGGCACGGGTTGGCACGCGACGACGCCGTATCGCTTCGTCCCGCAGGCGTTGCGCCTAGCTAGTGGAAATGCGATGGGAAAGGATATCATAGTACATTGGTACAATGCGACATTGGAGGGCGGTACCTTGACCGCAAGATCGGACGAGAATGATGGGCGAGGATGGGGCGCAATTCAGGGCCGCACTGTGGTGGATGCGATGAGACATGGTGTGAGGCCCTGCTGAATAAGTGACGACACAGCTGCTGCGTGCAGGTGCTGGTGCTGGTGCTGGTGCTGGTGCTGCGGGCAGTAAGCAGCCAGCCAGCCCTGCCAATCGGCCCTTGTGAGGGCACACATGCAGACACGGCCGGTTGGATGAATGTCTTTGATGAGAGATTTCGCAATCCCAGGAGGCTGGAGGCGCCCTAATGTGACGGTGGCAGTGAATGATACATGTCGCGCGCCGCGCCGGGCTGCACTTGTGCTCGACAGGATACAGGATACAGGATACAGTATAGGGCTGGAGTGGATGGGATAGCCCCCAGGATCAGGCGGTCCCCAGCCCAGAAGCCACACGGTTGTGTCTCGTCCGTACCAGGCAACGCGGTGTCGCACAGCATGGGCGAAGAGCGGGTCGCCCAGAAGACTTGTCGCAGCATCAGTGACGAAATAGCTCGGCGGATTCGTGCAACATGGGCAGCCGTTGCGATCAGGCACCAGCATAGCCAGAGCCACCAAAAGAAGCAAGAAGCAAGACCCAGGACCCAAGACCCAGGACGCAGGACGCAGGACGGGCTGCATACTGCAAGCGAGACGGTAAGGCTGCTTCTCCGGCACGCGCATCGAGGCTGGCTGAATGGCTGAATGGCTGAACGGCTGGGTGGTCGATCGGTTGGTTCTGTGCTCGATATCTATCTAATGAAAGGGCAGCTGCCGGCCGCCTGAGCGGCCAATGGACGACCCCACGAGGGGTGATGGGGCCATGATTGGTGACAGAGCCGGCCTTTCTCTGCCCGCGCCGTGGACTTGCCTGAGGCAGGGCCGGGCGAGGTTGCAGAGCATCATTAGACCCGACTATCAGCTCAGCCCATGGGGCAGGAAACGGCGGCAGCAACGGCGGCAGAAGCAGAAGCAGATAGATAGATGGAGGTGGAGGAGGTGGAGGAGGTGGTGGTGGCTCGGCGTCGGAGAGGGTTGAGAAGAAGGGCAGCAGCGCAAGATGTGACAGGTCGACAGTGGTGGGTGTGGGTCTATACGTCAGGAGTGTGTGGTAATGTGTGTATGCGTGGTGTGCGTGGTGGGCTCAGAATCGAGGGCACGGGTTCAGACCTGCGTCGCAGTGTTGCATCTGCCCTTTGATGCTATCCGCAAATGTCTGCCATGCCCCCAGCTATCGCCCGTTTCTGCCTGCCTGCCTGCCTGCCTGTCTGCCTGTCTGCCTTCCCATCTGTCCCCGCCATTGGATCTTGACAAGCGCGACCTGCAGATGCCCTGCTGGGTTCCGTCGGTCGTCCGCCCAGGGCCTGTTGCCCAGTCCGCTTCCATTGGTTGGTCGGCCACGGAAGGCTCGCAGTAGAAGCTGGAAGGAAGCCGCGTAGCTGCATTCTGCTGCAGTGCTGCAGTGCTGCAGTGCTACTGCTACTGCAAATCACCCTCAGTCTCTCTGTTGCAAGCAGGGCAGGCGCAACGGGACTGGGCGTGGGCGGGCAGGGATCACTTGACGCGGCTATTTTTAGCCCCCGAAAATACCTGTGGTACGTATTCTGCATAGGTAGCCTGCCCGTCCTGCGTGGTCTGCGTGCCTGGGTAGTATTTGGATTACTGTCTAGTGCAGAGACAGCGCAGCCTGGCCGAAGCGAGCCCGCTAACCCCTGGGACCAAGGACCCCAAGACCGCACGACTTGAACCGCATGCACTCGGCAGCATGCTTTTGTTTCCCTCTGCCTCTCTCCTGTAGGCCGTCATCCTCGCGTGCCATCATCCTTCGACACCTCCGGATGCCATCCCTCAACGCATGCCGTCCCGTTAGGAAGGATTTCTCCCCTTTCGGCTCGGCTCATTCGGGAAGGCCAAGTGCCTTCGTACGTTCATCCGTCCGTCTCCTCCCTTCTCCACCACACCCAAACATGATCCTATCTGACCCCTCGCAAACACCTCCCTGCACACGCCCAGCCAGCCACCATGCCGATGGGCTCTTCTTCCCTCTCGCAACCGATGCAGCCCACCGTCAGCACCAGCATCAGCATCTGCACCCACGCTGCGAACCGTGACGGCAGGCTGCCTGCTGCGCCTTCCATGACAGCTCACGGTGTTCCATGCCGTCCCTTCTGCATCCTGGGACGGCCCATTTCGGCTCCCAACCGCCCACGTGGTCACCTAGGTCAGATGAACGAGCTGACTCTTGGTCACTCACATCATCCGTAAGGCCAGAGGGATGGTGGTCAGATACCATCCCGTCACCGGATGGGTCTCGTCCGGCGACCCTGTGGGATGCTGTGTAGATCTATCTCCCTTGCTCGTAGGGCTGGACTTGCACGAAAATCGCCTACTGCCCTCGCAAAACCCCCCCCCCCCACATTGGCCCCGGACGGCACTGCCTTGACAGCGAAGCACAGCACAGCACTGCGACTCTATCTCTGGACTCTGCCCAGGGTTGTATGGGTGCCTCCTTTCGAGGTGATTGGATGGTGGAACGGGATAGCCATCCTTGTTGCACCGTCATTTGCACAATGTCCGGGTAGCATCTAAATCTCAGCACTGGAGCCGAGGCATGGGTTTCAAGGTGGAAGGCTCGCGGCTCACCAACAAATCTGTCGGTCCAGGGACCCTGAGAAGCATCGAATGGTGCACACCCGCTTGGGTGGGGACCAAATAACGCTCCTCGTCCGATGCGGGTCTCTGGGGGATCTCCCGTGCTGTTGCTACGATCGGCGACGTCAATTTTGGTGGCGTTTGTCCCGCGAGCAGAGGCCGCAGGCTGCACACAACCAAGAGGCTGTTGCAGGTGGTGGTCTGTGAACCTCGGCGTGGCCTGTCAGGGCAAAGGCATGGCCGTCCAAGCGCTGTTGACTCGAATCTCACAGCTGGTCGATCCTGCTGTGTCCTTTGTCTGCTCGAAATCGGCCCGGAATCAAATGCCGTATCACACTTCTGGACGCCTATGGCTCTAAAGGCCACCACCTGGCTCAGGTCAGTAACCGGCGCAGGAGTAGGCGTCTTGTTGTAACAAGTCGCAATTCTGGATTCCTGGTGCCAGGGTCTGGTGATGCGTGCTCCCGCGCACACGGCCGAGAATGAACAGGCGTCGATGAATCCATAATGGTGAACAATTGGGTTCAGCCTGGATTATTAAAGGACATTAAGAGAAGACCATCCAATCTGTCGTCGGCGACTGTTTTCCTCACCGGATGATTCGGCTGCACAAAGCCATCCATGTCCTCATCCAGCAGAATCAAGTAGCATAATGCCCCGGGCCGATTCTGTCAGTCACGTCTCCTTGATAGCCTGTTCGAGCTCTCTATGCCGGGCGTGTATCACTGGCTTGATCCGAGTACCACCCTGCTCATCCCTGTGTGTTTCGATTGCACGTTCAATTAAGGTTCGTCTGTTACCAGGGCCAACCTTTACTTCCGACTGTTGATTGACTCGTGCCCCGAGGCTCGCAGCCGCACGACTCGACCAAAATCATGAAACTGTTACCACGCTGTACGTAGACACGCTTTCGGTTGATCCGGCTGTCCGGGAAGGACTGTAGTTTATGTATGTGTCTGCCAAGTTTGCAGCGGCCCACAAGAGCTTTGCTGCCCAAGGCCTCCAGAAGCTTTCATCGAACTACGACCTCGCGAGCCGAGTACTCCAGATACGGAAGGCCGCTGCCACTGCCGCTGCACCCCAGTCGTGCAAGCGAACAATAACAGCCTTTCGCCTGTGCGTTGCCAACTCTCCTTCGATCTCCTCCTCTTGGGGCAGCGGTCGAATCAGGCTTCCTTTGACTATTCTAGATTATTGCTTGCTTCTGCGACTCACCGCACGTCTGACCAAAGTCGGCTGGCTGGTCCCGGGGAACGTATCTTCCGCTTAACAAGATGTTACTCCATGAGTTCCTCTCCAGAGCCGTGTCAGAGTCCAGCGGCGGGGACCACGACCTTGGAGTCGGCACGACCATCGACACGAGTGACTGTACGTGAAGTGTGGGAACAGTCTGCCAGCCTTTCGTGTCCCAGCGTTGGGTCATTGGACCCTCCCGATACCCTCCCCCTCCAAAAGTGGCACCTTGTCAAGAGATTGGTGTCTTGCTCTTCGTGCTCTTCAATAACATGGAAATCACTAATAATCCTCATTACCGGGCAGATGCTGCCGCAAAGAGATATGCCGCTGCGGCTTTGCTGGCCGTTGCCATTTACAACGCCATCGAGATGATGCCTATCATATACTTCACCTTCTCGAAATTCTCTGGTCTATACTTCTGGAGCATGGTCACTGCTGTGACCGGCGTCATGATTCACTCCATAGGATTCGGTACGTGGTCCTCATCGAGCGGCGACGTTGGTTCTACTGGTGTTCGAAAGCTGCCTCCTCGCTATCCGTGGGCTCACGGCCGTGTTGCAACATACACTTGAGGAATCGTCACTCTACCAGGAATGGATGGTATTTTAGCTGACTTTCACTGCTCTACAGTTTTGAACAATTTCCAGTTAACGGGTAATGTAAGTCTCAAATTTGAACGGCTGGAGGTTCTGGACATTGAGCCTCGGCGGAGTACACACACAACCTCGCTGTCATGTCACGATCAAGTTGTTGCCAGTTGTGTTGTGGCAACGCTGTCTGATGTCTTATCATCTTGCCCACAGTCTGGGAACAGTACCTGCTAACTCAAACCCCACAGCAAACCCTCCCGACGATTCTGACCACGTCGTTCTGGATCCCGATGGTATCAGGCCAGAGCTTGGTGCTGTATTCTCGTCTGTACCTGATCAATGTCGACAAGCGCTTGCGCCGCTACGCGCTGATCATGATAATCGTCAACGGCATAGTCCTGCACACAGCGACGGTAGTCACGACTGCCGGGTCGAACAGCGAGGCGTCACACGTTTTCATCAAACCTTACGCGATCATGGAGCGGATTCAGATCACCGTCTTCTCTGTCCAGGAATTTATCCTCTCGGGACTCTACGTATGGAAGGCATGGAAATTTCTAGCTGTCTACCGGAGCGGCGGAAGCAAGACGCAGGACAAGCTGCGTGCGATGATGTTGCACCTGATCTTGTCGAATATCGTAGTGGTTTCGTTGGACATCACCGTTATCGTGCTCGAGTTCTTGGGCCTCTATTACATACAGGTTAGCATTCCCACAATCAGTTCCAGCGTACATCTGCAGGCTTCCGGCCTTGCCGACCTCTCTGGCTTCCGGCGACTCTGCTGGACAAGGAAACACCCTTACACGGGCATCATCCACAGGCCGCCATCAAAGCTGACCCTATGCCTCCTGCTAGGTCGCCTACAAGGCGTTTGTCTACAGCGTAAAGCTGAAGTGCGAGGTCGGGATCCTGAACAAGCTGGTCGACTTTGTGAAGCACACGACGGCAAAGCGGCAGCAAAAAGCAGACGACAGCTTCTGCCTGACGTCGCAGATCGAGCGCGAGTGGGAGAAGACGCTACGGACGACCTTTGGCGTCGCAGCTGACGACGATGACGACGACGAGGTCGGCCGCCACAAGCACCACAATCTCCAGCAGCAGCAGCAGGTGCACCAGAAGGTTCTCGAGCCCATCGACGAGGGGCGCAGCAGTGGCAGCGGGAGCACCCGTGTCGACGGGGCCTCGACGGACGGCGGGTCGGGGCTGGTGGTGCCTGCTAGCGGTGCCTTGGGCTTGCGTGAGAGGAGAGGTAGCGTGGAAGGATCGTAGCCATTGTTTGTAGGAGTAGATTCCTTGTTGTAGAAATTTTGTGAAACTATTGCCCCCCACTTCCCCCTGACGCTCTAGTGGATGGGTGAGGAAACATGGATACCACGTAAATTCGCACAGTTTGCCAGGGAATCAATGCTCGATGTCACATGTCGTGGTGTCCGTTGAGCACTTCCTATCGAGACAATGTCCTGTGGGACAAGCTTCCGTAGGGTAACTTTCCATTGAATCCTCTTTTATGAGATGCTCTCCTATGGGGAAACTTTCCTCTTTGAAGCCCTCGTCATGGTCAGTTTAGAGCAAGTAACTCCTATCACGGGATGCTAACTCTGGTCAACATCACCAGGCAGTGTTACCCACACCGTCCGGCAAAAAATCCGCGAACGATGCCTTTGCCCGCTTTCGTGAACATCTAAAGTCTACTGCTGCCGAAAGGCCACACCCAATTGCATTATTCCCGAAAACCTCTTTGGGGTTAATTTCATCCGACTACCTCGGAATTCCGTCAGCTCTAGTGCGATGTTTGATCTGATTTCAAATCATCCTGGCGTTCCTCTTGAGTGGATTACGAAGCCACATAGCGAGGAAACAGTGTGTGATACATCCCGCTCCTGACACAGGGGAGGTCAGCCTTGTTTACTGGCCGACGTTACGTAGCGATGGAGAGGTGATTGATATCCCTGGCTATATAATATCCAAGGGGCGTAGCGAGACTTCCACGTACGTTAGAATGCGAGTCGACATGCGCGTCGACCAAAGCAGATGAAAAGACCTACGCGATTGCTATGTCGTAAGCTGCCATCCTACCGCATGTGATCCTTATACGAATTAATTCCAAAGAGCATTGCCCCCCATACTAAGCTGGCTTGCAAGGACGGCGCAACCGATAGTTAGCATTCAAATCTGTAAGCTCTATACGCTACTGCTCGTTACTCTTGTATAATGTCCCGTGTTGTGGTCCGCGTCGATTTCATATGCCGGCTTCATAAACGCAGCCAGGTCCGTCTACCTCTAGAACGTCACGCATCATTAGCCAAAGGCCCCGGCCCGGCGAAGGACCGGGCAAGCAATCAAGTGATGGACGACATATTGCGCATGACTAGGTAGCCTGTACACAAGAGACTAACAGTCTCATCCATGTACGCGCACAGGCTGCTGAATTGCTTTTTCTCCACCCACGTGCTGTCGAGAGCCGGGGAAGGAGGAGGAGGAGGAGGGCTTGAGCGAGTCCGATTAAGTCCGTGGGCCTGTCTCCCTGCCCGTCAATCAGTCAGTCAGTCAGTCAGTCAGTCAGTCAGTAGTCAGCCAGGCAGCCATCCACATGAACTGCCCGGGCAGCAGCGGTGAGAGAGATGGCCCCCCAGTGCCTCGACATGGTTTACATACCGTCCCCCCCCCCCGCCCACTCTTCCTATCATCACAGTCCGCCAACCATACTGCTCGAGACAAAACCACGACCCTGCAAAGTGCCGCGGCGATCTTGGGCAGCAAAAGCGGCTGTGCGTCGCCCTGCCCCCCCCCCAGTGTGTGGTCCCATTACCCACAAAAAGTCCAAACAAGCCCTTAGCCTCTCTCCCCAGCCGGCAAGTGCTAACTTCATGGCAACTACCTTGCCAAGGCAGGACGGGCAGAAGAAGCCCCGTGCGACGACCCGCCAGCCAGGATGGCGGACCTCTCTCTTATGCTCTGCCCAGGCTGGGAGGGAGGGTACAGGGCGGGACGACTCGGGCTCATCTGGTATCTCCCCAGGCTTTCCTGACTACGAGTCCGATGAGGGCGGGGAGGACGAGGGATTCCGGATCAGCACGTGTGTGGTTTCTGAATAAACCCTTCGGATAAAAGGCGCCCTTCCGGTGGGTGGATCTGTCCGTCCGCGTTGCCTCTCTGGGCAACTTACTCGCTTCCGGCGATTGGCCGGCGTTCTGACCGGCGAATGCCCGGCTCAGCTCACGGGGGGCGGGATTTGGGGCGGGATTTCGGGCGGAATGCCTAACACTAATAAACTGACATGTTCACCATCGAGCTCCGCATGATGGAGCTCAAGAACGATGGCCCCGGGTCACATAGCTTGGATGTTTGTAACGCTAGGGCGTTTGTAAATTACAACACACGGATGTCGAACTTGTTTGTAACATCCAGTACGGATGTGTAGCAAGAGTGAATTACCCAAACTGACACCTCGGTCTGGCATTGTGCTTGGCTTTTTTTCTCTGGCTTCGCTCCTGTCGCGTCTGCCGGCTCTCGCTTGATTCCCATCACATTATGGAGCCCGAGGGGTCCTAGTCCGAGACGACGCTAAAAAAGTACCTTCTTGTCCTCACTTCGCAAACAATGCGGGACCCCGGCAACTCGGATCCTACGGGGGCCATACTGGGCTGCCAAAGTAGGCATGGGGTGGCCCCTATGTTGCCCAAAAGTACCAATAGATATAGAATGGGCACGCCAAAAATGCGACGCACTGATTCAAGTACAGGCCTCTAGCCGGGGGTTGTTTTTTGTACTGTGTAAGAGAACGCAGGGAACTTAACATAACATCACATAACATCACTGACTATGAGACCAGGACCGAGCACATGGCAGATATCCCCATAGGCTGGCCTGTCTTGAGACAGACCCAAGCGTTATGAGAGTGGAGGATTGAACGAGCACAATACCTACACTGTGCATATTCTGTGAGCGAGTATTCATTGGAAACCAAATCAACCTTGGAAGTTACATTTCACATCGGTATTATGTGTTTTCTTTTTCAACTGATTTCGTTCTTATTCCGCATACGTCCCAAGCCATATACGGCGCCTCTACACAGTGGTAGACGCTCAGAGACCCAGGGTTAAAAAGAAATACAATGCCGAATAACAGTGGTAATTCTTTTTCAAACGCTGGGTCTTTGAGCGTTTACCATTATATGGAGGGACAACATGCGCCTTCAGATGTGTGCGGACTGAGAATGAAACCACCGCTTCCATGTCACAGGAAAATGGTACGCGCGTATGTTGATGGATCATGTTACGAGAAAGACTAGAATAAAAAAAAACAAGACTCAGACTGTACTGCCAACCCCGATCTGTTTGATAGAAGTCAGAATTCACAGGCAAAGGAAACCACCCACTCCAACTTGGCAGAATTTGATTACCCATCGTGTCAACATGAAATGCCGATGCCGATGCCCATAAACACGTGCATATAAACCTCAATGATCGACCGAATGTCAATCCGATGCCCACCGCCTTCGAGCCGCGGGCCCCCCTTTCTTCTTTCTCCGCAGTCTCTTTAAGATTAGGGACGTTACTCGACAGGGGTGCGTGTCGATATGGTGAGTCGGGAATTATGTGTGTTCAGATTCATCAAAAGATCGAGAGTAAGGGAGGTGAGTTCAAGAGGAAAAATTGGGTATTCTGGAGATCCTGTCCCACGCGATCTCGGGTTCTCAACTGGACAGGGAAGCAAGGAAAATTTCATCAACATCGCAGAATGGTATCTCTGATCTCGAGGGAGAAGTTACCACGACGTGGCGGAACATCGCAATCTCTCCTCATAAACACCGTGAAAGATGGTCAAAGGTGAGTCGGCGCTTATTTGCTGGCGTCCGCCGCGGGCTCCTTCGCGGGCTCCTTCGTGGGCTCCTTCGCGGGCTCCTTTGCAGGCTCCTTGCTGGCGTCAGTGCTCACGGTCTTGCTGGTGTCCTTGCTGGCGTTCTTGTGGGCGTCCTTGTTTGCAATCTTGGCCTTGATCTTGCCAAAGAAACCACTGATCCTGTTCTTCCTCTTCTGCTCTGATGTTGCAGAGTTGGGCGTTGAATCCGAGGGCTTCGCGTCCTTGTTCTTGGCCGGGGTCGCCGGTGCCTCAGAGCCGTTGGCGGTGGTGCCATTGCTAGCCCCATTGCCGGTAGGCTCGCTGACCTTGGGAACCTCCGCGGCCGCCGCAGGCGGCTCCACGACCTTCGGCTCGTCGGTGGTAGCGGCGGCCTTTGGCGTCTCATCTGCGGTGGCGGCCTTGGGTGCCTCCTCAGCCGCCTTGGCTGGCTCGGACTTTGAGCCCTCTGCGGACTCAACAGGCTTGACCTCCTTGAGGAGCTCGGCCTCGACGGCCTTCTTCTCCTCAACAGCGGCGGTGTTGGCGGCGGCCTCAGGGCTCTTGCCAGCCTCGACTATGGAGTCCTTGACCTCGGACGGGACCTCGGGGGAGACCGTTTCGATCGTCTTCTCCGCGCCAGTGGCGTTGATGGTCTCCTGTACGGAGGTGGGCAGCTTCTCCTTGACAGAGTCTGGCAGGTTCTGGGCCGCGACGGGGGCAGCTGTCTCAACGGCCTTGTCCTTGGCGGCGACGGCGGTCGCGACGGCAGCGGCGCTAACACCAGCAGCGGCGGCGGCGGCAGTCTCGAGCAAGGTCTTGTCGTTCTCGGACTTCTCGGTTCCCTTGCCGGCGGTGCCCTCGGACGTCGAAGGGGCCTCAGGGACCTTCTCCTTCAGCTCCTCCTCCACCTGCTCCTTCTCCTTGACCTCCTCTGCGATGCCGCTGGCCTCCGGGTCGACACCCGCCTTGTCTTGGCTCTCCTTGACAACCTCGGGAACCTTGGGCTCCTTTGGCACTTCCGCAGCCAGGGCTGCCGTTGTCGAGTCGGCGCTGACAGAGTTGATGTGAGGGTTCGCGGTGCCCATCGGCAGGCTCGACTCGGGGATCATTGTCCCAGAGACTGGGGGAACGCTCAGGTCCTTGGAGTCCACTCCAGGGAGCGCGTCGCTCTTCTCGTAGGACTCGGCGTCCAGCTTGACGTTCGAATTCACATCGGCAGTCTTGAGGTCGTTGGGAACCGGCTCGCCAGGTGCCAGCTTGATGGGGTTGACGCCACCGGCGGCGGCAGGGAGAGGGTTCACGCCGACAGTCTTGTTAAGCTCATCGGCAGGCGTCTCGGGGAAGGTGCCGGGCAGGTCGGATTGCTTCGCGTCTCCGTTCTCTGCCTTGGTCTCGGTGGTCTCGGCCTCAGGCTCAGCCTTGATGTCCTTCTCGAGAGGGACATCCTTGGCCAATTGCGCCGTGGTGGAGTCTGCGCTGACGGAATTCATGATGGCGGCAGTGGCGGGCAGACTTGCTAATAAGGCCTCGGGGGTGAGGACGTTGTTCTCGTTGCCGCTCTCGTCCTTTTCCTTGGGATCTGTTGGGTTGGATGTCCAGGTACCGTCGACAACGAACTGGAGAGGGGTGTGAATGTTAGTGACTGCTCAGTATGATAAGTGAGAGGCGAAGTAACACAATTGGTCTGATATCAAACAAGCAGTGGTACGGAAGAGACACCAGAGGACAGGACGGGGCTTTTTGAAAGGGGGGGCGAGGCTGATAAGTAACACGATGGTGACAGCACAGCGTGGTACATGTACAAGGGCACGGCAGGCCGGCCGCAAATGACATTTGCTAGAAGCAAGGGTCGACGTGGGAGATTGCTCCCCACTGGGCCCGAAGAAAACGAGGGGCAGGTCACGGGGACCGCGAAATAAAAGGTACTACCGGGGCAGGTAGCTAGCTTGTCTCTCTGCGCGGCGGCGACCGGTTTGTGATCTGGTTCAAAGCCAGGCATACACCGCTGCCGCGCGAGGCAGGTTGTGTTCGCGATGTCGTATCAAGCAGCCCAGGCCCGAGTACCCATGCGCGGGCCTTCCCAAAGGCGAATGGCATTGCGTCATAGGCCGGCCGGGGCAACGAAGGAATTTGGGGGTGGATGGGTGGGTTTGGTGTGTGAATGGACCATTGGTTTGCTTGGACGGAGGCTGCACTCGCCAGCTTCCTTTGACCCTTGCTCGCGACACAAAGAAGTGGATTGATCTTCCCACAGATTTGGGTGACAGGGCCAAGGAAAGAAAGACATGATTTTGAGCCGCAGGTCACGAGTCCCGCGACGACCACCGAGGCCTGCGAGCGAATCGACGCCGGCGAGTCGAGCAGGACCTGACAGCCGGGAATTCTCCCAGTGCTTGCTCGCCGCCCGCGGCTAGCCCTGGTCCATGTTCCCCCATGCCCATGAGGGTACATGACCATGTCGATATCGGGCAGAAAGTCCCCTTATGCTATGCGAAGCTGCAAGCCACAAACAAGCTGCAGAGCTTCTCTCGGCCGGGGACCCGCGAAAAGCGCCCCTCACCGCCCGGGAGCTTCCCTCGACTCGTCGAGCTCTCGGAAAAGTGTTGGCATGTATGCGCGCAATGGTGCCAATTCCCCATCTGCACTTGCCAATTGATCGCGGGGCAGTCGGCCCGGTGACGTTCTCGTGCGCATCATCTTTCGAGGGCAGCGCAGCGTCGCTAACAACAGCCGTATCGCGCAACACAGCACCGCATCGCATCGCATCGCATCGCAAATGCAGTGCGGTGCATTGCTGGCAGCTACACAGGCATGCGCACGCACGCACACAAACAAGACCACTCGACGTGCGCGCGCCTTGGTGCGTCGTAGAACAGGGTCTCACGTCGGCGCCAAACCGATGGATTGACGGACATCGTGTGCAATGTTGCAGGTAAAAGAAGAAACAACGGGGACGAAATCTGTACCGACCTTGTAGTATATCCTCTCGGAGGTATCGGGCAGCTCGACGCTCTTCTCGAACTTGTCGCCGACCTTTTCCATCTGCTCGCTCTTGCTCCAGTTATCGAAGGTCCCTGTAACGTAGACCTCGTCGCCGGGGTGCGGCCTGTGATGCAGAGCGACGGGCGAGAGTTAGCCTAGGTGCTCCAATTGAGTTGCGCAGTGGGCACTGTGAGAATCAGGCCGTATTGTTGTCTGCCGAACGCAATTGCCATGGCGATTCGAGCCCCCGGGCGGGAGATGCGCCGGCCCCAGGAGCCACGATCGCCGTCGTCGTGCGTGCCTTTCGGAGCATTCGTCTCGTTGGGGCGCGGCGCAATGGCGGGGCCCTCTCTCTCTCTCGAGCATCGAGCGGCAGGGCCGCGGCGAGCTTGTGAAAGTGGTGGATTGGATCGGAGCTGGCGCTTGCGCTGGCAGATTATGGAGCCCCAAGAGTGGGGTGCGCTGAGGCATGTTGACGTACCATTTGAAAGTGTAGGAAACCATGCTGGATTAGCGATACTTGATTCGGTCTTGTCCTTGACAGGCGACGGGGAGAGCGATATGCGCTTCGGAGGAGGCAGAAGTGTTTGGGTTCGAGGCTCGAGGTGGAAATTCGAAGAGCCGACAGGTGACAGAGAGATAGAGAGAGCACTGGACACAAAAAAGAGGTTGGTAGAGTTGGCTGGGAGGGTCGATGGGAATCGGATATTCCCAGAGGTCGATCGATATGACAGTGGTTTGATGATTACTGGGCCTGGGCCGTGGCTGCAACGGGGCGGGGCTGCAATTGCAATTGCACGAGGGTACCGGTCGATGCCGTCGATGAGGCAAAGATTTCTGCTGGGGACGATGACCTCGGAAGCGAGAGGGTCGATTTATCGGAGCGGGAAGCTGGAGAAAGTGTTGAAGAGAGGGAAGCAGGTTTGGAGCTAGGAAGGCCCTTGTCCCTGGTCGGGCCCTCGATCACCAAGGTCAGTCAGTGGGTGTGGGTGACAGCTTGTGGTGTGTGTTGTGTGTCACTCACTCCCACTCCCAGTAGGTCCTGGTACCTGGGTACGGTGCCCTGGCTTGGGGGCAGAGCTATTTCCAGGGCGCTCTGGCCGGCGGGCGGCCTTATCTTGGTCTAAACCCGGAGGCTGGTGAATGGCCTTTCCTCTCCCACCCTGGTGCAGATGATACCGAAGTGGGCACGCCAGAAAACAGCTACCCCGGCAGCACATCATTCTACTGCAGTCGATATCTTTTTCTGCGGCACGGTCTAGCAAGTCGACATGGAACTATACGAAGACGACGCTTTCAATCGGACCAGCCAAGCCCATCGCCAGTCAGGTTCGAGGTCATGTTTCAAAATTCCCGCACGAGCCGACCGAGACATGCACCACGACCACGAGGGGGCATACGCAAGCGGGCAGCCGATCAGTTCCATCACTCACTCTCGAGACCCTGTAGCTCCGCTGCACCCGGCACCACAGTACAAGTACTGGCTGGCAGGCTGGCGGGCTGGCCCAACACCTGGAGGATCATCGCCATCAGCTTAGCTTAGCTTCCCTAGCTTACTTATTCCAATAACCCACCCCAGGATTGTCTCGGCCTGGGCTCGACTTGGCCTGGCCCGTCCGCTCCGGATCCCACTGCCCGAGCATTCAGTTTGATAGATCACTACCAATCCCAGCCTCCTACAGGGTAACCACCTCTCTACCGACGGACAAGTGGCCTCCTCAGTACGGCGAGGCTGAAGAAACCGACCCGCTGGGACAAAAAGAGAGGCTGAGAGGGTGTGCTCAGCTCCAGATTTCACCATGGAGCAACCCGTATCCGCCTCCGTACTTTTCTCACCACGTACTAGTCGATGGCTGTCGTCATTTTGAGCCAACAAAAACCTTCACAAATCAGCACTTTTCCTGTTTGGGCTCCCATGGGCCTCGGTATTCCCTCGAGTTCATCCGAAATTTGATATTCGCTGACATTACTTCATCAGAGGTGGTTCATCGCTATGGGGTCGGCATCCTGCCCGGATTCCAGAACCTTCGCCTGAATAAATCCGAAACGCCGCTATTTTCCAAGTCCATCTCCTAGACAAGACCTTTGTACCCTTATGCCGCGGTCTCGCTGTCTAGGGCCCCGTAGGGCTGCTGGTTGCCAGCGCCGTCCTGGCGCTCACCGGTCCCGGGCGCACCGCGGGTCTGCTTGAGCCGCATTTCCTGCTCTGCGACCCGGGCGGGGTCGTCCTTGGAGCCAGGCTCCGCGAAAGTTGCCGGACGGCCAGACATCTCCGGGTCCTCGGTGATGTTCTTGCCGTGTGGGCCGCCCGAGTCACGGTTGTACTGGTTGTTGACGTACGTGGGCGCCGTGCCGGCGGCGGCCCCAGTGCCGGATGAAGGTGTGTTGCTTGAAGAGGTGGTGGTGGTGCCCTGGGCCTTGGCGCCGGTGTCGCCGCCCGAGTTGTCGATGTTCTTGTTGTTTGCGAACTCGCCGCCCTTCTGTGCCGACTCTTCTGCTAGGGAGCCCGCGACCTTGCCTGCGCCTTCTTGTGTGACGGGGGCCTTGTCACCGAGGGTGACCTGGGTATGTCAGCCAGTCTGTTCCAACCGGGGGCATTGGCCGTCCCTGAAGAGAAATTGTTGGAAACTCACCTTGGTGCCTTCGCTGGGTGCCTTTCCGACCATGTTGAATATGTCTGCAAGTTTGATGTTGCTATTCGGTACTAGTGTGTCGATAGTTGGTGATTTGGTCAAGATGAAGTCTTGTTTGTGATGTCGATGTGAAGATGAAGATAGTTCAGAAGAGCAAATCACCTAACCGGCCAAGCGCCTCTTTCATGCTCTTAAATACAGCATCAAATGTTTCGCAATGACTGAGGTTCAGCTTTGGTGATGTCGTCAGAGGTGATGTAATGAGCCTCCAACAGCCCTATGTTCGCCTGGTGAGGTCTTCTTGATGTAATTCTGTGGGCCACTTAGGGGTACCGTCTTTCTCCAAACGCGACGCGGCAGCTGCGCGGCTGGCATCCCACAACGGCGGGACAGAACTCACACCAACTAGGTGGCAAGGCTAGATTGCTCACGGTTTGTGTACAGTGCTTGTCGAAGCAAGCGGAGGCTCCCGAGTGCGGCTTTCATGCATCGGACCGGAGCTTTTGGTCCGTTGTATGTCATCCATCGTTCAGGTGTGGCGGCTGAAAAGCTGGTCGAGAGGCCTTGCTCACCCGTTGATTATGGTAATCACTGTCCTAAACCTCGAGTCGCGTTTCCAGATGTGAAGACTGCTTTACTGGACCTCTCACGTTCAGATCCCAGCGGACCACCTCCTGCACGTAAACTCAAGTGAGAACACCTTCTATTAAAATCTCCTACAGCACACATTCCTGTGGAACAATATTCTCTAGGTAGTATTCGAAGGGATAACTTCATAGGGGGTAGCCTCATTTATGACAGTCTCCTTTGGGACAGCCTCCTATAGGATCACCGTCTACAATATATATTGCTGTGGGATGTCCTCCCACGTGGTGCTATCTTGTGGGTTAATACACTATGAGATATCTTGTGTATGAAATACCCTCTACGGGATGCCTCCCGTATGACAACCCCTTGTGGGTGATCACATCTGGTGAGGTCCTAGGCGTAAGAGACGAGAAACTCCAAAGCCATATTTACTGTGGACACTAGAAATTGAACTTATAGACTGTCCCATTCTATCCCAATGGAAATTAAAGGTGGTGTAAGATGGATTTATTTCAGATATACAGTATCAAGAATACCAAATCATACCTACTGGACGTCATCGACGAGAAGGAAAAGGCCGCCGGCAGGACGCCCTCGCTATGTTTCAGAGCGTACTACATCTTCTAAGCCAGTACACTCTGTCTACCGCCGAGCATGTCTCGCTTTCCATAGACCAAGACGACGTCTGACTCTATGCTGTAAAGCCGTGGCCGTGTGCGGCTCTTCTCACTCTGAGAAAGCTATACCTGCCAAGCCATGACCCGCATCCCACTTGACCATCCTCGCTCTCCCCAGGACGGTGATCCGGATAGACCGCGGTGGAACCTCTTTGGAGCGTGAACTAGTTGCCTCTCTTACCACCAGTGCTCATCAGTGTGATTTTCTGTTTCTGTTTCTTTTTCTTCTTGCCTCCGCTGTTGCCTCCTGAAGTTCCCTCTGGCGTTGCGTTCTCCACGCCCAATGCCTCCATCTGAACGGCCAGCTCTGCTGCTCCAAGTGAGTCAAGGAATTGGTCGTTCTTGAGCCACCCGTCATCCACATCTACTGGCTCCGTCGGACCTGACGTGGGAGATGGTGGAATGGCCGGGGTGCCCCATATTGTCCTCTGCGTCGAGGGGCTCGTGGACATTGATGCCAGCGGGGTGAAGCCAGGTCGAGGATTTGGAGGTGTCGTGCTTGCTGCACCAAGTGGTTGAAAATCGTCCATGTTCAGGCGGTCAGAGTTGCCCTCGTCGCTATACCGCATGGTGAAGTTCTCGTCCGCAGCGCTTAGAATGGTCCTCCCCGGCCCACGACGATATGCAGCAGATTCCAGGCGTTCTGCCTGTTGACGTTCGCGCTCTTCCTGTGCATCCTTGTCACGGTTACGTTTCCGCCGTCGCTCTATCTCGTCCTTGAAGTTATTCAGAACCTCGTTCGGGACGATGTCTGTCCAATCGCACTCCAGGAAGGAAATGAGACATCCTCGGGGGATGTGTCCAAGATACTTTGCCCGCTTTCGTAGTGCGTCGTCAAGCGTGTTGCCGGTCGAGATGTGCTCGACTCTTGGCAAGAGTGTTGACGGGAATTGTGAGAATGAGCCGTACTTTGTCTTGAGGATTCGAATATCCAAAGGCGAGAGGTAAAGATGTGGAGGTGAGGTGTAGAAGTAGAACTCGTGCTCAGACTGCGCACGCTTGCCCGAGGTTGAATTCTTGGACGCTTCGGCCATGGCGACCTCAACTTCGCCGAGGTCCTTGACCTTGTCCTTGGCAGCCTCGATTGCCTTGACGGCCCGCTGCGTCCATTCCCCATCCTCGTTGAAAAGCAGCTCGTCCTCTTTCTCTTGCTTGGTCAATTGCTCAATCTCGTTATCATACTGCTCCATCATGTAATCGGATGTGCCCCGCATGATGCGGGCATAATCCAGGACATTGGCTGCGAAGTGCCAGGGAATCTCATCCCCGGAACTGAGGACCTCTGCTCCGCCTTCCTTGGGTAGCGCGAGTGTCGACTTATCGTATCGCATCATTAGACGAAGAACGACATCGTCGCCAGGCCGCGGTAGTGGGCTTTCCTGGCCAGCATAGAAGCGCACCGGGCGCACTTCAGACACTTGTACGCTATCATCGCAGATTGGACATTTCCTCCATCTGGACTTCTTCTCATGCGCGCTGGCCTCCTCGCTCGAAGTTGAATGCATGTAGCGAATCAGACAGGGCAAGCAGAAAATATGACCGCATGTTGCCATCCGAGGCGCAACAGGCTCGGACAGGCAGATTGGACAGGACGCGGCCTGTGACTCGGCGGAAGCCAACACCTGGAGCACATCTGCCCAGTCTAGATGCTCGTCCGCATCGACAGCCTGCTTCGAATAGTTGCCCTTGGGCGAAACAATGAAGCGGTAGTTGGCATGTACATAGCGGGCCTTATCGGCAGTGTGGTAACCGGATCCCGGACCCCATGTCGGGTTGCGGCGGTAGTTCCGGTTGTAGGACGTGTGATGGGTCTCGAAGCGGGGCCGTGGCGAGGAATAATTAAGCAAATGAGTGATGGAGGTCTGGCCTCGGCGGCTAGAGGCGTTACGGATCGCCCTTATCTCGTCCATCTCGTCCTCGTCCTCCCTGTACGAGCCGGCTCTTTTCTGGTTTCGATGTTGTTTACGTTGGCCCTGTCCCTTCCTGGGAGCGGCGATTGCAATCGACTGGCTGTTCTGGAAGGGACGACGGTTGCTGTCGAAACTCGAGGATGCAGCCGGGGAGAAGGGAGGGGCGGCGTGGGCGGCGGAGGGTTGAGTCGATGAGGACTTGCCGCCGATGTTGGATGAATTCGACATGTTCCGGACAAGAGTATGACCCAAGTCTTGACCACAAAACGGAGAGAGCAATGGAATCGCCCAGAAACAGCTGCTTCTGCCGGAGTGGTGATGACTGTAGGTGCAACTGATCGCGGTTGGTTGTTTGATCCAAGGGCTGCGGACGAGATGGCGAGGGGTGGGGTGACGTAGAACGCGCTGCTTGATGCAATCAAATTGGCCGTGGGGATTGCAAGACCATCCTATCGGCAGGAACTATCAATGTATTTCTCGATCGCAGATGGGGGCAAGAAGGTCTACCTGGGTAGTAGACCTGACCTTTGGATCCCGCAGGAACCTCGGAGTGGTTGTAGAGGAACGGAACGATTTGGTTCTTGGAGTCATTCGGGAGGTCGGAGGGGCAAAGTGGACGACACCCAGAAACCCCGTCTCCTCCGATTAGTCATTCCAGGGACTCTGCTATTTATGTGTTAGTCTGCGCTGACCACGATGCTGAATTCAGAGAGCTGGTAGGCGGGCTGGCCATCTACAAGCTTCAACTTGCAGGAACAGACCGTAGTCCACACACGAGAAGCATCGGGATCCCATTGCGCAAATTGTAGTTGTAGATGTGTGTTGCAGTGACCATGTCATTGCCTGCATGCTTCTCCCAAGTCTGTGTGACGAGCAGTCGCTGTCTTCCACGGCACGCCCCTGGAGTCTCTCTCAATAAACTCGCCCCCCCCCCCAATAATGTAAGTATCGCCAGTAACCCAATGCCGTCTTACAATTAACTGTCTTTGGAGGAATACATGCAAGAGTCGCTTGAGATTTTGTGGCTCCTTGTCCTCTGAGGATCGAGACTGCCACGTCCACCGGCAGCCGGAAGCGGGTGGCTCCATTGGGGGGGGGGGGCGGAACACGTCGAGACGCGACCGCTTGACTGCTGCGGGCCACCTACCCTGCCCTACAGCTACTGCATCCACATATTGCACACAAGTAAATAGCCTCAGCCTCCTTTTACTTTGAAAATCTTGGCATCGTGTATTTCCAGGCTCGCTGCATCATTGAGCCTTTCATACTGTTCCGGGGAGCATCACAAAGACTCAGCTTCTGCCCATAACCTTCTCGCCATGGACCAGCCCGGCGAGCAACAGTCCCTCCTCCCAGGTCAGAGCGAGCTGGACCAGCAGTGCAGCCCAGACGAGGTCAGCGCATACTCCAGGCGAAGGGAAAGGTGCCAGGCTCTGCTGCAGTCGAAGCAGAAGCACTATCTGATTCTCGCCCTGGTTGCTCTTGACGTCTCATGTCTGCTGGCCGACATCTTCATCACGCTCATCGACTGCGATAGCCGCATCAAGAACGACGCTTGGGTCCCGGCCGTACACGAGGCCCTTGAGGACGCTGGTCTCGTCTTCTCATGTCTCTTCCTGGCTGAATTAATCACAAGCCTGTGGGCTTTCGGCTTTGAGTGAGCACCGCCATCACACCCTCACTACATCCTGAGCAGGCCTGGCTGACCCCGCGATAGGTTCCTCCATTCCTGGTTTCACATATTTGATGCTACGGTTATCATCGCCAGCTTTCTCGTCGACGTACTTACCCGTGGTGTTGTCGAGGAGGTCGCATCCCTCATCATCATCCTGCGTCTGTGGCGCTTCGTGAAGATTATCGAGGAGCTGAGCGTGGCAAGCTCTGAGCGGATGGAGGACCTTGAGATGAAGGTCGAGCGGCTTGAGGAGGAGAACTCCAGTCTGAGGGACAAGCTCAGGAAGTTTGTGCCCTCAAGTGAGAGTGAGACGTGAGTCCTGGGGTGACGAGGGTCTTTGAGTGAGTACGATATGCAAACATTCTCTCATTAGTGAGTATCGTTTGGCCGCCATTGTGGACTCTATGGCTATGTACATTCCGTTCGGATCGCCAATGGCCCATGTGTGGCTTGACAAGCAGGGTCAACTGTCGATGCAATGTCTGGGATAGAGCCTGTTGTGTACCGCACAATGAACTGTCAATTTACATGGAACGAATACTTTTACTCAGATAGACCCTGCAGGAATTCAAGTGCTCGTCCAGGTAAAGCTGCCGAGATATCGTCTTGCAGTTTATCCCAGCGGATGGGTGTCCCAAAAGGGTGTCCCACAGGAAAACCTGTGTGAGGTAAGACTGCAGCTGCATGTCCCACCCAAGATTGCTGGCAGTAAGTCACGCCTGAGTGAAGATTCGGCATCCCCTGTGGATGTAAGTGATCCCGTGGAAGGTTGTCGCGCGAGAGCTTGTGAGCTTGGTCATCCAACTAAATCCATCATAGGAGGGACTGATCCGATGTGTATGGTTTCAATCTCAAAGGTCTGCCAACACACTGGAATACCGAACGTGTTGAGATCCCTGCGGATTGTCATAGAAAATGCAGCAGGCATGTATAAAACGCGGCATATCACCACACCACCTGAGACCAGACCCGAGTTGAAGACGGTGCAACACGAGCGCGGAGGCAAACTCACATGCACGACGATCTCGTATCCGCGTCTGTTTTGTCCGGCAGCACAGCCGCAAGCATGCCAGCCATCTGCGTCGTTTAGGAGCAGATCATCCACCCGCAGCCACACCCGTCTCGGACAATGACTATTCTGGGAGCACAATTGGGGAACGTAGATCACAAAGCTGGAGGGAAAAAAAACAATAAATCATGTCAAAGCCCTGACAGAATGGATTGTTCAGTACCAAGGCGCGATCTGGGAAATATTACCTGTCGCGCATGATGAAGTCCCATTGAGCAGGGGTGCTTTCATTACCGCCATTTCCTTTCTGCAGCGGGGGCTACCGACGGTACCACCCTCCATTCTAGACCAGCCAGCCCAAGCCTGACCAGCTGCAGCTCCAGAAAAGTCTAAATAGCTCTACGGCCTGCAGGGATCCCGGAGTCATGCCAGGTAAATATACCCAACCCGGAGTCATTCTTGGAAGACATCAATCCACAGGAGGAGACCCGTGCCAGAGGAAAAAGCCTCTTGCCCAGAAGATAATTGCAGGTGGTTGCAGGTGCTTATCCCGAGGACCTCGGATATCAGTCAGACCACATCCCAGGTGTTCTGGATCCTGGGGACATGTACAGAGAGCTGAGGAAGGACAACCTAGATGCCCAGCCAACACATGCCTTAGTTGGTGTCTAGCTATAGATCGATCTCCCGGACGCGTCTCTCCCAACGAATCAGGTCCGCTCCCCAACCCGAGAGTGTCGTACAACAACACACTCATCTGCCTCCCCCCCTAGGAGGGCAAGGAGCCACAGCAGATGAGGCCATCATCAATTTCTGGCAAGCCCCGGCCGGCCGGACCCCAGTCCCCAGAGATAACCCCATGCACCGTGGCTTCATCCCTCCTTGGCTTTTCTCCCTCTGGCCTAGCTCGTATTCCCAGTCCCCGAGCGATTGGCCGGTCCGAGTGGATCACTGTAGCGGCCGGGGACTTTCTTCTCCTTCTTTTCCTGCCTGTCCTGAGTCTCTCCTTCCCCCGGGAAGAACACGACAGGGGTTGGTGGGATGGACCGACTCCAGCCCCCCTTGCCCATGCCTGAACTCGAAGAAGCTTCATTCATATTAGAAGCTTCTCGCGTTGAAGGCTCTTCCTTCTTCCCTCTCCTTCTCCTCCCCCTCCAGCTGTTTCTCAGTCAACCAACATCGTGCTTGCCGGTATATACAAGAAGCTCCTTTTTGAGTTTATAACCGTGTCTCTCGCTTAAACAGTCTCTCGCTTCTCAACAACATCAACAACAACATTGTCCGTTTTGTCTCGAGTTGTCCAGCATTCTACCGTTCACCCCAGGTTTAATACTTTGTTTGCATTGTACTGCATAATAATATCCAAGCCTCTTAATCACCCACCACAACAGCCAAGATGAAGACCTTTGTTGCTCTCGTCGCCTTCCTGGCCCCCGCTGCCATCATGGCCCAGACCCCCACCACAACAGCCACAGGCTCCTCCTCTACCTGCGACGCCGACTACATCGTGGAGGACTGCCTCAACAGCACCGAGGCTCGGGCGGAGGAGTGTGACAGCCAAGACTGGTCCTGTCTCTGCGCCGCATACCAGGCCGTTGCGACGTGAGTAGCCTATCCTATCTCTTTTCCCACTTTACTCGGTGCTTCTACTCCTGGGGCAATGGCGAGGAGAAAAGAAGAAAAAAAGGCAAAAGAGTCGTGGAACCCCAGGGCTAACCATGTCACACAGCTGCTACAACAACTGCCCCAACGACATCCGCGCCCCAAGCACCCAGAACCAGGTCACCCAGTACTGCAACCTGGCCAGCCAGTACGCGACCACCAGCACGGCCTCGTCCACGGGCAGCGCCGCCAGCACGTCGTCCACCGGCTCGGCTTCCGCCACCGCCACGGATGACTCTGAGTCTACCAGCACTGCCACCTCCAGCAGCTCCAGCAGCTCCTCCAGCAGCTCGAGCTCGTCTGCCAACTCGGCCGCCGACCTCGCTATCAGCGCCGGTGGCCTGCTGGCCGCTGTTGCCGGTGTCATGGGTGCCCTTCTGTAAGAGGCCTTTGGTGATCACCTCCACGACTCAAGTCGGAGTGAGATAGAGAGAGAAAGCAAGCGTATGCGTGGCCGTGTGGGCAAGCTTTGAGCATCCTAGGCACGCATTAGCATTGAGCGAGTTAGGTACGACGTGATGACGGATGATGTGTGATGGGAAGAAGGCGTTGTGAGGGATCGACTTAATAGCGGAGGGATTGGGTAATTTTTGCATCGCACTGCGTGCGTGTGCATTGGCTTGAAATTCGTTCCTTCACAACTCTGGAAAGGCCCAGTCGTTGCGCGCGAGAGAGAACAAGGGGGACCAGGGATGCTTAAGATCGGGTTGGAGATCCTCCTCCCAGACATCACATTTACCTAAAGTATATAGCCAGTCTCGCTAGTGTCTAATACAGCCCAACAGACCCAAGCCCTGAGCTGCGTCTGTCCTTCGAAATGAGCTGCCTCCTTACTCTTGCTTGTGATGTATCTTCGACCCCAAGAGCTTGCCCTGGTCTGACTACTAGGAATAGCGAAGCGGCATGCCCTGGCTACCTCACTTAGTGCATACTAGCCTTCAATGCGCCCCGGGCCTTAGAACCTGACACCAGCAACATTTCAGTTTTCACGAGGACCCTGTTGAGTCTTCAAGACTTACGGGACAACATTTGGGCGTGGTATCTCGTCTTCAATTCATCTGATCGTGTATGGGGTATGTATGTACAGGGTAATAACAGGTATGTATCAAGGACACACTGCTTCAAGACTTTCTCTCTCTTTCTCGTTCCCGCCTGGTGTCCCATGCAGAAGCTCCACCCAAGTTTTCCCTGCCAATAAGTCTATTCGTGACGAAGCCAACCTCCTTCAAAACGCATCGTCAATCTGACGACTCGAACGACGGGTCGACCCGTCCCTATGTTTTTCTCTATGTTGTGACTGTCGCACAATCTGGTGTACACGGAGACAATTTGCGCCCCGAGAAAAAAAATTGCCCTGGTGATAAAGCCCAGATCCTCACGTCACAGTGAGTATCGGCCCTAGTAGCGAGAGGCGAAGATCTTGGGCTGAGACCAATACGCTTCAGCTTTTGTGCTCGAAGGTTTTCGAATCCAAAAAATAAAAGTGAAAACGGCAGCGCTGAAACATCCGAGATATTAAAAGTGTAATCATAACGTGAGCGCTCGTAAAATTCGTAAGTCGAGCAGGTTCCGCGTGTGGAATGCTTAAGGCTTGCGTCGCGTGGCGGCTTTGCCAGTCAGGGGCGTGACGAAGGTGACGTGCCTATTCTCGTCCTTTGCCCTGGTACCATTGTTACTTCCGTGCTGCGAGAGATCTTGCACATCGGGATACTCGATATTGACTTCCGTGACCTCGGTCAAAGACCCATCATCAGAAGCATCTGAAGATGAGCCATCGTCGGATTCGTCATCTCCACCGTCGTCGCTAACTAATGACGGGGCATTGTTACTGGTCGCAGTGTTCGGGCTGTGGTCAACATCGATCAAGGTGGCATCATCGAAGCCAGAGTCATCTTCATCGTTGACGGGAGCACTCGGGAGAATCTTCGATGCTGTCGAAGTGAAAGCGAGATGAGGAGACCGCCCCTTGCTGCTAGGTGGGCGCGGCCCAACAGCAGGTGAAGGGACAGCTCGCGCGGGTATACGCACGCCGGACGCGGGAACGCGAGCTCCAGCCGTCGACACCTTGTTCACGGCCGGGTGGTCCCCGTTGGAGGACGTATACCGCTCTCCATCGTCAGACTCTTCGTCAGCTGACAGGTAATCATCAAGGTCCACCTTGCTCTTAGCATCCTCCACGTGCTTATTAAGATCGCCCTGGAAGTCTCGTTTTTGGAGTAAAGCGGAGAGGAAAGGTGTCCCAGGTGCAGCAGCGAAACTCTTCAGCGGCTTCCCTTCAGCCTTCACAGAAGGACTTGAGGACGTGGCACCAGGGGTCTTGGGGGTAGTGCCCTGGCGACAGGACTTGAGTGATTCGTTGATGCGCTTGAGAAGAGCCGCATAGGCATTTTGCTCAGCCGTTGCGTCTGTTCGTGCAAGAGGATGAACAATGCCGGGTGCAGGGGCACTTGGGGTCTTCTCTTCGGTGATAGTGGCAGTGTTGGCAGTGGTGGCAGTGTTGTTGGTGTTGGTGGTGGTTGTGGCGCTGCTTTCACTGACGCTGATAGGTTGCCCGCAATCAATAGCAGCCTCCTCGTGAGACTTGTACTCCTTCCTATGAGCAATACGGCAATGGTTGATGAAGCCTTGGGTGCTACTAAAATTGTCCCTGTGACACGAGTTGCATACAAGCTTGACAACCACACCGTTGCTCCTCTTGACAATGCAAGGCGCCTTCGGCTTCGGTGGCGGATAAGTTGTAGAAAGCTTCTGGCCGGTCTGTCCGCGAGCGACCCTTTTGCCGATGGTGGTAGCCTCAGACAGACTGTTCCTCGTCGTCCGCCCTTCGGCCGTGTGTCTCGAGACGACAGACAAGCCCTGCCACTCGGGCACAACGTCTCCAAACTTGGGATCTGGGATCAGCCACTTGGCATAGTGACGAGCATAGGGACCGTCCGTCACTCCGAAAGGCGGTGCCCACTGCGCAGCAGGCTGTCCAGCCCGACCTTGGACGGCTGACCCTTTGCCCTGGGAGATGTCCAACATCTGTTGTGGGGTGGGACACGAAGTGGGATATGGTATGAGGTGGCACCGACGCAGCTGTTCCAGAGCGACCTGACATTTGGCAAGCTCTTGGTTGATGAAGCGCAACTCCTGATGTTTCAGTAATATCTCGGTACCAAACTGCTGGTTGATGATGTCAACTACTCGATCAGTGTTCGGCGCGACTGCTTGTGCTTGTGGAGACTGCGATGCGAAGTACTCTTGACGTGGCATGGCCGGTGTTTCTGGGGGTGTGGCGACGCTGTAGTCAACCTTTGCCCGTTTTTCGCAAACACCATCATCATCACTACCGTCTTGTGCGGGAGACGCCTTTCTTTTGAGTGAGCGTGGGCTCGTGGCCAGGCTTGGTAAGTCTTTGGAGTACATCGTCATGGTCTGTCCGTCCTCAGCGGGCCTGTCAACTGCCTTTGCATCACCACTCCAGAAGCGGAACATTTCACAGTGTTGCGTTTCCGTGGTCACGGTGGTGACGGGGAAACTCCGGGCTGGACTCGACGCGCCGCGATGAAGTCCTTTTGTAGTCGCCACGAGAGGTGTCTAGGCAACTGTCGCGCAGGCAAGGCTGACGTAACAAGGGAGAGGGGCGCTAGTCGACTAGCGTGCTTCTTGGCTGCAGGCTGGGGTGTGGGTCCGGCCTGGGATGCGTCGGATGGTCGGAGCCCCAAGCGTCTGCGTTGCGTGCAGTGCGTGGCGGGCGCAGTGACGATGATGTGGCCAGATGCGAATAGGACCGACCGAGCGAGGTGCGATGCGTTTGCGTCACACCACAACACAGTCGTCAACGGCGACGAGAAGAGAGACGCTGTCGCCTTGAGCGAACAAGGAGAGGAAGAGGGCCCAGCGAGAACTAGTAAAAGCCTCGCGGAATGAGACGAGAGCTTGCGCGACACAGGCACAAGGCTCAAAAGGAGCGTACGAAATGAACGATGCGCAAACGATTTTCGTGCTCTGAAATCGCGTTGTCAGTGTTTGACAAGAAGAAATTTATTTTCCCTTGGTGCAGCGTGCGGTTGTTTGTGACAGGAATTGTTTTGATTTCGGGGGGTTGCGAGGAATGAATGAGAGGATTTGGGGGTTGAATACGGGATCAGTTGGGGGGTGGCAGGGGGGAGGCCGGGGTGTGTAAGAGAGATTGGGAGAGGCAAAAGGGGGAAGGGGCGAGAGTGAGTGCGAATGAATGCGTGAGTGAATTGGCAACCCGAGCGGCAGGAAGGAGGCGCGGGTGCGGGTGGTGCAGGCTGCGCCTGACGAAAGTGCTTGGGGGGGTTGGTTGGGAGCTCGGATGGGGGTTGGTTGGGTTGGGGGCAGAGAGACAATCAGGGCGAGGAAGGGGAAGGAGGGAAGGGAGCTGCTCGCGGCGCCTGCACCTGCAACTGCAACGGCAACCGCATGTGCAAATGCAAATACTCGTGCAGGATCGGGGATAAGGGCGGGTGAACGGGGTGGTCTGACTCGGCTTCCTACTCACCCAAGATGTGTTGCGCTGCCAGAGCTCGAGAGGATGACACGAACGTACGGACAGAGACAGTGAAAATGAGAAGTGGTGAGGCCTCTGATCTTCTAGAAGCACCCACGACTCTGCCTTTGGTGGTGCAGGCGGGAGGACGCGGGAGGGAGAAAGAGGTCAGAGGTCAGGACAAGGGCCCTCTGGGTCTGGGGTGGCCTCGAGGTTGGAAGTGGGCGTGGGCGTGGGCGTGGAGGGAGCGTTTGCAGGCTGGCAGGGTGCAGGAGCAGCAGTAGCAGCAGCAGCAGCAGCCGTGTCGCAAACAGAGCTGAGCTGAGAGCCGGGCAGGGCAGAAAACAGGGCAGAGCAGGCCTCCCCGTGTGATTGTCGAGCCTTTTCTCCGCGCTTTGCTCTGGGTGGGAGCGTCACGGGCAAAAGGGATGACAGGTAAGAGGCAAAAGGAGCACCCAGAGTAATACGGGTGTGGAATTCAGTAGTTGTTGAATAAAGGAATGGCAGAAATCCACTGCGCAACGCAAACTATTGAAACACTGAGCTTCTAGGTCTCGTTTCTGGGCGAGAAAGTGCTCGAGGATCGAGCGCAAAAGGGCCTGGGGCTGGGGGTGTGGGAGGAGGGAAGCTGGGAGATTGGAAGCCGGCAGAATGGGGGGAGGGCGCCCGACGATTGCTTTGGCTGGGCGTCTGGGTGGGTGGGCTTTGCTGGGTAGGGGGTGGTGGGCGGGCGGGTGCGTGGGTACGGCGATACGTACTCTGGCCAGACTGGCAGACCGGCTTACTGACTGGGGGAGGACTGCCTGGCTTGCTTGCCTGTCTAGGGCCAGAAAGTTGGAAGGATGGGGAATGGGAATGAGCCCGGGTGCGACGCCGATTGCGAGACTGGCTCACGAATGTCACAAATGTTGGAGGAAGAGTGGGCTGGAATGAACGAATGGGTCTCGTCCCCGCAACGGGATTGGCTGTGGGACAGCATTAGGTGGATGATGGCTGAGTTGGATCGCTGGGCCCCCAGTCCACGCCCCCGTTGGCTCGCTGGGCTCGCTGGCTCGACACCCGGCTGCATCACGACGGGGTGGGTGGTGTGGGACTTGGTCTTACATGGCTAGCATGAGCCATGGCAACCTTGGTTTGGTCCTTGCTCCCAAGGGCCCAACCTAACAAACTAAGGTTGGCCAGGAAGGGCGTCCTTTCTCACGCACACTCCCTTTTGACGTGCCACGAGTCGGCGCAATGCGTATTACAGGCGATAGTATGTGGACGGGCACCACTAATCAATATCGAGATGCATGCGGGCGCAGACGCTCGGAGCCAAAGCAGGCAGCCAGAGAGTCAAGTGGCGCCGTTTCGTACACTTGATCTTCTTTCTTCTCCCGCCCCAGGAATGCAGACCGTCCGCGATTTAGCACCTGTGCAACCACCAGGCATATACCTGATATAGCTGGAGCTGAGCCGAACCATGCAGGTGTGCTTCCTCCACATCAATCCACATCATACCTCTGTTCATTGTGGTGTGTGCCGACTATATTTAGAAGACAAAAGTGATCTTTTAACAACAAATGTCTGCCATCCTTCAACGTTTAGCCCTCCCCATAGGAATGACCTGCAGATGAGTCCAGAGGGCATCAACCTCGATCCCGTCAACGTTGGCGACGATGGCGTTGCAGAGCCTAGCAACCGATTCACGGCCGGATCCAGAGCCGCGATCCATGTACACAGCCGGGCCCTCGAGCAGACAGTAGCTCTGGAGCTCCATGGTAAGTTTCAGCCGGGCTTACGGGCTAACGCAGGACTTCCCAGGCACACCTCCCACCCGCACGTATCCGCCTGTGACCCCCAAGACTTATAAGTCTCTCCCTATCAGTCTCAACCCTTGTGTCAGAGACGTCGCAACTGGCCACATCCTGGGAGACGAAACAGACATCCTGCGCGGCATCAGTCCGTGCTTTAAGCTTCCCGGCAAGTCGTCGACTTTGACGTTGCGCATTTGCCGGTTTACCCAAGCTTGACTGTTCAAGCGCAGAACGACTCTTTTTGTGACCGTGGACGAACAAAGAGATGGCGACGTTGCTCCTGAGCGTTGACCGCATCTTGTCTCCTGTCAAGCGTGCCCACCTTGACCCGGCTTGAGCTGCAGGCTTCATGCAGCCTGATGTGAGCCTCAGGGGCCCCTGTCGTCGTATCTGGGGTAAATGGCCCTCGCAGTGGGCCCAGCTGTCTCTCGGCTACGATGTGAATCTGATAAGAAACATGCCATGACACAGATATTATGGGATCCCAGGGTTAATCGGTTCATAGGTACCTAGTAGGGTGAAGATAAGCATGTTGACTACTCCCGACTGATTTGTCCATCACATGTACTGTACTGTTACAGTACCATTGTTAAACCTTCAAAATTGACAATACGTTATTCCCTGTATCTGAACTACTGTATCGTCTCTATGTGATCGCCTTATGTAGGAAGTTCTTTTACAGAACCTTACCATAGGAGGATGTCCTATAGGAGAGTGCCTAGAAAGGTGTCCCATGGGAGGATAGGAGGGTGTCCCGTTAGAGCGATGCCACGTAGGAGACTGGGAGAGATATACAGTGGCCTCGTAACGGACACCCGAGCAGAGCTCATATGTATGAAGGAATGCTTACATGTGCCTTGGAGGTACCCCAATGCCCCTCGACCTGATCTTGACGACGAGTCCTCGATGACGGACACTTGCAGCCTTTGTTGCAACCTACAGCTACAAATCAGAACTAAAGAACAAAGGACTCTGCATGGATGCGCTTCTGGCATGTGATGGTGGCAGGGAATGTGGAAAACCAGGAATGGGGTTGGCAGTTTACACCACATTTATTGAACACATCATCCAGGTGCTTGTCCTGCAGCTGGCCCACACGCCAGTGCCTTGAATGAGTATATGCATCTTGCGCTTTTAGAACCGACCTAATCTGTAGCACAGGGAGAGCTTCGGACCTACGTAATCTAGCCATGCCTGTAGACAGCTTGCCCTTGCGGGTAGCTCCTTGCCGTCGAGGGTTCTCTTATCGATAAGCAATTTTCCACTACAATTCCCGGCCGGCGACGCGCCCACCACGCGTTCAGTAGGCTCAAGATACCCTGGGGGAACTCAACCTGAACCTTAAATCCAGCCAGCCATCTCAACCAGGCTGGGTGCCTGCCCCATCTCCGAGGCCTTCGATGATCACAGCCGTCCAATGCACGTTTGACCATCTGATTGCCCATCTACCCACGCTCGTCGCGAATCAACCGAACCGCCGAGATGCGCTCCGCAAGGGCCTCCTCCAATGCCACCACCCCGAACACCGCCGCCGGAGGTGGTGGCAGTGGCGGTGGTGCGAAGAGACCGGCTTCAGAGATCGATGTCCCCGAGACCCAATCCTCTTCATCCGACACCAATCCCAACAAAAGGCAGCGTGTTGGACGTTCGAACTCGACCATCCCAACTACGCTGCCGATGGAGCCACATGAAGAGCTTCTGCAAGAACTGCAGGGCAAATACAGCATCGCGACTGCCTCGGTCATAAGCTCCTCCAAAATCAACAAGAAGGTCACCCAGGTCCTCTCCCACCTCGGTCACGTCGATCTCTTCAACCAGACCTCTACCCCCGGGGTGATGATGGTACATGCAAGGGCCAACGATGCGAACAAGATGGTCACGGTCATGGAGATTGCCAAGAGACACATGAACCAGGCAGGCCAGCCCTGGTACCAGTACAACAGGGTGTATGAGGTGGCCGATGGACGTGGCTCGAAAGGCAAATCCAACGGCCGGGGAGGAGACCAGACCGTCATCGAGAACACTGTCTTGCGGGGCGAGGACGCGGACGAGGACGACGAGGAAGACGACTTCGAGCCCGTCAAGACCACTTTTGAGCGCGCAGTCCAAGAGAAGCCTGCTGAGGAGCCCAAAACGACCTACATGAGCGTCTTCCTCTCTCGGGTGCCAATGCCTGAACTCCAATCCAAGGCATACATCACCCTCCAGACGAACGGGGCAGAAATCGGCAAGGTGTCGCGCTCATAAAGAGGCTCAGCCCTGCGGCGGTGGGGACAACTGCATGCTACTACGCACCCAGTGGCAACGGCGTTCACGATAGACTTGGTTTGGACGGTTTTTCTTGCCTGTGCATCGGACAGAAGTAGGTGCTCACGAGACGGTCGGGCATGCATCCAAAGGGCGTACATCATTGAAAGGAGGGAATATTAGGCGTCACGGAACTTTGTGCTATTATGGTCTTGATACCCCGATTAAAGAGGCAGAGACAATGTCTGATCTACCCGATACGACCACGCTTGTGAGGCCAGAGACCTACTCTTTTGTGTTAAACGTATTTATCGCAAATATGAAGGCGTAATGTCCCATGAAGCAAGGTGATAATTGGCGGGAATAACCGATGTGTAGGATATATCACTCTGCTGAAGCCATGGCCCACCATATATGGGCTTCTCATGGCATGTAGGCATGGGTCACTCGAATTTGCACGACCAGTTCTGACTTCGGGTAGTGGATACTCAGGATATCGGAGTCGTAGCAGTGTCCCATCCCTTCTTCCGCTAGTCTTGGTTCTCGACTCCGAAGGCCAACTCGGATACCACGGAGGCAGCGACAACCAAGCGTGGAAGATGACAGGAAATTGTGTCAGGAAAAAGCACAGTACGGACCCTTCAGCGCAAATATGTAGACTGCCGGTTGAAGGAGCACCTGCAGGACAATCCAACTCAGAAAGAATATCGTTCATAGTTCTAACGTGGACGTGTACATGGGCATATTATAATGTGCTGTGATATTCAAGAAGATAATCAGAAGAATAAAACATTCACGTAAGCTCTGGCCTAGTCTAAACCGTTGTAAAGAATACAAGTTTCAACGCATCTATATATCTTAAATGCTACGATTGAAGTGAGGTGAGGCTCCGGCCTTTCTACAAGACAACCCCAACAATGTTTCTCAGTGTCTAGCCCCGAAATTTTGTCAATCACTTATTCTCTGGTGTCTATAGCAAGTGCTCAATAAAAGATTGTGAGTCAGCGTTCAAACATCAAATGATACCCAAATAATCCTAAGAGGCAATGCGGGATTGGCTGATATTGTTGACCCAACCCATCTGCTGAAGATGTGCGATGGAAATTCAGATGGTACCTAGGAACAGGTAAATAAATTAGATGCAATATACGCATGGAAACTTTGTATTCGACTTTTAAAGTTGGAAGTTGTCCAAGATTTGAAAAAAAAAAGTATGTGGACCGAAATCAGAATGGCAGGCATATTAGACAATTCTGGTTGGGCTGTCACAGAACTAAATACCTACTTGAGTGTGTGATTGAGTTTTCTTTGTTAGAAAGATCGAATGAAAAAAGGAGTTGTTACCAAAGCATGAGAAAGCCAGGAAATGTCAATCGCGATACAGTCTGTCAAGGAAGCACTTTGTCCCATTCTGCTCCCCTGTACAAAACTCTATTTGGTAAATGCTGAGAGCACTGATAGTATTGAAAGTACATTCCACAGAGCTCTGGGTAAGAGAACAGCGATGTTTAATTTGTCCGCTGAATGTACGACCGTGTGCTTTAAGGTTGGAATGAGTGGTCGAGTTGGGGGTTTGTCTCGTCCTGTTCTCAATCGAGTCCTCAGAGCTTTTAGTGATACCTATCTCTACAAAAGGGATTGCCACTTGCTCGAACCTCCGGAGTCAAGCAAAGCAGATGTTCCCGATGCACCGGCCAATCGTCTTGACACACTGTCACCTTACGAACTATATAATTCGCGCCGTGTAGCGTTTGAGAACATTGGTATTGAAGTATCGCTGTCTATTTAAATCCCATACGGGAACGTACAGTCGATGAGGGCCGAATCATCCCGTGTGTCTACTTTCCTTCGTCGAGGCCCGTCAAGGAATAATCTCCCTTTCCCAAAGACGCCATGATAATGCGGGACATCAGGGCTCAAAAGTCGCGGGGTCTCTGCCCGCTTCTGTCCTGCTGAATTCCTTCCCGGCCCATTAATGGCAGACCAATGCACGCCGACATTACCTCTACCTGTATTCCTTCCCAAAGCTCGCAGGACGATGCTAGTTCATAAGTTTCCGGGTATCGTTGGTAATGCGTGTCTTTCCTGCGCCCAGTGCTTCACCCCCAATACTCCCAGCCGTCGTGATCGATTCCAGATTGCCCCAGGTCCAAAAACAAAGTCGAAAAATTGTGGTGCTGATGGCGTATTCCGTTCAGAGATGCCTGGTCTTCTTGGCACCGGATCCTCCAAAGTAGTCCTTTGATTGGCCGAGGTTGCCCAGGTCAAAGAACTCGCCCAGGTTGACTTTCCGCTTGGTACCGGCACCAAGTCCCAGCCGGCTTGCTGCTCGAGTTCCGTTGCGTCCTCCACTACCGCCATGCCGCGTTGCTCGGGCGGGGTGACGCGAGACGGAGATAGAGGGTGGTGCCGAGTTTGACGACGACATCGAGTGGTCGTGGCCCCGGGCGTCAGAGAGGCGCAGGTTGGCCAGGTTCAGGGGTGATGGGGCGTCCTGAGGATAGGGGTGAGACGAGCGAAAGTCGAACGTCTCCTGCGTAGGTACCACAATCTCGGGCTCGTCAACCGTGATTTCCTGGACAAGAGGCGTGTCGGGTTCCGTCTGTTGTTGTGTGTCGACACGTGGAGTCGGGGTCGGTTGTTGTTGTTGTTGTGCTGTTGCTGTGTTGCTGGACCGCTGGATCTCGGGGGACATGGGCTCTGGCTTTTCTGCGTCATCGTCGCTCTCGATGACCTGGGGCGAAGTATCTGTGGTGTCTAACCGCTCATTCGCCCACGCCCTGATTTTCCAACCCTCGCCGTCTCCGAGGCCGAGGTGTTCTTTGTCCAGAAACTGTAGCAGGTCGTCGAGACATTCCTGGTAGCCATCGGAGCGGGCCTTTGCTTGTGCGGTTATGGATGACTTGTACAGCTTTGTGACGGACAGGGCAGCTGTCCGAAAAACATCGAGCATCTGCTCGGGGGCTTCGTTGGCCATCGCTGATTTCGAATCCGGGGTAATGAATGTCGTGCACGATTCAGAAGACTGTTTGTGCGTCGCTGGAGGTCGATGCAAGCGTGTGTACGAGGACAGAGTTGAGGAGGAAGCCTATGTATGAGTGCTCGAAGGAAGGCGGGGCATCACTAGACGAGCAGGCGCTGGTGATGTGGGTCGTCGTGGTTGGCAGGGTGGTAGTGGGACCAGCCTAGGGGAGTTCTGGAAACACCCTTACAATTCTGCGGTGGAGTCACAATCTGACGTTCAATCTCGACTGTTGTCCAGCGAGGGAGTGACTTCGTTGGGTAGGAATCGAAATTGACATAGCCGTATCCGTACGGGCGGTGACAGGTGAAGGCCCAAGGGTGTACACGAGAAGGACGAGTGAATTGGGGACAAGTAGATGTCAGGTGAGCCGGTCGCCGACGGTCTTGTCTATGGGCTTTCGGCTTTGAGTTGGGATGGAAGGGCACACCACGGAACCGGAATGCAAGGTGCACCCAGCGTTCCCGTCAGCAGCGAGTGTGCTTATTTTCTCACGTGGAGTCTCCTGCCGGCCGGGTCCGAATGAGGACACCCCAAAGGACTGGCAGCAGCTGGGCTGGGCTGGGCTGGGGCTGGCTGCTCTCTTGCAACCCAAACACCGCTAACGTCATGGCGACCCGGCCCTTGATTGGCCCTTGTGCCTTCCGGTTCCTGCAAGCAAGCTCTCTTTTTCCGCAGGTAAGGGTGGGGCAGATTTTGAAAGAGCCTTATCGGACCTCAACCCCCACCAAATCTACAATGTGCACTTGTACGTGCACCACGTACCTTGACAACCCAACGGCCGCCGTGAGTCTTTGTCCACGCTGACGAATATCATAGACTGAGATACCACGTAATCATTAATCTTGTTAATATCTCCCGGCCATAGGTAAGATACCCCAAAGGCTCGAATAGCTTGCCTCAGTATTATCGTGGTCTATGCATGAACTCTCGGGTACTTGGCCACGGACTCCAGCTGCAGTCTGGGCTGGTGTTAAATGAAGCAGTGGGATAACCTCCTATGGGACAATCAGCCTCGGGGTAACCATACAGTCGGACAGCCCCTCATTCGCAGCCTTGATAAAGAGCCATGTCGCAAAGAATGATCCAGGAGGTATAACAGCTAGTACTGGTCGCGCCAGATAGTAGACGGGAGGATGTTCAATAGCTTGTGGGTCATATGAACTGCCCTCGACAAATTTGAATTACTACTCATCCGCGTCGACACCAGGTACTACAAGTTCTTGAAAAAGCCAGCTATAACCATGGAGATCTAAAGAGACCACTTGTATCGAATCTTGAGCGTCACCGGCCTCGTCAGCGTGGCACAACTCGGCGTAGATATCCACATCCACGTCCCCTCTTCTGATCTGCAATGTTGGATGAATCCTAGGTTCCGTAGACAGGGCGTGCAGGAAGGGATGAAAAGAATATAATCCTCCTTGAGAACGAGTTGGTCGGCAGTGTCTCTGGGGCGGCGGACCGAGCATCCTGAGAGCTTTAGACCAAGTGAAGAGTGCAGCCGCGCTTTGATTGGCGTTCGTGGTGGCCCTTTTTAACGAACCCCTGTCCCTCGACTCGCTTTTGGGGGGTGCGTTTCTTCTCACCTCAACTCTTCCCAACTTTCTACTGCCTACCTCTCTCCCAAAGAGACAAGCCTCCTTGATCAGAACCAGCCTCCAAGTCCACGCATCGGCCCCATTCATCACGGTAGCAGTCTCGATCATCAAAAAGGACTTCTGAGAACCCCTGCTATACTTTTTGGCGCGTCGAAGCGTGTAATTCGGTGCACATTCCGCGTCGTCTCTGCATATTCACCATGGCGCGACCACGAGCAGCGCCGGCGAGCGCAAACGACACCGACGCGTCAATGCACAACGCATCCGATGACGGGAGGAACGGAAATGACTCTATGGTACGTTCTGTTAGCAACATGTCTTGGTCATTCTACCCGGCCGCGCTCCATGCATGCGTCATCGACGCGCCGGCTGCCGTCTTCCTTTTCCAGCTGACAAGTTTCAGGAGGTCGACGAGACTCCCGATTATACAGACTCCGAGGACCCAAACACGACGGCTAGCAGCGTAGTGGGCGAGCCAACAGTAGACGGGAGGAGGCGACGTGCTGAGGCGAACCAACTGCGACGAAGCATATTTGGCAAGAAGCACGACAAACTAGGCGAATCACAGGTACGAGAACCGGGCGCCCAATGCGGGGCGCACTGCGATATATTGCCATGATTTCTGACTTTCATGACAGGAAGATGACTCTCTCCGTCGATTCCGCTATTTGCTCGGCCTCACCGACCTCTTCCGTCACTTCATTGAGACGAACCCCAATCCCAAGATCAAGGGAATCATGGAGGAAATCGACCGCCAGAACGCAGAAGAGCAAAAGGCAAAGAAGGGTGGCAAGCGACAAGGTGGCGCCGGAGCGGAGAGGCGCCGCAGAACCGAAGCCGAGGAGGATGCTGAGCTGCTCAAGGATGAGAAGCACGGCGGGTCTGCCGAGACAGTCTTCCGCGAGTCGCCACCCTTCGTAAAAGGCGAAATGCGAGACTACCAGATTGCCGGCCTGAACTGGCTTATATCACTCCACGAGAATGGTATTTCTGGTATCTTGGCCGACGAAATGGGTCTTGGAAAGACTCTGCAGACGATCTCATTCCTTGGGTACTTGCGGCACATCATGGGAATAACAGGCCCACACTTGATCACCGTTCCCAAGTCCACTCTGGACAACTGGAAGCGAGAGTTTACCAGGTGGACGCCAGAGGTGAACGTCTTGGTCCTACAAGGTGCCAAGGAGGAACGACAACAACTCATAGCAGATCGTCTTGAGAGCGAGGACTTTGATGTTTGCATCACGAGCTACGAGATGATCTTGCGCGAAAAATCACATTTGAAGAAGTTCGCGTGGGAGTATATCATAATCGACGAGGCACACCGTATCAAGAACGAAGAGTCCTCCCTTGCCCAAGTCATCCGGCTTTTCAACTCGCGGAACCGTCTGCTCATCACTGGAACCCCGCTCCAGAACAACCTTCATGAGCTTTGGGCGCTGCTCAACTTCCTCCTACCCGACGTCTTCGGAGATTCCGACGCCTTCGATCAATGGTTTTCCGCACAAGATCGGGACCAGGACACCGTCGTGCAACAACTGCATCGTGTTCTGCGCCCGTTCCTGCTTCGACGTGTCAAGGCAGACGTCGAGAAGAGCCTGCTTCCCAAGAAGGAGGTCAACCTCTACGTTGGCATGGCGGATATGCAGGTCAAGTGGTACCAGAAGATCCTGGAAAAGGATATCGACGCTGTGAACGGTGCTGGCGGCAAGAAGGAATCCAAGACGCGTCTGCTGAATATCGTCATGCAGCTCCGAAAGTGCTGCAACCATCCTTACCTCTTCGAAGGTGCGGAGCCTGGCCCGCCTTACACCACGGACGAGCACCTCGTCTACAATGCTGGCAAGATGCTGGTCTTGGACAAGCTTCTGAAGCGGATGCAGGCGCAGGGCAGCCGTGTTCTGATCTTCTCTCAAATGAGCCGACTCCTGGATATCCTCGAGGACTATTGCGTTTTCCGAGAATACAAATACTGCCGGATCGATGGCAGCACAGCGCACGAGGACCGTATTGCTGCCATTGATGAATACAACAAGCCTGATTCCGAGAAGTTTGTCTTCCTTCTGACCACTCGTGCAGGAGGACTGGGTATCAATTTGACGAGTGCCGATATCGTGGTTCTCTACGACAGCGACTGGAACCCACAAGCTGATTTGCAGGCCATGGACCGAGCCCACCGAATCGGACAGACCAAGCAGGTCGTGGTCTACAGATTTGTAACTGACAACGCAATTGAAGAGAAGGTCCTCGAGCGTGCTGCACAGAAACTGCGTCTCGATCAATTGGTCATTCAGCAGGGACGTGCCCAAATTGCGGCAAAAGCAGCAGCCAACAAGGACGAGCTTCTGTCGATGATTCAGCACGGTGCTGAGAACATCTTCCAGTCCAAGAAAACCGGTGCCGCTCAGGCTGATGCAGCTGATGGCATGACTGACGTCGACATCGACGCCATTCTATCTGCCGGTGAAGACAGGACCAAGCAACTCAATGCAAAGTACGAGAAGCTTGGCCTGGATGATTTACAGAAGTTTACGTCAGAGTCTGCTTATGAGTGGAACGGAAAAGACTTCACCAGCACAAAGAAGGATATTGGCATCAACTGGATCAACCCCGCAAAGCGGGAACGCAAGGAGCAGATCTACTCGATAGATAAGTACTACAAGCAAGCACTGCAGACCGGCGGTCGTACTGCGGATACGAAGCCCAAGGCACCCCGCGCCCCGAGGCAAATATCGATTCAGGACTATCAGTTCTATCCCGAGAGGTTGAAGGAGCTGCAAGACCGCGAGACAGCCTTCTACCGCAAGGAGATAGGCTACAAGGTTCCCCTCGCTGACGGTGACGAGGACAACCTGGCAGAGCGTGAAGCCGAGCGAGAGGCTGAGCAGCGCATCATTGACGAAGCCGTGCCTCTGACCGAGGAAGAACAAGCAGAAAAGGCGGAGTTGGCCAAGAACGGCTTCGAGGAGTGGAACCGCCGCGATTTCCAGCAATTCATCAACGGCTCGAACTTGTATGGCCGCAACAACTATGAAGGCATTGCCACACACTGCCAGAACAAGAACGCCGCTGAGATCAAGCAGTACGCGAAGGTGTTCTGGCAGCGGTATGAGGAGATTGCGGATTGGCAGAAGCACCTCAAACATATCGAAGAGGGTGAGGAGAAGCTCCGCAAGATCGAACACCAGCGCAAGATGCTGCGCAAGAAGATGTCAATGTACCGTGTTCCTCTTCAGCAGCTGAAGATCAACTACTCAGTTAGCACCACAAACAAGAAGGTCTACAGTGAGGAGGAGGACCGTTTCCTCCTGGTCCAGCTCGACAAGCATGGTGTCGATTCCGAGGGCATCTACGAAAAGATCCGGGATGAGATCCGGGACAGTCCCTTGTTCCGATTTGACTGGTTCTTCCTCAGCCGCACATCGCAGGAGCTGGGCCGTCGCTGCAACACCCTCCTCGCGACGATAGTCAAGGAATTCGAGGATGTGCAGCCCAGCCACAAGGGCGCCAACGGCGTCAACGGCAAGCAGAAGAGGGAGGTGGAAGATGAGGAGAACGATGACGACAGCGTCTCTGGCATGGCTCCTGCTAAGAAGAAGTCGAAGACGAACGGTGTCAAGGTAACTTTATCCGCCATGTGTGATCAACCGCCCCTTTGCTAACTACATGATGTTCCCACAGAACAAGGCATTGGACAACGTCAAGTCCAAGGCCAACTCTGCAGCACCATCCCGCGCGTCAAGTGTTGCTTCGACCAACTCGAACGCTGCTTCGAAAGGCAAGGGCAAGGGCAAAAAGAAGTGAGCGACTGTTGAGGATAGGTGACCTTGTAGTAGGTCGTTTGTAAGCCTACTGGGGTCGATGGTCCCCGCTGCTTTCCACAGGGAAGGTCTTGGGTCCCAGGAGTTTAGGAGTTTCTGATGTCTGGCTGATGATACGTCTTGAGACGGGTTTTTGGGAGAGGAAGTGACACGAAAAGTACGACAGTCGAGACAGGCTGGTGCGGCGTTTGGTCTGTCATTGATCACCTCTTGTCGAGTGGCTGGATCATCAGCGTTCTGGGGTTCGGCCGGGCTATGAATTGTGAGATAGATGACGCGGCATTACTACATAGAACTTGTGTGCACTACTCAGAGACGGATGGATAAAAGAAAAAGAATGCGACAAGTGAATGTTTCATGAGGTCTTCGGTTCCATTTTCACTCTACCGACGTCGTCATGGACAAGATGTCTCTACTCTCTTAACCTTCCGGGCGTCGCCTGGGTGGATCGCCCTCAGTATACCTCACCGGGGCCCTGGCCACCTGAGGAATACAGTGTGCCATTTCATGCAAGAAATGCCCACCTGTCGGCCCATGCTTCACCGACCGCTCTGGGTATTCAATCGCAGGATGCTGTTCGTAAGGCTGAAACTTTTCGCAAGACCGACTGACTCCATACAGTCCTTCGAAAAAGATCACACCCGAGCAAAACGCACCCAAGAATTGACCCCGCAAAAAAGCATTTTCTTTGCCAGAAACGCCTGCCTGCCTGCCTGTCTATGCTCCACGAGAAGACTTTTGTTTTCGACAAAAAGACAACTCTCCCGCTTGTTCGCCACATCAACCCCTCTGGTGTCTCGATTTCAACCCGACGACGCGCAGCAATACATGTTGCCGATGAATCACGATTGCCTGTTGAGGTGCTCCCTCTCGACCTCGTACAGGAAGTCGAAGTAGCCCTTGTCGAAGTGGTGCACACGGACGTAACCGTCCTCTCCTCCGGACGCGTAGCTCTTGCCGGTAGGGTCCGCAGCGACAGTGTTCTGATATCACGGGTCAGTATTCAAGGAAGCACAAGCACAGCAGCAGCCTTGCCGCGGTGGGGGAAACCTACCAGGGGACCGAAATGGCCACGGACACGGCCGACCTCCTCCTCGAAGATCTTGTGGTAGAATCTCGCCTCGAACTTACCCTGGCGGGCAGCGGTGGTGGTGACGTCCATAGCGGCCTGTCCACCGCCGAGGATGACGAACTCCTTCTTCGGGGTGATGGTGGCGCTGTTGAGAGGGGTATCGGAGACGTATGTCTTGAGCAGCTCGAGGTCGCGGGCGGAGATGAGCTTGGCGGTCTTGTCCTTGGAGGCGGTGATGAAGTAGGTGCGGTCCTGGCTCCACTGCAGGTCGGTGACCTGGGCGCCGAGGTCATGCGGGGTGATCTTGTAGATAATGTCACCAGTCTTGCCGTCGTACTGGGAGACGGAGCCGTCCTCGTGGCCGGCGATGATGTACTTTGACAGGTAGCTCCAGCCGGCGACTGTGGCCTTGCTCTCGTCGCAGACGATGGTCAGGACCTTCTCCGGGTTCTGCTCGGCGTTGACGTCCAGCTTGATGTCGAGCACAACGATGGTGCCCAGGTGGCCCATACGCTTCTCTGTGACGCCGAGCAGCTGGGTGCCGTCCTCGTTGAACTCGACACGCTTCACGGCGGTGGGGAACTCCCATGTCATCAGGCACTTGCCGGTCTTGACCTCCCACAGCTTGATGGTGTTATCAGCGGCGCCGGAGGCGATGATTGTGCTGGTGGGGTCGACATCGACGGTCCAGATGGCACCCTGGTGGCCATGGTAGGTGCCGAATCGCTCGCCGTTGTGGGAGTACCAGGCGCAGATGTGCTGGTCCTTTGCTACGGAGAAGATGAGGTCGCCATCGCGGTTGTATCTGCGGGTGGGGGTTAGAGAGGTCAGCTTGAGGTCCACGACTCCATGAAAGCCTAGCCTAGGACGTCTGGAACCCAGCCAGGCCAAGGTTCAGGTTTGCGATTCGCGACTCGGGATGGTGATGGTGTAGGCGTACTTGATTTGGGTCAGGGCTCTTTCGTGGCCCGCCAGGAGAATGGGTCTCATGTTGGCGGTTTGTCTGGTTGTACTGTGCTGGACTGGCCGGGAAAAGGAATTCGATAAAGGCGTGGCCGAGGGGAGATGTCGTGGGCGGCGGGGAGGAGGATTATTATGGATTATTCCAGTCGAGGGGTGGTTGTTCTTTGATTTAGATACAGGCAGAAGGGCGCCGGCGGAAAGGTGATGGGCCCCACACTGTCGAATTATTTCTGTGCCCAGTCACCACCACCAGTCAGACGCTAGGTAGGATCGCTGCATGTGGTACGTACTTCGCGGCGGGGCACAAGCCTCAAAGTCGGACCCCCAGGAAAATTGCCCTAACCCCGGGTCGACCAGACTTGGAGACTCGCAGTCATCCCGCCCGCCATCTGAAAGTAGCGACGAACAAGGTACGGAGTAGGTCAATGCTTTCCGATTTGGTCGGTGTAAATTGGCATCGTATCGAGTAGTCATGGTCTGTCTGAGCGTGACGCATCCACCTCACCGTGCATCTTGGACATGTCGTAATAGGGTTTTGAACAATCCAATCGGTTTGTCTCGCAGGCTCAGGATGAGGCTGGCCGCGTCTGAAAGCTACCGTTTCCCTTGGTTGCTGCTTCTATTCTTGTTGACGCTGTGACATAACATCAACCTGTGCCGTGGTTGACTTGGCGAATATTTGACAAGACGCGACGCCAGCTTGGTCCCAACCTCTTTCCTCCTCTCTCGGGTCCAAAAGCTGTGCATCCACGTTCCAGGGCCGCCACGGTCGTCTCTGTCTAATTTGCCCTACCAAGCTGGAGTCGAAAGAAGTCAAAAGACCGCGATAAAAGTCACGTCAACGACGAGTCACGATTGACGCACAGCTCTGCTTCTGAGTCACCAAGACTAGGTCAGACCAGGCTCCTACGCGAAGACAATTCGAGACGAAGCACAGTGCTGCAGTATCAGCTGTGTATTTCGCCACGGTAGAGTCATCGTGTCGCCGTTTGCACTAGCTCACAAACGAACGGCCGTCATCACAATCCCACAAACATGGCGTCCATCCTGTCTCGCGCCAGCAGCCGCCGGGACCTTGCAAAGCAGTCGAACCTATCGCTGCAGAGGTCCCGTCAGAGGCTCCAACAGGCGCCCACGCGTAGAGGCGGTCTATGCACGAGTCGTTCCTGGCGTATTCTTCCTATCAGCTGCAGGTGCAGTCATCAGGGTCCCTTGGCGAGCAATTCGGGGCCCGACTCCGCCTGGCACAATGATAGACACCGAGCCTCAGCCGATCCTGACCAGCCCTCCGCCCGCCCAGCTGTCACCCCAGCGTCCCCAGCAGCCCGAACCCCGCGATTTTGCCCGCCTGCGCCGATTCGGAATACCACCACTTTATTTTCTGCCGGTCCTTTCACCCCTCCATACTTTTTGACTTCGACCGCGTCCCCGACCTCGACCTCGACCTCGACCTTCCCTCTCGTCCTGAAAAGCAGAAGGATCACCCCCGCCTCGTGCACCCTCCGGCCTCTTCCTTTTGGCAGTGACTCACTAGACCCTGGGAAGGCGTCCTTTTCTACGTCCAGACCAGTCATGACCGCCCAGAAGATCGATGGCACTGCCATCGCGAAGAGTATCCGTGCGAGGTTGCATTCTGAGATCCAGGAGAGGAAGAAGGCAAACCCCAAGTACATTCCTTCGCTGAAGATCATTCAGGGTATGTCCTCACAACCAGAGGTGCACAGACTGCTTGAATTGGCCCAGGCACGCATGCTGACTATTTCTGTGCTCGATTTCAAGTGGGCGACCGAAGTGACTCTTGTAAGTCTTGCTCACACAGCCCCCACCAAACCTTTCTGTCACATGCCAACCAGGTGCTAACTCTTCCCAAGCCACCTATGTGCGCATGAAGCTCAAGGCGGCCGAGGAGGTAAGCTGAAGCTAAGCCACCCGTCAGACTGTTGCAGGACCACCGCTCACGCGACTGGGCACATAGGCCGGTATCTCATGTGAACTCACTCATCTGCCCACCGACATCTCGGA